>OY804584.1:80577911-81293327 GCA_963680875.1 Bathymodiolus brooksi
GCCCCACTTATCACTATAGCCAGGACAATGATGGATGCACTGGATAAGACTTAAATATATATACCTGTAGAGACAGCCACACGTATCACTATAGCCAGGACAATGATGGATGCACTGGGTAAGTATTAAATATATATACCTGTAGAGAAAAGCCACACTTATCACTATAGCCATGACAATGATGGATGCACTGGGTAAGACTTAAATATATATACCTGTAGAGACAAGCCACACTTATCACTATAGCCATGACAATGATGGATGCACTGGGTAAGACTTAAATATATATACCTGTAGAGACAAGCCACACTTATCACTATAGCCAGGACAATGATGGATGCACTGGGTAAGACTTACATATATATACCTGTAGAGACAAGCCACACTTATCACTATAGCCAGGACAATGATGGATGCACTGGGTAAGACTTAAATATATATACCTGTAGAGACTAGCCACACTTATCACTATAGCCATGACAATGATGGATGCACTGGGTAAGACTTAAATATATATACCTGTAGAGACAAGCCACACTTATCACTATAGCCAGGACAATGATGAATGCACTTGGTAAGACTTAAATATATATACCTGTAGAGACAAGCCACACGTATCACTATAGCCAGGACAATGATGGATGCACTGGGTAAGAATTAAATATATATACCTGTAGAGAAAAGCCACACTTATCACTATAGCCAGGACAATGATGGATGCACTGGGTAAGAATTAAATATATATACCTGTAGAGAAAAGCCACACTTATCACTATAGCCATGACAATGATGGATGCACTGGGTAAGACTTAAATATATATACCTGTAGAGACAAGCCACACTTATCACTATAGCCATGACAATGATGGATGCACTGGGTAAGACTTAAATATATATACCTGTAGAGACAAGCCACACTTATCACTATAACCAGGACAATGATGGATGCACTGGGTAAGACTTACATATATATACCTGTAGAGACAAGCCCCACTTATCACTATAGCCAGGACAATGATGGATGCACTGGGTAAGACTTAAATATATATACCTGTAGAGACTAGCCACACTTATCACTATAGCCATGACAATGATGGATGCACTGGGTAAGACTTAAATATATATACCTGTAGAGACAAGCCACACTTATTACTATAGCCAGGACAATGATGAATGCACTTGGTAAGACTTAAATATATATACCTGTAGAGACAAGCCACACGTATCACTATAGCCAGGACAATGATGGATGCACTGGGTAAGAATTAAATATATATACCTGTAGAGACAAGCCCCACTTATCACTATAGCCAGGACAATGATGGATGCACTGGCTAAGAATTAAATATATATACCTGTATAGACAAGCCCCACTTATCACTATAGCCAGGACAATGATGGATGCACTGGGTAAGACTTAAATATATATACCTGTAGAGACAAGCCACACTTATCACTATAGCCATGACAATGATGGA
Organism: Bathymodiolus brooksi; assembly: GCA_963680875.1. Classification (NCBI taxonomy): domain Eukaryota; kingdom Metazoa; phylum Mollusca; class Bivalvia; order Mytilida; family Modiolidae; genus Bathymodiolus; species Bathymodiolus brooksi. The sequence goes on from OY804584.1 coordinate 80,579,390, forward strand.
TGCACTGGGTAAGACTTAAATATATATACCTGTAGAGACAAGCCACACTTATCACTATAGCCATGACAATGATGGATGCACTGAGGAAGACTTAAATATATATACCTGTAGAGACAAGCCACACTTATCACTATAGCCATGACAAAGATGGATGCACTGGGTAAGACTTAAATATATATACCTGTAGAGACAAGCCACACTTATCACTATAGCCAGGACAATGATGATGCACTGGATAAGACTTAAATATATATACCTGTAGAGACAAGCCACACTTATCACTATAGCCAGGACAATGATGGATGCACTGGGTAAGACTTAAATATATATACCTGTAGACAAGCCACACTTATCACTATAGCCAGGACAATGATGGATGCACTGGGTAACAATTAAATATACATACCTGTAGAGACAAGCCCCACTTATCACTATAGCCATGACAATGATGGATGCACTGGGTAAGACTTAAATATATATACCTGTAGAGACAAGCCACACTTATCACTATAGCCATGACAATGATGGATGCACTGGGTAAGAATTAAATATATATACCTGTAGAGACAAGCCACACTTATCACTATAGCCATGACAATGATGGATGCACTGGGTAAGACTTAAATATATATACCTGTAGAGACAAGCCACACTTATCACTATAGCCATGACAATGATGGATGCACTCGGTAAGACTTAAATATATATACCTGTAGAGACAAGCCACACTTATCACTATAGCCATGACAATGATGGATGCACTGGGTAAGACTTAAATATATATACCTGTAGAGACAAGCCCCACGTATCACTATAGCCAGGACAATGATGGATGCACTGGGTAAGACTTAAATATATATACCTGTAGACAAGCCACACTTATCACTATAGCCAGGACAATGATGGATGCACTGGGTAACAATTAAATATACATACCTGTAGAGACAAGCCCCACGTATCACTATAGCCATGACAATGATGGATGCACTGGGTAAGACTTAAATATATATACCTGTAGAGACAAGCCACACTTATCACTATAGCCAGGACAATGATGGATGCACTGGGTAAGACTTAAATATATATACCTGTAGAGAAAAGCCACACTTATCACTATAGCCAGGACAATGATGGATGCATTGGGTAAGACTTAAATATATATACCTGTAGAGACAAGCCCCACTTATCACTATAGCCATGACAATGATGGATGCACTGGATAAGACTTAAATATATATACCTGTAGAGACAGCCACACGTATCACTATAGCCAGGACAATGATGGATGCACTGGGTAAGAATTAAATATATATACCTGTAGAGAAAAGCCACACTTATCACTATAGCCATGACAATGATGGATGCACTGGGTAAGACTTAAATATATATACCGGTAGAGACAAGCCACACTTATCACTATAGCCATGACAATGATGGATGCACTGGGTAAGACTTAAATATATATACCTGTAGAGACAAGCCACACTTATCACTATAGCCAGGACAATGATGGATGCACTGGGTAAGACTTACATATATATACCTGTAGAGACAAGCCCCACTTATCACTATAGCCAGGACAATGATGGATGCACTGGGTAAGACTTAAATATATATACCTGTAGAGACTAGCCACACTTATCACTATAGCCATGACAATGATGGATGCACTGGGTAAGACTTAAATATATATACCTGTAGAGACAAGCCACACTTATCACTATAGCCAGGACAATGATGAATGCACTTGGTAAGACTTAAATATATATACCTGTAGAGACAAGCCACACGTATCACTATAGCCAGGACAATGATGGATGCACTGGGTAAGAATTAAATATATATACCTGTAGAGAAAAGCCACACTTATCACTATAGCCATGACAATGATGGATGCACTGGGTAAGACTTAAATATATATACCTGTAGAGACAAGCCACACTTATCACTATAGCCATGACAATGATGGATGCACTGGGTAAGACTTAAATATATATACCTGTAGAGACTAGCCACACTTATCACTATAGCCATGACAATGATGGATGCACTGGGTAAGACTTAAATATATATACCTGTAGAGACAAGCCACACTTATCACTATAGCCAGGACAATGATGAATGCACTTGGTAAGACTTAAATATATATACCTGTAGAGACAAGCCACACGTATCACTATAGCCAGGACAATGATGGATGCACTGGGTAAGAATTAAATATATATACCTGTAGAGAAAAGCCACACTTATCACTATAGCCATGACAATGATGGATGCACTGGGTAAGACTTAAATATATATACCTGTAGAGACAAGCCACACTTATCACTATAGCCATGACAATGATGGATGCACTGGGTAAGACTTAAATATATATACCTGTAGAGACAAGCCACACTTATCACTATAGCCAGGACAATGATGGATGCACTGGGTAAGAATTAAATATATATACCTGTAGAGACAAGCCACACTTATCACTATAGCCATGACAATGATGGATGCACTGGGTAAGACTTAAATATATATACCTGTAGAGACAAGCCACACTTATCACTATAGCCATGACAATGATGGATGCACTCGGTAAGACTTAAATATATATACCTGTAGAGACAAGCCACACTTATCACTATAGCCATGACAATGATGGATGCACTGGGTAAGACTTAAATATATATACCTGTAGAGACAAGCCCCACTTATCACTATAGCCAGGACAATGATGGATGCACTGGGTAAGACTTAAATATATATACCTGTAGACAAGACACACTTATCACTATAGCCAGGACAATGATGGATGCACTGGGTAACAATTAAATATACATACCTGTAGAGACAAGCCCCACTTATCACTATAGCCATGACAATGATGGATGCACTGGGTAAGACTTAAATATATATACCTGTAGAGACAAGCCACACTTATCACTATAGCCAGGACAATGATGGATGCACTGGGTAAGACTTAAATATATATACCTGTAGAGAAAAGCCACACTTATCACTATAGCCAGGACAATGATGGATGCATTGGGTAAGACTTAAATATATATACCTGTAGAGACAAGCCCCACTTATCACTATAGCCAGGACAATCATGGATGCACTGGATAAGACTTAAATATATATACCTGTAGAGACAGCCACACGTATCACTATAGCCAGGACAATGATGGATGCACTGGGTAAGAATTAAATATATATACCTGTAGAGAAAAGCCACACTTATCACTATAGCCATGACAATGATGGATGCACTGGGTAAGACTTAAATATATATACCTGTAGAGACAAGCCACACTTATCACTATAGCCATGACAATGATGGATGCACTGGGTAAGACTTAAATATATATACCTGTAGAGACAAGCCACACTTATCACTATAGCCAGGACAATGATGGATGCACTGGGTAAGACTTACATATATATACCTGTAGAGACAAGCCCCACTTATCACTATAGCCAGGACAATGATGGATGCACTGGGTAAGACTTAAATATATATACCTGTAGAGACTAGCCACACTTATCACTATAGCCATGACAATGATGGATGCACTGGGTAAGACTTAAATATATATACCTGTAGAGACAAGCCACACTTATCACTATAGCCAGGACAATGATGAATGCACTTGGTAAGACTTAAATATATATACCTGTAGAGACAAGCCACACGTATCACTATAGCCAGGACAATGATGGATGCACTGGGTAAGAATTAAATATATATACCTGTAGAGACAAGCCACACTTATCACTATAGCCAGGACAATGATGGATGCACTGGGTAAGAATTAAATATATATACCTGTAGAGAAAAGCCACACTTATCACTATAGCCATGACAATGATGGATGCACTGGGTAAGACTTAAATATATATACCTGTAGAGACAACCCACACTTATCACTATAGCCATGACAATGATGGATGCACTGGGTAAGACTTAAATATATATACCTGTAGAGACAAGCCACACTTATCACTATAGCCAGGACAATGATGGATGCACTGGGTAAGACTTACATATATATACCTGTAGAGACAAGCCCCACTTATCACTATAGCCAGGACAATGATGGATGCACTGGGTAAGACTTAAATATATATACCTGTAGAGACAAGCCACACATATCACTATAGCCATGACAATGATGGATGCACTGGGTAAGACTTAAATATATATACCTGTAGAGACAAGCCCCACTTATCACTATAGCCAGGACAATGATGGATGAACTGGGTAAGACATAAATATATATACCTGTAGACAAGCCACACTTATCACTATAGCCAGGACAATGATGGATGCACTGGGTAAGACTTAAATATATATACCTGTAGAGACAAGCCACACTTATCACTATAGCCATGACAATGATGGATGCCCTGGGTAAGACTTAAATATATATACCTGTAGAGACAAGCCACACTTATCACTATAGCCAGGAAAATGATGAATGCACTGGGTAAGATTTAAATATATATACCTGTAGAGACGACAAGCCACACGTTTCACTATAGCCAGGACAATGATGGATGCACTGGCTAAGAATTAAATATATATAACTGTAGAGACAAGCCCCACTTATCACTATAACCAGGACAATGATGGATGCACTGGGTAATACTTAAATATATATACCTGTAGAGACAAGCCACACTTATCACTATATCCATGACAATGATGGATGCACTGGGTAAGACTTAAATATATATACCTGTAGAGACAAGCCACACTTATCACTATAGCCTGGACAATGATGGATGCACTGGGTAAGACTTAGATATATATACCTGTAGAGACAAGCCACACTTATCACTATAGCCATGACAATGATGGATGCACTGGGTAAGACTTAAATATATATGCCTGTAGAGACAAGCCACACTTATCACTATAGCCAGGACAATGATGGATGCATTGGGTAAGACTTAAATATATATACCTGTAGAGACAAGCCACACTTATCACTATAGCCATGACAATGATGGATGCATTGGGTAAGACTTAAATATATATACCTGTAGAGACAAGCCCCACTTATCACTATAGCCAGGACAATGATGGATGCACTGGGTAAGACTTAAATATATATACCTGTAGACAAGCCGCACTTATCACTATAGCCAGGACAATGATGGATGCACTGGGTAAGACTTAAATATATATACCTGTAGAGACAAGCCACACTTATCACTATAGCCATGACAATGATGAATGCACTGGAAAAGACTTAAATATATATACCTGTAGAGACAAGCCACACTTATCACTATAGCCAGGACAATGATGGATGCACTGGGTAAGAATAAAATATATATACCTGTAGAGAAATGCCCCACTTATCACTATAGCCATGACAATGATGGATGCACTGGGTAAGACTTAAATATATATACCTGTAGAGACAAGCCACACGTATCACTATAGCCAGGACAATGATGGATGCACTGGGTAAGAATTAAATATATATACCTGTAGAGACAAGCCCCACTTATCACTATAGCCAGGACAATGATGGATGCACTGGGTAAGAATTAAATATATATACCTGTAAAGACAAGCCCCACTTATCACTATAGCCAGGACAATGATGGATGCACTGGGTAAGACTTAAATATATATACCTGTAGAGACAAGCCACACGTATCACTATAGCCAGGACAATGATGGATGCACTGGGTAAGACTTAAATATATATACCTGTAGAGAAAAGCCACACTTATCACTATAGCCAGGACAATGATGGATGCATTGGGTAAGACTTAAATATATATACCTGTAGAGACAAGCCCCACTTATCACTATAGCCAGGACAATGATGGATGCACTGGGTAAAACTTAAATATATATACCTGTAGAGACAAGCCCCACTTATCACTATAGCCAGGACAATGATGGATGCACTGGGTAAGACTTAAATATATATACCTGTAGAGACAAGCCACACATATCACTATAGCCATGACAATGATGGATGCACTGGGTAAGACTTAAATATATATACCTGTAGAGACAAGCCCCACTTATCACTATAGCCAGGACAATGATGGATGAACTGGGTAAGACATAAATATATATACCTGTAGACAAGCCACACTTATCACTATAGCCAGGACAATGATGGATGCACTGGGTAAGACTTAAATATATATACCTGTAGAGACAAGCCACACTTATCACTATAGCCATGACAATGATGGATGCCCTGGGTAAGACTTAAATATATATACCTGTAGAGACAAGCCACACTTATCACTATAGCCAGGAAAATGATGAATGCACTGGGTAAGATTTAAATATATATACCTGTAGAGACGACAAGCCACACGTTTCACTATAGCCAGGACAATGATGGATGCACTGGGTAAGAATTAAATATATATACCTGTAGAGACAAGCCCCACTTATCACTATAGCCAGGACAATGATGGATGCACTGGCTAAGAATTAAATATATATAACTGTAGAGACAAGCCCCACTTATCACTATAACCAGGACAATGATGGATGCACTGGGTAATACTTAAATATATATACCTGTAGAGACAAGCCACACTTATCACTATATCCATGACAATGATGGATGCACTGGGTAAGACTTAAATATATATACCTGTAGAGACAAGCCACACTTATCACTATAGCCTGGACAATGATGGATGCACTGGGTAAGACTTAGATATATATACCTGTAGAGACAAGCCACACTTATCACTATAGCCATGACAATGATGGATGCACTGGGTAAGACTTAAATATATATGCCTGTAGAGACAAGCCACACTTATCACTATAGCCAGGACAATGATGGATGCATTGGGTAAGACTTAAATATATATACCTGTAGAGACAAGCCACACTTATCACTATAGCCATGACAATGATGGATGCATTGGGTAAGACTTAAATATATATACCTGTAGAGACAAGCCCCACTTATCACTATAGCCAGGACAATGATGGATGCACTGGGTAAGACTTAAATATATATACCTGTAGACAAGCCGCACTTATCACTATAGCCAGGACAATGATGGATGCACTGGGTAAGACTTAAATATATATACCTGTAGAGACAAGCCACACTTATCACTATAGCCATGACAATGATGAATGCACTGGAAAAGACTTAAATATATATACCTGTAGAGACAAGCCACACTTATCACTATAGCCAGGACAATGATGGATGCACTGGGTAAGAATAAAATATATATACCTGTAGAGAAATGCCCCACTTATCACTATAGCCATGACAATGATGGATGCACTGGGTAAGACTTAAATATATATACCTGTAGAGACAAGCCACACGTATCACTATAGCCAGGACAATGATGGATGCACTGGGTAAGAATTAAATATATATACCTGTAGAGACAAGCCCCACTTATCACTATAGCCAGGACAATGATGGATGCACTGGGTAAGAATTAAATATATATACCTGTAAAGACAAGCCCCACTTATCACTATAGCCAGGACAATGATGGATGCACTGGGTAAGACTTAAATATATATACCTGTAGAGACAAGCCACACGTATCACTATAGCCAGGACAATGATGGATGCACTGGGTAAGACTTAAATATATATACCTGTAGAGAAAAGCCACACTTATCACTATAGCCAGGACAATGATGGATGCATTGGGTAAGACTTAAATATATATACCTGTAGAGACAAGCCCCACTTATCACTATAGCCAGGACAATGATGGATGCACTGGGTAAGACTTAAATATATATACCTGTAGAGACAAGCCCCACTTATCACTATAGCCAGGACAATGATGGATGCACTGGGTAAGACTTAAATATATATACCTGTAGAGACAAGCCACACTTATCACTATAGCCAGGACAATGATGGATGCACTGGGTAAGAATTAAATATATCTACCTGTAGAGACAAGCCACACTTATCACTATAGCCAGGACAATGATGGATGCACTGGGTAAGAATTAAATATATATACCTGTAGAGAAAAGCCACACTTATCACTATAGCCATGACAATGATGGATGCACTGGGTAAGACTTAAATATATATACCTGTAGAGACAAGCCACACTTATCACTATAGCCATGACAATGATGGATGCACTGGGTAAGACTTAAATATATATACCTGTAGAGACAAGCCACACTCATCACTATAGCCAGGACAATGATGGATGCACTGGGTAAGACTTACATATATATACCTGTAGAGACAAGCCCCACTTATCACTATAGCCAGGACAATGATGGATGCACTGGGTAAGACTTAAATATATATACCTGTAGAGACTAGCCACACTTATCACTATAGCCATGACAATGATGGATGCACTGGGTAAGACTTAAATATATATACCTGTAGAGACAAGCCACACTTATCACTATAGCCAGGACAATGATGAATGCACTGGGTAAGACTTAAATATATATACCTGTAGAGACAAGCCACACGTATCACTATAGCCAGGACAATGATGATGCACTGGGTAAGAATTAAATATATATACCTGTAGAGACAAGCCCCACTTATCACTATAGCCAGGACAATGATGGATGCACTGGCTAAGAATTAAATATATATACCTATGGAGACAAGCCCCACTTATCACTGTAGCCAGGACAATGATGGATGCACTGGGTAAGACTTAAATATATATACCTGTAGAGACAAGCCACACTTATCACTATAGCCATGACAATGATGGATGCACTGGGTAAGACTTAAATATATATACTTGTAGAGACAAGCCACACTTATCACTATAGCCAGGACAATGATGGATGCACTGGGTAAGAATAGAATATATATACCTGTAGAGACAAGCCACACTTATCACTATAGCCATGACAATGATGGATGCACTGGGTAAGACTTAAATATATATACCTGTAGAGACAAGCCACACATATCACTATAGCCATGACAATGATGGATGCACTGGGTAAGACTTAAATATATATACCTGTAGAGACAAGCCCCACTTATCACTATAGCCAGGACAATGATGGATGAACTGGGTAAGACTTAAATATATATACCTCTAGACAAGCCACACTTATCACTATAGCCAGGACAATGATGGATGCACTGGGTAAGACTTAAATATATATACCTGTAGAGACAAGCCACACTTATCACTATAGCCATGACAATGATGGATGCCCTGGGTAAGACTTAAATATATATACCTGTAGAGACAAGCCACACTTATCACTATAGCCAGGACAATGATGAATGCACTGGGTAAGCCTTAAATATATATACCTGTAGAGACAAGCCCCACTTATCACTATAGCCAGGACAATGATGGATGCACTGGCTAAGAATTAAATATATATAACTGTATAGACAAGCCCCACTTATCACTATAGCCAGGACAATGATGGATGCACTGGGTAAGACTTAAATATATATACCTGTAGAGACAAGCCACACTTATCACTATAACCAGGACAATGATGGATGCACTGGGTAAGAATTAAATATATATACCTGTAGAGACAAGCCACACTTATCACTATAGCCAGGACAATGATGGATGCACTGGGTAAGACTTAGATATATATACCTGTAGAGACAAGCCACACTTATCACTATAGCCAGAACAATGATGGATGCACTGGGTAAGAATTAAATATATATACCTGTAGAGACAAGCCCCACTTATCACTATAGCCAGGACAATGATGGATGCACTGGGTAAGACTTAAATATATATACCTGTAGAGACAAGCCACACTTATCACTATAGCCATGACAATGATGGATGCACTGGGTAAGACTTAAATATATATACTTGTAGAGACAAGCCACACTTATCACTATAGCCAGGACAATGATGGATGCACTGGGTAAGAATTAAATATATATACCTGTAGAGACAAGCCACACTTATCACTATAGCCATGACAATGATGGATGCACTGGGTAAGACTTAAATATATATACCTGTAGAGACAAGCCACACATATCACTATAGCCATGACAATGATGGATGCACTGGGTAAGACTTAAATATATATACCTGTAGAGACAAGCCCCACTTATCACTATAGCCAGGACAATGATGGATGAACTGGGTAAGACTTAAATATATATACCTGTAGACAAGCCACACTTATCACTATAGCCAGGACAATGATGGATGCACTGGGTAAGACTTAAATATATATACCTGTAGAGACAAGCCACACTTATCACTATAGCCATGACAATGATGGATGCCCTGGGTAAGACTTAAATATATATACCTGTAGAGACAAGCCACACTTATCACTATAGCCAGGACAATGATGAATGCACTGGGTAAGACTTAAATATATATACCTGTAGAGACGACAAGCCACACGTTTCACTATAGCCAGGACAATGATGGATGCACTGGGTAAGAATTAAATATATATACCTGTAGAGACAAGCCCCACTTATCACTATAGCCAGGACAATGATGGATGCACTGGCTAAGAATTAAATATATATAACTGTATAGACAAGCCCCACTTATCACTATAGCCAGGACAATGATGGATGCACTGGGTAAGACTTAAATATATATACCTGTAGAGACAAGCCACACTTATCACTATAGCCAGGACAATGATGGATGCACTGGGTAAGAATTAAATATATATACCTGTAGAGATAAGCCACACTTATCACTATAGCCAGGACAATGATGGATGCACTGGGTAAGACTTAGATATATATACCTGTAGAGACAAGCCACACTTATCACTATAGCCAGAACAATGATGGATGCACTGGGTAAGAATTAAATATATATACCTGTAGAGACAAGCCACACTTATCACTATAGCCAGGACAATGATGGATGCACTGGGTAAGACTTAAATATATATACCTGTAGACAAGCCGCACTTATCACTATAGCCAGGACAATGATGGATGCACTGGGTAAGACTTAAATATATATACCTGTAGAGACAAGCCACACTTATCACTATAGCCATGACAATGATGGATGCACTGGAAAAGACTTAAATATATATACCTGTAGAGACAAGCCACACTTATCACTATAGCCAGGACAATGATGGATGCACTGGGTAAGAATAAAATATATATACCTGTAGAGAAATGCCCCACTTATCACTATAGCCATGACAATGATGGATGCACTGGGTAAGACTTAAATATATATACCTGTAGAGACAAGCCACACGTATCACTATAGCCAGGACAATGATGGATGCACTGGCTAAGAATTAAATATATATACCTGTAGAGACAAGCCCCACTTATCCCTATAGCCAGGACAATGATGGATGCACTGGGTAAGACTTAAATATATATACCTGTAGAGACAAGCCACACTTATCACTATAGCCATGACAATAATGGATGCACTGGGTAAGACTTAAATATATATACTTGTAGAGACAAGTCACACTTATCACTATAGCCAGGACAATGATGGATGCACTGGGTAAGAATTAAATATATATACCTGTGGAGACAAGCCACACTTATCACTATAGCCATGACAATGATGGATGCACTGGGTAAGACTTAAATATATATACCTGTAGAGACAAGCCACACATATCACTATAGCCAGGACAATGATGGATGCACTGGGTAAGAATTAAATATATATACCTGTAGAGACAAGCACCACTTATCACTATAGCCAGGAAAATGATGGATGCACTGGCTAAGAATTAAATATATATAACTGTAGAGACAAGCCCCACTTATTACTATAGCCAGGACAATGATGGATGCACTGGGTAAGACTTAAATATATATACCTGTAGACACAAGCCACACTTATCACTATAGCCATGACAATGATGGATGCACTGGGTAAGACTTAAATATATATACCTGTAGAGACAAGCCACACTTATCACTATAGCCAGGACAATGATGGATGCACTGGGTAAGAATTAAATATATATACCTGTAGAGACAAGCCACACTTATCACTATAGCCATGACAATGATGGATGCACTGGGTAAGACTTAGATATATATACCTGTAGAGACAAGCCACACTTATCACTATAGCCAGAACAATGATGGATGCACTGGGTAAGCATTAAATATATATACCTGTAGAGACAAGCCCCACTTATCACTATAGCCATGACAATGATGGATGCACTGGGTAAGACTTAAATATATATACCTGTAGACAAGCCGCACTTATCACTATAGCCAGGACAATGATGGATGCACTGGGTAAGACTTAAATATATATACCTGTAGAGACAAGCCACACTTATCACTATAGCCATGACAATGATGGATGCACTGGAAAAGACTTGAATATATATACCTGTAGAGACAAGCCACACTTATCACTATAGCCAGGACAATGATGGATGCACTGGGTAAGAATAAAATATATATACCTGTAGAGAAATGCCCCACTTATCACTATAGCCATGACAATGATGGATGCACTGGGTAAGACTTAAATATATATACCTGTAGAGACAAGCCACACTTATCACTATAGCCATGACAATGATGGATGCACTGGGTAAGACTTACATATATATACCTGTAGAGACAAGCCACACTTATCACTATAGCCAGGACAATGATGGATGCACTGGGTAAGACTTAAATATATATACCTGTAGAGACAAGCCACACGTATCACTATAGCCAGCACAATGATGGATGCACTGGGTAAGACTTAAATATATATACCTGTAGAGACAAGCCATACTTATCACTATAGCCAGGACAATGATGGATGCACTGGGTAAGACTTAAATATATATACCTGTAGAGACAAGCCACACTTATCACTATAGCTAGGACAATGATGGATGCACTGGGTAAGACTTAAATATATATACCTGTAGAGACAAGCCACACTTATCACTATAGCCAGGACAATGATGGATGCACTGGGTACGAATTAAATATATATACCTGTAGAGACAAGCCCCACTTATCACTATAGCCAGGACAATGATGGATGCACTGGGTAAGAATTAAATATATATACCTGTAGAGACAAGCCACACTTATCACTATAGCCATGACAATGATGGATGCACTGGGTAAGACTTAAATATATATACCTGTAGAGACAAGCCACAATTATCACTATAGTCATGACAATGATGGATGCACTGGGTAAAACTTAAATATATATACCTGTAGAGACAAGCCACACTTATCACTATAGCCATGACAATGATGGATGCACTGGGTAAGACTTAAATATATATACCTGTAGAGACAAGCCCCACTTATCACTATAGCCAGGACAATGATGGATGCACTGGGTAAGACTTAAATATATATACCTGTAGAGACAAGCCACACTTATCACTATAGCCATGACAATGATGGATGCACTGGGTAAGACTTAAATATATATACTTGTAGAGACAAGCCACACTTATCACTATAGCCAGGACAATGATGGATGCACTGGGTAAGAATTAAATATATATACCTGTAGAGACAAGCCACACTTATCACTATAGCCATGACAATGATGGATGCACTGGGTAAGACTTAAATATATATACCTGTAGAGACAAGCCACACATATCACTATAGCCATGACAATGATGGATGCACTGGGTAAGACTTAAATATATATACCTGTAGAGACAAGCCCCACTTATCACTATAGCCAGGACAATGATGGATGAACTGGGTAAGACTTAAATATATATACCTGTAGACAAGCCACACTTATCACTATAGCCAGGACAATGATGGATGCACTGGGTAAGACTTAAATATATATACCTGTAGAGACAAGCCACACTTATCACTATAGCCATGACAATGATGGATGCCCTGGGTAAGACTTAAATATATATACCTGTAGAGACAAGCCACACTTATCACTATAGCCAGGACAATGATGAATGCACTGGGTAAGACTTAAATATATATACCTGTAGAGACGACAAGCCACACGTTTCACTATAGCCAGGACAATGATGGATGCACTGGGTAAGAATTAAATATATATACCTGTAGAGACAAGCCCCACTTATCACTATAGGCAGGACAATGATGGATGCACTGGCTAAGAATTAAATATATATAACTGTATAGACAAGCCCCACTTATCACTATAGCCAGGACAATGATGGATGCACTGGGTAAGACTTAAATATATATACCTGTAGAGACAAGCCACACTTATCACTATAGCCAGGACAATGATGGATGCACTGGGTAAGAATTAAATATATATACCTGTAGAGATAAGCCACACTTATCACTATAGCCAGGACAATGATGGATGCACTGGGTAAGACTTAGATATATATACCTGTAGAGACAAGCCACACTTATCACTATAGCCAGAACAATGATGGATGCACTGGGTAAGAATTATATATATATACCTGTAGAGACAAGCCACACTTATCACTATAGCCAGGACAATGATGGATGCACTGGGTAAGACTTAAATATATATACCTGTAGACAAGCCGCACTTATCACTATAGCCAGGACAATGATGGATGCACTGGGTAAGACTTAAATATATATACCTGTAGAGACAAGCCACACTTATCACTATAGCCATGACAATGATGGATGCACTGGAAAAGACTTAAATATATATACCTGTAGAGACAAGCCACACTTATCACTATAGCCAGGACAATGATGGATGCACTGGGTAAGAATAAAATATATATACCTGTAGAGAAATGCCCCACTTATCACTATAGCCATGACAATGATGGATGCACTGGGTAAGACTTAAATATATATACCTGTAGAGACAAGCCACACGTATCACTATAGCCAGGACAATGATGGATGCACTGGCTAAGAATTAAATATATATACCTGTAGAGACAAGCCCCACTTATCCCTATAGCCAGGACAATGATGGATGCACTGGGTAAGACTTAAATATATATACCTGTAGAGACAAGCCACACTTATCACTATAGCCATGACAATAATGGATGCACTGGGTAAGACTTAAATATATATACTTGTAGAGACAAGTCACACTTATCACTATAGCCAGGACAATGATGGATGCACTGGGTAAGAATTAAATATATATACCTGTGGAGACAAGCCACACTTATCACTATAGCCATGACAATGATGGATGCACTGGGTAAGACTTAAATATATATACCTGTAGAGACAAGCACCACTTATCACTATAGCCAGGAAAATGATGGATGCACTGGCTAAGAATTAAATATATATAACTGTAGAGACAAGCCCCACTTATTACTATAGCCAGGACAATGATGGATGCACTGGGTAAGACTTAAATATATATACCTGTAGACACAAGCCACACTTATCACTATAGCCATGACAATGATGGATGCACTGGGTAAGACTTAAATATATATACCTGTAGAGACAAGCCACACTTATCACTATAGCCAGGACAATGATGGATGCACTGGGTAAGAATTAAATATATATACCTGTAGAGACAAGCCACACTTATCACTATAGCCATGACAATGATGGATGCACTGGGTAAGACTTAGATATATATACCTGTAGAGACAAGCCACACTTATCACTATAGCCAGAACAATGATGGATGCACTGGGTAAGCATTAAATATATATACCTGTAGAGACAAGCCCCACTTATCACTATAGCCATGACAATGATGGATGCACTGGGTAAGACTTAAATATATATACCTGTAGACAAGCCGCACTTATCACTATAGCCAGGACAATGATGGATGCACTGGGTAAGACTTAAATATATATACCTATAGAGACAAGCCACACTTATCACTATAGCCATGACAATGATGGATGCACTGGAAAAGACTTGAATATATATACCTGTAGAGACAAGCCACACTTATCACTATAGCCAGGACAATGATGGATGCACTGGGTAAGAATAAAATATATATACCTGTAGAGAAATGCCCCACTTATCACTATAGCCATGACAATGATGGATGCACTGGGTAAGACTTAAATATATATACCTGTAGAGACAAGCCACACTTATCACTATAGCCATGACAATGATGGATGCACTGGGTAAGACTTACATATATATACCTGTAGAGACAAGCCACACTTATCACTATAGCCAGGACAATGATGGATGCACTGGGTAAGACTTAAATATATATACCTGTAGAGACAAGCCACACGTATCACTATAGCCAGCACAATGATGGATGCACTGGGTAAGACTTAAATATATATACCTGTAGAGACAAGCCATACTTATCACTATAGCCAGGACAATGATGGATGCACTGGGTAAGACTTAAATATATATACCTGTAGAGACAAGCCACACTTATCACTATAGCTAGGACAATGATGGATGCACTGGGTAAGACTTAAATATATATACCTGTAGAGACAAGCCACACTTATCACTATAGCCAGGACAATGATGGATGCACTGGGTACGAATTAAATATATATACCTGTAGAGACAAGCCCCACTTATCACTATAGCCAGGACAATGATGGATGCACTGGGTAAGAATTAAATATATATACCTGTAGAGACAAGCCACACTTATCACTATAGCCATGACAATGATGGATGCACTGGGTAAGACTTAAATATATATACCTGTAGAGACAAGCCACAATTATCACTATAGTCATGACAATGATGGATGCACTGGGTAAGACTTAAATATATATACCTGTAGAGACAAGCCACACTTATCACTATAGCCAGGACAATGATGGATGCACTGGGTAAGAATTGAATATATATACCTGTAGAGACAAGCCACACTTATCACTATAGCCATGACAATGATGGATGCACTGGGTAAAACTTAAATATATATACCTGTAGAGACAAGCCACACTTATCACTATAGCCATGACAATGATGGATGCACTGGGTAAGACTTAAATATATATACCTGTAGAGACAAGCCCCACTTATCACTATAGCCAGGACAATGATGGATGCACTGGGTAAGACTTAAATATATATACCTGTAGAGACAAGCCACACTTATCACTATAGCCATGACAATGATGGATGTTCTGGGTAAGACTTAAATATATATACCTGTAGAGACAAGCCACACTTATCACTATAGCCAGGACAATGATGAATGCACTGGGTAAGACTTAAATATATATACCTGTAGAGACAAGCCCCACTTATCACTATAGCCAGGACAATGATGGATGCACTGGGTAAGACTTAAATATATATACCTGTAGAGACAAGCCACACTTATCACTATAGCCAGGACAATGATGGATGCACTGGGTAAGACTTAAATATATATACCTGTAGAGACAAGCCACACTTATCACTATAGCCAGGACAATGATGGATGCACTGGGTAAGAATTAAATATATATACCTGTAGAGACAAGCCACACTTATCACTATAGCCAGGACAATGATGGATGCACTGGGTAAGACTTAAATATATATACCTGTAGAGACAAGCCACACTTATCACTATAGCCAGGACAATGATGGATGCACTGGGTAAGACTTAAATATATATACCTGTAGAGACAAGCCCCACTTATCACTATAGCCATGACAATGATGGATGCACTGGGTAAGACTTAAATATATATACCTGTAGAGACAAGCCACACTTTTCACTATAGCCAGGACAATGATGGATGCACTGGGTAAGACTTAAATATATATACCTGTAGAGACAAGCCACACTTATCACTATAGCCAAGACAATGATGGATGCACTGGGTAAGACTTAAATATATATACCTGTAGAGACAAGCCACACTTATCACTATAGCCAGGACAATGATGAATGCACTGGGTAAGATATATGCAAAGTGAAGTAATGTGTTATCTATGGTCGCTGAAGAGTTATTTATAGCTGCTCCTTCCGTTGTTCTGCTTGTAACATTTGATGTAATGGTTGTATCAGATGTATACAATAATGTACTTGTGTCCTCAAGGGACCTTGGTATCTCTGTAGTTATCGATTCATTGGTGGATATTTCGGATGTAAAAGATGCTGCATCCGATGTCGCCATTTTGTCGGCGGTGGGCGTCTCACCCATTATTTTTGTAGCAGTACTGGATGTACTAGTTGAACTTTCAGGCTCTGTGTATGTACTACTGTCACTTACTCTATCGGTTACAACACTTGAAGACACTTCCGGTGGTGTCGTATCCATTTTGGTTGAAAAAACACTAGTTGAAGAAGTATCTATATTGACATGTGTGGTATCCAAGGAAGTGACTGTGCTGACCTTCTTTGTAACCATGGACGATTGACTTTCACTGAGAGTGGAAGCAATGGTGGAAATATAAGTAATCTGATTATTTTCAGATGAAGTTATGTCTTCAAAACTTGTTGTTTCTGTAAAACCAGTGTTTCCTGTCGACCTTGTTGTAGAAGGAATCATAGTTGAGGTTAAAATGTCCGCCATTTTTGTTGTGTCAATCATCGTTGATTCTGCAATTGACGTTGATGCGACAGTCGACATATTAGCCACAGGACCAACTGACTCTGAACCAGTCGTGGCTATCATGGTTGTCGTGGCTGTGTTTGAATTGATTTTCTCTGATGAAATATGAATAGTTGATGTTGTCCCAATATCGGTGATGTGTACTGTAGTAGAACTTATCATATTGTCTGTAGAATTTCCACCCAACATTAAAGATTCACTATGGATGTCCCCGGAACCACTATCGATTTCTGATGATGATAATGGAAAGGCTGAAATATATCATAAAAAAGAGCAATTTAATATGCGATTTTTAAAATGTTTTGTTATTTTTGCGGAAGTATGTTTCAACTGATTAAATGTCTGAAAAATGGAGATCTTCTTGTTCTTTATCTATTTGATGTACTTTCTTTTTTCCAGTATTTCTAAATCGAAACAAGGAAAATTGAACAAAGTATATATGTACGATTTTACCAACGAAAAAAAATCAAAACTTATATCCTTTTACATAGTTATTATTGAGTCGGGTCTTAGCCACTTAATTTTCACGGCTGCATTATAATTATCTTTTTAATAACACATGTGACTTTTCACATTGTTGTTTTGTATATATTGGTTGTCTCCCTTAGTTTACTTTCTCTGTTATAACGTTATATTAACACAAAAATTATTATCAACTAGATGCATTTCTTATATTATGTTGTTAGGTCAAAATACATATCGTATATGATGGTGGGTCAAAATACATTACTTATATAATGATGGGTCAAAATGCATTTCGTATATGATGATGTGTCAAAATACATTTCTTGTATTATTGCCCCCACCCCACTCCTTTCCCCCCAATAATACAAGAAATACATGTATTGTTTGTTAATCAAAATTTTAAATTACATAATTATTTACTGTTTTAATTTTGCATCGTTACTGAAAAAAGAAAGAAAGACACTAAGAACGATTTACTTATAGCAAGGATATTGTTAATGTCATTAATACTGTCATTTCATGAAATAATTAGTAACCCTTGCTTTCGGTAAAAAATAAAATTAATTTTGTTCTTTCTTTTTCTTTTTGTTGAAAAGAAAGATAAGAATTATCAAGTCAAATAACGAACTAGTGTTTCTTTTGTTGGTAGATCGGTATATTAAGTCCCCCCCCCCCCCCTCGGGAATAGGTGTCACTAGCCGATTGTGGCTATCTTGTTTAGTCCCTGTGGTGTTCTAGCTCACAAAGACTGTTATATTATTTTACTTTCTATTCTTTTGACCTTGAGCGACACCCGGTGAAGGTTGTTCCAGAACCACGTCGTGTACACTAAATTAGATTTCTACGTATTTTTTTTTTTTTTTTTTTTTTTTACATCAATATCACAGATTTTATTTAGTAAATATCTTGTTACATTTTTACTTCAGAGTCCAATTTTTCTCTGAAGTATCCCTGTGAAATTCTGTTTTAAATATCCATGGAAATACTCAAAACTATAATTACATATAAAACTATTTTATTCTAATATATTCTATTGCATAAGTTATGATCACAGTTTATTTAATATATGATTGAACAATGAATTCATTCATAGTAATTTATTTTCCTTCATTTTTCTTTGAAATTCATTTTTGAATAACAGATAAACATCAATTGTCTTTGTCTTTTGTTGGATACATAATAGGATTTGTAAATTATAAATGCCAATATAGCTAAAAAAAAATAACTTGGGTGAAAATATTCTTTGTCGAACATTTTGTACCCAAATACTAAATGTTGAAGTCTGATATTGTTTTCAAATTGGACTTTTTTATTCTACGTATTTATTAACTTGATCAAAGGTCAATAATTGGATAGTGCCATGTAATAATAATGGAGATCCGATTGTTAAGATGTGGAGGATTGGGATTCCATCAACCAATTTAACCCCGCCATATATTTATGCCAGTCACACGCAAGAAATTGAACATTAAACGTCATATGCCATCGTCTTTTTATGTCCAATAATCTGAAGTGAGAGGTGATTGTTCATTTTGTTGATATTGGTGGAATTGTTGACCATCAGTATAGTTCTAAGAATTAGTGGCAATGTCTTCTAAATTACTAATTCTGGTATATATAAAAAGCATTATAAACAGGTGGTTGACATAAATATGTGGGAGAGCTCGTGTCTTATTTACGTTATTTGTGCTTGTTTATAAATAGTGGTGACCAACACATGTTTTCTTGTGTACCGTGTGTTGTCGGTTTCTCTGGATTGTCCATTTTTGATTGCCCCTTCGGTGTTCTCTAACGTTTATTTTGTAAGGTTACGTTATTGGTGTTTTAAACAATTTTCAACAATAAATATATGAGTATCGTGGCGGTCATGACATTGGTGGAGGAAACCGTAGTACCCGAATTATCATCACGCTACCCGGAAATTCACCACGAGATATTGTTCATTGTGTCGATTATACCTTAAATTTACTTCTTCAAAAGTTAATAATTGTTTAGTGCCATACAACTGATAAACTGGTCAGTTTTATTGATGCAGGAGACCAGGTTACATTGAGACTTAAAACATTAGTGATGATCATTATGCTGTTTCATAAATCTTTTCCGGAAAAGATTATTGAACAACATATTAAACAACAACGAGTTTTGTATATCTAGAATAAATCATGAATTTAGTTTTTTTGCTTTTTTTCAATATTTTGATTTCATTTGTATCGTATTCTTAAATATTTTTGCAGCTTATATTCTTACCTCTAGCTTTCAAATTAAATATGAGGACCAGCATGGAAAATATAACAGGCACCATCTTGTTACTCAATCACTGATAAATACTTCCTACATATAAACTGTACTCGATGTTTCTCCAATAAGGATGTGTAGTCTAGTGAGGGGAAATCAACTTCCGATTAAGTGTGTGATAAATAGTAATGATAAATAGTATGTCCATTTTGGGTTTCGCTTATATTTGATATATTGTGCAGTTAAATAAATATTTTGCAGAAATTAACAAAAAAACAAAACAAAACAAAACACAAATATCACACTGTCTGAGCATTTGACCAAAACCCAATATAAAAATATCAGAAGCGAAGACAAAAGTGATAAACACAAATATACATGAGGGTTCACTTTTCTTACTTGGTACAGGCACCTCAATATACAGTGGCAGAGCTAAACTATATTTACAGTCCCAAAATAATTAATACCAAATGATTTGGATATAAGTGATTATCAAAAGATCAGGGTGTGGGTGTTTAAATGTCAACTTCAACAATATTTCTTTTATATCATCGGGGTCTATTTTATTGGAGGAGAAAATCGGAGGACACGGAGAAAACAACCGAAAATAGAGTGAAATACTATATTACAGAACGTTGTATCGAGTAAACCTCTCCATAGAATGGAATGAAACCATTCAACTTTAGCGGTGGTGGCTACTGAAAACATATGTAAATGGACATTGAAATACCATATAAGGGTAATAACAAAATTACCGAACTCCGAACAATCTTACAAAGGGAAAGTCAAAACTCATAAGTATATAAACAGACAAAATCAGTCAACAACCGGAAAACTATGAAAACCGTAATGACCCATACGAATGTGGCAAATGTGTGCCTTGCACATAAAAGAACAGACTCTATTGACCAAGGTAAAAAAAAATGAGGAAATAAATACAAATTGTTGTTCTTTATCTCACAGTCACTATTTAATATCCAATAAATTTATGCGCATTTTTTTGCCAATGAATTCAAGTTCTGAGACAAAACAGAAAAGAAATTGATTTTTACAGTTATCAAATTGACGGGACTACTTTTGTGTAAACTGTTTCCCATCTGAACAAGTTTGTAGACATGTCCCACTCGTATACATTATCTTGATTCCGAGCAAAACCTTCTTTGCTCTTATTCCTTAAAATGGCGTCCTTAGCGGAGAAGCAGCAAATACCAATTTCATAGTCTTTGTTTGACTCGACCAGGGCTCGTACCCACGATCTATCACACTGGAGGCTAGCATGCGTACCATTTCATCACCGATGCGTTTTTGCTCAGTAGCAATCAATCAACCAATAGAGGTAACGACACATTTCACGTAGCTAAAATTACGTTTGGTGGTCCGGATTAAGGTTTTGTTTTACCATATGGTAATTTATAAGACCATTCTCTTATGGCGTGGTGTACTCGATACAACATTATGTGATAAAGTTTGTCAGTTACTTGCGACAGATCGGTGGTTTTCTGCGGGTACTCCGGTTTCCTCCACCAATAAAACTGACCCCTAATATATACCTGAAATATTGTTGAAAGTGGCGTTAAGCACCATAAACCAACCTAAGAACATCCTCATACTATAAGGAAGTAAAGCATCAATGCAACATGAGTTTGTTTTCATCATTGTTCTAAGAAGTAGTCACCTAATCTCTATCCATTGTTTATTTCTTCCCTTTTGTAGATCTATTGATTATAAAGAATCTTCATGTCATTTAGAAGTGGTTGTTAGGAAATACACACTTAAGTTCAGCTTATTGTCACATTGTGGAAAATCCATATCATATAGGTTAAATTTGTCATCCATTTGGGGTTTTTTTCATATTCCATAAATGAGATGCATTTTTAAACATTTTTATTTAAAGTTTTTTACATTTCACGATAACTAATCTAACGAAAATAGCAGGTAAAAATAACATGAATTTACAGACGAAGATATAAAGCTCATCTTGTTTCCCATTCAATATATACTTTTTTTTTAATTCAGACAATGAATCACACCACGATATTAAGAACCGAAATATACAAGACTCAATCACTGGTACTCGCGGAGAGAATACCCCCCCCCCTTTTTTTCTTTTTTTTTAAATTACGAACAAATTGTATCGTTTCCTTCAATTATTATTTTCTGTTTATTTATACGTTAATCTGATATATCATTACAAAATGACTCTTTCTATACCAAACAGTCCTTTTTTTTAAATCATCTTCGACCGTGTAGGTATATATATATATATCAAAGATGGATTGCTTAACCGACCAAGGGTAGGTGTCTTGAAACTGGACACTTCGGGTATGTAACGGAGCGTGAACCCACGTCAGTGATATTAGAAATGTGGATACAAGTCGAAGGATCTAGCCTGATGGTCTTCATGTCCCTTGTGGAATTATGACATCCATTGTGTATATATATGTGTCATGTATTGACGGCGTAACACACCAATTGGAAGCAATTTATTCATAAAATTCATTTTGTAGTGGTCAATTAATGAATATTCATGAGTTTTCGTCAAGTGAGGGTTACACTAATGTCCTGAAAATTGACCTGAAATGTCCTGAAAATGTCCTGAAAAGTACATAAAGGCTTATATCTTTTTTATTTTCCAATGGATTGAGTTCAAATTTGAAAGTATTAAATACATCAGCATATATTTAACGAATATTTTAAAACCAAATTAAAAAAAATATTTTTAGGTGGAAATAATTTGACCTGAAAATTGTCATGAAATGTCCTGAAAAGTACATAAAGGCCTATATCTTTTTTATTTTCCAATGGATTGAGTTCAAATTTGAAAGTATTAAATACATCAGCATATATTTAACGAATATTTTAAAACCAAATTAAAAAAAATATTTTTAGGTGGAAATAATTTGACCTGAAAATTGTCATGAAATTTTCAGGTCAAATTATTTCCACCTAAACAATTTTCTTTTATATATTTTTTAAAATATTCTTTAAATATATGCTGATGTATTTAACATTTTCAAATTTGAACTCAATCCATTGGTTAATAAAAAAAAAAATATATAGGCCTTAATGTACTTTAAGGACGTTTTCAGGACATTTCATGACAATTTTCAGGTCAAATTATTTCCACCTAAGATTATTTTTTTTTATTTTTTTTTAAATATTCGTTAAACATATGCTAATGTATTTAACATTTTCAAATTTGAACTGAATCCATTGGATAATAAAAAAAAAAGATATAGGCCTTTATGTACTTTTCAGGACATTTTCAGGACATTTCATGACAATTTTCAGGTCAAATTATTTTCACCTAAAATTATTTTTTTAATTTTTTCTTTTAAATATTCGTTAAACATATGCTAATGTATTTAACATTTTCAAATTTGAACTCAATCCATCGGATAATAAAAAAGATATAAGCCTTTATGTACTTTTCAGGGCATATCAGGTCAATTTTCAGGACATTAGTGTAACCCGTCAAGTGATTCCTTTTTACATATAGCGTTCGTTCAATTAAAATTCAAATATCAATGAGTCCTACTGCAGTAAGGCCTCAAGTTTGAGGAAAACATTTTGTGCGATGCAGAATTTTTCTTCGTTTTATAATTCATTTTTTGACTCAACTTGTAGTTAAATAAAGGTTAAATAGTATGGCACACCTACACTGAATTTTACCCCTAGAATAGAATTGTTATATATTCAGGCGAGTGTAGTGAGGAAAGGTGTAATACAGATTGTGCACACACTACTATAGTTGATTTATGTTGTTTAACGCCACTTTCAACAATATTTCAGTTATATTGTAGCGGTCACGCTAAGATAGAAATGTTCATGTTATAATTGATGTCCAAGTATAAGTAAGATTTCCGGATTAAAAAACCCACTTAGCACCGTTACTTCTACCCAACCCCATGAAATTTATTTCTTACACATCAAACAGAATACTTATATTTAAAAATATGGTGATATGCTGTGCATAGCACGCAGCATTTGACTGATAACTAATCATAATAGGTTTGGTTTATGGTGTTTAACGCCACTTTCAACAATATTTCAGTTATATCGTGGCTGACCCTTGTGGGTGTATTATAATACACATGCATTAATATAATTGATTTTATTGTGCATAAAACTCAAATGATTTTATTAGCAAAAAGGAGTTTAAACATATTTTTATTTGCTAAATATAACACATAGGGATCGGACACAAGTTTTTCCAACTTATAATTTACAATATTGATTAGCATGCGCAATGAAATGATATAATATGTATATAATAGCATAGAGTTAAATATACAAAGAATGATTATATACAAAAACATAGGTTTAAACAATATACGAGAAAAAAAGAATAAAGAAAAAAGAAAAGAGAATAAATACATTTGGAGATGTGTGTTGGTTCTTTAGATCATTTAGACAATTGTAAATCTTTTGGAGTCTTTAATATATTTAAAAGCATGTTTAAAATTAGTTATATTTTCTTGATATGTTAGGAGATCACTTCCTTTTGTCAGTAGATTTACTTCAATATTGATGTTAGAAGGTAGCCAGTTAAGACTATTAAATATTATTTCCCTATTATCTGTATATTTATCACAATCAAAAAAGAAATGGTGAGAATTTTCACATGGTACGCCACAGTTACAGGAAGCATTTGATAAAATTTTTACTTTACATAAATCGTAATTCAAGAAGGATGCATTGCAGCGAAGCTATGTTAGAATTATATTTAGTTTTCTAGGACCATAAGAATAGTGTCTCGGAATTGGCATTGAGATTGAACTGCGGATTGCCCTTTCCCTTACTGTAGCTGAGACGAAAGAATCTCTAGTTAAAGATAGTCTACAGAATGGAACAATAATATCGTTGCCATTTCGAAGGGGATAAATAGTCGTACTTTGGATTGTTGGGGGAATAAGATCGAGTAAATAAGAGGGTGTGCTACCGTTTCGGATATTATATAATAATTGGAGCTTTCTCCTAGTTCTTCTTTCTTCCAATCTCTCCCAGCCAGTTTCTCTATATAGATATTCTGTGTTGGTAAAGATTGGAAGTCCGGTGATAATTCTAGCTGCCTCCAACTGTAGCCTCTCCAATTTGCACGAATTAGAGACACCACAGTTGTCCCAGACCTCACATGCATACTCAAATATTGGTCGAATGTAAATTAAGTATAATTTCTCTAAATTTTTTCTATTTAATTTATATTTCAATTTACGCAAAACACATATGTGTTTAGAGACACTTCTTATTAAATTTTCTACATGTTTATTCCATTTTGCTTCCTCGCTAAATGTTATCCCCAAATGTTTATGGTCTGATGTAAGTGGAATTAATTTCCCATCAAAATAAAAATAAAAATTTGTTGAGTTTTCTACATTTTTAAAAAGCATGATTTCAGTTTTGTCTGGGTTGAAAGACATCAACCATCTCTTTGACAAGTCACCAAGTTCATGTAAATCATGATTTATGACATATTTTATTTGATCTTCATCTTGGCTTGCATAGCCAAGGGAAGTGTCATCAGCAAACAAACGGCTTAAGGAAAAAAGCTTATCACCAATATCATTGATGTAAACCAGAAATAACAGAAGACCAAGAACAGACCCTTGGGGGACCCCAGCAGACACAGACACATATGAGGACGACGAATCTCTGTTTACTACTTTTTGGTGTCTACAATATAAATCATTTTCAAACCATTTTAGTAAATTCCCTTTTATTCCATAACAATTCATTTCATGTATCAAACCTTTGTGCCAAACTTTATCTAAAGCCTTTGAGAAATCACAGAAAACGAAGCAACATAGTTCTTTTTTTTTCAAGAGAGTTTAAGATAGTATTATATAGTTCTATTAATTGGTGGACTGAGGAATGCTTAGGCAAAAAACCAGATTGGTACTGGTAGATAAGCTTGTTTTGTATTAAATGGTTATATATGTGTTTGTATACAATCCTTTCCATTACTTTTCCGACACAGCTAATCAGTGATATTGGGCGGTAATTAGAAGGTAAAGAAGTATCACCTTTTTTAAAAATTGCTGTGACATGTGCATTTTTCCAACTAGAGGGATATTTACATTGACGAAGAGATTTGTTAAAAATAATTTGTAGTGGGATGGCTATCTTTTCAGGGGAAATTTTTAACATTTTGTAACTAATTTTGTCGGGTCCAGAAGCTTTGTATGGATCAATAATTTTTAAAATATCTACAATTTCACTTATGGTTACAAAAATCTCATTTATTACATTATTAGTTTTTATATCAAAGTCTGGAAGAGGCACGTTCTCCTCCTCCAACTTCAATATAAGACTAAAGTATTTATTTAATAAATCACACTTGTCTTCATCTCCATACACAATATCGTCGAAGTTTTCATCATTTATAGAGTTTCTAAGAGGAGGAATACAGTTGCTTCCCTTGTTTGATTTAATAAGCATTTTCATAATTTTCCAGTATGTTTTTGGATTGGACGAGTTTTCTAAAAGAATGTGATCTAATAAATTATTTTCAAAATTTTCTTTTGCAATTTTTTTCATGTTATTTAATTTATTTCTCTGTTTTTTATATAGTTTAATATAGCAAAAAGAACCACATCGGTGATGTAATGGTTAGCACGCTTGCATCAAGTGCGATAGATCGTGGGTTTGTGTCTCGGTCGATTCAAACCAAAGACTATGAAATTGATATGTATTGCGTCTCCAATGAGCACACATCACAAAGGAGTAGAAACAAAGACTGGTTAGTTAGGAATCAGAATAAAGTTTCCGAGTGGAGCGGCATGTCAACCCGCAGACTGTTTCTTCAGTGAGCTAACCCTATAAAAATTCAATTCAACGTGTATGTTTAGTACACCATTATCGTCAACTAAGCATGTTGGTCTAGTACAAAGAGGACACCTTCATCGTCATCCTCTCATAAAATGTAACTTGTTCCCGCCATGATATAGCTGAAAAATTGCTCAATTGGCGTTAGACAACAACCACTCACTCAGTCACTCTTAGTAAATAAGTGTGTAGTGTACACCACGAATTACGGTATTTATTTATTTCAGACGTCATGTGACGATCAGTAAGACGTAAATATATGACGAATATTAAGTATTGCACCAGAAAGGAAACGTTATAATCTATATAAGTACTCAACACTTCTGTTTTGTGTAATTTTAATAAACCACTTGGTTGTATAATGTACGAAACTTACATATTAGTCACTGCATAACACTCTACAGAAATGGCGGCCTACATGTATATTATCGTATTGACTGTAACTATACACGGAGGTAAGTCATATTACAAAATGAAATTTAAGATTTTAACAATGACAGAAGTAGTTGAAATTTTTTTTAATGAGATGGTGAGTGAATGAGTGTTATTTAACTCCAAAATGAGCATGTTTTTGTCAGCTACATCATGACGAGAACGCGCTGCATTTTCATATCGATGATGCTTGCTTTGTATTAGAACAAAATACTCTGCTGGATTCTTGTAGACATGTCATACTACTCGGACACGGTATTCTGATTCCCGGATAGCAAGCATTTGCCCTTGCTCCTTATCTATGAGTGTTTCGTTAAGAAACAGCAAATTCCTAGATAGACCGGACTGCGAAACTAACCAACGAACTATCTGTATATATTATACCTACATGTATTTAATTTAATAAGAAAGGAATTAAGGTCTGAGCCATTTTAACGCCTACCGTACTGACTTTGCGGTCCGCTTTTATATAACGCATATACCAAATGGTGCACAAAGAAACACTGTGTGTGGTATAATCAACACCTCATGAATCAAAAAACTTTGAACTCAAATACGACTTGCCTTTATAAATCAAAAAATACCGTACATGGCAGAAATGCAAGTCATTTGTATAATATAACAACGTTTATTGTTGTATCAACATACATTAGAATGGATCTCATCTTCCCATGTATTTGTCTTGTGTCCACACATTGTCTGCGGGACGCTTCTTAGACAGAGGACACGTACGTTGGTAAGATTAATGGACACACACACACATATAAAGCTAAATGGCCCTTGACCTACCAAAAATAGACTAGAATAATTTGTTTTTAAATTTGGACCATGGTCATTTAATTGTATTGCCTATATATTAGCGCATGGGGGTGGGCTTGTAAACAATCCAGGTTGCAAGAAGCATGCTTTTCTCAATACGAAGCATTCGTGTTCACCCGGTCATTCGCAAGCACTCAAACATTGTACCCTCCTCCTGTCTGTATGTCCCGCGTTTTTCAGAACGGAGTCAACCCAACAAAAATGCCCTTTTATTTCTAAAAATACATGTTGAAAATATCGCATTTAAGAATTTGGTTCATCTTCAGCTATTTTGAAATCTATGTTAAGACGAATCATGAAAAAACTATACAATTCAAACGATCTATATACTGCAGCACAGACACCAGGTTATTTCCACAACCCCGCGGGTTCTAACTTCGATTGTGCTAATTTTCTTGATATCTAATTTAAACCCAAAAAAAATATTTGTCGGTGCGTGTGTGTGTGTATGTGTGTGTGTGTGTGTGTGTTAATCACCATATTTTTATATCAACACACAAGAACATACTGTGTTCTTCTGTATATTACTTGATACACTGTGATATTAAATACTTGTCTTATAAAACCTCAACGTAAACAGGACACGGGCCAAAGGTCATTGACAGACGACAATTTATAAACTTCCGTCGTCTTACTTATGAACATATTTGTAATGCATGTACATGCAGCTTAACATATAGCCGAAAAATAAACATGTCAGATAAATTATAATAAGCGTAGTAATATAAATGACTTTTTTTCCTTTGGTGCTTTTTATGAATTATTCAGCTTAACAAATGTGTTTTTAGAAAACCATGCTCTACTATCTAGATTTGATATTGTATAAGTCTCAATTAATCAACCATTAACATTATGTTGAATCCAAATGCAAATGGGTGGGGTTTTATGTCATGGTACAACATACAGATCTCAATGTTGTAGTATAGCTTTAGTTCCGTGCCAAACGTCAATCATTTAATTTATGTTACAAAACATGTATACCATATGTCGTAGGCATGTACATATCCTTCGTATTAATGCTTAAGGACCGTGGTATATATAATATTTAAATGTCAATGTTTGGTACACAGTGTAAATTCATAATCCAGACACGCAATAAAAAACACAAGTGAATTAGAAAATCATGGAAATGAAGTTAGTGATTGAGTGATTGTTGTTTAACGCCAACTCAGCAATTTTCAATGAGATGATGATGAGGTCCGCTTTGTTCTAGACAAACACGCTATTTGGATTGCTATAGTGTTAGCTCATTGAAATAACAGTCTACGGGTAGACATGTCGTCCCACTCGGACACATTATCCTGATACGAGCCAAATAGTCTTTGTTCTTTCTGGTTAATGCTGTATACTTAGCGGGGAAGCAACGCATACCAATTGATAGGCTTTGGATTGAAGCGATCGGGGCTCCAACCCACGATCTACCGCATTCGAGGCGAGAACGCTAACCATTACACCACCGATGCGGTTTACTAATTAAAGATACAATAACAGAAATATATATAACAGAAAGAAAGAAAACCTGTTTTTCCACATTCAAAGCCGAATAGGATACAAGTTAATTCAAAATAATCTAAAAATGTGCAGTGAAGTATTCCAGGGGCGGATCCAGGGGGGGGGGGGGGCTCACCCGGCGGCCCCCCCCCCCCCTAAAATTGAAAAAATAATTTTTTTTGGCGTAAAATCGTGATTTTTCACACGAAATACCCCAAAAATGTTCGCGTCTCCCTCCGCTCGGCGCAATTTTTTTAAGTGCGCCCCCCCCCTAACTTGAAATCCTGGATCACCCCCTGTATTCATAATGTTCTGCAGTATTGACGATATCAATGGAATCACATTTCACATCTTTGGTCCTTACACATGGATACAGACATGCGACAAACAAGCAAACTCCATCACTATGAATAGATCATTTGACAAGCTATAAAAATAAATCTCCTCCTTCGAAACTAGTGGGTCATTTTAAACCAGACACGATCCTTTTGTGTGCATGGGTGATTAATTATATAAATGGGATGATGATATCTGCTTTGTGTAAGACCAACAACTGGTTGTGCATGGTGCTAGGTTATAGTAAACACCAGTCTGTAGACTTTGTGTAAGACCAACAACTGGTTGTTCATGGTGCTAGGTTATAGTAAACACCAGTCTGTAGACTTTGTGTAAGACCAACAACTGGTTGTTCATGGTGCTAGGTTATAGTAAACACCAGTCTGTAGACTTTGTGTAAGACCAACAACTGGTTGTTCATGGTGCTAGGTTATAGTAAACACCAGTCTGTAGACTTTGTGTAAGACCAACAACTGGTTGTTCATGGTGCTAGGTTATAGTAAACACCAGTCTGTAGACTTTGTGTAAGACCAACAACTGGTTGTTCATGGTGCTAGGTTATAGTAAACACCAGTCTGTAGACATACATGTCTCTCTATTGAGGCATATTATCCCATCTAAGAAACAACAAGTTTTTTATTTTAATCCTCAAAGCTGCATGCTTAGTGAAAATGCAGCACATACCTATTTTTCTGGCATTTTAGATATGACCAGATCGAAGATCGAACCAATGATCGTCCACACTCAAGGAGAGCACGTTTACTGTACCACCATTGTAATTGTATAACCCAATCAAATGTAGATTAGAAGACAAATTAATTCGAATATCATAATCTTATAATGTGTATTAATTAGCAAGAAAGGACATAGATGTAAATGAACATGGGAGACTATCAAACATTACACTCAGGCACAAATTAAAGGAAAGGAACAACGTATTTCACAATCATAGTATGGTCTTCAACAATGAAACGGCCCCTAGTCTGCAGTTGAGTGGTAATCTTTATTTCTACCGATTAACACTACATCTGGAAATCCTTGTCGTTCCGATGTCATTTGGTGTATACAATGTTATTCCCAGATGTTATTTGACCTATAAAATGTTATTCCCAGATGTTATTTGACCTATAAAATGTTATTCCCAGATGTTATTTGACTTATAAAATGTTATTCCCAGATGTTATTTGACTTATAAAATGTTATTCCCAGATGTTATTTGACCTATAAAATGTTATTCCCAGATGTTATTTGACTTATAAAATGTTATTCCCAGATGTTATTTGACCTATAAAATCGTATTCCCAGATGTTATTTGACCTATAAAATCGTATTCCCAGATGTTATTTGACCTATAAAATGTTATTCCCATATGTTATTTGACCTATAAAATGGTATTCCCAGATGTTATTTGACCTATAAAATGGTATTCCCAGATGTTATTTGACCTATAAAATGTTATTCCCAGATGTTATTTGACCTATAAAATGGTATTCCCAGATGTTATTTGACCTATAAAATGTTATTCCCAGATGTTATTTGACCTATAAAATGTTATTCCCAGATGTTATTTGATCTATAAAATGGTATTCCCAGATGTTATTTGACATATAAAATGGTATTCCCAGATGTTATTTGACCTATAAAATGGTATTCCCAGATGTTATTTGACCTATAAAATGGTATTCCCAGATGTTATTTGACCTATAAAATGGTATTCCCAGATGGATGTTATTTTACCTATAAAATGGTATTCCCAGATGTTATTTGACCTATAAAATGGTATTCCCAGATGTTATTTGACCTATAAAATGGTATTCCCAGATGTTATTTGACCTATAAAATGGTATTCCCAGATGTTATTTGACCTATAAAATGGTATTCCCAGATGTTATTTGACCTATATAATGGTATTCCCAGATGTTATTTGACCTATGAAATGTTATTCCCAGATGCGGGGTTATCAACAAGAACACCAAATATGGGTGGAACAATCTTACAAATACCTCTAACTAGCATTGCAATGGTTGGATAAAAACATTCTAAATATATTAATATCATATTTTTAGTGTCATTTAATTTCTATTTTTTCCGTAGTAGTGACACAGACAACCAAGAATGATGTGTTGGAAGGAAATAAGACATTCCAAAATGTACTCCAGACAGATCGGTCTGAAGACACATCATCTTCTAGCAAAGGTTTAGGAACAACTGGTAAGTTTAGCATGAGCTTGAGTAACGAACTTTTCGAGTGGAAACTAATCTGTGCAAGGTTTTTTTAATCGTTTGTTTCTATCTGTAGATCCAATTATTAAGAGGGGTTGGAATCCCATTAACCGGTTGAACACAGCCACATGTGTTTGCCTGTACCAAGACAGGACCTGGATTCCAACGTCAGTTTACATGGTCTTTTTTATGTTCAATGATTTGAGATGACGGTGATTGTTCGTTTTGTTTATATTGGTGTAATTGTTGACCAATCACTGTTTAAACTTTCTTTTGTTTTGTTTATATTGGTGTAATTGTTGACCAATCACTGTTTAAACTTTCTTTTGCTTTGTTGATATTGGTGGTATTGTTGACCATCACTGTTTAAACTTTCTTTTGTTTTGTTTATATTGGTGTAATTGTTGACCATCACTGCTTAAGCTTTCTTTTGTTTTGTTTATATTGGTGTAATTGTTGACCAATCACTGTTTAAACTTTCTTTTGTTTTGTTTATATTGGTGTAATTGTTGACCAATCACTGTTTAAGATTTCTTTTGTTTTGTTTATATTGGTGTAATTGTTGACCAATCACTGTTTAAGCTTTCTCTTGTTTTGTTTATATTGGTGTAATTGTTGACCAATCACTGTTGAAACTTTTTTTTGTTTTGTTTATATTGGTGTAATTGTTGACCATCACTGATTAAACTTTCTTTTGTTTTGTTTATATTGGAGTAATTGTTGACCAACCACTATTTAAACTTTCTTTTGTTTTGTTTGTATTGGTGTAATTGTTGACCAATCACTGTTTAAACTTTCTTTTGTTTTGTTTATATTGGAGTAATTGTTGACCAACCACTATTTAAATTTTCTTTTGTTTTGTTTATATTGGTGTAATTGTTGACCAATCACTGTTTAAACTTTCTTTTGTTTTGTTTATATTGGTGTAATTGTTGACCAATCACTGCTTAAACTTTCTTTTGTTTTGTTTATATTGGTGTAATTGTTGACCAATCACTGTTTAAACTTTCTTTTGTTTTGTTTATATTGGTGTAATTGTTGACCAATCACTGTTTAAACTTTCTTTTGTTTTGTTTATATTGGTTGTAATTGTTGACCAATCACTGTTTAAACTTTCTTTTGTTTTGTTTATATTGGTGTAATTGTTGACCAATCACTGTTTAAACTTTCTTTTGTTTTGTTTATATTGGTGTAATTGTTGACCAATCACTGTTTAAAATTTCTTTTGTTTTGTTTATATTGGTGTAATTGTTGACCAATCACTGTTTAAACTTTCTTTTGTTTTGTTTATATTGGTGTAATTGTTGACCAATCACTGTTTAAACTTTCTTTTGTTTTGTTTATATTGGTGTAATTGTTGACCATCACTGTTTAAGCTTTCTTTTGTTTTGTTTATATTGGTGTAATTGTTGACCAATCACTGTTTAAACTATCTTTTGTTTTGTTTATATTGGTGTAATTGTTGACCAATCACTGTTTAAACTTTCTTTTGTTTTGTTTATATTGGTGTAATTGTTGACCAATCACTGTTTAAACTTTCTTTTGTTTTGTTTATATTGGTGTAATTGTTGACCAATCACTGTTTAAACTTTCTTTTGTTTTGTTTATATTGGTGTAATTGTTGACAATCACTGTTTAAACTTTCTTTTGTTTTGTTTATATTGGTGTAATTGTTGACCAATCAATGTTTAAACTTTCTTTTGTTTTGTTTATATTGGTGTAATTGTTGACCAATCACTGTTTAAGCTTTCTTTTGTTTTGTTTATATTGGTGTAATTGTTGACCATCACTGTTTAAGCTTTCTTTTGTTTTGTTTATATTGGTGTAATGGTTGACCAATCATTGTTGAAACTTTCTTTTCATAATTGTTCCATGATATAACCTGTGTATTGCATCACCATATATATTTTATGATAGTAGCATGTGGTGCACGGAATACGTATTTGTGTATATGTCTGGCAATTATGCAGGTGGATATCACCGAAACGAGCATAGTATATGCATACAACTATATGTGTATTCAGGACCGGCCATAGGAGGTGCAGTTCTCTGTAAAACCTGCAACCGAGAGTAAATAACTCCAGTGCGGGTCCCTTAAGCGGAGGCTTAAGGCCGGTCTTGTGTACAGTAATACCAAGTGATAATAGTAGATTACATATGCAAATGGAATAATTAATATCAGAAACAATAAGATAAAAAACAAAAAATACTACACTGTCGGATCATTTCAAACATTCAATTGAAAAATCACAGAAAGAGGCAAAATTGACACCCTTAACACACAAATGCATGATCGCTCACTTTCCTGGATAGATATAGCCTAACAGGCACTTCAATAAAAGTGGCGGGGTTAAACTAGGTTCGTGTATCCAAAGAAAATACAAATTCCACAACGAAAAACTAATAAATTTTGTTTATTCTCAGGATTAGTGATACTACTAGTAGCTGTTGCCTTCCTGTTTGTGGTATTTGTCATCGTAGCTCTCTTCCTGATACACAGGTAGGTCTGATACGAAAGTAATACTGATAGGTTGGTTGGTTGGTTGGTTGGTTGGTTGGTTGGTTGGTTGGTTGGTTTATAGTGATTAATGCCACTTTCAACAATATTTCAGTTATTACGTGGAGGTAAGTTTTCTTGTGGAGAAAACCTGAGCACCTGGAGAAAACCATTGACCTGTCGCAAGTCACTGACAAACTTTATCACATACATGGAAAGGTTAGTGATACTGCTAGTAACTGTTGCCTTCTTTCACTTGGTATTTGTAATTATAGCTCTCCTCCTAAGACATGTAGGTCACAATGCCCAACTCAAACCTTATCAATATATATGAGGTCAACCTACGCTTCGATAAACAAAATAATATTAGTACTAAAATATAATTCATGAATGAAAGGTCGTTATAGATATGCTGTTGTATATTGTACTTAAAATCCCGATATGTTTTTTAGACACAAGAAGAAGCAGCTTGAATTACGAGCCAATCGAGCCAGTTACATCAACTGTGGATATGAAGAAACAGGGATAGAACGCTTTGTGCAAAATTCCGAACGCGGTTCACAAAAATCTGGAACTTTACCACCAATAAAACCAACAAGAAGGTCTAGTTCAAAGAAAGGTCAAAATATTTCATATGAAAATGTAGAAATTGGTTTGAATAAACAATTTTCTATTGAATCGCTCCCGAGGAGTGCTAATAATATAGCAACTCTTATGGTACCAAATTTGACAGCAAAGACTTCAAGCATGGGATCGAGTATTCCTTACATTGATGCTTCTAAAGAAAATGTGGACAAGATTAGTGAAAAGGGAAATAACTCTAAAGAAAACTTGGAGGATATTAGTGGAAAGGGAAACAACCCTACCTGAAATTCCCGCAATGCTATCACAGAGAAATCAGGTGCGTAATTTTACATTCGGAATACGCCTATCCGAACAACAATAAACTGGTTATGTGGTATTAAACTGTACGATGTAGGTACCTAGCTTCCAGTGATGCCGAAACAGCTTTGCTACGTGTACTTGCCATAAGCAAATATATTATTTCTTGCTTAACCTCAACTCAGCAATTCTTCAGCTATATCATGGCGAGAACAAGTTCATTTTCAATGAAATTACGATGAGATCCGCTTTGTTCTAGACCAACACCCTTACTTTTGTTTTTTATAGTAGCTGCTATCTCACTGAAACAACAGTCCGCGGGTAGACATGTCGCTCCACTCGGACACATTAATCTGATTCCGAGCCAACCAGTCTTTGCTCTTAATGTTGAGTCCTTAGCGGAGAAGTAACAAATACCACTTTTATAGTCCTTGGTTTGACACGACCGGGGCTTGAACCCACGATCAACTGCACTCGAGGTGAGCACGCTAACCATTACACCACCGATGCGGTGACATTATTTAGCATAGAGTCCTATGTGCCTTTCTTGTTTTGTAAATAGCGGCTAGCAGTATATACGAGGCAGTCCTTAATATTCTTGTATCTATTTCTTATTCATTCTCATGTTCTTTCTAATATTTCAAAAAGAAAACAACAATGTGTTTTGACTTTTTATGTATGGTTTCGTCTAGAATCAGCAATGTGTGTGTTTCCAATCTTTCGATTAATATCTACCTCTTTATTATAAGTTATGTGTATCAATAAATTTTAACCAAAGGTTTTTTTCTAGCATTCTTAGTGTATTACAAAATGTGAATATACAACGGTTTTGTCTTTGTTGGTGCTTAGCACCACTTTCAGCAATATTTCAGTTACATCGTGGCGGTCAGTTTCATTGGTGGAGGAAACCAGAGTACCTGGAGAAAATCACCGACCTGTCACAAGTCACTGACACACTTTATCACATATTGCTGTGTCGAGTACACCTCGCTATGAACGGGGTTCGAACTCACAACCTTAGTGGTGATAGGCACCGATTGCACATGTAGTTGTAAATTCAACTACCATACGATCACGACAGCCCCCTGAATATACAACGAAAAATACATTTGGTAAAGTATAATCTTATTCCGTTAATAATTTGATCGATTTGTTTACATTTGGAAAGCACACATAATCAAATTTTAACAAGCAATTATTGTAAACCTGAATTAAAAAAGCCATAGTTTTGTAATATTTAGGCTACATTAGTCCAGATGTAATTATACACAAGTATTATTCACTTATTCACCAGCTTGCACCAGAGTCTACGACCATTGATTCCCAAAAAACATTTTACAGTGTCCATGATAATCAGCATTGTCAATTAAGAACCAGAACACCAATAAGTCTATTTATAACATGTATCAGTTATCCCTCCAGTTTTGTGTTACCATAGGAACTACTATTTTTAGCAATCATAGTTCTAAATATACAATTGATCAGTTATCCCTTCAGTTTTGTGTTACCATGGTAACTACTTTTTATCAGAGGTCCAAATACACAATTTGGCTGGCACTTATTGCTGCGAGAAAGCTCAAAATGGCGGCGGCTACAACAACTGTGACGGTACTATCAACAAGATCGATAATGGACCCAAGGAACGTTGAGAGGATAAACTGTGCCAAAAATACCATACTACTGACAACAGCGATATCTGTGCCAAGACCCCGGACTTGAATAGTTGTCTCCCTTCTTTCACCATCTTTTCCAGTTGATGTAGATTCGTTGAACTAGAATTTAAAAGAAAGACACAGCCTTGTAAGCCATTTTTTAAAATGCATAGCGTCTATAGATCTCTTAATAATTCAAAACTTAAGAAAAATTGATTTGATTTCATATTTTGGAAATTACATGGAAATTGATCAACTAAAATAACATATGTATTAGTATTTAATCAAGTTTCAATGTCTTATCACCCTTATTTTTGGTGTGGTTCGCGTTGATCAATCTTTAGTTTTATGTGTAGTGTTTTGTAGATCGTTGTTTGTCCTTTTGTCTTTTTTCTTTTGGTCATTGTATTGTCTGTCCTTTGACTTACGTCTTCTGATTTTCTAGTATCTTCAAACTTTTCTAATTTGAGGGGGTAGACCTGGGTTACCCTAAAATTTTCCCATCATTCAATTTTTTTTAAATTTGCATCATGGAATAGTTATGTCTAAATACATTATCTGCCAAAGTTTCAAAAAATTTCACCGTGCCGTTTTCTCCATAGCACATCCTAAATATAGCAATTTTGGGGGTATTCTTGACGCCAGATGGTAATACTAGTTTCGGAAGATTCTAATAGATATGCACATTTATTTCTGATTGAAAGGGAATATTTTGGCTTTAATACACTTGAGAGTGTTGTTGTTGAATAAATATGAAATATCTAGCATATCTGAATATCCTGTTTGGAGATAACCATGTGCAAAACAGTGGAAATTGCAAAAAGGGAGGATGCCCTGAGGACCACCTTGGTATTAAAAATCGGATCAAAAAAATTCCTGTCAATTAATTTCCACCAAAAAATGTCACACTGAAGAATAGACATATAGATATCATTGCACCAAATTTTACAAACTTTTACCGTCAGATTTTTAAAATATTTAAATTTATGTTTTTCATGAATGGCACCCAGAAAAAAATGAAATTGTCGAGGAAAGTTATCACACACCTATCCTTTGCTAGTTTCTTTGTTTGTGAGATAAAAAATAACTAGTTACCAATAACAAAAAGTTTTTGAATTCTTATAATTGACAAAGTGGATGTCCAAATTACCAAATGACTGCATTTTTTTTTTGTATTTTCAAGTCGGCTGGGGAAGGGGAGGGGTGGTTTGAGGGTGACTCTACTTGATTAATTCATTACAAAAAAACGCAGACAGCCACCCAGCTGTATTGTTAAATTCCTTCAAATTCTGTGCTCCAGTTGTATTCGATTGATTCTGGTTATTCTTTAGTTGTCTTAGAAGAAGGCTGCAGCGGTATAAGAGAGGTTCGGATATTACAATTTTGTTCCCAGGCATAGCTTTCTATTTTTACTACCATAAAATGAATTTGCTCTATAGTTTCATAATATCTAAGATTCTGGTGTATATATTTAATTCTTTTTTTTTAACAAACCCTTGAAATTCAATAGAAAAAGGTTGTCACGCAAATTGTGTTACATTTCTGGCATTTTTGACAACATACTTCGATGAAAAAAAAATTTCTGGAAAGAGATATTTCAATCATATTTTGTGGGCACCGGCATATAATAATAACACACTGCCTGACACTGGCATAAGCAGCAATAAGATATAAAAATACAAGGAGGCTGAAGGAGCACAGCTATGGAAAGATAAAAGGAAAAGGAGTAATTTTTTTAACTGGCCATATCCAATGTAAACAATCTTTGTCACCAAGAAGCTTGGAATTGAGAGGGAATTTTCAAACGCACAGATGATCATGATGCAGATTTCAAGCATCTCGGTGATCAAAATCATAGAGAGAAAAGCTGCTATGTGGCTAGTGAATTTATAGCTTTGAGTCTGTTGGTTGGAATTTGTTAAATTTTGATATTTATTACAGTGGATATATTCAAACACATTGCCAAAAAATAAGAAAATTAAACTAGCAGATCAAATTTTACACCCCTTAATTGATGTTTTCTTTTTTTGATTAGGTTATTAGGTTATTAACTGTTACTAAAACGTATATTAAATTTAAGAAATAATTCATGGAAGCCATACTGTGTTGTGAGTTTTAACATGAGTTGGTGGATATTAGTATTTTATCCCGAACAAATTAGCGCGGTTTTTCCCATCAGAAAGTGATATGACAATGCCAGAGATGTGATTATGACTAGTATGTTCTGTTTCCTCTGATATGTTTTTATCTTACCTGTGTCGTGGTATGGTAGTTGGCCAGGATCAGGTACGGCATCTTAAACAAAGTAGCGTATATTATCCCAGCAGACGGTGATAAGACGATGACGGCGATGTGATTATGACTGTGGTTTGTTCTGTTCCCTCTGATATGTGTTTATCTTACCTGTGTCTTGGTATGGTAGTTGGCCAGGATTAGGTACGGCATCTTAAACAAAGTAGCGTGCATTATCCCAGCAGACGGTGATAAGATGATGATGGCGATGTGATTATGACTATGGTTTGTTCTGTTCCCTCTGATGTTTTTATCTTACCTGTGTCTTGGTATGGTAGTTGGCCAGGATCAGGTACGGCATCGTAAACAAAGTAGCGTACATTATCCCAGCAGACGGTGATAAGACGATGACGGCGATGTGATGTCTAGCGCATGCCATTAGTATCATACCAACGGTGTACACCAACTGCCCACCGATATAAACTCTCTTGGCCTCTAAAATTAAAAAAAGAAAGGAAGTTGAATTAAGTTGATACAATTTTCATATTTTATTACTGATTGAATAGACAGGTGTATATACCATCTACTCGTATTCTATATTTATATTATTTTCGTGGGGATGAACATTTTGGCGAAAGATGCTAACCCGTGGGTGATGTCTGATGTTTTGTCTTCCTATTTTACCTTTCCGTTTGTGCATAGGTTATTTTTGAAGCCGGGTTATTTAAGTAGATTTCTCTCTCGGATTTTGGTACTCTCGTTACAATTATATTTTCCTCTGTTGCTGTCTGTCATTTTATTTTTTAATTTATCTCTTGGCCCAATTAAAAAGAACACTATACAAAAAGAATACGGATTCGAATTTTCCATTTACGGAAGAAACACAAATACCTTTAAGAATAGGGAACAAATCTAACATTTTAAAAAGAGATATCTTAAAAAAACGCAGATATAAAATGTAGTGCGCACGACGCGTTTCTGGAATAACCTTCATCATGGT
The DNA here is from genome assembly GCA_963680875.1 of Bathymodiolus brooksi. Lineage (NCBI taxonomy): Eukaryota > Metazoa > Mollusca > Bivalvia > Mytilida > Modiolidae > Bathymodiolus > Bathymodiolus brooksi. Next base: position 80,620,909 of record OY804584.1, read on the forward strand.
ACGCTCAAATTCGAAACATTGGAAAGCCAAATAACTTAAAGTTTTGGGAGCAATATAACCAAAGTGCCTAAACAGGATAGCCAAAATCGGCTACGATCACCTATGCATCAGGAAGGAGAACCTTAGTTTTCTTGCTCGGGGTACAGTATGCACGTCGTGACGTCCTTATTTATAAAGTACCAATTTCGCTGTTGAAAAGACTTCTTATTGTTACAGCGACAACAATTCTGCAGGTTTAGATACAAAAATCACATACTAGCTGCCAAATGCATGGCGGTGACCGTGAAATGTTTTGAGATATGACTATTATTTAGTCTCCATTAAGAATTTATGTATATGACCCAAAAAAGTCTCTAAAATAGTTTGCTTAATGTCATATCCATCCTCTATATTCGAGTCAGCAGGGATAGATCATGATATTTATATTATAGTGCCTAAATCTAAGAATTTGAAAATTATTTTATCAGTCACTTTTTAATAAGGGTAACACGACGGGTTCCCCTACAGGAGCAGGAACTGTCCAGCCTTTCCAGAACACCTGTTTTTAATCCCAGTTTTCAATGCGGTTCATGTTATTCATTCTGTAGTTTTCTGTGTAGTGATTAGTGAATCATTGTTTATCTTTAATCAATTTTCGTCTTCAAAATTTTCTCTTAAGTTTATCTGTTGATATTAAAGCAATGCAAGATAATACATATCCAGTGATTCTCAACCACCAACACAACATCTATTAGAAAAAAAGAATCTCCAATTGCATTTATTTCAACACCTTCAAATTCACAGATTCCGTGACAAATTAAATTGACATCGTGTTTGTCTGGTTGTGTAGTTGAGAATTGAATTGAAATCTATTTTCATAAAAATCTTTGAACTAAACAAAATCAATCTTAGATACCACCATCTAATTATATTTCCTTTTGTAAAAGAAACGGTTTGTTACAAACAGAGAACGTCAAACATTTTGATCAAACACAATCCAATTTACCAATATAAAATACATTTCTGATTGTATTGCATTATACATTAGGTTAATTGTTTATTTTACTTTCTGTGGAATTCAAAATTGGAGATTTCAAAGGATTTAGATAATTAATAGAATGAAAAATGTATTTTTAATATCTAAGCTTTCATTCCACTTGCTAAAAACATCTCAACTATATTTTGTTAATATCAATACAAAGATATATTACTTTTATATAAAACGCAAGCTGTGAAACCAAATTCAAGAGGGTATATGTTGGGATCCTATTAACCGGTTTAACATCGCCACATATTTGTGTCTGTCCCTATGCAGGAAGTGGATTTCTAAATTCATATTTCTTCCCCCCCCCCTCTTTTTCATGCTCAATAAGTTAAGGTGAGAGGTGTTCGTTTTGTTAATATTGGTGGAATTGTTGACTATCACTATTTAAACTTTCCTTTGTTTTGTTGATATTGGTGGAATTGTTGACCATCACTGTTTCAACTTTCCTTTCTTTTGTTGATATTTGTAAAATAGTTGGCGATCACTGTTTAAACGTTCTTTTCCTAAATCGTCACGCTTGTGTCGTGTTTGTTAGAGAACAAACACGGTGTGTGTCTTACAAGAAACACGAGGTGCTAACTCCTCAAGAACACAAGTTTTTGGTGTGGTCTGTGTTGCTCATCTTTATAGTTTTTTGTGTTGTGTTTTATGTTTTGTTTGTCTTTGATTTGTGTCTTGTTCCATATGTTGCTAGTGTCTCTTGGTGGTCTATTATTGATTGCCCCTTCGGTTTTCTATTGTGGTTATTTGTTCTGTATCTTGTTCCATATGTTGCTTGTGTCACTGGATATTGTCTATTATTGATTGCCCCTTTGATTTTCTCTAACGGTTATTTGTTATGTGTCTTGTTGCCTATGTTACTTGTGTCACTGGATATTATACAATTATGGCCCTCGGGACAATTTTTGATATTCACCGATTCAGAGGGCCGTAACTGTTTTATTATACCGAACAAACAGTTGAAATATACTGTTTAATATTTGAATTGTTAAAGTATTATTTCATTAGGGTTATTCACTGGACGTTGTAATTTTCGAGGGTTATTACACCGTTGAATAATAGGGTTATTCAATGGACGTGTGTAATTCTTGAGGTTATTCACAGTTGGCGGCGATTAGAAACAAAATTATCCAGATTATTTTATGTCATGTGATTATCTTTTAACCAATAGCATTGATTCTTTATTATGTGAGGTATAATCATGTCTATTATTGATTGCCCCTTTAGTTTTCTCTAACGGCTATTTGTTCTGTATCTTGTTGCCTACGTTGCTTGTGTCACTGGATATTGTCTATTATTGATTGCCCCTTTGGTTTTCTCTAACGGCTATTTGTTCTGTATATTGTTGCCTACGTTGCTTGTGTCACTGGATATTGTCTATTATTGATTGCCCCTTTGGTTTTCTCTAACGGATATTTGTTCTGTATCTTGTTGCCTATGTTGCTTGTGTCACTGGATATTGTCTATTATTGATTGCCCCTTTGGTTTTCTCTAACGGCTATTTGTTCTGTATATTGTTGCCTACGTTGCTTGTGTCACTGGATATTGTCTATTATTGATTGCCCCTTTAGTTTTCTCTAACGGCTATTTGTTCTGTATCTTGTTGCCTACGTTGCTTGTGTCACTGGATATTGTCTATTATTGATTGCCCCTTTGGTTTTCTCTAACGGCTATTTGTTCTGTATCTTGTTGCCTATGTTGCTTGTGTCACTGGATATTGTCTATTATTGATTGCCCCTTTGGTTTTCTCTAACGTTTACCTTTTCTGTGACATGTTCCCTATGTTGCTTTTGTATCTATTGCTGTTATTTGTTTGTGTCTCGGGATTTTCTGTTATTGATTGACCCTTCGGTTTTGTCTATCTGTTATTTGTAACATATACGTAAAATATTTACGTATTTTCGTATTTAAGGTTTGGGTCCATATAACTAGTTTAACCCTGCCATTCTTTTATTAAAGTGCCTGTAACATGCCAGGAATGTGAGCGGTCAAGTATATGTGTGCCAGAGGCCTATGTTTCTTTGACTTTTGATATTTTGGAGCTGTTGGGACAGTTTGGTATATATTTTTTCTTATTTTATTACCAGGGCTGGGTTGCACAAACGTCAATTAAGCTAATAGTGAATTAAGATATAATAGTCTTTTAACTCGCTAATAGTAAATAAGTTACTAGTAATAGTATGAGTTAATAGCGTTGCTTGACCGTCAATTAGACTGTCTATTAGTTAATAGTAAATTAACCTTCAATTAAGTTAAAAATCGATCCCATAATTCATTACGGCGTTATGTATCCTTTAGCAACTTCTTTTAAATCTCTAGTTTTTTTATGACAATAGCTGTATAAATTATATGCACGTTTTTTTAAGGGCGAAGTTCAATGATTTTTTAATATGACAGGTTGCTGCGGAACCGTCGTCCGGTCACACGATACGATTTTCCATCCGATATTTCCCTGTGATATGCTTTCGGCAAAAATCTTATGATGTTAACACAAAGGTCCAATAAAAAAAATCGTTTCAAAATCGGTTGGCGTTCTATTTCCATCGACAGTCTGATGAGAATCGTATCATGAGAACGGTAGAAGAAATGCGATCTGATTTTAATTGAAGTATCAATTTAGTGAACATTTTAATGTTCACCTGTTCTCTGATATTTAAAATCAGTTTTTTTGTCATTTTGTTTATTTCCTACTTTCCCCACTGTTCCGTTTCGGCTTTTGCAACATTTCAAAAGAATACAAAAACAAACCCATAATATTTGATACATGTACGTCTTCTGTAATAAGTATTCTGGCGAGCTCATGACGCAGACATCTATCTATCTTAACTAATATTCAATTAATTGAAAAAATAATCATCATTTCCCGATTTTGCATGTACATCCACAATTTTCAGTTCAATATGCTACTCCATAATCATATATAAAATGTAAGAAAAATCAATTAAATAGTTATATATATTAACGTGTTGACGAGAAAGACTACATTGTATTTTTTTCCTGAAATGTCTCTTTGAAACATCCATAATATATGTTTATTTATTTAGAAGGAAAATATAACTCTTTAAAAGGAAATTAAATTATTTTAGGTACCATATAATGGTCATAGGTGCACATCAGTGCCGGATTTAGATAAAGAGAGGCCCTATGCTAATCCACTTGTGAGGCCCCTCCCAATTCCCCCACATTCACGACTGGAGGAAGATGGAAGTGTGTTTAATCAATTTCAATAAAGGCAAAGATGATGAGGGGTGTTTAACATTCTGCAATATTCTGAAATGGAGTTTAACTGTATAGGGAAAATTACTGAAGGATTATGACAGCATACATTTTTTTTTGTAAGTGTGAAAGACCAATGACAAAAAATATTATACACCTTGGCCGGAGGCCCCCTAAATTTTGAGGCCCTAGGCTTCAGCCTATCGAGCCTATAGTTAAATCCGGCACTGGTGCACATTTGAAAAAATGTCAACTGTGCCAATAATATGAAGAAAAAAAAGAAAAAAAAAACACTTTCGCTTTACACATGAAAAGGGGTGGTTTTAAAATTAAAACAGTATTGATAATTGTGTATTTCATTGGTAATCTTTCTTTTAATAATTTGTACACTTTTTGTCACCTATCTGCCGATCCTTTTATATAATCTGCACTGCAAGATACTAAAATATATGCAATTTTACGGATAGTGAATCAAAACCGAATTTCTTATTTCAGCTGTGAAACAGTTATGACGCCAGGATTACAGACCAATGAGTGAGTGAGTGATTGTTGCTTAACGCCAACTCAGCAATTTGTCAGCTATATCATGGCGAGATGAGATGATGATAAGGTCCGCTTTGTGCTAAACCAACACGCTAAGTTGGATGAGTATGGTGCTAGCTCACTGAAACAACAGTACGCGGGTAGACATGTCGCTCCACCCGGACACAGTATCTTGATTCCGAGCCAACCAGTCTGCTCTAATTCTTTAATGCTGCGTGCTTAGCGGAGAAGCAACAAACCAGACCAAGGAGAAAAACTCGTTCCTAATACTTTCATAATGTTTGGATTTTTTTATTTACAAGATTGAATCCTGTTCATGTTCATACCCCGACTTGTTTTCAAGGACCTGATGATTGTTAAATATTTCTAAAATTTATAAAAAATATCGTATCAAAATCGAATGGAAAGTTTGATAGTGTCATCACTTGGTCATTGGACATACCTGTGTCATCTATTATGATGTTTGTTATCTTCCATGGTTTTAATTTATTGTATTTCTCCCAAATCTATATCAGGAAAAAGGTTACCGTTCTTTCAAATCATTCACTGTACGTTGTCTATAACGGTGATTGTTAGTACGCAGCGACACCAGTACTTGCATGGCATCCATTTTTTAATTTACAATTAAGAATTTAATAGCGCTCGTATGTATAATTAAATATATTCGAAAGTTAATAGTCTATTAACATTAATTGACGTTTGTGCAACAGAAATAATTCACTATTAACTTTAATAGTACTTTTAATAGTAAAATAACTTTAATTGTGCTTTGTGCAACCCAGGCCAGGTTTCCAACATTTAAATTATCACATGTTTCTTTCAAACAGGATCATTTCGAAGTAACCAGGCATATCATTGGACTTTTGTGGCAGCATATTATTCGATCGATTTTCTATTACTTTGGTTTAATGTTTCGCGGGTGTTTTTATTGACTATTTGAAATGTAATGTTGATTGTATATACTTCATTTTCAGTAGTATTTTACATTTGTCTTCTATGAAAAAAAAACAAAAGTAACTTCGGAAGGTTTTTTTAAGTTTTTTAAACGCTCATTGTTATCGAATGGTTAGACCAGTAAAGTAAGTTTATAGACGACCAATCAGACTCGGGAATGAATACCGAAAGTGTCGCAGAAACAAATCGACGTTTTACTATCAGATTAATAAAGCTGGTACGAAATTGTGACAATAAAAAGATCATCTAGGAATTGAAAACAATAGACCATTGCAGGAGAAATATTCAGCAATCTATTCATGTAGTGTCCGCAACCGATCGGGGCCTGGCAATTATAGTAAGACAATTTTGCTGTGTATCGAATTCAGCACTTTCAACCTATCCATGTGGTGTCCGCAACTCATCGGGACCGGGTAATATTTAGATAATTTAGCTGTATGCCGAATTCCGCACTTTCAAACTATCCATGTAGTGTCCGCAACTCATCAGGGCTAGGTAATATTTAGATAATTTAGCTGTATACCGAATTCAGCACTTTCAACCTATCCGTGTAGTGACCTCAACTCATCAGGGCTAGGTAATATTTAGATAATTTAGCTGTATGCCGAATTCAGCACTTTCAGTCAATTCATGTATTGTCCGCAAGTCGAAGGAGCAGGTAATATTTAGACAATTTTGTTGTATGTGCAATATTTATGATTATTCCACAAAATGTCAATTTAAGTTTATTTTGTCATTTAATTACTATTTAATTAAAACAGTATCTAAGTTAACAGAGAGTGACGTGTTTGTCTTGATTCTGTTTAATGGAAATAGAATTAATTGATTTCACTGTTTATCCTAAATCTATTTCCTATACTCTACTGCTGTTTGTTTGATATATTTGTCTTTGTTGACTTAAGAAATTAATTAATATATAGAGCACATCTTTTAACGAAACCAAATCAAGAATGAGCATTTTATACACAAATAGTTTTGTTCTTCTTTGTTTTCTTTGTTTGTTTGTTTGTTTGTTTGTTTGTTTGTTTGTTTTTTGTTGTTTTATTGCTTTGCTTTGTTTCTTTAATTTTTTTATTATTGTTTGTTTATTTTGTTTTGTTTATTTAAAAAAAAAAAAAAAAATTTGCTTTTGTTTCTTTGTTTTTGCTTTTGTTTTGATTTATTTTTTTATGAAACTTTTGACTTGAGTACTAAGGGTCACTCACTGTTTTTCTTATGTATTGCTTTATTGTAGAAAGCAGCTTATTTTAAACCTTGTATGTTTGCAAACATCAAAAGTAGATAATATGATATAAGAATTAAGAACTTACTGAACATCTCAACTAGTTTTTCTATAAATATTGAATAAATTCCACAAGCCAACGAATACAAAGACATTCCGAATGATCCTACTCGGACACCCTCGTCATATAATTGATGTTTTAAACTTCCGCTTGGCGCCTTCGGGTCACCTCCATAAACAGCCTGTCCAACGAAGTCAGTGAAAAACAGCGAGTAACATACTAATGACATCCAGCTGAATAAATTCGTAAGACAAAGTATGAGTAAAGATCGAGGCATCCGAACGATGGATAATAGGTATGTTTTTAACGTTATTTCTGTTGATATAAATATAGATTGTCTCCTAATTTCGTCGTTTATTCTGTCAAACTCAGCTTCTAAGACTTGACTTTTATCTATTTCTTCGTCATTCTCTAAGATTCTTGGCAGACCTTGAAATTCAGATTTATTTTCTGCGGATTCGGATTTCTCATACGGAATGTGAGTTCCTACAAAATATAAATAGAATAGATACAAAGTTAAGATTTAACATGTCAACAATTATTATGTCAGAAATACAAAATGAGTATACCCTGTGGTTCTTTTTTTTTTTCTTTGTGTGTGGAGTTCCTGTGGCTCATCTTTTTAGAACACTGGTTACTAAGCTTGGTTGTTTTAGATTTAAAACTGGAAAACAAAATGATTTTCTGGTTTGTCACATTGTGTTTTGTATTAAGTAATACAGATAATCTATCTAAATGTTCTGAATAAACCATAAGCATACAATCGAAATGCACTCTTTGGAGTTAAACCTAACAAAAAAGCGCTAAACAGACCATTTGCACATCTCGATTTGATCCTAAAATTATATGATCTTTCACGTTTTTGTTGTAGTTACTTCCCTTTAAAGCGGACAAAACTATCAATTTCATGCAAAGTTCAACGAAATTAACATATATTTTTCTCATGCTCTGTATAATATTTAAATATTGTAACGACTTGTGAATTTTTAATTTGCTATAAAATTTACCTATGATGTTTCACAATTGTTCAAATATCTATAAGTAATATACCGTTTTGTTTAGGAAAACTGCCGTAAGTTGGGGTGTTATCAAACGTTGGACCTTTACGTTCATCGTCTGAATCATCGTCACTAGATTCGTTTGTAAATTTCTGGTATTTAGACCTCCCTTTTTTCTTCTTTTTCTTTTGTATTTGTTCAGCTGTCACCTTTGAATCACTCAACGGAATTTCTTTGAAACTTGTGATAGTCACGGCCACACAGAATATAAAGAAAATCAAGACGACTGCAAATACAAGACGGACGTGAGATTCGAGTCCATCCCGAATTCCTGATCCATTCCAATCAATTCCTCCCATTATATAGCCCACACTTCCGCCAAACCCCGCCATTATTGTGAATGAAGTAAGTCCTGCAGAGTGGTCTTCTGGAACACATATATCAAGTAAATATGACCGACAGGGTGATTGCGCTGCATCACAACAAAAATCTAAAAGAGCTACACCTATTATAGTGAAAACAATTCCGTATATGTGATTCTCAGGAATTTTTATAAAATGAAAAAATTCATTGGCTTTTTCGATACTTGATATATGATTTGTATCGTTTTCATAATCATTTTGTAGTTTTTGTATACTAAAACATTCCTTACTGTCATTTTTTATGTTTGTTTGATTAACAAGAGAACAATTTGTCAATAAAAATTCTGTAATGGACGCTGTACCTTTATCTCCGAGTTTAAGACCAAAATATTCGCCATTGGGAACTAAAAGTAGACCAATTAAAATTCCCAAAGATAAAAATAGAATAAAAGGTCTTCGTCTTCCGAATTGAAGTCGGCATCTGTCACTTAAAGATCCTAATAACGGAACACTAAAGAATCCGAACAAAGGGCTGGCACACCAGACAAGTGTCATCAGGGACGCTGGTACTCCAAGTTTCAACAAAATCGGTGATACAAAAGCAGTTTCAGCTGCGTAGCATAATTCAATGCCACATACGACAGCACTCAGTCTTATAAGCTGAAGTCGAGTTTTCCTCTTATGAATCCACGCAGTATCATCTCCAAATTTTGTAAAGGACTGGATACCTTCCCCCACGGATTGAACGTAAACGTCTGCATTTTCACGAAGTCGTTTAAGCGTTTGAACCGTTGATGTCAAGAGGCCAATTGACATGCTGAAAGAAAACAGTGAAAACAATGATTCATTCAAAATATTTGTCTGTGAAAAATATTGCTACCATAATGATAATCCTATAGTACATACAAAATCAGCGCCTCATTACCATCTGTAAAGTTTTCAACGCAAACCTAATATAAAACAATTGACAACATGAACCTACCCATCCAATTAATTGATACACTTCTGATATCATTATTTTCAAGGAAAGCAGGTAAAGGGGGGAGGATGTGGGGGGGGGGGGGGGGGGGGGGGGCTGTAGATATGGAGATATGCCTTCAGTCAGTTCCGTCCAACCACTGATCAATTATGCTTTGGGTCACCCAATTTCAAGTCAGTTGAAATGGTCGGAAATAAAAACTGGCAAACGCCTGGCGTCAAATTAAAGTGCAAATGAGAGATCAATCTTTGCGCAACTAAAAATTTCATAGAAGATCTTTTCGGTTATTGTTTATACCAATGGTGTGACATGGGTGCATTTGGACGGATGTCCTCGTAGTTCTTCTCTACTGTCAACTATTATGAAAAATGAAGACCGAGGCATTAATAAACGATGTAAGACAACATTGTCATATGTAACTCGCTAATTTACAAATTTATAAAGTTAAATACCAAACACAGAGGGAACAGGATAACAATATCACAATTTGGACGTACAAAACAATGCCAGTAAAATAAAAGAATATTTGAAAAACGAACTCCCACAAAAAAGTGGGGTAAGACTAAGTTCTTCGAAGGAACCACGATATCCATATTCATAAGACCATTAATTGTCTTTGTCAAGGTTAACACGACGGGTGTCACTAGTGGAGCAGGAACTGCTTACCCTTCCGGAGCACCTGAGTTCACCCCCGTTTTTTGTGGAGTTCATGTTACTCGATCTTTAGTTTTATGTGTATGGCTTGTAGATCGTTGTTTGTCCTTTTGTCCTTTTACTTTTGGCCATTGTTCTTCGATTTACGGATTCTGATTACCCCTTTGGTATCTTCAAACTCTTCTTTTAGCTAAACCTCAAAGTTCCACCATACATATACAAATGAAATTAAAATAAATTAATTGAGTCATTCAGACCCCGTACATACTACTCACAAGTCAGGATCAATCAGAGTACTTATAATTAGTCCTTGTCAATTGATGAAGTTCAGGCTTAGATCCAATTTTCCCCAAGACAACATATGACATTGATATAGTAAATTACGTTATATGGTGTTCAAGATCCTCGTTTGGGATATAATTCCACGATTCTATCAATGGTGGCGTAGAGAAAACATCCTATCTATTGGCTAGCTATGCAGATGAGATTCATAAGTGTTATTGTAGCATCTCACATGAGGAGACTCTCAATAACTGCACACGTCCAATTATTACCAGCTGATTGATCTCAATTATATTAATTGACTGCTTCAAACTGTATTTGTTTTCTTCCTGTCAAGTTTTGATATAATCAGCTTGTGAAATAAATGTAGAATCTGTAAAAGGATTGTTATTGAACGATCTGATGAAGGGGACTAAGCATTCTGTCAGACTGTGAATTCAGTTTCATTTCATAATTATTAAGATAGATCAATACTTTCATTGTTTCTGGTCTTTATTTTTTTCCTTTTTTATTATAGTGGATGTTCATGTTCAAATACGATAACATTGTTATCGTGATCTCAAATAAGTCATTTCCTCTGACAGTTCGGAATAACCTTATTCGGTACATTTGTAGGGTTATGGTTGTGGTTATAGTGTTTAACACCACTTTCAACAATATTTCAGCTATATGGTGGCGGTCAGTTTTATTGGTGAAGAAAACCGGAGTACCCAGCAAAAACCACCGACAAACTTTATCACATAATACTGCATCGAGTACACCTCGCCTGAGTGGGATTCACAACTCACAACGTAGTGGTGATAGGCAATAATTGCACAGGTAATTGTAAATTCAACTACCATACGATTACGACCACGACGGCCCCCGTGTTTAAATACGATGCTAAGTAAGTTATTTCCTCTTAGCTTCTTCGGTACATTCGTAGAAGATTTTGGCTTCAGAAACGTATGAAGATACCAAAGGGGTAACCAGAAGCCGTAAATCGAAGAAGGGCAGACAATACAGTGTTAAAATCCAAAAGGACAAACAATGATCTACAAAACGCTACACAAGGAAATACAGATAGAGCAACACGAACCGTACTAAAACCTAGGTGTGAACTCATGTGCTCCGGAAAGGTTAGCAAGTTACTGCTCTACTAGTGGCACCTGTAGTGTTACGCTTACTTTATGTCTGATATATCAAATTTTCGGCTATTTCAACATTTGTTTCTCAAAGGTAGCATTTTCTTCACATTTACGTGCTTTTCAATAATAAACACACTATTAGTGAGGTGTCTTAGATATACAGTTTATGTGTACGAGGCATAAAACTGGTCTTGTGTCGAATACACATAAACATTACATTTTAAGACAATATATGAATATTATGCTTATCCTGCAGAAAAATAACATTAATCCATTAACGTTTATATTTTGAATTAAATAATAAAAATTATATAGTTATCCCTTGTTTGCCCCTTTCTGTCAATAGGAATTGAACTGGATTTACAACTAGGTTCCTAAAGCTCAACAGGTAACATTTGACAAGGGTACCAGAAAAGGGTATATTTCAGTCGGTCAGTGACAGCATATAGGGAAAACTATCCAGTTAATGCAATTTGCCTGCGCAAATAGAACAAATGCAGGGTAGAATAGAATATTGAACTGACATTGCGAGATTCGACTGTATTCTCTTTTCAGCCATAATTAGAATATGTGTATTTTTGTACAATTCGTTTTCATATGATACTTAAGGTTTGCCTTCTATTACTCTTTTCACCTCGACACTTTTTTTAAGCGCATGTAGCAAGCCAGAAAAGTGTGCGATCAGTATATGTGTGTTAGGGGTATCGATTTTTCATTTGTCAACGATTTTTATATTGGATTTTGGAACTGTACCGGTGTCGTATAGTAAACCTTCCGCATAGCAAACCTTCCCCCGGAATGTATACATTCCCCCTCAGAATATTTGCTATATAGTAAACCTTCCCTCCTGATACTTTACTATATAGTAAATATTCCCTCGGGGGAAATTTTACTATGTAGAAAACATTCCCCCATCCATAGCCGATCATCCCCCCGGATATTTTGCTATATAGTAAATGTTCCCCCTTAATCCGGATAATTACTATTGATTCGGAATCTAGCACCTTAATCGTGTTAATTTTAATTGCTATATACCATTAATTATATCCGGTTATGATTAAAAGGTAAAACAAAATGTACGGAGCCATTTTGCAGTATTTGAGTAGGTAGGAAGCTTTACTATGCGGAATAAATAATATATAGTAAACGTTCCCCCATGGGGGAACGTTTACTATAGAGTACATCTTCCGGGGGGTTAATCTAATATGGGGGAAGGTTTACTCTATGACACTGTCAGTGTGGTGGGTTTTTTGTTTTTTTTTCATTTATTCCGACAGACGTTTTCATTTTATTTAGTGAATTAAGGTAACAACAAAAATATCAATTAATACATGAATTATAAGAGTAATTAAAGAAAAGGCAAGACATTTTTTTCATTTCGTCTAAATTAATAAATTTGATCATCGAACGATATTCCATATTTCCTGTATTTCAATATATTTTTTAACCCTTACAGACCTCAGGAATGGAAATTCAATTACCGTTGACAAAATACAGATCCTATAGGCCCCAAGCAGCAATTAATAATAATCGACAGATGCGAACCTTGGTCACAACTTTTAATGATTTTCTGCTATCGTCTTGGTGTACTGATACACAATTATTCAAAATTATTTTTAGTAGAATATAAAATAAAAATTATGTCCTTAATCTTTATCAATATGTTTACCTCATTATTTGATAATTGATTTCCATTAATGTACATGCCCCCTCCCAAGAACATGAGATCCAAGAAAGAACAGAAACATCTTCCTCTGCCTCATTTCTTGGCTTTTACCTCAAATTTGACACCAAAAGTCCACTTTCTGCTAGATTATATTACAAAAAGGAAGACATCAACTTTCCTCTAGACGATTTCAATTTTCCTATTTTAAATTTTCCACACCTTGATAATAATGTACCAACCTGTCCTTCGTATGCAGTTTGAGTTTACCAAAACGTTAAACTGGAGCTTGCAGTTTGTATTCAGACTTTTTACAACGTCACCATTTTCTGTGTCCTAAACAATCAAATTACAGAATCGTTTCATCTTATCTTCAAAAGAGTGTCTGAAGATATCATCACCTTGGTAAAAAAGTTTTCTGTCAGTTGTGTACAGGAGACGAGGTATGGTATTGGGGATTATATTTTGGTTCAAAGTTGACTATTGCTCCCCTGTTATGTCTGTACGATAGACTTGTATATTATCTAACAGTTAGTTACTGTTAAGGTCCTCGGCTTTCTTTTATATTACACATATGACAATGTTCAAGAATAGGAATCGGACTCCGATTCATGCGAGGGAGGCAATTTACTCACATGTGGAAAACTATTGCATGACCGCAGCATTTCACACAAAGAGGGAAGGTTTCGGTCATAAAACTAGGTTTTATAGAAGTGCGTGTTCTAAGCCAGGAAAGTGAGTGGTCATGTATTTCTGTATAAGGGGATTCCATTTTGCTTCTGTTTCTGCTATTTTTCTATTATATTTTGAAGCTGTTCGGACAGTGCGCTTATTTTTGCTTTTAATTTTATTATTCACAACAAAAGGAAAAAAATATGATGATATCAAAGAATAATAAGAAACCGTAATTCAAAAACCAGAAAATATAATGGCCGACAAAATGGAGAAAAAGACAAACAATGGTGAACAAAACATTACAAAGAAAACTAAAGATTGAGAAACACAAAGTACACTAAACAAAATACTACACAGAAAACTAAAGATTGAGAAACACAAAGTACACTAAGCAAAACACTACACAGAACACTAAAGATTGAGAAACACAAAGTACACCAAACAAAACACTACATAGAAAACTAAAGATTGAGAAACACAAAGTACACTAAGCAAAATACTACACAGAAAACTAAAGATTGAGAAACACAAAGTACACTAAATAAAATACTACACAGAAAACTAAAGATTGAGAAACACAAAGTACACTAAACAAAACACTACACAGAAAACTAAAGATTGAGAAACACAAAGTACACTAAGCAAAACACTACACAGAAAACTAAAGATTGAGAAACACAAAGTACACTAAACAAAACACTAAACAGAAAACTAAAGATTGAGAAACACAAAGTACACTAAGCAAAATACTACACAGAAAATTAAAGATTGAGAAACACAAAGTACACTAAACAAAACACTACACAGAAAACTAAAGATTGAGAAACACAAAGTACACTAAACAAAACACTACACAGAAAACTAACGATTGAGAAACACAAAGTACACTAAACAAAACACTACACAGAAAACTAAAGATTGAGAAATACAAAGTACACTAAACAAAATACTACACAGAAAACTAAAGATTGAGAAACACAAAGTACACTAAGCAAAACACTACACAGAAAACTAAAGATTGAGAAACACAAAGTACACTAAACAAAACACTACACAGAAAACTAAAGATTGAGAAACACAAAGTACACTAAACAAAACACTACACAGAAAACTAAAGATTGAGAAATACAAAGTACACTAAACAAAATACTACACAGAAAACTATAGATTGAGAAACACAAAGTACACTAAACAAAACACTACACAGAAAACTAAAGATTGAGAAACACAAAGTACACTAAACAAAACACTACACAGAAAACTAAAGATTGAGAAACACAAAGTACACTAAACAAAACACTACACAGAAAACTAAAGATTGAGAAACACAAAGTACACTAAGCAAAACACTACACAGAAAACTAAAGATTGAGAAACACAAAGTACACTAAACAAAATACAACACAGAAAACTAAAGATTGAGAAATACAAAGTACACTAAACAAAATACTACACAGAAAACTAACGATTGAGAAACACAAAGTACACTAAGCAAAACACTACACAGAAAACTAAAGATTGAGAAACACAAAGTACACTAAACAAAACACTACACAGAAAACTAAAGATTGAGAAACACAAAGTACACTAAGCAAAACACTACACAGAAAACTAAAGATTGAGAAACACAAGGTACACTAAACAAAATACAACACAGAAAACTAAAGATTGAGAAATACAAAGTACACTAAACAAAACACTACACAGAAAACTAAAGACTGAGAAACACAAAGTACACTAAGCAAAACACTACACAGAAAACTAAAGATTGAGAAACACAAAGTACACTAAACAAAATACAACACAGAAAACTAAAGATTGAGAAATACAAAGTACACTAAACAAAACACTACACAGAAAACTAAAGATTGAGAAACACAAAGTACACTAAACAAAATACAACACAGAAAACTAAAGATTGAGAAACACAAAGTACACTAAACAAAACACTACACAGAAAACTAAAGATTGAGAAACACAAAGTACACTAAACAAAATACAACACAGAAAACTAAAGATTGAGAAACACAAAGTACACTAAACAAAATACAACACAGAAAACTAAAGATTGAGAAACACAAAGTACACTAAACAAAACACTACACAGAAAACTAAAGATTGAGAAACACAAAGTACACTAAACAAAACACTACAGAGAAAACTAAAGATTGAGAAACACAAAGTACACTAAGCAAAACACTACACAGAAAACTAAAGATTGAGAAACACAAAGTACACTAAACAAAATACAACACAGAAAACTAACGATTGAGAAACACAAAGTACACTAAACAAAATACAACACAGAAAACTAAAGATTGAGAAATACAAAGTACACTAAACAAAACACTACACAGAAAACTAAAGATTGAGAAACACAAAGTACACTAAACAAAACACTACACAGAAAACTAAAGATTGAGAAACACAAAGTACACTAAGTAAAATACTACACAGAAAACTAACGATTGAGAAACACAAAGTACACTAAACAAAATACAACACAGAAAACTAACGATTGAGAAACACAAAGTACACTAAACAAAACACTACACAGAAAACTAAAGATTGAGAAACACAAAGTACACTAAGCAAAACACTACACAGAAAACTAACGATTGAGAAACACAAAGTACACTAAACAAAATACTACACAGAAAACTAACGATTGAGAAACACAAAGTACACTAAACAAAATACAACACAGAAAACTAAAGATTGAGAAATACAAAGTACACTAAACAAAACACTACACAGAAAACTAAAGATTGAGAAACACAAAGTACACTAAGCAAAATACTACACAGAAAACTAAAGATTGAGCAACACAAAGTACACTAAACAAAATACAACACAGAAAACTAAAGATTGAGAAATACAAAGTACACTAAACAAAACACTACACAGAAAACTAAAGATTGAGAAACACAAAGTACACTAAGTAAAATACCTAAAAGTACCAAGAAGGTGGAGGATACTAAAACATCAATAATCCAGAGTGAGAAAGCTTAAATAATAAAAAATGGACAACACGATTTTCACAAACAAAAACACAAACATGGTGAAACCAGACAGGTGACAAGTAGTGCACAGTAAACAGATATCATTACGCATAAGGTAAAGTCAATCAATTCTATTCAAATATATTTCCATAACAATCACATGATTTCTTTTATTGTAAGCATACAACAAGCATATATTTTAATACGACTGGCGACGCTGTCTAAAAATGTCTTTGTCTTTGAAAAGAAATTTTTATCTCTAGTTTTTTTATATTAAAATTTTAGATATGTGGATTGTCAATTGATGTAAAGATAGATAAACATTGTTAATTGTACATTTGATAAAGACGGTAAGACATTTATGGACTTTGTGGAGGTCTATAAAACATATCGTTACGTCATACTCTGACAAGACTCTCCATGTATGTTCAATTAGGATTGATACGGGGGTCGTAGCTTGTACGTCTAGACCATTAAGCTGAACAATTACTTCAGAACCTACAGAGTTAAAAAAAAATAACACATGTTATCCGGCTTCGTGAATAATAATAAGAAATAATCCGTGATAATTACTTGGTTACCTTACTTTTGACTTTTATTGGGAATAAAGTATATATTTCCTCAAAACTCTGACGTTATTACATCAAACGTCTTTCAACTGATTTTAAAGTAAAATGGATATTTCAGCAATTATTTTGGTAAAACCTTTTCAAATCAAATTTATTCTGAGTATCACATAGTAGTATTTCAAAGCCACCACTTTGTTCAGAAAGTTAAGAATCATATTTTTTATTTATTTAAGTATATATTTTCCATATCATATAAACGTTTGGGAAACCGTAGGGGCAATCGGGAATGGACAATCCAGACACACTGACAACATTGGGCATACTAGGCACAGTACGAAGACAAACAACGCAATAACACCAAACACAACAGCAACACAGACTCCACAACAAAACCGGGAATGCTCGCGTGACTCCACAACAAAACCGGGAATGCTCGCGTGACTCCACAACAAAACCGGGAATGCTCGCGAATGGTAGACAGCGTGACAAGTTCCTTAACACTCATGGAACAATGATTGCCAACTTGTATTAAGAGTATCAGTCAGAAATGAAATAGTTATCAAGTCTTTTTTACTTCTCATTAATTGGGAAGTAAAATTCACTAAATTAATATGAGAAATATAATATAATACCATTTCTGATATAATGATAACAAGTTTTCTACCAGTAGGTGATATAACATACAAAAAAGGTACAAGATACCAAAAGGGTAATCAAATAAAAGCAAAGCACGTTCTGGAGTAAATATATGTATGTATATCGTGCGTAGTAATTTCTTACTGTATTAGTAAGAACCGGTTTTCAGAATACGGGGGTATTTAAAGAACTGCGAGAAGAATTCAGTATCGAGACTAGGCAGTGACCGTATCGAGCAGACCCACGAGCTTATTGTGAAGTCTCGATGAACAACATAACCTTCATTAGGTATGCTTAATGCCAAAATATTTGAAAACCAAATATTTTTAAAATTTTGATAGGAAGAAAACCTAAACAGAATCGGCTATGGTCACCTATGCCTGAGGGAGGAGAATCTTAGTTTTAATAATTATTACACTATTTAAGAACTGTAAATTTCAATAATACATATATCTAATAAACCAGGTCAAAAACCGTAAATAAAGAATGACATACTTAACACGTGGTAACTAAACACTGACCAGGAAGTGTTAAGATTGTCATTAAATAGAATGTCAGATCACAATATCTGACAAATAGATCTCCAGCTAGCCTACGTTGTCTTGTCTTGTTAAAGTACGTACTGTTGTACGTACTCCATGGTAAATCTGTTTAATGACTTTCCTGCCATTTGTCTGACGATACGTGTTATTTTCTTAAACAATGTCATATCACTGTGACAACTTGATCGCTGTAAGATATTCCTGTGGTTTTTTTTATGGTTTTTTTAATGTACAAGAACACTCTAGACATATTAATCTGCTAATCTATATTATACAATTGTAAAATAATCGTTTGTCTTTCAAGAGGTATTACATAGAGAAGAAAAAATAGAATATCTTGGTAAGTGAGTAGTTAATTCTTTGTATTGATTAAATTAACTTAAATAGTCTCGGTGTTATAGTGGTTTTCGTGTCGTCATCGGATGTCCGATGGTCCATTGGGTCAAACCAAAATATATATATTTGATAATAGAAAAAAATCCAGTTTAACGTGTTTATATAGTACACAATATACATCATCATCATCGTTGTCATCAAAGAGTAGCTGACACATGTCTGACTTGGTGTTAAACACCAACCAGTCACTCATTCTAATATACATTACCGGTGTATAAAGAGTTAATTCCCCGTATTTAACATGCATTTATCTAGGATAGATGCATGTATATAAACAAGGAATAATTATATTTATAACTCCGCACAGAAAAGGAGCAACGAAAGATAGACATCTGCGTCACAAACGGTATATTTTTTTTCTATTCAGTCAGGGACGAAAATAAAAACTTGTTAGATGTATATTTATACGTTATTCTCATCAGTATGCAAGACGGGGATAATAACCATTATAATATATGCCCTTATATAGCCTTCCCGAAATATTTTACCTCACACATGCGTATTGTCGGAGAGAGTATGGACATCGTTCCTAAGTGATTTCATGTACTTATACAGAACAGTGCATACATACATTAAAATGTTCGTTTTGTCTCTTTACATTTGATTTCCGGAAAATACTATTGATAGCCATCTATCGACTTTGACGTTTGTAAATTGTCTTCCGGTGATGTAGTTTTCAAGGAACGATGTTGATATTGACACGTTGTAAATAATTAATTTACGATTTGTTTTGCATTTCACTAGTTTAAATTGCAAAAATAAAAATGACATCAAACTAGAAAATGTCAGTAACATTTAAATGTCAGACATCTAGCGCTATGTCTGTATAGAAAAAAAACGATTGCACAGAAGAATGTTAATTGACTCTTTAGATGCATTTTAATGAACGCGACTTCAATTCGTTTTAGTTTTTTTGCACCTTTGTGTAAAATCTGATATGAAAATAGTATTTCCTATCGGCTGATTAATTATTCTTTCCATTGATGCACTCCATTTTAATTTACGAGTGAAAACCTTACAAGTATCCATAAACATAAAGCAAACTATGATAACATAATTGCACTGGCACTAATGGAGCAGTAACTTATTACCCTTTTGAAGCATTTCAGTTCAATTCCCGGGCTTTAGTAGAGTTTGTGGAGTTAATAACGTCCATAATACTACTTCACGATCTGGTTCCGGGTTGTGGTGTCCGCTACAATTTCCGCGTAAGACCGATGTTCGGTTCGTCTGTACTCGTATTTGTTTTGTAGAGAGGTCAGTTCATATTTTAGTTATGTTATTAGTACTTATTTACGCATACTGGAGTCCAAAACGATTTCCATAACACGACGGCTACCGCAGGAACTGATTTCCCTTCTTGAACACATTTCAAAACATATCACACTGTACTATCAGAACAGGCCCGAACTCCAATAAAAAAAAATCGTAGAAACAAGCAAAATATGTACCCCTAACACACAAATACAAATAGGAGTTGATTGATTGCTTAACATAAAGTAAACGAGAACAAATTTCCTGCAAGGAAAATGGGGTGGTGGAGAGAGTCGGAAATATATTATTTGAACGATTCGCGCCAACGGCTACTCCTTCAAAGCTAGTAGTAGAGACGGCTCAGAAAGTGGTCTTTTATGTGTACTAAGTGTAGCATTCCCAATACAGAACACTCATTTACGTTCAATCCTAATGCGAGTTAATTATTTGATTTTACACGCATAACACGCAGGCGTCTCTTTTAGATGATAAGAAGCACTGTACCCCGAAGTGGAGAAAGTAGGTTTTATTTATTATACCCCCGAGCCACTCGCAGAGGAGGCGGTAAGAGTCAAATTTTCTATTTCATTTTAAAAACGTTCTGTACTGCAATTTTACCTGTTTATTGCAAATATTAAAATATTTCCTCTATATTGGTGTTTCCGTTGCTACCACCCATCATCACGTAATTAAGATAAACTAAGCGTGCAATCTTAGAACGAATGTTACCAGAACGAATTCATCCTGCAAAGATATTATGTTTTTCCGTAACTACATGAAATATGAAACTAACGAAAATAATTAAATTCATAATTTGTAATAATAAGTTGGGAAGTAATGAGGAAAACAGCAAGATGAACCCCTCCTCTGTCAAACCTCAATCTTCTAATCACAGTAATGATAACGACAGAACCACTCCTCTGTCAAACCTCAATCTTCTAATCACAGTAATGATAACGACAGAACCACTCCTCTGTCAAACCTCAATTTTCTAATAACAGTAATGATAACGACAGAACCACTCCTTTGTCAAACCTCAATCTTCTAATCACAGTAATGATAACGACAGAACCACTCCTCTGTCAAACGTCAATCTTCTAATCACAGTAATGATAACGACAGAACCACTCCTCTGTCAAACCTCAATCTTCTAATCACAGTAATGATAACGACAGAACCCCTCCTCTCTCAAACCTCAATCTTTTAATCACAGTAATGATAACGACAGAACCCCTCCTCTCTCAAACCTCAATTTTCTAATCACAGTAATGATAACGACACAAGATAGTGGAAATATAGGTGCTTTTAAATTTAAATTATATGCACTATTTATTAATGGGGACAATGAGACTGTCCTTTATAGACAGGGATTTGTTATATAGAGGTGACTGCATTTGATGACTAGAGATCTAGTTGTCAAGAGATCCCATTGACAGATTTAATACCGCCACACATTTATACCTACCTCAAATTTAAATTTTGATTTCATTTCACTGTTATTAGCTTCTCAAGAGTACTAATGTTTTATATTTGTAAGATGATTGATTTGTGTTGTTGCAGTGGCAGGTATTGTCGACCAGTACTGTTTATCTATTTTACCCCCAAATAGTACATTTCATAAATAAAGTGATGGTTGGTTTACAAAAAAAGCGGACAACTTTCATCGACATCACTTCTTCATAAATATATCAATTTCTATATTTGGAATGACTTCCTTAATTAATTATAGTGGACACAATGAACATTTCAGCGTTTGTTCGTAGATTATAGAGCAAAATAAGCAAATTTTGACAGTTTTAAAATGGAATTGCAGGAAAGTGAATAACGATAATAACAAAATTACCGAACTCCGAACAATCTTACAAAGGGAAAGTTAAAACTCATAAGTATATAAACAGACAAAATCAGTCAACAACCGGAAAACTGTGAAAACCGTAATGATAGTTGCTAAACCACTGACAATGATTTAAAACTAGATTCTAGAAGAAATATATTGACACAAATGAAGTTTCTAAAACCAACTTGAGTAAGTAAATAGATGTTAGGAATATCGAAGGGGCAAGTCAAAATGGACAATCAAGAGAAACTGTCAACACAGGGCACACAAGACAAAGAAATACAAAAACACAACACAATATGAGTTGGACACCACTATGCGCAAGCACACACAAATAACATAAATAAGACATGAGCCCTCCTACAAACAACTGGATGTAAAGAAAACTAAACATCGTCTCCACGCAACGGACATCACAACGCGGTACTCAGAACATAAAGATCAATCAGCCCTCCTACAATCAACTAGATGTAAAGACAACTAAACATCGCCTCCACGCGGAAACCGTAACGGACATAACAAAGTGGTACTCAGAACGTAAAGATCAATCATTCTTAAATATGTTGGGCAGCAAGACATGTGTTACAACAACTTTCATCTTTTTTGTGGTTTTTTTGGTGTTTTTTGTTTTTGTTTTTGTTTTTGTAATCTTGAACGTTCTTCATCATACCAATGTATTGACGACAATTGACAATATAATGTCCTCTATTAACGCAAATACGCCCGCCTACTGTACATATAC
Source organism: Bathymodiolus brooksi (assembly GCA_963680875.1). Classification (NCBI taxonomy): domain Eukaryota; kingdom Metazoa; phylum Mollusca; class Bivalvia; order Mytilida; family Modiolidae; genus Bathymodiolus; species Bathymodiolus brooksi. Next base: position 80,643,647 of record OY804584.1, read on the forward strand.
GATAACATACTTTTTTCTTGTTTTCATATAAAGCATAGTTTCTGTGTACATTCTGATATAGATAATATAATAATGCATTTCATAATAGAAACATTTTCGTTATGGTTCTAAAATGTGTTAACACAAGATAAATAACGCCTTCGTTAAATAATAACAATCAAGCTCTATGTTCTATGTATTTATAGCCTGATAGTATAACAATATCTTTCAGTATTGATATCAAAATTCTCAGAGACGTGAATTACAGAACGCGGCCTCTAATGTAATTTTGATAACAGATGAGACTTTTGTCGCTTCCATTATCGATATATAATGCTTCAGTATGGCCGTGTCGATTAGGTCTATCAATTAATACTGATTGTTTTCGATTAATAGCTTGACTTAATCAGGGTTTTGCAGCAAACATGAGCGGCAATATATCAATGCTTAAAATGGAGGGCTAATAGGTTTATTATTGAACAGATCAGACATACGACGTAAATTTGGAGGCTAATTCTTTTATTGAGATTTATAACGTTAAATCTTGAATTTCATCACTATATCGAGAAAGTAAAAGAATTTACAGTATAAAAAGGGTATTCTGTTTTGTATTGCTGAGATAATTATAGCAACTTAACAATAGTAAAACCGGAAACGCGTGGACAAAATAGGGAAATGATATTCCGGATGGATAGAATTAGAAAAAGGAAAGATGAAAAAAAATAATTAAATAGTAGAAGATTTGTGGATTTAGAAAAAGCACTTAAGATGATGATTATATACAATATGTGTGTGTGAACGTTTGGGGGAAAATATGATGAAATGACAAATCATTCTTGATAACCATGTCATTTACTAGATAAAATCAATTGACATATTTTTCTGTATTTTTCTTAGAATAATTTCCGCTTCAGAAAATACTTAACAAAACATGTATAATATAATATATACGAGAATGCACGATTTAACTTTAATATAGGGCTTTGTTGAGCAGACAAGTTACGATATATACATGTATATAATTATGAACAAATTTCACTTTCAGCATGCAAAAATGAACAACTTTTTAAAACCAGACAACTTCCAAATCACCAAAGACGACTAAATAAACATTAGAGAAACCAAAGTGGCAATCAAGAATGAACAATCCAGAGACACTGGCAACATAGGGTACAAAAGACGAAAACAAACACAAAAAACCCAACACAATACGTGTTGGACAACACTATACGTAAGCAAACACAAACAACGTAAATAAGACATGAGCCCTCCTATACGTAACTGGAGGTAAAAACGAACCGAACATCGGTTTTATGCGGAGATCGTAACGGACATCACAATGCGGAACCAAAGAAGATTAAGACGTGTATTTTAAATCAAACAGTAAATTATAGTTGTACGAAATGAAATGTACTGTTCATATGTGTATATGACAAGATTACCTATTTTAACCAGTTCATTCAAAATTGAGGTCGTATTTTATTTTTTAAATTAAAAAAAAATCATTGCACCGGAAGGGAATTATGGCTTGTGAAAAGAGATTAAAAAATACAACACTGTCGGAACAATTCCAAAATACAATCGATAAATCTTAGAAATAGAGGTGAAATTCGATACCCCATATACATGACCTCACACTTTCCTGGCTTAGTACAGGCACTTTGATGTAAAAGTGTCATGTTCAACTAACTTGATCGTTCCCAATAATTAGTCTTTTACAGCGACTATGAAATGCGCACTAATTTTCGAAATCTGACAATGAGGTTCTGAATGTGAAAGGAGCATGACGCGCACTATGCACATTACCTACTATGGTCCACGGTCGGCCTTTCCGTATTATAGCCTGACGGCCTCATAATCGAACGTGTACTCCCATCCCCCACTTGGGGAAGCACTAGGCATATATGTAGGTTAAGCTATGGGAAGTCACCACTAACCATAAAGGGACATCAGCAGAATAAATTACCGTATTACAATGTGAAATAGAAAATATACTACACTACAAACCCACTAGCTATAATCTGACACCCTCCCCCCTAAATCGAGAGGACACCCCAATCCACTTCTTGGGGAAACTCTAGCCATAATCTCTGGGAACCGTCACCATTACACAGAGAGGGACATGGAAATAAAGAAAAATTATCGTGGTACAATGTGAATAAAATATTCTACAAACTTACTAGCTATCTTCCATAGTGTCACAACAATGATATATCTGTCTACCATTATTTCTATCTTAACAACTATTTCAATCACATCAGATGGTACGAATAGATTGATTCAATTCACACTTATTAGTCTACATGGTTTGTCATTAGCTAATGTACGTGTACTTTCTTTGTGCTGATGGTACATGGATAACGAATAATTTTCACAATTCAATTTCCCTCTCACAGATTTCAATTATACTAATATTGTACTGAGGTATACTCTACATGTAGCATATTTCTGGCACTTCAGGTTCGATCATGTAGTAAATATCAGATGTTCGTCATTTGCTAATGTACGTGTACTTTCTTTGTGCTGATGGTACATGGATAACGAATAACTTTCACACTTCAATTTCTTGCTCACAGATTTCAATTATACTGATATTGTATTGATGTATACTCTATATGTAACATATTTCTGGCAGTTTACATTCAATCTTGTTATAAACATCAGATGTTCAATTGATGTGATTGTAGTCTTTTTTTAAGTAGTAGTTAGTACATGTATAACAATTGATTATTTACTTATATCAAATAAACGTTAGAGAAAACCGAAGGGGTAATCAAGTATGAACAATCCAGAGACACTGATAACATCGGGTAAACACGACACAGGACGAAGACAAATAAACCAAAAACACAACACAATATGTGTTGGACACCACTATGCACAAACAAACACAAATAACGTAAATAAGACATGAACCCTCATATAAACAGCTGGAGGTAAATATCAATTGATTATTTACCTATGCTAAATAAACGTTAGAGAAACCCGACGGGGCAATCAAGTATGAACAATCCAGACACACTTGTGACATTGAGCACACAAGCCACAGGACAAGCTAACGTTAGAGAAAACTGAGGGGGAAATCAAGAATGGACAACTCAGAGACACTTGTAACATTCAGCACACAAGCCACAGGACAGGTTAACGTTAGAGAAAACCGAGGGGGTGGAATCAAGCATGGACAATTCAGAGACACTTGTAACATTCAGCACACAAGCCACAGGACAAGTTAACGTTAGAGAAAACCGAGGGGGGTGGAATCAAGCATGGACAATCCAGAGACACGCGTAACATTGGTTACACACAGGACGACGACAAACAAAGCATAAAACACAACACAGAAAACTAAAAAGATGAACAACACAGACCCCATCAATAAATTAATATATCATTTTATGAAAAGAAAGCTTAAGCAGTGATCGTCAACAATCCCACCAATATCACTAACCTCTCACCTTAATTCATTTAAAGACATATGACATTGGAAATGCAGGTCTTGACCTTGGAGGTTATTCCAGAAAGACTTTGTGCGCACTAAATTAGAGATATATGTTTCTATTACCGTATATCCCTCAAATAGTGCAAATATCTCGATAAAGTGTGATACGATGGTATCTATATTATGATACAATACAATCTATATTATGGTATAATACAATCTATATGCGACATGATACGATGGTATTTATATTATGGTACAATACAATCTCGATACGGTATGATACGATGGTATTTATATTATGGTACAATACAATCTCGATACGGCATGATACGATGGTATTTATATCATGGTACAATACAATCTCGATACGGTATGATGCGATGGTATTTATATTATGGTACCATACACTCTCGATACGGTATGATACGGATGGTATCTATATTATGGTACCATACACTCTCGATATGGTATGATACGGATGGTATCTATATTATGGTACCATACACTCTCGATACGGTATGATACGAATGGTATCTATATAACGGTACGATACCATCTCGATACAGTACGATGATATCTCTATTTCTATATATAGCATCAACATATTGATTAAAAACAAGAAGTGATTTCTTTGTTACGCTACAGTTAACACAAGAAAGATGTCATTATTTGTAGTGTATTGCTTAAAACGTTATATTAAGATAAACTTGACCCGTTCACATTATGGATTTTGAAAATATTGTTAAGATAGTGATAATGATGGTCAACAATTCCACCTATATCAACAAAAAGAAAACCCATCTCTTACCTAAAATCACAAGAAAAGTATCACGATATAATATGGTGTGTGAAACCCTAGGCACAGGGACATCAATGTATTAATGAGAAATGATCATATCGTTAGTAAAAACATGGATATCAAATTAAGTGTGCATAACGAGTTTCTATAATAGCTTTCATTACCTCAGTGCCAAAGTATTGGAAAACGAAACAATTTTAAAGTATTTGGGATCATACAAACCAAAAGGCATCAAAATGATAACAGAAAACGGCTAGGGCCATCTATGCCCGAAGGACGAGTACATTAGTTTTGATAATAATTTAATATTTTAGCAACTGTAAATTTCGACAATAAATGTATCTAATAAACCATATGTTTCGGAAAGATTACTGTATCCTCACATTAACAGCGCCCATTATGTTGCCCTAATATCCATAGGCGGTTATTAAGTTCATAACGGGAAAACGTTTGATTCCTTAACATTTTTTAAGCTTTTATTAATTAATCATTATAAGGAATTAATTAATAGTTATAGAAATGTATTCGTAAAGTAACCGTCAAAAGGAGCAGAAATCACTCATTTTGTTGGGGGGTGGGGTTTATTGCGAGCAACATTTTGCCGTTGATTGGTCTAGTAAAATACGGTTACGAATAAATGAATTCATCATTGGTTGAGACTGTACACCTTAGTGGATTATTTTCCTCCATAATCCCATGTATATAGAAATCGGTAAATTGTGTCTCTTCCAGAAAGAATTAAAATTGCCATATGCAATAATGCTGTGCCTTTTAAGAAAATATGTTAGCCATGCAGTTATTTTGTATGTTGTCAATCCCATATTGTAGTTTACAAAGATTATCAAAGACATTAAAGCATAAAAAAAATATAAAAAAATAAAAAAATAAAAAAATAAAAAATAAAAAAAAATAAACCATGGCAGTGCATAAGCACAGACTACTGGGCGGAATATACACTCGGGGACTAATACTCTACCAATAAAAATATGCAACATAATACAATGATTAATGACTACGGTAATTACTGTTCACCGTCACATGAATCAATTGTGTAGCCATATCATGACTACTAGACGTATTGGGAGATGAATGTCCGGAAAGATAAAGCGAGTGACCGGTGAAATCCAATGGATGGGATATATGACTATTAACCGTTTTGATGGGTATGGAGGACATTACTCCAGTCTTTGGTGATAAAATCGAAGTCAAAATTAAACCACATTAACCACTATTGTATAGAATAAGTAATTGAAATAAATGTATCTCGAAAATGCGGACGCAAACACAGTTTGAGAATGCCAAAGGGGTAACCAGAAGTCACAATTCGAAAAGACAGACAATGCAATGGCCATGCAAAAAAAAGGACAAAAACAAACAATGATTTAGAAATCACTACACAGAAAACTAATGACTTAATAACACGAATCCCACACAAATCTTAAATTCCTTTTCTCGTAAGCTTATCTTAAATAATGAGAACATTATAACAGTAAGAAACATGTTTGAGATATGTAAATTATAAGCCTGAACATTGTCTTGAATGCAATCCGAATACATAAAAACGTTATTAAATCTCCAATAAACCTCTTAAAATATAAATTAAAAATGAAGTGGTGGTAAGCTCATTAGACGAGAGAGAATTATCTGGAATTGCTAGTTGGTGTTGACGTCATTGAAATATCTATATATGGTAATTATACCATCTAATCTTTACAAATTCAGTCTAATTTTGAAAGACATTGAAGAAGGTCATTTGTTGATCGAAAATTTTGTCATTGTATTTTTTGCAACATCTCTATCGGTATTGTTGCACAATCTTCTATATTTCTATAATTTATTTTGCTTGTGCTGCATCGTCATGTCTCGACGATCCGTTACTCATTAAGTTATCTGGTTGGTAGATTCCTTTAGACTTTATATATATATATATATATACGTCTGAAAATTAAACCAAACACTGTTAGAATTAGAACTTTGAGCTGACATATTTTTTCTTCCTTCGACGGGATTTTAACTCACACCATTGAAACACTGCATCATCAATCGCTTAGACTTATGTCCACCGCCCTAGACCACTCGCCCACATCCGCTATATATATATATATATATATACGTCTGAAAATTAAACCAAACAGTGTTAGAATTAGATTTTAGAGCTGTCAAATTTTTGTTCTTCCCTCGACGGGATTTGAACCCACACCATTGATACACTGCAGCACCATTCGCTTAGCCTTACGTCCAGCGCCCTAGACCACTCGACTACATCCACTCCCTAAAAAGGAGCTTCAATAGTCGTAGTGTTACCTTGTCTCGTAAGGCAAATCTATATATATATATATTATGAGCTCTCAAATAAAATGTCATGACGTTGAATAAATAGAGTGAGTGAGTGATTGTTGCTTAGCGCTAAATGAGCAGTTCTGGATCTATATCAAACAAATTACATTCAATGAAATATTTAGACCAACATGATTAGTTGGATATACATGTGACTGATATATTTATATATATATTCAATGAAGCAACAGTCCGCACGGTAGACATGTCGCTCCACTCGGATACATTATTATGTTTCCGAGCCAAACAATCTTAGATCTTTATACTTAAAGATTTGTCCTCAGTGGAGAGACAGCAAATACCAATTTTATAATTTTTGGTTTGACACAATCTGTGCTCGAATTCACGACCTACAGCACTCGAGGCGAGCACGCTAACCATTATACCACCGATGTGTTAAATAAATAGATGAGTTTGACATGTTTTATTTCATTCTAACATATTGGAAGGTTTACAATAAATAATAACTAAGTCCCGCCATCTGGATCAAATAATTTATAGCAGTTATCAATATTTGTCACGACTACAAAAAAGATATGACGTTAAGCATATATATATTCAAATCCCGTCGAGGGAAGAACAAAAATTTGACAGCTCTAAAATCTAATTCTAACACTGTTTGGTTTAATTTTCAGACGTATATAAAATCTAATTCTAACACTGTTTGGTTTAATTTTCAGACGTATATAATCTAATTCTATATATGTATGTAAATTAAACCAAACAGTGTTAGAATTAGATTTTAGAGCTGTCAAATTTTTGTTCTTCCCTCGACGGGATTTGAACCCACACCATTGTTACACTGCAGCACCATTCGCTTAGCCTTACGTCCAGCGCCCTAGACCACTCGACTACATCCACTCCCTAAAAAAGGAGCTTCAATAGTCGTAGTGTTACCTTGTCTCGTAAGGCAAATCTAGGGATAGACGCAAGACATGTGTATAAGTGTGTGTAGATGGTACATATATACTTAATATTATAATTTGACAGCAATCTAACTCAGCAATTTTTAATATATTGGATAGGATAATGAAGAATTCATTATACAGTCACAGGAAATAAAGTATATTATACAAACGTCTAGAAGCAAGTGACAACCATACAATATATCTGTCCCACTGGATCTCAAAGTTACTTTAAAGGATACTAGGTTAATACTAAATATTATATACGTCTGAAAATTAAACCAAACAGTGTTAGAATTAGATTTTAGAGCTGTCAAATTTTTGTTCTTCCCCCGACGGGATTTGAACCCACACCATTGTTACTATATATATACACATCTGAAGATTAAACCCTCGACGGGATTTGAACCCACACCATTGATACACTGCAGCACCATTCGCTTAGCCTTACATCCAGCGCCCTAGACCACTCGACCACATCCACTCCCTAAAAAGGGAGCTTCAATAATCGTAGTGTTATCTTTTCTCGTAAGGTAAATATATATATGTATTTGTATATACTTTCTGTGATAAAGTTTGTCAGTGACTTGCGACAGGTCGGTGGTTTTCTCCTATTTCCTCCACCAATAAAACTAGCCGCCACGATATACCTGATGTATTGAAAATGCATTTAAGCACCATGACAACCCCACTTTCATTTACATAAAAATGTAATATAGTGAGCACGACGCGTTTCTGGAAAAAGTAGATCAATTTCTTTGACGAAGTTATCCGTTTATGAAAGAGAAGTTTGAAGATACCAGAATCCGTAAATCGAAGAAGAACAGACAACACAATGGCCAACAGAAAAAGACAGAAGAACAGACAACACAATGGCCAACAGAAAAAGACAGAAGAACAGACAACACAATGGTCAACAGAAAAGAACAGACAACACAATGGCCAACAGAAAAAGGACAATAGGACAAACAACGATCTACAAAACATTACATATAAAACTAAAAATCGAGTAACACGAACCCCACTAAATATCGATGGTGAACTCAGATGATCCGGAAGCGTAGTCTAGTTACAAACCCGGTGGAAGATGAAATATTGAAAGAGGTTTTAAGCACCATAAAGCCCCCCACTGTCATTGATGATAATCCACAAACTTTGCTAATTGAACATTGACATAAAAATGTAATTTAGTGCGCACGACACGTTTCTGGAATAATCGTCAAAAGAAGGGAAATGACTATCTTCGCACTTAGTAAACCCCACTTCCATTGTTTATTACCCCCGTTCTTTGATAACCTTCACTCCCATCGATAGAAATACCCACACATGCATAAACCCACTCTAATTGGTAGATATCACAACATTTGTATGACAAATATGTCTATTAGCACGTATGTAAATAATTTTCTTGAGATATTGCAGTACGTTGAATCGCAGTCAGGATTATGTGTCCGGGTAAAACAGCATGCTTAACAGTAGACTGTTGCTTTAGTGAGATAGCATTATTAAAATGCTACTTAACGTGTTGGACTAGTACAAAGTGGACACTATGACCATCTAAAATGTAACTTGTTCTCGTCATGATACTCTAGTATAGCTGCAAAATGTCTCACTTAGCGCTAAACAGCAATCACTCACTCCAATTTCATGGATGACCGTCCTTGCGATCGGCATGTCATAGTTAAACAATGACTCACTTGTCGTTGAGCAACACCCACTCACTCACTCCAATTTCATGGATGGCCATCTTCGCACTTAGTAAACCCCATTTTCATTGTTTATAACGCCCCGTTCTTTGATAACCTTCACTCCCATCGATCGAAATACCCACACATGCATAAACCCACTCTAATTGGTAGATATCAAAATATTTATATGACAAATATTGTCTATTATCACGATATATATGTAAATAGTTTTCTTATGATGTTACAGTATATGTCTATTGTCACGATACACGTGATAAATGTTTTTGTATAAACACAATTGATTTCTGTGATTTAGATCAAATTGAATTTAGAAACTTCAATATCATTTATACTAACGCTGACAGTCGCGTGGGTACACAAAGTTAGAAAAAAAAATCTTCTTGTCTGATTAACTGATGTTGCCATTCTACCTTCCGACATTTGTTTTTATATCAAACAATTATGGAAGCTTAACATGAAAACATTAGTTTTTTGAGTGAATACGGAAGTAATTGTGGGTTCTATTATCAAGGATTTATTTTTTGCATGCTTAGGCTCTTTTATATTAGGATTTTGATTAGGAAACCATTCGAATTTGATCTTCTTGAATAAATCATCTTAAATTCAGATGTATAAAGTGTTAATAGCATTTGTTTTTTGGGGGCGTTTTTTTTTTTTGCTGTTGTTTTTTTTTTTTTTTTCATTGTCAGTAAACAAACTGGTGAGTATTGTTTTATTGTATCTTGGCGAGAATCTTTGATGACAATGGTGATGGTGGGTGCCTGTACTATGCCAAACGGTTGATTTCGTTTTTTCTTTTTATACAGTTTTATATAATAAATAAACGTTAGAGAATACAGATGGGGCAATCAAAAATGAAAAATCCAGAGAAACTAGCAACATATGGTACACAAGACGAAGATAAACAAATCAAAATCATAACACAATATGCTTTGGACACTACAACATGCAAACAAAAAACAAATAATGTAAATAAGACATGCGTCCTCCTACAAACAACTGGAGGTAACGACGAACTGAACATCGTTTTTATGCGGAACAACTATACGGAATTTGGCGTGTTGCACTACCTGGACATATTATTCCTAATTCTAGTCATTTCTTCTTACTCTTTAATGCTGCGTTACCATAGAAGCAGCCAATGACAATTTCATAATCTTTGGCTTGACCCGATCGGAATCAAACATACGTGCTTACGCACTCGATGTGGACACAAAGACAATTTTACCACAGCTGCAATTCCATTACAATATAATAGATTGAATTTAATACTTGTCTTTAAAAAAATAGTTTTTATCAATCGTTATGCACTGATAAATGAAAGGCAAATTATCATTCTGCCATTCTGTAACATTTTAATTAGCGGATTTAAATGTCTGGAGTTTTCGTAGTTCTTTAAAAAACAACAAAATAGTGAGGTTCTTATTGCGATCAAGTTGTCTTAGTGATAGAACATTGCTTCGGAAAAAAACACTTATCTTCAGACAATTGTAAGGGAAGTCATTAAACAGCTATATGACAGAGTACAGAAGTTTGTACTTTAATAAGACTGTGTAGGCTAGTCTAAGATCTACTTGTCAGAAACACTGACTTGGCATGATATTGGAGAACTAACTGAACTGTTAGTATTGTTTGTCGCAGCATGTTGTATAACACTTTCTATTGTGCTTCTCTGGCGACATAAAGATGCACTATGATTTAACAAAGCAATGAACACAATACATATAATATATGATAAGAAATGCACTTTTGTCTGTAATATTTACATCTTTGAACTAAAGAGGTAGATATCTAATTTACTGCGCACGTCATGTCTTTCGGAATAACCTTCATCATGTACGTTGATTTTACAAGGATTGGGAAACCCAATAACTTACACGTTCTTGGGATAAAGTAAACAAAGAGATCTAAGTAGGATAGACAAAGTGAATGGATAGTATTATCTATGGATGGTGGAGATTGAGCTCAGAGTTAATAAATTACATTATTAAAGTGTGGAATGTACACTTTGGAAACTGTAATATGAAACAGTTATGCCCAGAAAAATGACACTCTGATTAACCTTATATGAAATTCATTCTTATTATCAAAACGTACATACACACCCAAAGTATTCGGAAATGTAAAAAAATCCGAATATAATCAACCAAAACCATTTTCGAAAAAATTATTGTGAAGTCATTTCTGGATAAATTTTAACATATTTTACACCAATACATTCGGAATTGTCGATATTTTGTTTGTTTATTTGCTCATTATGTTTATATGAGTGGTTTTTATTTGTACATAATTTTTCCATGATTTTTAATTTTTAGGATTTATTTTTAGTTGAAATATATAGTAAAATCAAAGTAAATTTTTATTTGTTGTGTTTAAATTATGTACAAATAAAAATCACTCATAACAACATAATGAGTAAATAAACAATCAAAATATTGACAATTCCGAATGTTTTGGTGTAATATTTGTTAAAAATCTATCCAGAAATGACTTCATAATAAATATTTGAAAAAATATGGTTTTGGTTGATTATATAGGGATTTTGTACATTTTCGAATACTTTTGACAGATGACTTTTGTTTGTGTTTGTGTAGATATCAAATTTAGTGCGTACGACGCGTTTTTGGAATAACCTTCATATGATTTTTAAGATTGTTTTTGACATTTGCTTCACTGGGTTTGGTACTGCTTTGACAACTATGTTGCCTATTTTGTTCCAGTATTGTTAAAAATACTGTTATAGTAACAGCCGGAACCTTTGAGTCGTAATGAAAGCGGGAGGTTTGGCGCTTTAAAATCTGATTCAACCCACCATTTCTTTAGAAATGCCTGTACCAAGTCATGGTCATTACGGTTTTCACAGTTTTCCGGTTGTTGACTGGTTTTGTCTTTTTATATACTTATGAGTTTTGACTTTCCCTTTGGTAATTTTGTTATTACCCTTATTGGAAAGAGAAATAACTTAAAGTTTTGGGAGCAATAAAACCAAACGGACTAAACAGGGTATCCAAATTCGGCTATGGTCACCTATGCCTGATGGAGGAGAACCTTAGTTTTGTTCTTAACATCCCTGAAAATGGGTATACTTATCCCAGCTAACTTGACTTTAAACAACAATCAATCAATCCGACTTCATACAATATTTTAGAGCATATTCTAATTAACAGGATTTTTATACAGACAGAATACAGCTGTATATTTGTCAATGAAATCACCTCTTAATGGATATTTAACTACCAAATATAATGCCATCTCTCACTTTAGTGCGCACTCTGCGTTTCTGGAATAACCGTCGTCTGGTACGATGATAATCAAAAGATTGGAAAGCCGATTAATTTAAAAATTACTTTGGTGCAAGTTAACCAAAAGGCCTAAATCGGAATATCGAAATCGGACGAGGTTACTTATGCCTTAATCTTAATAATATTTTAAGAACTGCAAATTTCATGCATAAATATATCTAATAACCCTTGTCAGTGCGGAAGCATTGGCTATTGATTGGACGATGCAATAAAAAAAAATCGTCGGTCAGCTCTGAGAAAGCAATAAAAGAGGAAATGAATGATATCTGCATTCGTCTCTATATAGAATATTATATAAAGTAGATCAATTTCTTTGGCAAAGCTATCTGTTTATGAAAGAAAATTTTGATGATGCCAAAGGGGTAATCAGAAGCGGTAAGCTTGAGAAGAACAGACAATACAATGGCTAAAAGAATAGGAACAAACGGAAGAACAACGATCCACAAAACAATGCATAGAACAATAAAGATCGAGCAACACGAGCCCACCCATCCCTAAAATGAACTCATGTGCTCAGGAATTTATCAAATAATCAAATAATATATCGTTATAAATCACTGAAACAAAATTAATATAAAATCATACGACATCCTGGGTATCAGTGCATCATAGGTAGTTGGGTTGAGTTATATTAGTATTTGTTTTTCAACTATATCGGCGTGACTAACGGATAAAAGAGGAATAACCGCTCGACAGATCTGACTTCTGAACACTCAAGTGATGGGTACGAAGTCTTGAAGCCTGAACACTCAAATGATGGGTACGACGTCTTGAAGTCTGAACACTCAAGTGATGGGTACGAAGTCTTGAAGCCTGAACACTCAAATGATGGGTACGAAGTCTTTAAGCCTGAACACTCAAGTGATGGGTACGACGTCTTGAAGCCTGAACACATGTGATGGATACGAAGTCTTGAAGCCTGAACACTCAAGTGATGGGTGCGAACTCTTGAAGTCTGAACTCTCAAGTGATGGGTACGAAGTCTTGAAGCCTGAACACTCAAGTGATGGGTACGAAGTCTTGAAGCCTGAACACTCAAGTGATGGGTACGAAGTCTTGAAGCCTTAACACTCAAGTGATGGGTACGACGTCTTGAAGCCTGAACACTCAAGTGATGGGTACGAAGTCTTGAAGCCTGAACACTCAAGTGATGGGTACGAAGTCTTGAAGCCTGAACACTCAAGTGATGGGTACGAAGTCTTGAAGCCTGAACACTCAAGTGATGGGTACGACGTCTTGAAGCCTGAACACATGTGATGGATACGAAGTCTTGAAGCCTGAACACTCAAGTGATGGGTGCGAAGTCTTGAAGCCTGAACTCTCAAGTGATGGGTACGAAGTCTTGAAACCTAAACACATGTGGTGAGTATCAACGCGTCAGTGGTATTTAGCTTGTGGCTACAAGTCAGTCAACGGTCTTATCTTCCGGGTCACCCATTCTCTTTACATCACAGGAAATTTACTCTTGTAGTAAAGCATATTTAAGATAAAGATAAAATACCGAAAATCCTAATGTTTTTTAAACACCTTGTATTTTAGAATAGTTTGGTTTGGTTTATGATGTTTAACTCCACTTTCAAAAATATTTCAGTTATATCGTGGCGGTGAGTTTTATTGGTGGAGGAATGCGAAGTACACGGAGAAAACCACTGGGCTGTCGCAAGTCACTGACAAACTTTATATCACATATTGTTGGATTGAGTACACCTCGTCATGAACGGGATTCGAACTCACAATTTTAGTGGTGATAGGCACTAATTGCAGAGGTAGTTGTAAATCCAACTACCATGGTATTTCACTAGCTAAAGATATCTTGCATATTTACGTAGCATATGTCATTTGTTGCACCATCATTGTTACCCATAATGCACCGTCATTATTGTCTTTTGTAGTTTGTTTTGAAACTAGGTAGACTACATCATTATCTCCTAATAGGTTTTACACAGATTGGAAAGCCCAATAACTTACACGTTCTTGTGATAAAGTAAACAAAGAGATCTAAACAGGATAGACAAAGTGAATGGATAATATTATCTATGCATCGTGGAGATTGAGCTCAGAGTTAATAACTTATATTATTGAAGTGTGGAATGTACACTTTGGAAACTGTAATATGAAACAGTTATACCCAGAAAATGACACTTTGATAAGCCTTTCATAAATTAATTTTTATAGCATTTTCTTAACATTCAAGTTTATGCTATATTTTAGAGCATATTCTAATTAACATGAGTTTTCTTTCAAATCAGAATACAGTTGTATATTTGTCAAGCAAATTACTTCTAAAGGGATATCAACTACCAAATATAATACCATCTCTCAACGCTCCAATTTAGTGCGCACTACGCGTTTTGAAATAACTGGCGTCCGGTACGCTGATAATTAACAGATTGGAACGCAGATTAACTTGAAATTCTTTTGGGGCAAATAAACCAAACCAAACCAAACCGAAATCTGATGAGGTTACCTATGCCTTAGTTTTGATAAATAAATTTTAATAGCTGCAAATTTCATACATAAATATATCTAATAAACCATGTCAGTGCCGAAGTATTGGTTATTGATCGAATGATGCAATATTTTTCGTCAGTGATGTCCCCAAAAAAACAATAAAAGACGAAATGAATGGAATATTATAAATTGGCATTTGTATTCGTATCTAGGTAAAATAGCATAGAAAGTAGATCAATTTCTTTGACGAAGTTATATATATATTTATTCAAGAAATGTTTGAAGATATCAAAGGGTTAATCAGAAGCCGTAGGTCGAAGAACAGACGATACAATGGCCAAAAGAAAAGGGATAACAACGATGTGCAAAGAATTACACAGAAAACTAAAGATGGAACAACACGCCCCTGACCAACTCTAAAAACCAGGAGATCAACTCATGTGTTCCTGAAATCATTAAATAATCAAATAATATATCGCTATAAATCATTGCAAAAAAATATATATAATCATTCGCCATCTTGGGTATTAGTGCATTATGAGTAATTGGTTCGTGCTATTTGTGTTTGTCGTCATTTTCAGCAGGTTTTTTTCTCAATTATATCGAAGTGACTAAAGGACAAATGAGGAATGACAAATCGCGAGATCTAACTTGAGAAAGCTCAAGCGATGGGTATGGGACCTTGAAGCCTAAGCACCGTGGAGAGTATCGAAGCAGCAGTGATGTTAGACTTGTGGTTACAAATCAACGGCCTTAGCTTCCGTGTTACCCATGCTCTTTACATCGCGGGTATTTGCTCTTGTAGTAAAGCATGTTTAAGACAAAGATAAAATACCGATTCAAGAGAAAATCGTATTCCTGTTGAAACACGTTGTATTTTAGAATAATTTAATTTGATTACTGTAATTTGATTGGCTAATCCGCCTGGAGCAACATTGGCTATACTTGATAACCTGGGTTGGTATTGTAACGTCACCAACATATTCATTCGCCAACGCCAAATTCAAATAGTCACATGAAATAATCGTAATTAACACAGAGGAATCCTTAAATGTTGTTATAAAAATTAAAATATAAGGAATATTTGAAATTTTTGAACAGGTTATACTTTCATAATCTGGTTTGGAACAGTCTACGCTTTTTATAAACCGCTTCGCGTTTTATTAATCGTAAACTGCCCCAAACCAAGTTATATAGCATAACCTGTTCAAACATTGAACATATATTTTATTACTTAAATAATATTTACCCATATAGATATATCTTGCTGATTTACGTAGCATGTGTCATTTGTTGCACCGTCATTGTTACCCATAATGCACCGTCATTGTTACCCATATTGCACCGTCATTATTGTCTTTTGTAATTTGTTTGGAATCTAGGTAGACCACATCATTATCTCCTAATTACTAGCAAGAATCATTCCATTGTACCGGTAGTAACTGAGTTAACTCTCAATAGATGACAATATTCAATTTACAGTGTAGATAGAAATAGCTAGTGAATACAATTACTAGTGGTTTGTCTACTTCAACATAGGCTGAGATGGAATAGCATAAACGTTACCAAGCGTAGTCTGTACAGTGTTAAAACAATTGCGATGTTGTTTTTAAATAATCGAGATATCTGATGGTGTATATTTTATGTTGGTGATTTGTTCAAAAACATTAGAAGTAAACCGTCTAAATAAAAAGGTCAAATATTAATATTAAAGAAATGACAATTTAACAAAAAAACAAACAAAATTTAGCACTTTTGCTATTTATTTATGTTTTCATTATTTCATTATTACTATTTTTTCCTATTTTTTACCGTACTTAAAAATTTCAAATCATCTATATACACAATGTGTATTACCAACAGCATCAAATTGTTCTCGCCATGATATTGCTGGAAAAATTGCTGAGTTGGTGTTAAACAACAACCACTCACTCCTTACTTGTTGTGTCTTAAGATTGCAGTTTTCATGGCTTAGTAGATAACAGTGGTTAGTACAATCACATCGTTTAGTAAAGATTTGATGAACAATTACAGAATGTGCTCTTTTAATAAAAATGTTAAAATTACCATGGAAATCATAATAAAACATTTTCAAATAATGACATCAGTATAACAAGTCCTACACAATGTATGGTCTAATTATAAATTTGTGGTTGGTTATTTTGTCGGCCATTACGTTTTTGTCTTTATATTTTCGATTATTTACAGGACCAAAAAAAATCTATCTATTTACCACAAGAATAAAACTATGAACAAGACAACACATGAAATAAAGTCCGTCTGTGATATATGTAAACTAAAAAAACCTTGATGATTAAGGTACAACTTATAGTGTTATAATAGCATCCAAAAAATCTGATTTGAGAACTAAGTCTTCTTAAATTTTCTTATGTTAAAATATGACTCTGTTTTACTGAAGACAAATACAAAAAATGACATTCATAATATAAAATAATATGGAATCTTGAAATTCTAAAGTCACAACGGGTACCATATTTGTAACCGGAAATTCTAATTCTAATGTACGATTATATGTTTGACTGGTGGAGATTTAACTAGCAAGATAGATGAACTGTGATCATATTAACCTGTATCTTTCCCATAGTTTTATTTATTTATTTATTTATTTTATTTATTTATTTATTTTTGTAAAAGGAATACTTTGCGTTAACCTTGTCTTTACATTTTTAATTAATATTTTTTTGTATCCGGATCTTCAATGTCTCGAAAGACTTATTCTTACCCATGGAAATTTGTGTCGCTTTACCCTTGGAACGCTAATATTCCTCGTAGTTATCTCATGTCTTACAATAGTGCAATAAGATCATAACGAACACATTTTGTCATACGAAATCAATTAATTTTAGCCTATGTTTGATAACAATGTACAACCCAATCCTACAAATATCGAAGTTTCAACTGTTTCAACTGTTTATTCAAAAAGGTACTCAGCCGCGGCTAACTGCGTAACAGGAGCGATACATACATACAATTTTGCAATACATGGAATCGAAATGAGAGGTACTAACAAATAAAAATACACAAATAATATTAACACAACAAGTGAAGATGTAAATATCGTAATTAGTTCACACGACGCGTTTCTGGAAAGACATTCAACAGGTAGAACCATAGTCAAAAGACTTGAAAGCCAAAGAGTCATTAAACCAGATAGTCAAAACAAGATGACCAAAATAAGCTAAGGTTACATATACCTGAGGAAAATTGACCTGAGTTTTAATAAAATACAATAATTAATGCAATTAAAAGAATGATTAATATTTTTTTCCTAAGGTATTTATGAATCAAATGAGGTTATTTACCTTTTATAAAGATTTTGTTCTTTGAAATATTTTTTCCTTAAAATAACAAACGAACAAAAACTTGAAATAAATTACCAGAATTACAAAAATTAATCCTTGAATAATTTCTGATAAAAATTATTTTCCTACATAATACTAAAATTACTCCTTACCTGTTAATTTAACGTCTGATGTCCGGCACTTTTTCTTACCTCTAGTTTTTTCGAGTGACAGAGTTCTGATGAAGCGTCATCAATTTCCTTCCAGCCAATCAATAGGGGTCCGTAGAAGGGGGTTCTCCAAGTAATAAAAATCTCGAGAAATGTTATTAGTTGCGTTCGACGTACGGAGAGTGTTTTTCTTGTTATATATAAAATTAATATGGATTATATTTGACAAACTTTTAACTAATAACCCATTCTTCCCACTCGTATAATATCATATGCTAATAGGAATTGACATTATCAGAGAACGCCATATCTTTTTGCATAGCAGAAAAAAACTCTGAGTAAATCAATTAGTTTGGAAGCTTTAAGATCTTCAATTAAGATGAGGTTTTATTAAGTTTCTAGCTGTAATAGTGATGGTATCTACATTAACACGATAAATAGCTATAGGCTTCATGCAATTTAAATAGAATAATTAAGGTATATGGCTCTTTAAAATTCATCATCTTGTGATAATTATTTTGACTGCGTGTCGCATTTTATAAAGTCATATCATACAGACGGTTATAGAAACTTTCTGATTAGAAGTAATTCTGCAAACTTCAAAAAGACCTATCCGGTTTGTTAGGTATATCCGAAATACTAATTAATGACTTGTTCTATTTCATGGAATATTGTACCCTTAATGTTTTTGACGGAGAGAACATCACAAATACTGTCATAGCGACCTGTTCGACATCATACATGCTGTAATAATGATAGACTGTAATGTTCATGTACATCACAAATACTGTCATAACGACCTGTTCGACATCATACATCCTGTAATAATGATAGACTGTAATGTTTATGTACATCACAAATACTGTCATAACGACCTGTTCGACATCATACATGCTGTAATAATGATAGACTGTAATGTTCATGTACATCACAAATACTGTCATAACGACCTGTTCGACATCATACATCATGTAATAATGATAGACTGTAATGTTCATGTACATCACAAATACTGTCATAACGACCTGTTCGACATCATACATCCTGTAATAATGCTAGACTGTAATGTTCATGTACATCACAAATACTGTCATAACGACCTGTTCGACATCATACATCCTGTAATAATGCTAGACTGTAATGTTCATGTACATCACAAATACTGTCATAACGACCTGTTCGACATCATACATCCTGTAATAATGCTACACTGTAATGTTCATGTACATCACAAATACTGTCATAACGACCTGTTCGACATCATACATCCTGTAATAATGATAGACTGGAATGTTCATGTACATCACAAATACTGTCATAACGACCTGTTCGACATCATACATGCTCTAATAATGATAGACTGTAATGTTCATGTACATCACAAATACTGTCATAACGACCTGTTCGACATCATACATCCTGTAATAATGATAGACTGTAATGTTCATGTACATCACAAATACTGTCATAACGACCTGTTCGACATCATACATGCTGTAATAATGATAGACTGTAATGTTCATGTACATCACAAATACTGTCATAACGACCTGTTCGACATCATACATCCTGTAATAATGCTAGACTGTAATGTTCATGTACATCACAAATACTGTCATAACGACCTGTTCGACATCAAACATCCTGTAATAATGATAGACTGTAATGTTCATGTACATCACAAATACTGCCATAACGACCTGTTCGACACCCTACATCCTGTAATAATGATAGACTGTAATGTTCATGTACATCACAAATACTGTAATAACGACCTGTTCGGCACCCTACATCCTGTAATAATGATAGACTGTATTGTTCATGTACATCACAAATACTGTCATAACGACCTGTTCGACATCATACATCCTGTAATAATGCTAGACTGTAATCTTCATGTACATCACAAATACTGTCATAACGACCTGTTCGACATCATACATGCTGTAATAATGATAGACTGTAATGTTCATGTACATCACAAATACTGTCATAACGACCTGTTCGACATCATACATCCTGTAATAATGATAGACTGTAATGTTCATGTACATCACAAATACTGTCATAACGACCTGTTCGACACCCTACATCCTGTAATAATGATAGACTGTAATGTTCATGTACATCACAAATACTGTCATAACGACCTGTTCGACATCATACATCCTGTAATAATGATAGACTGTAATGTTCATGTACATCACAAATACTGTCATAACGACCTGTTCGACATCATACATGCTGTAATAATGATAGACTGTAATGTTCATGTACATCACAAATACTGTCATAACGACCTGTTCGACACCCTACATCCTGTAATAATGATAGACTGTAATGTTCATGTACATCACAAATACTGTCATAACGACCTGTTCGACATCATACATCCTGTAATAATAATAGACTGTAATGTTCATGTACATCACAAATACTGTCATAACGACCTGTTCGACATCATACATCCTGTAATAATGCTAGACTGTAATGTTCATGTACATCACAAATACTGTCATAACGACCTGTTCGACATCATACATCCTGTAATAATGATAGACTGTAATGTTCATGTACATCACAAATACTGTCATAACGACCTGTTCGACATCATACATCCTGTAATAATGATAGACTGTAATGTTCATGTACATCACAAATACTGTCATAACGACCTGTTCGACATCATACATGCTGTAATAATGATAGACTGTAATGTTCATGTACATCACAAATAATGTCATAACGACCTGTTCGACATCATACATCCTGTAATAATGATAGACTGTAATGTTCATGTACATCACAAATACTGTCATAACGACCTGTTCGACATCATACATCCTGTAATAATGATAGACTGTAATGTTCATGTACATCACAAATACTGTCATAACGACCTGTTCGACATCATACATCCTGTAATAATGATAGACTGTAATGTTCATGTACATCACAAATACTGTCATAACGACCTGTTCGACACCCTACATCCTGTAATAATGATAGACTGTAATGTTCATGTACATCACAAATACTGTCATAACGACCTGTTCGACATCATACATCCTGTAATAATGATAGACTGTAATGTTCATGTACATCACAAATACTGTCATAACGACCTGTTCGACATCATACATCCTGTAATAATGATAGACTGTAATGTTCATGTACATCACAAATACTGTCATAACGACCTGTTCGACATCATACATGCTGTAATAATGCTAGACTGTAATGTTCATGTACATCACAAATACTGTCATAACGACCTGTTCGACATCATACATCCTGTAATAATGATAGACTGTAATGTTCATGTACATCACAAATACTGTCATAACGACCTGTTCGACATCATACATCCTGTAATAATGCTAGACTGTAATGTTCATGTACATCACAAATACTGTCATAACGACCTGTTCGACATCATACATCCTGTAATAATGCTAGACTGTAATGTTCATGTACATCACAAATACTGTCATAACGACCTGTTCGACATCATACATCCTGTAATAATGATAGACTGTAATGTTCATGTACATCACAAATACTGTCATAATGACCTGTTCGACATCATACATGCTGTAATAATGCTAGACTGTAATGTTCATGTACATCACAAATACTGTCATAACGACCTGTTCGACATCATACATCCTGTAATAATGATAGACTGTAATGTTCATGTACATCACAAATACTGTCATAACGACCTGTTCGACATCATACATCCTGTAATAATGATAGACTGTAATGTTCATGTACATCACAAATACTGTCATAACGACCTGTTCGACACCCTACATGCTGTAATAATGATAGACTGTAATGTTCATGTACATCACAAATACTGTCATAACGACCTGTTCGACATCATACATCCTGTAATAATGATAGACTGTAATGTTCATGTACATCACAAATACTGTCATAACGACCTGTTCGACATCATACATGCTGTAATAATGATAGACTGTAATGTTCATGTACATCACAAATACTGTCATAACGACCTGTTCGACATTATATATGCTGTAATAATGATAGACTGTAATGTTTATGTACATCACAAATACTGTCATAACGACCTGTTCGACACCCTACATCCTGTAATAATGATAGACTGTAATGTTCATGTACATCACAAATACTGTCATAACGACCTGTTCGACATCATACATGCTGTAATAATGCTAGACTGTAATGTTCATGTACATCACAAATACTGTCATAACGACCTGTTCGACATCATACATCCTGTAATAATGATAGACTGTAATGTTTATGTACATCACAAATACTGTCATAACGACCTGTTCGACACCCTACATCCTGTAATAATGATAGACTGTAATGTTCATGTACATCACAAATACTGTCATAACGACCTGTTCGACATCATACATCCTGTAATGATGCTAGACTGTAATGTTCATGTACATCACAAATACTGTCATAACGACCTGTTCGACATCATACATCCTGTAATAATGATAGACTGTAATGTTCATGTACATCACAAATACTGTCATAACGACCTGTTCGACATCATACATCCTGTAATAATGATAGACTGTAATGTTCATGTACATCACAAATACTGTCATAACGACCTGTTCGACATCATACATCCTGTAATAATGATAGACTGTAATGTTCATGTACATCACAAATATTATAACTATAGCCTGTTCCAATTTAATTGACATCATAATTATTGTGATAACAGTGTGTTCCAACGTAAACGACGTCTTAATTATGTTAATAACGGCCTGTTCGACTATCAAAACATCAGACATCGTGAACACTGTAATAATGGCATGATCCAGCGTAAATATTGCAATAAAGGTCTGTTCGACTGTAAAACAGATCATAAATACTGTAATAATGGTCTGTTCTACTGCTACCAAGACGATGTGTCATCGTAAGAGACATAATAAATATTTTATTAACGATCTGTTCGACTGATGGTTTATTTCTTTTCCTTTTCTTAAAATGCTATGCATGTCACATATTGCATACCGGTTTATGATAAACACATATTTGAATCACTTCATGACCGCATCATTTCAATAAAAGGGGAGGTTTTGGCCCATAAGCTAGCTTAACCCTGCCACTTTTTATTGCAGTGTCTGTACCAATGCCGGGAACCTGAGTGATCATGCATTTGTGTTTCACGGGTTTCAATTTTTGCCTCTTTCATACGATTTCGGAGCTGTTCCGACAGTTTGACATTTTTTTTCTCCATTTTATTCCATATCACAGTTCAACTTAACAGATAATTCTCATCTTTTGTATTTGTGTTCCACAGACATACTCTACATTTACCATATATAGTTGCATATATCCTTTAAATATAGAGTCTCTGCTTCCATCAGGCTATAGGGGCCTGTAGTGATCGCGATCTTATGGTAGTTGGATTTACAACTACCTGTGCAATCAGTGCATATCACCACTGAAGCTGTGAGTTCGAACCCCGTTTATGGCGAGGTGTACTCGATGCAACATTATGTGACAGGTCAGTGGTTTTCTCCGGATACTCCGGTTTCCTCCACCAATAAAACTAACCGTCACGATATAACTGAAATATTGTTGAAAGTGGCGTTAAACACCATAATCCAACTCAACCCAACCCATCAGGATATAATTGTAAAGATCATCTAGCTATGGACTACAGTGAGATTTTTCTGTTGGATTTAGGAACTTTTCCGACAGTGTGGTATAATTTTTTCTCCATTTTATCAGTAAGTACTTGTCCTATTTTCTCTGATTGTAAACCACAGCCTCCCATCAACATTAACTTGTATTTGCTCTGAATATAGGTTCCTATCAGAAAGTATTTGTGATAGTTCCCCTGACTATAGATCATGGGCCTCCACCAGTAAGTGGCAGATTAACAAGATAGTGGCGGGGCTAAATCGGTTAATGTGATCCAAGCCATTCCCAACCCATAGTTCTGCCCAGACTGTAGACAAGGGGCTTCCATCAAGATACACTTGTTATATTTCCTCTTCCTATTAACGACTTGGGATAGGCACAAAGATATGGCGGGGCTAAATCGGTTAATGTGATCCAAGCCCTTCCCAACCCATAGTTCTCCCCAGACTGTAAACAAGTGGCTTCCATCAAGATACACTTGTTATATTTCCTCCTCCTATTAACGACTTGAGATAGGCACAAACATGTGGTGGGGCTAAATCAGTTAATGGGATGCAAGCCCTCCCCTCTTGATAGTTCCTCAGACTGTAAGCAAGTGGCTTCCATCAAGATACACTTTGTTTATATTTCCTCTTCCAATTAACTCCATGGTAGTCAGCAACAACTAATTGTTATTTTTTTCTCCGGCTTTTCAAGAGCAATTACGGAAAGAGCATTACGTCATATAATTCGTCATATTATCATAAAAGTTCACCAATAAAATTACCCATTTATCTTTCCTAACCATACTCTAACTACTTTTGTTAACCACATTGCGTGCTTTTAATGCCACTTGACATTTTTGAAATTGCTCTAAATTCCAAGATGAGCATAAAAGTTGTTGATCAGCCCATTTGTATTCTGAAGATCTCCAATTACGATCTAAAATTATACCTGTCACATGCATTGATTAGAGTTGCTTTGAAAGGAGCTTCTGTGCTAATTGATTACGTTTTCTAAAATACTTTTTAATTGGAGGATTCCCATCAACACTTCATTGAATAATCAATATGTGAAAACTGTGGGATTTAACTGCACAATTTGCTAAATGCTAAACCAAGCAAATTTGGTGAATATAAACGGTATTTAACTTTTACAGTAACACGATCGGTAAATGTCTATTTCGTAGAAAGATTTTTAAATTGTGCGAAAGAAAAAGCAATATCCAATTATGAACAGAAATTTTAAACAGCAAGGGCCAATAATTTTCACCAATATCAACAAAACGAATAAACACAAAAAAAGACCACGACATTGATGTTGGAAATCTAGCTCCTACATTGGGAGAGGCACAACATTATGGTGTGGTTAAACCGGTTAATGAGATCTCAACGCTCCACTCTTGATGACTGGATCTCCGACGGCAATACATATATAAGTAAATGATAAGACAAAGCCTGCACATATTCGCTTCCTCTAAAAAATGTGTATTCCAGTACAAAAATGAATGACAGCATAAACATGGATATTACAATAGCAGGGTCAAGAATGTAGATTTTGTTGGTTAAAGACCATCACTCTTGGTAAAAAATATCACAACCCCTATTTCTAACAAATTTTTCATCATCTCAAGAAATTAATGGTCTTCGTTGGAGAATAGAATGAATAAGTTATCAATTTGTTGTAATCAAACATTGAACATATAATAGTAATACAATGTGGAATGAAATATAAATGTACTAATTTAATTGTTAGTTGGACCTACCAGCAGATTGTCTATATTTTAGCAACGCATACCTACCTTAATGAATGAACTATAGTTGCTAAGTCATAGCCTTTACAAATAAGATTTGTCAAGGACTTTACAATCTTCTTTCACCTTTCGATATCTTGTCAATGAATGTACCTTGCTTTAGTGTCAATGTCACAAAGTCAACTTGGGTCTAAACTTTAATTACTGGAATTTAATTCAAAAGGTAGCTAGACGTGATCAAAAACCATACATCAAACTACCCGTAAATGGGTTCAGCAATGCAAGCATATACCTCACTTAAAGGGGAGGTTTGGGTCTATAAAACTTGGTTAACCATGCCACTTGTTATTGAAGTGTTTGTACCAAGCCATGAATGTGAGCAGCCATGTATGTGTGTGTTAGGAGTATTGATGTTGTTTCTTTCTACGATTTTGGTATTGCTCAGACAGTGTGGTATTGTATTTTGGTATTGCTCAGACAGTGTGGTATTGTATTTTGGTATTGCTCAGACAGTGTGGTATTGTATTTTGGTATTGCTCAGACAGTGTAGTATTTTATTTTGGTATTGCTCAGACAGTGTGGTATTTTATTTTGGTATTGCTCACAGTGTGGTATTTTATTTTTCATTGCATTACATGGTAAATAGATTGGCGGATGTGTATGCTTTAAACCTGCTTTCATTATTATTTTCAGCTATATCCTGACAATCTATTTAACTAAAGAAGGATGTGCCATCGTATGCACGTTATTTTGTTATCTGGATTAGCATCAGCTAATAATCACTACAGATACGAGTTCGCTTATTATCCGTGACGAGATGCACTCGATACAACACTTGACATGGAACTGTCGAAGGTCACAGGGTCAAAAGTTGGTCTCTTTTTGTGGATTCTCTTGCTTGGTTCTTCCGCACATAGAACTGATCATTGAAACATTGATGTCCTATTGTACTACGGTAAATAGGGAACCTGAACTGATACAATATCTTTGTAATTACATGTATGTTAATAAGAATTAATTAAATAACAATATAGATTTACCTATAAGGTTGCTACGGACAACTATCATTGAATTTAAGTTATTATAGCTACTTAAATTGCTAATCACTGTCTGTAGAAAGATTGAGAATTTCCAATAATCCATAAATCATACGTTTAAAGAGTTTAAAGATACCAAAGGGGAAATCAGAATCTGTGAATGGAAGAATGACAGACAATACAATAGCCAAGCGAAAAAGTACAAAAGGACAAACAACGATCTACAAAACACTACACAGAAAACGAAAGATCGAATCCCACTAATTCCCGGTGGCGAGCTCAGGTGCTCCGGAATGTTGGGTAGTTCCTGCTCCACTAGTGACACCCGTCGTGTTACTCTAGTTACAATCCCGGTGATAAGTCATGAATTACGAAAGGACCCGGGCGTGCTTACGACAAGTGGAACATATACGTGGTCATTTGTGACACAGATATTCCGTGGCAGATTAACAAGATAGTGGTGGCGACCGTTTAACCTTCGAAGTGACGACTTCATCTTAACTTGTAATGTTTGTGAAACGACCCTAAATAAGATTTAACGTTACCCTTGAGTATTGTAGGTCTAAATTATAATTGTGTTTTCTAACTTTGTACTTGTATCTTATATAAATTTATACTACAGCTGATACGTTTTTTGAATTGAATGTAAAAGACCACCTTTTCTTTGTCCCAATGTTGACCTCTTAATATAGGTTTGACTGTATATATAATAAATGTCAGAGAAAACCGAAGGGACAATCAAGACTGGATAATAAAAGAGAGACTGGAAACATTGGACACAATACAAAGAACGAAGACAAACAAACAAACAGAACAAAACAGAACACAGAAGACTACAAATAGGATAAACGCAAATCTCACCAAAAGCTGGGGGAACTCAGGTTCTAGCGAAGGGTAAGAAGATCCTGTCTGTATAAGACACCGGCGCCTTGTTACTCATATTGTCAACACGTGTTAGACATCACTATAATAAGAGTTTGAAGATACCAAAGGGGTAATCAGAATCTGTATATCGAAGAACAGACAAAACAATGGCCAACAGAAAAAGTACAAAAGGACAACCAACGATCTACAAAACATACATATAAAACTAAAGATCGAGGAACACGAACCTCGCTAAAAACCGGGGGTGAACTCAGGTGTTGCGGAAGGGTAAGCAGTTCCTGCTCTACTAGTGACACCCGTCGTGTTAATCTAGTTACAAACCCGGTGATAAGTCATGAACGAGCAAAGGACCGGGAATATATAGAGTAAGCAATGACACATATCATGAATAACTTCTGTTTTCTCTCTTCTCTTGGCATATACCTTTAACCACATATTTCTTACTGTTGGGTATTTCTTCAAAATTAGTGTGTTGACAGAGGTCGTTGCAATAAGATAAAGGAACAGCTTATAGTAAGAAAGGATATGTCTGTTATTGAACATGACAGATTATCCAACATTACTGAACTTGACAACGGTAGGTATATGTCTAATAAAAAGAGAGCACCTGAGTTCATCCCTTTTTTTCGTGTGGAGTCCGTGTTGCTCATCTTTATAGTTTTTTTCGTGTTGTCCTGTTATGTGTATTTACGTTCTGAGATCCACATAAAAACGATGTTCGTATTTACCTCCAGTTGTTTTAGGAGGTCTCATGTCTTATTAACGTTAGTTCTGTTTGTTTGCATATAGTGGTTTCCAACAAAGATTGCATTGTGTTTTCGTTTTGTTTTTCTTCGTCTTGTGTACCCTATGTTCACCGTTTCTCTGGATTGTTCATTTTTAATTACCCCTTCGGTATTCTCTAATGTTTATTTACGTTTAGAAACAAATTAGAATAAAGGAGCATTGCTTTTATTGCTGTTCTACATTTTATGTACGTTGTATGTATCGTCCTGGTTGTTGAACCTGTTCTACATTTTAAGTACGTTGTATATATCGTCCTGGTTGTTGAACCTGTTCTACATTTTATGTACGTTGTATATATCGTCCTGGTTGTTGAACCTGTTCTACATTTTATGTACGTTGTATATATCGTCCTGGTTGTTGAACCTGTTCTACATTTTATGTACGTTGTATATATCGTCCTGGTTGTTGAACCTGTTCTACATTTTATGTACGTTGTATATATCGTCCTGGTTGTTGTACCTGTTCTACATTTTATGTACGTTGTATATATCGTCCTGGTTGTTGAACCTGTTCTACATTTTATGTACGTTGTATATATCGTCCTGGTTGTTGAACCTGTTCTACATTTTATGTACGTTGTATGTATCGTCCTGGTTGTTGAACCTGTTCTACATTTTAAGTACGTTGTATATATCGTCCTGGTTGTTGAACCTGTTCTACATTTTAAGTACGTTGTATATATCGTCCTGGTTGTTGAACCTGTTCTACATTTTATGTACGTTGTATATATCGTCCTGGTTGTTGAACCTGTTCTACATTTTATGTACGTTGTATATATCGTCCTGGTTGTTGAACCTGTTCTACATTTTATGTACGTTGTATATATCGTCCTGGTTGTTGAACCTGTTCTACATTTTATGTACGTTGTATATATCGTCCTGGTTGTTGAACCTGTTCTACATTTTATGTACGTTGTATATATCGTCCTGGTTGTTGAACCTCTTCTACATTTTATGTACGTTGTATATATCGTCCTGGTTGTTGTACCTGTTTTACATTTTAAGTACGTTGTATATATCGTCCTGGTTGTTGAACCTGTTCTACATTGTATGTACGTTGTATATATCGTCCTGGTTGTTGAACCTGTTCTACATTTTAAGTACGTTGTATATATCGTCCTGGTTGTTGAACCTGTTCTACGTATTAAGTACGTTGTATATATCGTCCTGGTTGTTGAACCTGTTATACATTTTATGTACGTTGTATATATCGACCTGGTTGTTGAACCTGTTCTACATTTTATGTACGTTGTATATATCGTCCTGGTGGTTGAACCTGTTCTACATTTTATGTACGTTGTATATATCGTCCTGGTTGTTGAACCTGTTCTACATTTTATGTACGTTGTATATATCGTCCTGGTTGTTGAACTGTTCTACATTTTATGTACGTTGTATATATCGTCCTGGTTGTTGTACCTGTTTAACATTTTAAGTATGTTGTATATATCGTCCTGGTTGTTGAACCTGTTCTACATTTTATGTACGTTGTATATATCGTCCTGGTTGTTGAACCTGTTCTACATTTTATGCACGTTGTATACATCGTCCTGGTTGTTGAACCTGTTTTACATTTTATGTACGTTGTATATATCGTCCTGGTTGTTGAACCTGTTCTACATTTTAAGTACGTTGTATATATCGTCCTGGTTGTTGTACCTGTTCTACATTTCAAGTATGTTGTATATATCGTCCTGGTTGTTGAACCTGTTCTACGTTTTATGTACGTTGTATATATCGTCCTGGTTGTTGAACCTGTTCCACATTTTATGTACGTTGTATATATCGTCCTGGTTGTTGAACCTGTTCTACGTTTTAAGTACGTTGTATATATCGTCCTGGTTGTTGAACCTGTTCTACATTTTATGTACGTTGTATATATCGTCCTGGTTGTTGTACCTGTTCTACATTTTATGTACGTTGTATATATCGTCCTGGTTGTTGAACCTGTTCTACATTTTATGTACGTTGTATATATCGTCCTGGTTGTTGAACCTGTTCTACATTTTATGTACGTTGTATATATCGTCCTGGTTGTTGAACCTGTTCTACATTTTATGTACGTTGTATATATCGTCCTGGTTGTTGAACCTGTTCTACATTTTATGTACGTTGTATATATCGTCCTGGTTGTTGAACCTGTTCTACATTTTATGTACGTTGTATATATCGTCCTGGTTGTTGAACCTGTTCTACATTTTATGTACGTTGTATATATCGTCCTGGTTGTTGTACCTGTTCTACATTTTATGTACGTTGTATATATCGTCCTGGTTGTTGAACCTGTTCTACATTTCATGTACGTTGTATATATCGTCCCGGTTGTTGAACCTGTTCTACATTTTATGTACGTTGTATACATCGTCCTGGTTGTTGAACCTGTTCTACGTTTTAAGTACGTTGTATATATCGTCCTGGTTGTTGAACCTGTTATACATTTTATGTACGTTGTATATATCGTCCTGGTTGTTGAACCTGTTCTACATTTCATGTACGTTGTATATATCGTCCTGGTTGTTGAACCTGTTCTACATTTCATGTACGTTGTATATATCTTCCTGGTTGTTGAACCTGTTCTACATTTTATATACGTTGTATATATCGTCCTGGTTGTTGTACCTGTTAGCATCAAATGTGATCAGTTGTCACTACATGTGCAAAATTAGAACTGACCAATCGGGTTATATGTTACTTCAA
The DNA here is from genome assembly GCA_963680875.1 of Bathymodiolus brooksi. Classification (NCBI taxonomy): domain Eukaryota; kingdom Metazoa; phylum Mollusca; class Bivalvia; order Mytilida; family Modiolidae; genus Bathymodiolus; species Bathymodiolus brooksi. Next base: position 80,674,849 of record OY804584.1, read on the forward strand.
GTACAATATATGTGCTCTTTGTTACCTACAATTGTCAGACAGTTAAAAACAAGTGTTTGTTTCTATTATATACGTATTTATATCTCACAATTGCACATCTTACCCATTGATCACCGCTGTTAATACTGCCTGTCATGAATAGAACTGTTGAATTAGAAATCGAAGATACATTTCCTTATTTCTAAGCGTAACTATTTTTCGGTTCAATACCGTATGTATTTCCGGTACATCATGAAAGGCTGATGAGTAGGTGATTGGATCGTGGATTGAATAAACACTGCAATAAAAACGTAGATATCTAATTTAGTACACACGACGCGTTTCTGGAATAATCTTTGTCAAGTACGCTCATATTCAACAGATTTGACAGCCAAATAATTAAAAACTCTTTGGGGTTTTATATGGATAGTTGAAACCAGGTCATGTGTGTCACCTATGCCTGAGGCAGGAGCACATTAGTTTAAATATTAATTACATCATTTAGGAACAGTAATATATCTATTAAGCAATGTCATGTCAGAGCCGAAGCACTGCTTAGAGGACGGATGATATTCTAGGGGACTAATACTCTACCAACGTCTACTACAGTGTGACTGATTAGAGGACGGATGATACTCTAGGGGACTAATACTCTACCAACGTCTACTATTGTGTGACTGATTAGAGGACGGATGATACTCTAGGGGACTAATACTCTACCAACGTCTATTACAGTGTGACTGATTATAGGACGGATGATACTCTAGGGAACTAATACTCTACCAACGTCTACTATTGTGTGACTGATTAGAGGACGGATGATACTCTAGGGGACTAATACTCTACCAACGTCTATTACAGTGTGACTGATTAGAGGACAGGTGATACTCTAGGGGACTAATACTCCACCAACGTCTACTACAGTGTGACTGATTAGAGGACGGATGATACTCTAGGGGACTAATACTCTACCAACGTCTACTACAGTGTGACTGATTAGAGGACGGATGATACTCTAGGGGACTAATACTCTACCAACGTCTACTACAGTGTGACTGATTATAGGACGGGTGATACTCTAGGGGACTAATACTCTACCAACGTCTACTACAGTGTGACTGATTAGAGGACGGATGATACTCTAGGGGACTAATACTCTACCAACGTCTACTACAGTGTGACTGATTAGAGGACGGATGATACTCTAGGGGACTAATACTCTACCAACGTCTACTACAGTGTGACTGATTAGAGGACGGATGATACTCTAGGGGACTAATACTCTATCAACGTCTACTACAGTGTGACTAATTAGAGGACGGATAATACTCTAGGGGACTAATACTCTACCAACGTCTACTACAGTGTGACTGATTAGAGGACGGATGATACTCTAGGGGACTAATACTCTATCAACGTCTACTACAGTGTGACTGATTAGAGGACAGATGATACTCTAGGGGATTAATACTCTATCAACGTCTACTACAGTGTGACTGATTATAGGACGGATGATACTCCAGGGGACTAATACTCTACCAACGTCTATTACAGTGTGACTGATTAGAGGACGGATGATACTCTAGGGGATTAATACTCTACCAACGTCTACTACAGTGTGACTAATTAGAGGACGGATAATACTCTAGGGGACTAATACTCTACCAACGTCTACTACAGTGTGACTGATTAGAGGACGGATGATACTCTAGGGGACTAATACTCTATCAACGTCTACTACAGTGTCACTGATTAGAGGACGGATGATACTCTAGGGGACTAATACTCTACCAACGTCTACTACAGTTTGACTGATTAGAGGACGGATGATACTCTAGGGGACTAATACTCTACCAACGTCTACTACAGTTTGACTGATTAGAGGACGGATGATACTCTAGGGGACTAATACTCTACCAACGTCTACTACAGTGTGACTGATTAGAGGACGGATGATACTCTAGGGGACTAATACTCTACCAACGTCTACTACAGTGTGACTGATTAGAGGACGGATGATACTCTAGGGGACTAATACTCTACCAACGTCTACTACAGTTTGACTGATTAGAGGACGGATGATACTCTAGGGAACTAATACTCTACCAACGTCTACTACAGTGTGACTGATTAGAGGACGGATGATACTTTAGGGGACTAATACTCTATCAACGTCTACTACAGTGTGACTGATTAGAGGACGGATGATACTCTAGGGGATTAATACTCTACCAACGTCTACTACAGTGTGATTGATTAGAGGACGGATAATACCCTAGGGGACTAATACTCTATCAACGTCTACTACAGTGTGACTGATTAGAGGACAGATGATACTCTAGGGGATTAATACTCTACCAACGTCTACTACAGTGTGACTGATTAGAGGACGGATAATACTCTAGGGGACTAATACTCTACCAACGTCTACTACAGTGTGACTGATTAGAGGACGGATGATACTCTAGGGGACTAATACTCTATCAACGTCTACTACAGTGTGACTGATTAGAGGACGGATGATACTCTAGGGAACTAATACTCTACCAACGTCTAATACAGTGTGACTGATTAGAGGACGGATGATACTCTAGGGGACTAATACTCTACCAACGTCTACTACAGTGTGACTGATTAGAGGACGGATGATACTCTAGGGGACTAATACTCCACCAACGTCTACTACAGTGTGACTGATTAGAGGACGGATGATACTCTAGGGGACTAATACTCTACCAACGTCTACTACAGTGTGACTGATTATAGGACGGATAATACTCTAGGGGACTAATACTCTACCAACGTCTACTGTAGTGTGACTGATTAGAGGACGGATGATACTCTAGGGGACTAATACTCTACCAACGTCTACTACAGTGTGACTGATTAGAGGACGGATGATACACTAGGGGACTAATACTCTACCAACGTCTACTACAGTGTGACTAATTAGAGGACGGGTGATACTCTAGGGGACTAATACTCTACCAACATCTACTACAGTGTGACTGATTAGAGGACGGATGATACTCTAGGGGACTAATACTCTACCAACGTCTACTACAGTGTGACTGATTAGAGGACGGATGATACTCTAGGGGACTAATACTCTACCAACGTCTAATACAGTGTGACTGATTAGAGGATGGATGATACTCTAGGGGACTAATACTCTACCAACGTCTAATACAGTGTGACTGATTAGAGGACGGATGATACTCTAGGGGACTAATACTCTACCAACGTCTAATACAGTGTGACTGATTAGAGGATGGATGATACTCTAGGGGACTAATACTCTACCAACGTCTAATACAGTGTGACTGATTAGAGGACGGATGATACTCTAGGGGACTAATACTCTACCAACGTCTACTACAGTGTGACTGATTAGAGGATGGATGATACTCTAGGGGACTAATACTCTACCAACGTCTACTACAGTGTGACTGATTAGAGGACGGATGATACTCTAGGGGACTAATACTCTACCAACGTCTACTACAGTGTGACTGATTAGAGGACGGATGATACTCTAGGGGACTAATACTCTACCAACGTCTAATACAGTGTGACTGATTAAAGGACGGGTGATACTCTAGGGGATTAATACTCTACCAACGTCTAATACAGTGTGACTGATTAGAGGACGGATGATACTCTAGGGGACTAATACTCCACCAACGTCTACTACAGTGTGACTGATTAGAGGACGGATGATACTCTAGGGGACTAATACTCTACCAACGTCTACTACAGTGTGACTGATTAGAGGACGGATGATACTCTAGGGGACTAGTACTCTACCAACGTCTACTACAGTGTGACTGATTAGAGGACGGATGATACTCTAGGGGACTAATACTCTACTAACGTCTACTACAGTGTGACTGATTAGAGGACGGATGATACTCTAGGGGACTAATACTCTACCAATGTCTAATACAGTGTGACTGATTAGAGGACGGATGATACTCTAGGGGACTAATACTCTACCCACGTCTACTACAGTGTGACTGATTAGAGGACGGATGATACTCTAGGGGACTAATACTCTACCAACGTCTACTACAGTGTGACTGATTAGAGGACGGATGATACTCTAGGGGACTAATACTCTACCAACGTCTACTACAGTGTGACTGATTAGAGGACGGATGATACTCTAGGGGACTAATACTCTACCCACGTCTAATACAGTGTGACTGATTAGAGGACGGATGATACTCTAGGGGACTAATACTCTACCCACGTCTAATACAGTGTGACTGATTAGAGGACGGATGATACTCTAGGGGACTAATACTCTACCAACGTATACTACAGTGTGACTGATTAGAGGACGGATGATACTCTAGGGGACTAATACTCTACCAACGTCTAATACAGTGTGACTGATTAGAGGACGGATGATACTCTAGGGGACTAATACTCTACCAACGTCTACTACAGTGTGACTGATTAGAGGACGGATGATACTCTAGGGGACTAATACTCTACCAACGTCTACTACAGTGTGACTGATTAGAGGACGGATGATACTCTAGGGGACTAATACTCTACCAACGTCTAATACAGTGTGACTGATTAGAGGACGGATGATACTCTAGGGGACTAATACTCTACCAACGTCTACTACAGTGTGACTGATTAGAGGACGGATGATACTCTAGGGGACTAATACTCTACCAACGTCTACTACAGTGTGACTGATTAGAGGACGGATGATACTCTAGGGGACTAATACTCTACCAACGTCTACTACAGTGTGACTGATTAGAGGACGGATGATACTCTAGGGGACTAATACTCTACCAACGTCTAATACAGTGTGACTGATTAAAGGACGGGTGATACTCTAGGGGACTAATACTCTACCAACGTCTAATACAGTGTGACTGATTAGAGGACGGATGATACTCTAGGGGACTAGTACTCTACCAACGTCTACTACAGTGCGACTGATTAGAGGACGGATGATACTCTAGGGGACTAATACTCTACCAATGTCTACTACAGTGTGACTGATTATAGGACGGATGATACTCTAGGGGATTAATACTCTACCAACGTCTATTACAGTGTGATTGATTAGAGGACGGATAATACTCTAGGGGACTAATACTCTATCAACGTCTACTACAGTGTGACTGATTAGAGGACAGATGATACTCTAGGGGATTAATACTCTACCAACGTCTACTACAGTGTGACTAATTAGAGGACGGATAATACTCTAGGGGACTAATACTCTACCAACGTCTACTACAGTGTGACTGATTAGAGGACGGATGATACTCTAGGGGACTAATACTCTACCAACGTCTACTACAGTGTGACTGATTAGAGGACGGATGATACTCTAGGGGACTAATACTCTACCAACGTCTACTACAGTGTGACTGATTAGAGGACGGATGATACTCTAGGGGACTAATACTCTATCAACGTCTACTACAGTGTGACTAATTAGAGGACGGATAATACTCTAGGGGACTAATACTCTACCAACGTCTACTACAGTGTGACTGATTAGAGGACGGATGATACTCTAGGGGACTAATACTCTATCAACGTCTACTACAGTGTGACTGATTAGAGGACAGATGATACTCTAGGGGATTAATACTCTATCAACGTCTACTACAGTGTGACTGATTATAGGACGGATGATACTCTAGGGGATTAATACTCTACCAACGTCTACTACAGTGTGACTAATTAGAGGACGGATAATACTCTAGGGGACTAATACTCTACCAACGTCTACTACAGTGTGACTGATTAGAGGACGGATGATACTCTAGGGGACTAATACTCTATCAACGTCTACTACAGTGTCACTGATTAGAGGACGGATGATACTCTAGGGGACTAATACTCTACCATCGTCTACTACAGTTTGACTGATTAGAGGACGGATGATACTCTAGGGGACTAATACTCTACCAACGTCTACTACAGTTTGCCTGATTAGAGGACGGATGATACTCTAGGGGACTAATACTCTACCAACGTCTACTACAGTGTGACTGATTAGAGGACGGATGATACTCTAGGGGACTAATACTCTACCAACGTCTACTACAGTGTGACTGATTAGAGGACGGATGATACTCTAGGGGACTAATACTCTACCAACGTCTACTACAGTTTGACTGATTAGAGGACGGATGATACTCTAGGGGACTAATACTCTACCAACGTCTACTACAGTGTGACTGATTAGAGGACGGATGATACTTTAGGGGACTAATACTCTATCAACGTCTACTACAGTGTGACTGATTAGAGGACGGATGATACTCTAGGGGATTAATACTCTACCAACGTCTACTACAGTGTGATTGATTAGAGGACGGATAATACTCTAGGGGACTAATACTCTATCAACGTCTACTACAGTGTGACTGATTAGAGGACAGATGATACTCTAGGGGATTAATACTCTACCAACGTCTACTACAGTGTGACTAATTAGAGGACGGATAATACTTTAGGAGACTAATACTCTACCAACGTCTACTACAGTGTGACTGATTAGAGGACGGATGATACTCTAGGGGACTAATACTCTATCAACGTCTACTACAGTGTGACTGATTAGAGGACGGATGATACTCTAGGGAACTAATACTCTACCAACGTCTAATACAGTGTGACTGATTAGAGGACGGATGATACTCTAGGGGACTAATACTCTACCAACGTCTACTACAGTGTGACTGATTAGAGGACGGATGATACTCTAGGGGACTAATACTCCACCAACGTCTACTACAGTGTGACTGATTAGAGGACGGATGATACTCTAGGGGACTAATACTCTACCAACGTCTACTACAGTGTGACTGATTATAGGACGGATAATACTCTAGGGGACTAATACTCTACCAACGTCTACTGTAGTGTGACTGATTAGAGGACGGATGATACTCTAGGGGACTAATACTATACCAACGTTTAATACAGTGTGACTGATTAGAGGACGGATGATACTCTAGGGGACTAATACTCTACCAACGTCTACTACAGTGTGACTGATTAGAGGACGGATAATACTCTAGGGGACTAATACTCTACCAACGTCTACTACAGTGTGACTGATTAGAGGACGGATGATACTCTAGGGGACTAATACTCTACCAACGTCTACTACAGTGTGACTAATTAGAGGACGGATAATACTCTAGGGGACTAATACTCTACCAACGTCTACTACAGTGTGACTGATTAGAGGACAGATGATACTCTAGGGGATTAATACTCTACCAACGTCTACTACAGTGTGACTAATTAGAGGACGGATAATACTCTAGGGGACTAATACTCTACCAACGTCTACTACAGTGTGACTGATTAGAGGACGGATGATACTCTAGGGGACTAATACTCTACCAACGTCTACTACAGTGTGACTGATTAGAGGACGGATGATACTCTAGGGGACTAATACTCTACCAACGTCTACTACAGTGTGACTGATTAGAGGACGGATGATACTCTAGGGGATTAATACTCTATCAACGTCTACTACAGTGTGACTAATTAGAGGACGGATAATACTCTAGGGGACTAATACTCTACCAAAGTCTACTACAGTGTGACTGATTAGAGGACGGATGATACTCTAGGGGACTAATACTCTATCAACGTCTACTACAGTGTGACTGATTAGAGGACAGATGATACTCTAGGGGATTAATACTCTATCAACGTCTACTACAGTGTGACTGATTATAGGACGGATGATACTCCAGGGGACTAATACTCTACCAACGTCTATTACAGTGTGACTGATTAGAGGACGGATGATACTCTAGGGGATTAATACTCTACCAACGTCTACTACAGTGTGACTAATTAGAGGACGGATAATACTCTAGGGGACTAATACTCTACCAACGTCTACTACAGTGTGACTGATTAGAGGACGGATGATACTCTAGGGGACTAATACTCTATCAACGTCTACTACAGTGTCACTGATTAGAGGACGGATGATACTCTAGGGGACTAATACTCTACCATCGTCTACTACAGTTTGACTGATTAGAGGACGGATGATACTCTAGGGGACTAATACTCTACCAACGTCTACTACAGTTTGACTGATTAGAGGACGGATGATACTCTAGGGGACTAATACTCTACCAACGTCTACTACAGTGTGACTGATTAGAGGACGGATGATACTCTAGGGGACTAATACTCTACCAACGTCTACTACAGTGTGACTGATTAGAGGACGGATGATACTCTAGGGGACTAATACTCTACCAACGTCTACTATAGTTTGACTGATTAGAGGACGGATGATACTCTAGGGGACTAATACTCTACCAACGTCTACTACAGTGTGACTGATTAGAGGACGGATGATACTTTAGGGGACTAATACTCTATCAACGTCTACTACAGTGTGACTGATTAGAGGACGGATGATACTCTAGGGGATTAATACTCTACCAACGTCTACTACAGTGTGATTGATTAGAGGACGGATAATACTCTAGGGGACTAATACTCTATCAACGTCTACTACAGTGTGACTGATTAGAGGACAGATGATACTCTAGGGGATTAATACTCTACCAACGTCTACTACAGTGTGACTAATTAGAGGACGGATAATACTCTAGGGGACTAATACTCTACCAACGTCTACTACAGTGTGACTGATTAGAGGACGGATGATACTCTAGGGGACTAATACTCTATCAACGTCTACTACAGTGTGACTGATTAGAGGACGGATGATACTCTAGGGAACTAATACTCTACCAACGTCTAATACAGTGTGACTGATTAGAGGACGGATGATACTCTAGGGGACTAATACTCTACCAACGTCTACTACAGTGTGACTGATTAGAGGACGGATGATACTCTAGGGGACTAATACTCCACCAACGTCTACTACAGTGTGACTGATTAGAGGACGGATGATACTCTAGGGGACTAATACTCTACCAACGTCTACTACAGTGTGACTGATTATAGGACGGATAATACTCTAGGGGACTAATACTCTACCAACGTCTACTGTAGTGTGACTGATTAGAGGACGGATGATACTCTAGGGGACTAATACTATACCAACGTTTAATACAGTGTGACTGATTAGAGGACGGATGATACTCTAGGGGACTAATACTCTACCAACGTCTACTACAGTGTGACTGATTAGAGGACGGATAATACTCTAGGGGACTAATACTCTACCAACGTCTACTACAGTGTGACTGATTAGAGGACGGATGATACTCTAGGGGACTAATACTCTACCAACGTCTACTACAGTGTGACTGATTATAGGACGGATAATACTCTAGGGGACTAATACTCTACCAACGTCTACTGTAGTGTGACTGATTAGAGGACGGATGATACTCTAGGGGACTAATACTATACCAACGTTTAATACAGTGTGACTGATTAGAGGACGGATGATACTCTAGGGGACTAATACTCTACCAACGTCTACTACAGTGTGACTGATTAGAGGACGGATAATACTCTAGGGGACTAATACTCTACCAACGTCTACTACAGTGTGACTGATTAGAGGACGGATGATACTCTAGGGGACTAATACTCTACCAACGTCTACTACAGTGTGACTAATTAGAGGACGGATAATACTCTAGGGGACTAATACTCTACCAACGTCTACTACAGTGTGACTGATTAGAGGACAGATGATACTCTAGGGGATTAATACTCTACCAACGTCTACTACAGTGTGACTAATTAGAGGACGGATAATACTCTAGGGGACTAATACTCTACCAACGTCTACTACAGTGTGACTGATTAGAGGACGGATGATACTCTAGGGGACTAATACTCTACCAACGTCTACTACAGTGTGACTGATTAGAGGACGGATGATACTCTAGGGGACTAATACTCTACCAACGTCTACTACAGTGTGACTGATTAGAGGACGGATGATACTCTAGGGGATTAATACTCTATCAACGTCTACTACAGTGTGACTAATTAGAGGACGGATAATACTCTAGGGGACTAATACTCTACCAACGTCTACTACAGTGTGACTGATTAGAGGACGGATGATACTCTAGGGGACTAATACTCTATCAACGTCTACTACAGTGTGACTGATTAGAGGACAGATGATACTCTAGGGGATTAATACTCTATCAACGTCTACTACAGTGTGACTGATTATAGGACGGATGATACTCCAGGGGACTAATACTCTACCAACGTCTATTACAGTGTGACTGATTAGAGGACGGATGATACTCTAGGGGATTAATACTCTACCAACGTCTACTACAGTGTGACTAATTAGAGGACGGATAATACTCTAGGGGACTAATACTCTACCAACGTCTACTACAGTGTGACTGATTAGAGGACGGATGATACTCTAGGGGACTAATACTCTATCAACGTCTACTACAGTGTCACTGATTAGAGGACGGATGATACTCTAGGGGACTAATACTCTACCATCGTCTACTACAGTTTGACTGATTAGAGGACGGATGATACTCTAGGGGACTAATACTCTACCAACGTCTACTACAGTTTGACTGATTAGAGGACGGATGATACTCTAGGGGACTAATACTCTACCAACGTCTACTACAGTGTGACTGATTAGAGGACGGATGATACTCTAGGGGACTAATACTCTACCAACGTCTACTACAGTGTGACTGATTAGAGGACGGATGATACTCTAGGGGACTAATACTCTACCAACGTCTACTACAGTTTGACTGATTAGAGGACGGATGATACTCTAGGGGACTAATACTCTACCAACGTCTACTACAGTGTGACTGATTAGAGGACGGATGATACTTTAGGGGACTAATACTCTATCAACGTCTACTACAGTGTGACTGATTAGAGGACGGATGATACTCTAGGGGATTAATACTCTACCAACGTCTACTACAGTGTGATTGATTAGAGGACGGATAATACTCTAGGGGACTAATACTCTATCAACGTCTACTACAGTGTGACTGATTAGAGGACAGATGATACTCTAGGGGATTAATACTCTACCAACGTCTACTACAGTGTGACTAATTAGAGGACGGATAATACTCTAGGGGACTAATACTCTACCAACGTCTACTACAGTGTGACTGATTAGAGGACGGATGATACTCTAGGGGACTAATACTCTATCAACGTCTACTACAGTGTGACTGATTAGAGGACGGATGATACTCTAGGGAACTAATACTCTACCAACGTCTAATACAGTGTGACTGATTAGAGGACGGATGATACTCTAGGGGACTAATACTCTACCAACGTCTACTACAGTGTGACTGATTAGAGGACGGATGATACTCTAGGGGACTAATACTCCACCAACGTCTACTACAGTGTGACTGATTAGAGGACGGATGATACTCTAGGGGACTAATACTCTACCAACGTCTACTACAGTGTGACTGATTATAGGACGGATAATACTCTAGGGGACTAATACTCTACCAACGTCTTCTGTAGTGTGACTGATTAGAGGACGGATGATACTCTAGGGGACTAATACTATACCAACGTTTAATACAGTGTGACTGATTAGAGGACGGATGATACTCTAGGGGACTAATACTCTACCAACGTCTACTACAGTGTGACTGATTAGAGGACGGATAATACTCTAGGGGACTAATACTCTACCAACGTCTACTACAGTGTGACTGATTAGAGGACGGATGATACTCTAGGGGTCTAATACTCTACCAACGTCTACTACAGTGTGACTGATTAGAGGACGGATGATACACTAGGGGACTAATACTCTACCAACGTCTACTACAGTGTGACTAATTAGAGGACGGGTGATACTCTAGGGGAATAATACTCTACCAACATCTACTACAGTGTGACTGATTAGAGGACGGATGATACTCTAGGGGACTAATACTCTACCAACGTCTACTACAGTGTGACTGATTAGAGGACGGATGATACTCTAGGGGACTAATACTCTACCAACGTCTAATACAGTGTGACTGATTAGAGGATGGATGATACTCTAGGGGACTAATACTCTACCAACGTCTAATACAGTGTGACTGATTAGAGGACGGATGATACTCTAGGGGACTAATACTCTACCAACGTCTAATACAGTGTGACTGATTAGAGGATGGATGATACTCTAGGGGACTAATACTCTACCAACGTCTAATACAGTGTGACTGATTAGAGGACGGATGATACTCTAGGGGACTAATACTCTACCAACGTCTACTACAGTGTGACTGATTAGAGGATGGATCATACTCTAGGGGACTAATACTCTACCAACGTCTACTACAGTGTGACTGATTAGAGGACGGATGATACTCTAGGGGACTAATACTCTACTAACGTCTACTACAGTGTGACTGATTAGAGGACGGATGATACTCTAGGGGACTAATACTCTACCAACGTCTAATACAGTGTGACTGATTAAAGGACGGGTGATACTCTAGGGGATTAATACTCTACCAACGTCTAATACAGTGTGACTGATTAGAGGACGGATGATACTCTAGGGGACTAATACTCCACCAACGTCTACTACAGTGTGACTGATTAGAGGACGGATGATACTCTAGGGGACTAATACTCTACCAACGTCTACTACAGTGTCACTGATTAGAGGACGGATGATACTCTAGGGGACTAGTACTCTACCAACGTCTACTACAGTGTGACTGATTAGAGGACGGATGATACTCTAGGGGACTAATACTCTACTAACGTCTACTACAGTGTGACTGATTAGAGGACGGATGATACTCTAGGGGACTAATACTCTACCAACGTCTAATACAGTGTGACTGATTAGAGGACGGATGATACTCTAGGGGACTAATACTCTACCCACGTCTACTACAGTGTGACTGATTAGAGGACGGATGATACTCTAGGGGACTAATACTCTACCAACGTCTACTACAGTGTGACTGATTAGAGGACGGATGATACTCTAGGGGACTAATACTCTACCAACGTCTACTACAGTGTGACTGATTAGAGGACGGATGATACTCTAGGGGACTAATACTCTACCAACGTCTAATACAGTGTGACTGATTAGAGGACGGATGATACTCTAGGGGACTAATACTCTACCCACGTCTAATACAGTGTGACTGATTAGAGAACGGATGATACTCTAGGGGACTAATACTCTACCAACGTCTACTACAGTGTGACTGATTAGAGGACGGATGATACTCTAGGGGACTAATACTCTACCAACGTCTAATACAGTGTGACTGATTAGAGGACGGATGATACTCTAGGGGACTAATACTCTACCAACGTCTACTACAGTGTGACTGATTAGAGGACGGATGATACTCTAGGGGACTATTACTCTACCAACGTCTACTACAGTGTGACTGATTAGAGGACGGATGATACTCTAGGGGACTAATACTCTACCAACGTCTACTACAGTGTGACTGATTAGAGGACGGATGATACTCTAGGGGACTAATACTCTATCAACGTCTACTACAGTGTGACTGATTAGAGGACGGATGATACTCTAGGGAACTAATACTCTACCAACGTCTAATACAGTGTGACTGATTAGAGGACGGATGATACTCTAGGGGACTAATACTCTACCAACGTCTACTACAGTGTGACTGATTAGAGGACGGATGATACTCTAGGGGACTAATACTCCACCAACGTCTACTACAGTGTGACTGATTAGAGGACGGATGATACTCTAGGGGACTAATACTCTACCAACGTCTACTACAGTGTGACTGATTATAGGACGGATAATACTCTAGGGGACTAATACTCTACCAACGTCTACTGTAGTGTGACTGATTAGAGGACGGATGATACTCTAGGGGACTAATACTATACCAACGTTTAATAAAGTGTGACTGATTAGAGGACGGATGATACTCTAGGGGACTAATACTCTACCAACGTCTACTACAGTGTGACTGATTAGAGGACGGATAATACTCTAGGGGACTAATACTCTACCAACGTTTACTACAGTGTGACTGATTAGAGGACGGATAATACTCTAGGGGACTAATACTCTACCAACGTCTACTACAGTGTGACTAATTAGAGGACGCGTGATACTCTAGGGGACTAATACTCTACCAACATCTACTACAGTGTGACTGATTAGAGGACGGATGATACTCTAGGGGACTAATACTCTACCAACGTCTACTACAGTGTGACTGATTAGAGGACGGATGATACTCTAGGGGACTAATACTCTACCAACGTCTAATACAGTGTGACTGATTAGAGGATGGATGATACTCTAGGGGACTAATACTCTACCAACGTCTAATACAGTGTGACTGATTAGAGGACGGATGATACTCTAGGGGACTAATACTATACCAACGTCTAATACAGTGTGACTGATTAGAGGATGGATGATACTCTAGGGGACTAATACTCTACCAACGTCTAATACAGTGTGACTGATTAGAGGACGGATGATACTCTAGGGGACTAATACTCTACCAACGTCTACTACAGTGTGACTGATTAGAGGATGGATGATACTCTAGGGGACTAATACTCTACCAACGTCTACTACAGTGTGACTGATTAGAGGACGGATGATACTCTAGGGGACTAATACTCTACCAACGTCTACTACAGTGTGACTGATTAGAGGACGGATGATACTCTAGGGGACTATTACTCTACCAACGTCTACTACAGTGTGACTGATTAGAGGACGGATGATACTCTAGGGGACTAATACTCTACCAACGTCTACTACAGTGTGACTGATTAGAGGACGGATGATACACTAGGGGACTAATACTCTACCAACGTCTACTACAGTGTGACTAATTAGAGGACGGGTGATACTCTAGGGGAATAATACTCTACCAACATCTACTACAGTGTGACTGATTAGAGGACGGATGATACTCTAGGGGACTAATACTCTACCAACGTCTACTACAGTGTGACTGATTAGAGGACGGATGATACTCTAGGGGACTAATACTCTACCAACGTCTAATACAGTGTGACTGATTAGAGGATGGATGATACTCTAGGGGACTAATACTCTACCAACGTCTAATACAGTGTGACTGATTAGAGGACGGATGATACTCTAGGGGACTAATACTCTACCAACGTCTAATACAGTGTGACTGATTAGAGGATGGATGATACTCTAGGGGACTAATACTCTACCAACGTCTAATACAGTGTGACTGATTAGAGGACGGATGATACTCTAGGGGACTAATACTCTACCAACGTCTACTACAGTGTGACTGATTAGAGGATGGATCATACTCTAGGGGACTAATACTCTACCAACGTCTACTACAGTGTGACTGATTAGAGGACGGATGATACTCTAGGGGACTAATACTCTACCAACGTCTACTACAGTGTGACTGATTAGAGGACGGATGATACTCTAGGGGACTAATACTCTACCAACGTCTAATACAGTGTGACTGATTAAAGGACGGGTGATACTCTAGGGGATTAATACTCTACCAACGTCTAATACAGTGTGACTGATTAGAGGACGGATGATACTCTAGGGGACTAATACTCCACCAACGTCTACTACAGTGTGACTGATTAGAGGACGGATGATACTCTAGGGGACTAATACTCTACCAACGTCTACTACAGTGTCACTGATTAGAGGACGGATGATACTCTAGGGGACTAGTACTCTACCAACGTCTACTACAGTGTGACTGATTAGAGGACGGATGATACTCTAGGGGACTAATACTCTACTAACGTCTACTACAGTGTGACTGATTAGAGGACGGATGATACTCTAGGGGACTAATACTCTACCAACGTCTAATACAGTGTGACTGATTAGAGGACGGATGATACTCTAGGGGACTAATACTCTACCCACGTCTACTACAGTGTGACTGATTAGAGGACGGATGATACTCTAGGGGACTAATACTCTACCAACGTCTACTACAGTGTGACTGATTAGAGGACGGATGATACTCTAGGGGACTAATACTCTACCAACGTCTACTACAGTGTGACTGATTAGAGGACGGATGATACTCTAGGGGACTAATACTCTACCAACGTCTAATACAGTGTGACTGATTAGAGGACGGATGATACTCTAGGGGACTAATACTCTACCCACGTCTAATACAGTGTGACTGATTAGAGAACGGATGATACTCTAGGGGACTAATACTCTACCAACGTCTACTACAGTGTGACTGATTAGAGGACGGATGATACTCTAGGGGACTAATACTCTACCAACGTCTAATACAGTGTGACTGATTAGAGGACGGATGATACTCTAGGGGACTAATACTCTACCAACGTCTACTACAGTGTGACTGATTAGAGGACGGATGATACTCTAGGGGACTATTACTCTACCAACGTCTACTACAGTGTGACTGATTAGAGGACGGATGATACTCTAGGGGACTAATACTCTACCAACGTCTACTACAGTGTGACTGATTAGAGGACGGATGATACTCTAGGGGACTAATACTCTATCAACGTCTACTACAGTGTGACTGATTAGAGGACGGATGATACTCTAGGGAACTAATACTCTACCAACGTCTAATACAGTGTGACTGATTAGAGGACGGATGATACTCTAGGGGACTAATACTCTACCAACGTCTACTACAGTGTGACTGATTAGAGGACGGATGATACTCTAGGGGACTAATACTCCACCAACGTCTACTACAGTGTGACTGATTAGAGGACGGATGATACTCTAGGGGACTAATACTCTACCAACGTCTACTACAGTGTGACTGATTATAGGACGGATAATACTCTAGGGGACTAATACTCTACCAACGTCTACTGTAGTGTGACTGATTAGAGGACGGATGATACTCTAGGGGACTAATACTATACCAACGTTTAATAAAGTGTGACTGATTAGAGGACGGATGATACTCTAGGGGACTAATACTCTACCAACGTCTACTACAGTGTGACTGATTAGAGGACGGATAATACTCTAGGGGACTAATACTCTACCAACGTTTACTACAGTGTGACTGATTAGAGGACGGATAATACTCTAGGGGACTAATACTCTACCAACGTCTACTACAGTGTGACTAATTAGAGGACGCGTGATACTCTAGGGGACTAATACTCTACCAACATCTACTACAGTGTGACTGATTAGAGGACGGATGATACTCTAGGGGACTAATACTCTACCAACGTCTACTACAGTGTGACTGATTAGAGGACGGATGATACTCTAGGGGACTAATACTCTACCAACGTCTAATACAGTGTGACTGATTAGAGGATGGATGATACTCTAGGGGACTAATACTCTACCAACGTCTAATACAGTGTGACTGATTAGAGGACGGATGATACTCTAGGGGACTAATACTATACCAACGTCTAATACAGTGTGACTGATTAGAGGATGGATGATACTCTAGGGGACTAATACTCTACCAACGTCTACTACAGTGTGACTGATTAGAGGACGGATGATACTCTAGGGGACTATTACTCTACCAACGTCTACTACAGTGTGACTGATTAGAGGACGGATGATACTCTAGGGGACTAATACTCTACCAACGTCTACTACAGTGTGACTGATTAGAGGACGGATGATACTCTAGGGGACTAATACTCTACCAACGTCTACTACAGTGTGACTGATTAGAGGACGGATAATACTCTAGGGGACTAATACTCTACCAACGTCTACTACAGTGTGACTGATTAGAGGACGGATGATACTCTAGGGGACTAATACTCTACCAACGTCTACTACAGTGTGACTGATTAGAGGACGGATGATACACTAGGGGACTAATACTCTACCAACGTCTACTACAGTGTGACTAATTAGAGGACGGGTGATACTCTAGGGGAATAATACTCTACCAACATCTACTACAGTGTGACTGATTAGAGGACGGATGATACTCTAGGGGACTAATACTCTACCAACGTCTACTACAGTGTGACTGATTAGAGGACGGATGATACTCTAGGGGACTAATACTCTACCAACGTCTAATACAGTGTGACTGATTAGAGGATGGATGATACTCTAGGGGACTAATACTCTACCAACGTCTAATACAGTGTGACTGATTAGAGGACGGATGATACTCTAGGGGACTAATACTCTACCAACGTCTAATACAGTGTGACTGATTAGAGGATGGATGATACTCTAGGGGACTAATACTCTACCAACGTCTAATACAGTGTGACTGATTAGAGGACGGATGATACTCTAGGGGACTAATACTCTACCAACGTCTACTACAGTGTGACTGATTAGAGGATGGATCATACTCTAGGGGACTAATACTCTACCAACGTCTACTACAGTGTGACTGATTAGAGGACGGATGATACTCTAGGGGACTAATACTCTACCAACGTCTACTACAGTGTGACTGATTAGAGGACGGATGATACTCTAGGGGACTAATACTCTACCAACGTCTAATACAGTGTGACTGATTAAAGGACGGGTGATACTCTAGGGGATTAATACTCTACCAACGTCTAATACAGTGTGACTGATTAGAGGACGGATGATACTCTAGGGGACTAATACTCCACCAACGTCTACTACAGTGTGACTGATTAGAGGACGGATGATACTCTAGGGGACTAATACTCTACCAACGTCTACTACAGTGTCACTGATTAGAGGACGGATGATACTCTAGGGGACTAGTACTCTACCAACGTCTACTACAGTGTGACTGATTAGAGGACGGATGATACTCTAGGGGACTAATACTCTACTAACGTCTACTACAGTGTGACTGATTAGAGGACGGATGATACTCTAGGGGACTAATACTCTACCAACGTCTAATACAGTGTGACTGATTAGAGGACGGATGATACTCTAGGGGACTAATACTCTACCCACGTCTACTACAGTGTGACTGATTAGAGGACGGATGATACTCTAGGGGACTAATACTCTACCAACGTCTACTACAGTGTGACTGATTAGAGGACGGATGATACTCTAGGGGACTAATACTCTACCAACGTCTACTACAGTGTGACTGATTAGAGGACGGATGATACTCTAGGGGACTAATACTCTACCCACGTCTAATACAGTGTGACTGATTAGAGAACGGATGATACTCTAGGGGACTAATACTCTACCAACGTCTACTACAGTGTGACTGATTAGAGGACGGATGATACTCTAGGGGACTAATACTCTACCAACGTCTAATACAGTGTGACTGATTAGAGGACGGATGATACTCTAGGGGACTAATACTCTACCAACGTCTACTACAGTGTGACTGATTAGAGGACGGATGATACTCTAGGGGACTATTACTCTACCAACGTCTACTACAGTGTGACTGATTAGAGGACGGATGATACTCTAGGGGACTAATACTCTACCAACGTCTACTACAGTGTGACTGATTAGAGGACGGATGATACTCTAGGGGACTAATACTCTATCAACGTCTACTACAGTGTGACTGATTAGAGGACGGATGATACTCTAGGGAACTAATACTCTACCAACGTCTAATACAGTGTGACTGATTAGAGGACGGATGATACTCTAGGGGACTAATACTCTACCAACGTCTACTACAGTGTGACTGATTAGAGGACGGATGATACTCTAGGGGACTAATACTCCACCAACGTCTACTACAGTGTGACTGATTAGAGGACGGATGATACTCTAGGGGACTAATACTCTACCAACGTCTACTACAGTGTGACTGATTATAGGACGGATAATACTCTAGGGGACTAATACTCTACCAAC
The DNA here is from genome assembly GCA_963680875.1 of Bathymodiolus brooksi. NCBI lineage: Eukaryota > Metazoa > Mollusca > Bivalvia > Mytilida > Modiolidae > Bathymodiolus > Bathymodiolus brooksi. Next base: position 80,694,641 of record OY804584.1, read on the forward strand.
GTCTACTGTAGTGTGACTGATTAGAGGACGGATGATACTCTAGGGGACTAATACTATACCAACGTTTAATAAAGTGTGACTGATTAGAGGACGGATGATACTCTAGGGGACTAATACTCTACCAACGTCTACTACAGTGTGACTGATTAGAGGACGGATAATACTCTAGGGGACTAATACTCTACCAACGTTTACTACAGTGTGACTGATTAGAGGACGGATAATACTCTAGGGGACTAATACTCTACCAACGTCTACTACAGTGTGACTAATTAGAGGACGCGTGATACTCTAGGGGACTAATACTCTACCAACATCTACTACAGTGTGACTGATTAGAGGACGGATGATACTCTAGGGGACTAATACTCTACCAACGTCTACTACAGTGTGACTGATTAGAGGACGGATGATACTCTAGGGGACTAATACTCTACCAACGTCTAATACAGTGTGACTGATTAGAGGATGGATGATACTCTAGGGGACTAATACTCTACCAACGTCTAATACAGTGTGACTGATTAGAGGACGGATGATACTCTAGGGGACTAATACTATACCAACGTCTAATACAGTGTGACTGATTAGAGGATGGATGATACTCTAGGGGACTAATACTCTACCAACGTCTACTACAGTGTGACTGATTAGAGGACGGATGATACTCTAGGGGACTATTACTCTACCAACGTCTACTACAGTGTGACTGATTAGAGGACGGATGATACTCTAGGGGACTAATACTCTACCAACGTCTACTACAGTGTGACTGATTAGAGGACGGATGATACTCTAGGGGACTAATACTCTACCAACGTCTACTACAGTGTGACTGATTAGAGGACGGATAATACTCTAGGGGACTAATACTCTACCAACGTCTACTACAGTGTGACTGATTAGAGGACGGATGATACTCTAGGGGACTAATACTCTACCAACGTCTACTACAGTGTGACTGATTAGAGGACGGATGATACACTAGGGGACTAATACTCTACCAACGTCTACTACAGTGTGACTAATTAGAGGACGGGTGATACTCTAGGGGAATAATACTCTACCAACATCTACTACAGTGTGACTGATTAGAGGACGGATGATACTCTAGGGGACTAATACTCTACCAACGTCTACTACAGTGTGACTGATTAGAGGACGGATGATACTCTAGGGGACTAATACTCTACCAACGTCTAATACAGTGTGACTGATTAGAGGATGGATGATACTCTAGGGGACTAATACTCTACCAACGTCTAATACAGTGTGACTGATTAGAGGACGGATGATACTCTAGGGGACTAATACTCTACCAACGTCTAATACAGTGTGACTGATTAGAGGATGGATGATACTCTAGGGGACTAATACTCTACCAACGTCTAATACAGTGTGACTGATTAGAGGACGGATGATACTCTAGGGGACTAATACTCTACCAACGTCTACTACAGTGTGACTGATTAGAGGATGGATCATACTCTAGGGGACTAATACTCTACCAACGTCTACTACAGTGTGACTGATTAGAGGACGGATGATACTCTAGGGGACTAATACTCTACCAACGTCTACTACAGTGTGACTGATTAGAGGACGGATGATACTCTAGGGGACTAATACTCTACCAACGTCTAATACAGTGTGACTGATTAAAGGACGGGTGATACTCTAGGGGATTAATACTCTACCAACGTCTAATACAGTGTGACTGATTAGAGGACGGATGATACTCTAGGGGACTAATACTCCACCAACGTCTACTACAGTGTGACTGATTAGAGGACGGATGATACTCTAGGGGACTAATACTCTACCAACGTCTACTACAGTGTCACTGATTAGAGGACGGATGATACTCTAGGGGACTAGTACTCTACCAACGTCTACTACAGTGTGACTGATTAGAGGACGGATGATACTCTAGGGGACTAATACTCTACTAACGTCTACTACAGTGTGACTGATTAGAGGACGGATGATACTCTAGGGGACTAATACTCTACCAACGTCTAATACAGTGTGACTGATTAGAGGACGGATGATACTCTAGGGGACTAATACTCTACCCACGTCTACTACAGTGTGACTGATTAGAGGACGGATGATACTCTAGGGGACTAATACTCTACCAACGTCTACTACAGTGTGACTGATTAGAGGACGGATGATACTCTAGGGGACTAATACTCTACCAACGTCTACTACAGTGTGACTGATTAGAGGACGGATGATACTCTAGGGGACTAATACTCTACCCACGTCTAATACAGTGTGACTGATTAGAGAACGGATGATACTCTAGGGGACTAATACTCTACCAACGTCTACTACAGTGTGACTGATTAGAGGACGGATGATACTCTAGGGGACTAATACTCTACCAACGTCTAATACAGTGTGACTGATTAGAGGACGGATGATACTCTAGGGGACTAATACTCTACCAACGTCTACTACAGTGTGACTGATTAGAGGACGGATGATACTCTAGGGGACTATTACTCTACCAACGTCTACTACAGTGTGACTGATTAGAGGACGGATGATACTCTAGGGGACTAATACTCTACCAACGTCTACTACAGTGTGACTGATTAGAGGACGGATGATACTCTAGGGGACTAATACTCTATCAACGTCTACTACAGTGTGACTGATTAGAGGACGGATGATACTCTAGGGAACTAATACTCTACCAACGTCTAATACAGTGTGACTGATTAGAGGACGGATGATACTCTAGGGGACTAATACTCTACCAACGTCTACTACAGTGTGACTGATTAGAGGACGGATGATACTCTAGGGGACTAATACTCCACCAACGTCTACTACAGTGTGACTGATTAGAGGACGGATGATACTCTAGGGGACTAATACTCTACCAACGTCTACTACAGTGTGACTGATTATAGGACGGATAATACTCTAGGGGACTAATACTCTACCAACGTCTACTGTAGTGTGACTGATTAGAGGACGGATGATACTCTAGGGGACTAATACTATACCAACGTTTAATAAAGTGTGACTGATTAGAGGACGGATGATACTCTAGGGGACTAATACTCTACCAACGTCTACTACAGTGTGACTGATTAGAGGACGGATAATACTCTAGGGGACTAATACTCTACCAACGTTTACTACAGTGTGACTGATTAGAGGACGGATAATACTCTAGGGGACTAATACTCTACCAACGTCTACTACAGTGTGACTAATTAGAGGACGCGTGATACTCTAGGGGACTAATACTCTACCAACATCTACTACAGTGTGACTGATTAGAGGACGGATGATACTCTAGGGGACTAATACTCTACCAACGTCTACTACAGTGTGACTGATTAGAGGACGGATGATACTCTAGGGGACTAATACTCTACCAACGTCTAATACAGTGTGACTGATTAGAGGATGGATGATACTCTAGGGGACTAATACTCTACCAACGTCTAATACAGTGTGACTGATTAGAGGACGGATGATACTCTAGGGGACTAATACTATACCAACGTCTAATACAGTGTGACTGATTAGAGGATGGATGATACTCTAGGGGACTAATACTCTACCAACGTCTAATACAGTGTGACTGATTAGAGGACGGATGATACTCTAGGGGACTAATACTCTACCAACGTCTACTACAGTGTGACTGATTAGAGGATGGATGATACTCTAGGGGACTAATACTCTACCAACGTCTACTACAGTGTGACTGATTAGAGGACGGATGATACTCTAGGGGACTAATACTCTACCAACGTCTACTACAGTGTGACTGATTAGAGGACGGATGATACTCTAGGGGACTATTACTCTACCAACGTCTACTACAGTGTGACTGATTAGAGGACGGATGATACTCTAGGGGACTAATACTCTACCAACGTCTACTACAGTGTGACTGATTAGAGGACGGATGATACTCTAGGGGACTAATACTCTATCAACGTCTACTACAGTGTGACTGATTAGAGGACGGATGATACTCTAGGGAACTAATACTCTACCAACGTCTAATACAGTGTGACTGATTAGAGGACGGATGATACTCTAGGGGACTAATACTCTACCAACGTCTACTACAGTGTGACTGATTAGAGGACGGATGATACTCTAGGGGACTAATACTCCACCAACGTCTACTACAGTGTGACTGATTAGAGGACGGATGATACTCTAGGGGACTAATACTCTACCAACGTCTACTACAGTGTGACTGATTATAGGACGGATAATACTCTAGGGGACTAATACTCTACCAACGTCTACTGTAGTGTGACTGATTAGAGGACGGATGATACTCTAGGGGACTAATACTATACCAACGTTTAATAAAGTGTGACTGATTAGAGGACGGATGATACTCTAGGGGACTAATACTCTACCAACGTCTACTACAGTGTGACTGATTAGAGGACGGATAATACTCTAGGGGACTAATACTCTACCAACGTTTACTACAGTGTGACTGATTAGAGGACGGATAATACTCTAGGGGACTAATACTCTACCAACGTCTACTACAGTGTGACTAATTAGAGGACGCGTGATACTCTAGGGGACTAATACTCTACCAACATCTACTACAGTGTGACTGATTAGAGGACGGATGATACTCTAGGGGACTAATACTCTACCAACGTCTACTACAGTGTGACTGATTAGAGGACGGATGATACTCTAGGGGACTAATACTCTACCAACGTCTAATACAGTGTGACTGATTAGAGGATGGATGATACTCTAGGGGACTAATACTCTACCAACGTCTAATACAGTGTGACTGATTAGAGGACGGATGATACTCTAGGGGACTAATACTATACCAACGTCTAATACAGTGTGACTGATTAGAGGATGGATGATACTCTAGGGGACTAATACTCTACCAACGTCTAATACAGTGTGACTGATTAGAGGACGGATGATACTCTAGGGGACTAATACTCTACCAACGTCTACTACAGTGTGACTGATTAGAGGATGGATGATACTCTAGGGGACTAATACTCTACCAACGTCTACTACAGTGTGACTGATTAGAGGACGGATGATACTCTAGGGGACTAATACTCTACCAACGTCTACTACAGTGTGACTGATTAGAGGACGGATGATACTCTAGGGGACTAATACTCCACCAACGTCTACTACAGTGTGACTGATTAGAGGACGGATGATACTCTAGGGGACTAATACTCTACCAACGTCTACTACAGTGTGACTGATTATAGGACGGATAATACTCTAGGGGACTAATACTCTACCAACGTCTACTGTAGTGTGACTGATTAGAGGACGGATGATACTCTAGGGGACTAATACTATACCAACGTTTAATACAGTGTGACTGATTAGAGGACGGATGATACTCTAGGGGACTAATACTCTACCAACGTCTACTACAGTGTGACTGATTAGAGGACGGATAATACTCTAGGGGACTAATACTCTACCAACGTCTACTACAGTGTGACTGATTAGAGGACGGATGATACTCTAGGGGACTAATACTCTACCAACGTCTACTACAGTGTGACTGATTAGAGGACGGATGATACACTAGGGGACTAATACTCTACCAACGTCTACTACAGTGTGACTAATTAGAGGACGGGTGATACTCTAGGGGAATAATACTCTACCAACATCTACTACAGTGTGACTGATTAGAGGACGGATGATACTCTAGGGGACTAATACTCTACCAACGTCTACTACAGTGTGACTGATTAGAGGACGGATGATACTCTAGGGGACTAATACTCTACCAACGTCTAATACAGTGTGACTGATTAGAGGATGGATGATACTCTAGGGGACTAATACTCTACCAACGTCTAATACAGTGTGACTGATTAGAGGACGGATGATACTCTAGGGGACTAATACTCTACCAACGTCTAATACAGTGTGACTGATTAGAGGATGGATGATACTCTAGGGGACTAATACTCTACCAACGTCTAATACAGTGTGACTGATTAGAGGACGGATGATACTCTAGGGGACTAATACTCTACCAACGTCTACTACAGTGTGACTGATTAGAGGATGGATCATACTCTAGGGGACTAATACTCTACCAACGTCTACTACAGTGTGACTGATTAGAGGACGGATGATACTCTAGGGGACTAATACTCTACCAACGTCTACTACAGTGTGACTGATTAGAGGACGGATGATACTCTAGGGGACTAATACTCTACCAACGTCTAATACAGTGTGACTGATTAAAGGACGGGTGATACTCTAGGGGATTAATACTCTACCAACGTCTAATACAGTGTGACTGATTAGAGGACGGATGATACTCTAGGGGACTAATACTCCACCAACGTCTACTACAGTGTGACTGATTAGAGGACGGATGATACTCTAGGGGACTAATACTCTACCAACGTCTACTACAGTGTCACTGATTAGAGGACGGATGATACTCTAGGGGACTAGTACTCTACCAACGTCTACTACAGTGTGACTGATTAGAGGACGGATGATACTCTAGGGGACTAATACTCTACTAACGTCTACTACAGTGTGACTGATTAGAGGACGGATGATACTCTAGGGGACTAATACTCTACCAACGTCTAATACAGTGTGACTGATTAGAGGACGGATGATACTCTAGGGGACTAATACTCTACCCACGTCTACTACAGTGTGACTGATTAGAGGACGGATGATACTCTAGGGGACTAATACTCTACCAACGTCTACTACAGTGTGACTGATTAGAGGACGGATGATACTCTAGGGGACTAATACTCTACCAACGTCTACTACAGTGTGACTGATTAGAGGACGGATGATACTCTAGGGGACTAATACTCTACCAACGTCTAATACAGTGTGACTGATTAGAGGACGGATGATACTCTAGGGGACTAATACTCTACCCACGTCTAATACAGTGTGACTGATTAGAGGACGGATGATACTCTAGGGGACTAATACTCTACCAACGTCTACTACAGTGTGACTGATTAGAGGACGGATGATACTCTAGGGGACTAATACTCTACCAACGTCTAATACAGTGTGACTGATTAGAGGACGGATGATACTCTAGGGGACTAATACTCTACCAACGTCTACTACAGTGTGACTGATTAGAGGACGGATGATACTCTAGGGGACTATTACTCTACCAACGTCTACTACAGTGTGACTGATTAGAGGACGGATGATACTCTAGGGGACTAATACTCTACCAACGTCTACTACAGTGTGACTGATTAGAGGACGGATGATACTCTAGGGGACTAATACTCTATCAACGTCTACTACAGTGTGACTGATTAGAGGACGGATGATACTCTAGGGAACTAATACTCTACCAACGTCTAATACAGTGTGACTGATTAGAGGACGGATGATACTCTAGGGGACTAATACTCTACCAACGTCTACTACAGTGTGACTGATTAGAGGACGGATGATACTCTAGGGGACTAATACTCCACCAACGTCTACTACAGTGTGACTGATTAGAGGACGGATGATACTCTAGGGGACTAATACTCTACCAACGTCTACTACAGTGTGACTGATTATAGGACGGATAATACTCTAGGGGACTAATACTCTACCAACGTCTACTGTAGTGTGACTGATTAGAGGACGGATGATACTCTAGGGGACTAATACTATACCAACGTTTAATAAAGTGTGACTGATTAGAGGACGGATGATACTCTAGGGGACTAATACTCTACCAACGTCTACTACAGTGTGACTGATTAGAGGACGGATAATACTCTAGGGGACTAATACTCTACCAACGTTTACTACAGTGTGACTGATTAGAGGACGGATAATACTCTAGGGGACTAATACTCTACCAACGTCTACTACAGTGTGACTAATTAGAGGACGCGTGATACTCTAGGGGACTAATACTCTACCAACATCTACTACAGTGTGACTGATTAGAGGACGGATGATACTCTAGGGGACTAATACTCTACCAACGTCTACTACAGTGTGACTGATTAGAGGACGGATGATACTCTAGGGGACTAATACTCTACCAACGTCTAATACAGTGTGACTGATTAGAGGATGGATGATACTCTAGGGGACTAATACTCTACCAACGTCTAATACAGTGTGACTGATTAGAGGACGGATGATACTCTAGGGGACTAATACTATACCAACGTCTAATACAGTGTGACTGATTAGAGGATGGATGATACTCTAGGGGACTAATACTCTACCAACGTCTAATACAGTGTGACTGATTAGAGGACGGATGATACTCTAGGGGACTAATACTCTACCAACGTCTACTACAGTGTGACTGATTAGAGGATGGATGATACTCTAGGGGACTAATACTCTACCAACGTCTACTACAGTGTGACTGATTAGAGGACGGATGATACTCTAGGGGACTAATACTCTACCAACGTCTAATACAGTGTGACTGATTAAAGGACGGGTGATACTCTAGGGGATTAATACTCTACCAACGTCTAATACAGTGTGACTGATTAGAGGACGGATGATACTCTAGGGGACTAATACTCCACCAACGTCTACTACAGTGTGACTGATTAGAGGACGGATGATACTCTAGGGGACTAATACTCTACCAACGTCTACTACAGTGTCACTGATTAGAGGACGGATGATACTCTAGGGGACTAGTACTCTACCAACGTCTACTACAGTGTGACTGATTAGAGGACGGATGATACTCTAGGGGACTAATACTCTACTAACGTCTACTACAGTGTGACTGATTAGAGGACGGATGATACTCTAGGGGACTAATACTCTACCAACGTCTAATACAGTGTGACTGATTAGAGGACGGATGATACTCTAGGGGACTAATACTCTACCCACGTCTACTACAGTGTGACTGATTAGAGGACGGATGATACTCTAGGGGACTAATACTCTACCAACGTCTACTACAGTGTGACTGATTAGAGGACGGATGATACTCTAGGGGACTAATACTCTACCAACGTCTACTACAGTGTGACTGATTAGAGGACGGATGATACTCTAGGGGACTAATACTCTACCAACGTCTAATACAGTGTGACTGATTAGAGGACGGATGATACTCTAGGGGACTAATACTCTACCCACGTCTAATACAGTGTGACTGATTAGAGGACGGATGATACTCTAGGGGACTAATACTCTACCAACGTCTACTACAGTGTGACTGATTAGAGGACGGATGATACTCTAGGGGACTAATACTCTACCAACGTCTAATACAGTGTGACTGATTAGAGGACGGATGATACTCTAGGGGACTAATACTCTACCAACGTCTACTACAGTGTGACTGATTAGAGGACGGATGATACTCTAGGGGACTAATACTCTACCAACGTCTACTACAGTGTGACTGATTAGAGGACGGATGATACTCTAGGGGACTAATACTCTACCAACGTCTAATACAGTGTGACTGATTAGAGGACGGATGATACTCTAGGGGACTAATACTCTACCAACGTCTACTACAGTGTGACTGATTAGAGGACGGATGATACTCTAGGGGACTAATACTCTACCAACGTCTACTACAGTGTGACTGATTAGAGGACGGATGATACTCTAGGGGACTAATACTCTACCAACGTCTACTACAGTGTGACTGATTAGAGGACGGATGATACTCTAGGGGACTAATACTCTACCAACGTCTAATACAGTGTGACTGATTAAAGGACGGGTGATACTCTAGGGGACTAATACTCTACCAACGTCTACTACAGTGTGACTGATTAGAGGACGGATGATACTCTAGGGGACTAGTACTCTACCAACGTCTACTACAGTGCGACTGATTAGAGGACGGATGATACTCTACGGGACTAATACTCTACCAATGTCTACTACAGTGTGACTGATTATAGGACGGATGATACTCTAGGGGATTAATACTCTACCAACGTCTACTACAGTGTGACTGATTAGAGGACGGATGATACTCTAGGGGACTAATACTCCACCAACGTCTACTACAGTGTGACTGATTAGAGGACGGATGATACTCTAGGGGACTAATACTCTACCAACGTCTACTACAGTGTGACTGATTAGAGGACGGATGATACTCTAGGGGACTAATACTCTACCAACGTCTACTACAGTGTGACTGATTAAAGGACGGATGATACTCTAGGGGACTAATACTCTACCAACGTCTACTACAGTGTGACTGATTAGAGGACGGATGATACTCTAGGGGACTAATACTCTACCAACGTCTACTACAGTGTGACTGATTAGAGGACGGATGATACTCTAGGGGACTAATACTCTACCAACATCTACTACAGTGTGACTGATTAGAGGACGGATGATACTCTAGGGGACTAATACTCTACCAACGTCTACTACAGTGTGACTGATTAGAAGACGGATGATACTCTAGGGGACTAATACTCTACCAACGTCTACTACAGTGTGACTGATTAGAGGACGGATGATACTCTAGGGGATTAATACTCTACCAACGTCTACTACAGTGTGACTGATTAGAGGACGGATGATACTCTAGGGGACTAATACTCTACCAACGTCTACTACAGTGTGACTGATTAAAGGATGGATGATACTCTAGGGGACTAATACTCTACCAACGTCTACTACAGTGTGACTGATTAGAGGACGGATGATACTCTAGGGGACTAATACTCTACCAACGTCTACTACAGTGTGACTGATTAGAGGACGGATGATACTCTAGGGGACTAATACTCTACCAACGTCTACTACAGTGTGACTGATTAGAGGACGGATGATACTCTAGGGGACTAATACTCTACCAACGTCTAATACAGTGTGACTGATTAAAGGACGGATGATACTCTAGGGGACTAATACTCTACCAACGTCTACTACAGTGTCACTGATTAGAGGACGGATGATACTCTAGGGGACTAATACTCTACCAACGTCTACTACAGTGTGACTGATTAGAGGACGGATGATACTCTAGGGGACTAATACTCTACCAATGTCTAATACAGTGTGACTGATTAAAGGACGGATGATACTCTAGGGGACTAATACTCTACCAACATCTAATACAGTGTGACTGATTAGAGGACGGATGATACTCTAGGGGACTAATACTCTACCAACGTCTATTACAGTGTGACTGATTAGAGGACGGATGATACTCTAAGGGACTAATACTCTACCAACGTCTACTACAGTGTGACTGATTAGAGGACGGATGATACTCTAGGGGACTAATACTCTACCAATGTCTAATACAGTGTGACTGATTAAAGGACGGATGATACTCTAGGAGACTAATACTCTACCAACGTCTACTACAATGTGACTGATTAGAGGACGGATGATACTCTAGGGGACTAATACTCTACCAACGTCTATTACAGTGTGACTGATTAGAGGATGGATGATACTCTAGGGGACTAATACTCTACCAACATCTAATACAGTGTGACTGATTAGAGGACGGATGATACTCTAGGGGACTAATACTCTACCAACGTCTATTACAGTGTGACTGATTAGAGGACGGATGATACTCTAGGGGACTAATACTCTACCAACGTCTACTACAGTGTGACTGATTAGAGGACGGATGATACTCTAGGGGACTAATACTCTACCAACATCTAATACAGTGTGACTGATTAAAGGACGGATGATACTCTAGGGGACTAATACTCTACCAATGTCTACTACAGTGTGACTGATTATAGGACGGATGATACTCTAGGGGATTAATACTCTACCAACGTCTACTACAGTGTGACTGATTAGAGGACGGATGATACTCTAGGGGACTAATACTCCACCAACGTCTACTACAGTGTGACTGATTAGAGGACGGATGATACTCTAGGGGACTAATACTCTACCAACGTCTACTACAGTGTGACTGATTAGATGACGGATGATACTCTAGGGGATTAATACTCTACCAACGTCTACTACAGTGTGACTGATTAAAGGACGGATGATACTCTATGGGACTAATACTCTACCAACGTCTACTACAGTGTGACTGATTAGAGGACGGATGATACTCTAGGGGACTAATACTCTACCAACGTCTACTACAGTGTGACTGATTATAGGACGGATGATACTCTAGGGGACTAATACTCTACCAACGTCTACTACAGTGTGACTGATTAGAGGACGGATGATACTCTAGGGGACTAATACTCTACCAACGTCTACTACAGTGTGACTGATTAGAGGACGGATGATACTCTAGGGGACTAATACTCTACCAACGTCTACTACAGTGTGACTGATTAGAGGACGGATGATACTCTAGGGGACTAATACTCTACCAACATCTACTACAGTGTGACTGATTAGAGGACGGATGATACTCTAGGGGACTAATACTCTACCAACGTCTAATACAGTGTGACTGATTAAAGGACGGATGATACTCTAGGGGACAAATACTCTACCAATGTCTACTACAGTGTGACTGATTAGAGGACGGATGTTACTCTAGGGGACTAATACTCTACCAATGTCTACTACAGTGTGACTGATTATAGGACAGATGATACTCTAGGGGACTAATATTCTACCAATGTCTACTACAGTGTGACTGATTAGAGGACGGATGATACTCTAGGGGACTAATACTCTACCAACGTCTACTACAGTGTGACTGATTATAGGACGGATGATACACTAGGGGACTAATACTCTACCAATGTCTACTACAGTGTGACTGATTATAGGACGGATGATACTCTAGGGGATTAATACTCTACCAACGTCTACTACAGTGTGACTGATTAAAGGACGGATGATACTCTAGGGGACTAATACTCTACCAATGTCTACTACAGTGTGACTGATTATAGGACGGATGATACTCTAGGGGATTAATACTCTACCAACGTCTACTACAGTGTGACTGATTAGAGGACGGATGATACTCTAGGGGACTAATACTCTACCAACATCTACTACAGTGTGACTGATTAGAGGACGGATGATACTCTAGGGGACTAATACTCTACCAACATCTAATACAGTGTGACTGATTAAAGGACGGATGATACTCTAGGGGACTAATACTCTACCAACGTCTACTACAGTGTGACTGATTAGAGGATGGATGATACTCTAGGGGACTAATACTCTACCAACGTCTACTACAGTGTGACTGATTAGAGGACGGATGATACTCTAGGGGACTAATACTCTACCAACGTCTACTACAGTGTGACTGATTAGAGGACGGATGATACTCTAGGGGACTAATACTCTACCAACGTCTACTACAGTGTGACTGATTAGAGGACGGATGATACTCTAGGGGACTAATACTCTACCAACGTCTACTACAGTGTGACTGATTAGAGGACGGATGATACTCTAGGGGACTAATACTCTACCAACGTCTACTACAGTGTGACTGATTAGAGGACGGATGATACTCTAGGGGACTAATACTCTACCAACGTCTACTACAGTGTGACTGATTAGAGGACGGATGATACTCTAGGGGACTAATACTCTACCAACGTCTACTACAGTGTCACTGATTAGAGGACGGATGATACTCTAGGGGACTAATACTCTACCAACGTCTACTACAGTGTGACTGATTAGAGGACGGATGATACTCTAGGGGACTAATACTCTACCAACATCTAATACAGTGTGACTGATAAGAGGACGGATGATACTCTAGGGGACTAATACTCTATCAACGTCTACTACAGTGTGACTGATTAGAGGACGGATGATACTCTAGGGGACTAATACTCTATCAATGTCTACTACAGTGTGACTGAATAGAGGACGGATGATACTCTAGGGGACTAATACTCTACCAACGTCTACTACAGTGTGACTGATTAGAGGACGGATGATACTCTAGGGGACAAATACTCTACCAACGTCTACTACAGTGTGACTGATTAGAGGACGGATGATACTCTAGGGGATTAATACTCTACCAACGTCTACTACAGTGTGACTGATTAGAGGACGGATGATACTCTAGGGGACTAATACTCTACTAACGTCTACTACAGTGTGACTGATTAGAGGACGGATGATACTCTAGGGGACTAATACTCTACCAACGTCTACTACAGTGTGACTGATTAGAGGACGGATGATACTCTAGGGGACTAATACTCTTACCAACGTCTAATACAGTGTGACTGATTAAAGGACGGATGATACTCTAGGGGACTAATACTCTACCAACGTCTAATACAGTGTGACTGATTATAGGATGGATGATACTCTAGGGGACTAATACTCTACCAACGTCTACTACAGTGTGATTGATTAGAAGACGGATAATACTCTAGGGGACTAATACTCTACCAATGTCTAATACAGTGTGACTGATTAGAGGACGGGTGATACTCTAGGGGATTAATACTCTACCAACGTCTACTACAGTGTGACTGATTAGAGGACGGATGATACTCTAGGGGATTAATACTCTACCAACGTCTACTACAGTGTGACTGATTAGAGGACGGGTGATACTCTAGGGGACTAATACTCTACCAACGTCTACTACAGTGTGACTGATTAGAGGACGGATGATACTCTAGGGGATTAATACTCTACCAACGTCTAATACAGTGTGACTGATTAGAGGACGGATGATACTCTAGGGGACTAATACTCTACCAACGTCTACTACAGTGTGACTGATTAGAGGACGGATGATACTCTAGGGGACTAATACTCTACCAATGTCTAATACAGTGTGACTGATTAGAGGACGGGTGATACTCTAGGGGACTAATACTCTACCAACGTCTACTACAGTGTGACTGATTAAAGGACGGATGATACTCTAGGGGACTAATACTCTACTAACGTCTACTACAGTGTGACTGATTAGAGGACGGATGATACTCTAGGGGACTAATACTCTACCAACATCTACTACAGTGTGACTGATTAGAGGACGGATGATACTCTAGGGGACTAATACTCTACCAACGTCTAATACAGTGTGACTGATTAGAGGACGGGTGATACTCTAGGGGACTAATACTCTACCAACGTCTACTACAGTGTGACTGATTAGAGGACGGATGATACTCTAGGGGACTAATACTCTACCAACGTCTACTACAGTGTGACTGATTAGAGGACGGATGATACTCTAGGGGACTAATACTCTACCAACGTCTACTACAGTGTGACTGATTAGAGGACGGATGATACTCTAGGGGACTAATACTCTACCAACGTCTACTACAGTGTGACTGATTAGAGGACGGATGATACTCTAGGGGACTAATACTCTACCAACGTCTACTACAGTGTGACTGATTAGAGGACGGATGATACTCTAGGGGACTAGTACTCTACCAACGTCTACTACAGTGTGACTGATTAGAGGATGGATGATACTCTAGGGGACTAATACTCTACCAACGTCTATTACAGTGTGACTGATTAGAGGACGGATGATACTCTAGGGGACTAATACTCTACCAACGTCTACTACAGTGTGACTGATTAGAGGATGGATGATACTCTAGGGGACTAATACTCTACCAACGTCTATTACAGTGTGACTGATTAGAGGACGGATGATACTCTAGGGGACTAATACTCTACCAACGTCTACTACAGTGTGACTGATTAGAGGATGGATGATACTCTAGGGGACTAATACTCTACCAACGTCTACTACAGTGTGACTGATTAGAGGAAGGATGATACTCTAGGGGACTAATACTCTACCAACGTCTAATACAGTGTGACTGATTAGAGGACGGATGATACTCTAGGGGACTAATACTCTACCAACATCTACTACAGTGTGACTGATTAGAGGACGGATGATACTCTAGGGGACTAATACTCTACCAACATCTACTACAGTGTGACTGATTAGAGGACGGATGATACTCTAGGGGACTAATACTCTACCAACGTCTACTACAGTGTAACTGATTAGAGGACGGATGATACTCTAGGGGACTAATACTCTACCAACGTCTAATACAGTGTGACTGATTAGAGGACGGATGATACTCTAGGGGACTAATACTCTACCAACGTCTACTACAGTGCGACTGATTAGAGGACGGATGATACTCTAGGGGACTAATACTCTACCAACATCTACTACAGTGTGACTGATTAGAGGACGGATGATACTCTAGGGGACTAATACTCTACCAACGTCTACTACAGTGTGACTGATTAGAGGACGGATGATACTCTAGGGGACTAATACTCTACCAACATCTACTACAGTGTGACTGATTAGAGGACGGATGATACTCTAGGGGACTAATACTCTACCAATGTCTACTACAGTGTGACTGATTAGAGGATGGATGATACTCTAGGGGACTAATACTCTACCAACGTCTACTACAGTGTGACTGATTAGAGGACGGATGATACTCTAGGGGACTAATACTCTACCAACGTCTACTACAGTGTGACTGATTAGAGGACGGATGATACTCTAGGGGACTAATACTCTACTAACGTCTACTACAGTGCGACTGATTAGAGGACGGATGATACTCTAGGGGACTAATACTCTACCAACGTCTACTACAGTGTGACTGATTAGAGGACGGATGATACACTAGGGGACTAATACTCTACCAACGTCTACTACAGTGTGACTGATTAGAGGACGGATGATAATCTAGGGGACTAATACTCTACCAACGTCTACTACAGTGTGACTGATTAGAGGACGGATGATACTCTAGGGGACTAATACTCTACCAACGTCTACTACAGTGTGACTGATTAGAGGACGGATGATACTCTAGGGGACTAATACTCTACTAACGTCTACTACAGTCCGACTGATTAGAGGACGGATGATACTCTAGGGGACTAATACTCTACCAACGTCTACTACAGTGTGACTGATTAGAGGATGGATGATACTCTAGGGGAGTAATACTCTACCAACGTCTAATACAGTGTGACTGATTAGAGGACGGGTGATACTCTAGGGGACTAATACTCTACCAACGTCTACTACAGTGTGACTGATTAGAGGACGGATGATACTCTAGGGGACTAATACTCTACCAACGTCTACTACAGTGTGACTGATTAGAGGACGGATGATACTCTAGGGGACTAATACTCTACCAACATCTACTACAGTGTGACTGATTAGAGGACGGATGATACTCTAGGGGACTAATACTCTACCAACGTCTAATACAGTGTGACTGATTAGAGGATGGATGATACTCTAGGGGACTAATACTCTACCAACGTCTACTACAGTGTGATTGATTAGAAGACGGATAATACTCTAGGGGACTAATACTCTACCAATGTCTAATACAGTGTGACTGATTAGAGGACGGGTGATACTCTAGGGGATTAATACTCTACCAACGTCTACTACAGTGTGACTGATTAGAGGACGGATGATACTCTAGGGGATTAATACTCTACCAACGTCTACTACAGTGTGACTGATTAGAGGACGGGTGATACTCTAGGGGACTAATACTCTACCAACGTCTACTACAGTGTGACTGATTAGAGGATGGATGATACTCTAGGGGATTAATACTCTACCAACGTCTAATACAGTGTGACTGATTAGAGGACGGATGATACTCTAGGGGACTAATACTCTACCAACGTCTACTACAGTGCGACTGATTAGAGGACGGATGATACTCTAGGGGACTAATACTCTACCAACATCTACTACAGTGTGACTGATTAGAGGACGGATGATACTCTAGGGGACTAATACTCTACCAACATCTAATACAGTGTGACTGATTAGAGGATGGATTATACTCTAGGGGACAAATACTCTACCAACGTCTACTACAGTGTGACTGATTAGAGGACGGATGATACTCTAGGGGACTAATACTCTACCAACGTCTAATACAGTGTGACTGATTAGAGGACGGATGATACTCTAGGGGACTAATACTCTACCAACGTCTACTACAGTGTGACTGATTAGAGGACGGATGATACTCTAGGGGACTAATACTCTACCAACGTCTACTACAGTGTGACTGATTAGAGGACGGATGATACTCTAGGGGACTAATACTCTACCAACGTCTAATACAGTGTGACTGATTAGAGGACGGATGATACTCTAGGGGACAAATACTCTACCAACGTTTACTATAGTGTGACTGATTAGAGGACGGATGATACTCTAGGGGACTAATACTCTACCAACGTCTACTACAGTGTGACTGATTAGAGGACGGATGATACTCTAGGGGACTAATACTCTACCAAGGTCTAATACAGTGTGACTGATTAGAGGACGGATGATACTCTAGGGGACAAATACTCTACCAACGTTTACTATAGTGTGACTGATTAGAGGACGGATGATACTCTAGGGGACTAATACTCTACCAACGTCTACTACAGTGTGACTGATTAGAGGACGGATGATACTCTAGGGGACTAATACTCTACCAACGGTCTACTACAGTGTGACTGATTAGAGGACGGATGATACACTAGGGGACTAATACTCTACCAACGTCTACTACAGTGTGACTGATTAGAGGACGGATGATACTCTAGGGGACTAATACTCTACCAACGTCTAATACAGTGTGACTGATTAGAGGACGGATGATACTCTAGGGGACTAATACTCTACCAACGTCTACTACAGTGTGACTGATTAGAGGACGGATGATACACTAGGGGACTAATACTCTACCAACGTCTACTACAGTGTGACTGATTAAAGGACGGATGATACTCTAGGGGACTAATACTCTACCAACGTCTAATACAGTGTGACTGATTAGAGGACGGATGATACTCTAGGGGACTAATACTCTACCAACGTCTACTACAGTGTGACTGATTAGAGGACGGATGATACTCTAGGGGATTAATACTCTACCAACGTCTAATACAGTGTGACTGATTAAAGGACGGGTGATACTCTAGGGGACTAATACTCTACCAACGTCTAATACAGTGTGACTGATTAGAGGACGGATGATACTCTAGGGGACTAATACTCTACCAACGTCTACTACAGTGTGACTGATTAGAGGACGGATGATACTCTAGGGGACTAATACTCTACCAACCTCTAATACAGTGTGACTGATTAGAGGACGGATGATACACTAGGGGATTAATACTCTACCAACGTCTACTACAGTGTGACTGATTAGAGGACGGATGATACTCTAGGGGACTAATACTCTACCAACGTCTAATACAGTGTGACTGATTAGAGGACGGATGATACACTAGGGGACTAATACTCTACCAACGTCTACTACAGTGTGACTGATTAGAGGACGGATGATACTCTAGGGGACTAATACTCTACCAACGTCTACTACAGTGTGACTGATTAGAGGACGGATGATACTCTAGGGGACTAATATTCTACTAACGTCTGCTACAGTGTGACTGTTTAGAGGACGGATGATACTCTAGGGGACTAATACTCTACCAACGTCTATTACAGTGTGACTGATTAGAGGACGGATGATACTCTAGGGGACTAATACTCTACCAACGTCTACTACAGTGTGACTGATTAGAGGACGGATGATACTCTAGGGGATTAATACTCTACCAACGTCTACTACAGTGTGACTGATTAGAGGACGGATGATACTCTAGGGGACTAATACTCTACCAACGTCTACTACAGTGTGACTGATTAGAGGACGGATGATACTCTAGGGGACTAATACTCTACCAACGTCTACTACAGTGTGACTGATTAGAGGACGGGTGATACTCTAGGGGACTAATACTCTACCAACGTCTATTACAGTGTGACTGATTAGAAGACGGATGATACTCTAGGGGACTAATACTCTACCAACGTCTACTACAGTGTGACTGATTAGAGGACGGATGATACTCTAGGGGACTAATACTCTACCAACGTCTACTACAGTGTGACTGATTAGAGGACGGATGATACTCTAGGGGACTAATACTCTACTAACGTCTACTACAGTGTGACTGATTAGAGGACGGATGATACTCTAGGGGACTAATACTCTACCAACGTCTACTACAGTGTGACTGATTAGAGGACGGATGATACTCTAGGGGACTAATACTCTACCAACGTCTAATACAGTGTGACTGATTAGAGGACGGATGATACTCTAGGGGACTAATACTCTACCAACGTCTACTACAGTGCGACTGATTAGAGGACGGATGATACTCTAGGGGACTAATACTCTACCAACATCTACTACAGTGTGACTGATTAGAGGACGGATGATACTCTAGGGGACTAATACTCTACCAACATCTACTACAGTGTGACTGATTAGAGGACGGATGATACTCTAGGGGAATAATACTCTACCAATGTCTACTACAGTGTGACTGATTAGAGGACGGATGATACTCTAGGGGACTAATACTCTACCAACGTCTACTACAGTGTGACTGATTAGAGGACGGATGATACTCTAGGGGACTAATACTCTACCAATGTCTACTACAGTGTGACTGATTAGAGGATGGATGATACTCTAGGGGACTAATACTCTACCAACGTCTACTACAGTGTGACTGATTAGAGGACGGATGATACTCTAGGGGACTAATACTCTACCAACATCTAATACAGTGCGACTGATTAGAGGACGGATGATACTCTAGGGGACTAATACTCTACCAACGTCTACTACAGTGCGACTGATTAGAGGACGGATGATACTCTAGGGGACTAATACTCTACCAACATCTACTACAGTGTGACTGATTAGAGGACGGATGATACTCTAGGGGACTAATACTCTACCAACGTCTACTACAGTGTGACTGATTAGAAGACGGATGATACTCTAGGGGATTAATACTCTACCAACGTCTACTACAGTGTGACTGATTAGAGGACGGATGATACTCTAGGGAACTAATACTCTACCAACGTCTACTATAGTGTGACTGATTAGAGGACGGATGATACTCTAGGGGATTAATACTCTACCAACGTCTACTACAGTGTGACTGATTAGAGGACGGATGATACTCTAGGGGACTAATACTCTACCAACGTCTACTACAGTGTGACTGATTAGAGGACGGATGATACTCTAGGGGACTAATACTCTACCAACGTCTACTACAGTGTGACTGATTAGAGGAC
The DNA here is from genome assembly GCA_963680875.1 of Bathymodiolus brooksi. Classification (NCBI taxonomy): domain Eukaryota; kingdom Metazoa; phylum Mollusca; class Bivalvia; order Mytilida; family Modiolidae; genus Bathymodiolus; species Bathymodiolus brooksi. The sequence goes on from OY804584.1 coordinate 80,715,777, forward strand.
GGGTGATACTCTAGGGGACTAATACTCTACCAACGTCTATTACAGTGTGACTGATTAGAAGACGGATGATACTCTAGGGGACTAATACTCTACCAACGTCTACTACAGTGTGACTGATTAGAGGACGGATGATACACTAGGGGACTAATACTCTACCAACGTCTACTACAGTGTGACTGATTAGAGGACGGATGATACTCTAGGGGACTAATACTCTACTAACGTCTACTACAGTGTGACTGATTAGAGGACGGATGATACTCTAGGGGACTAATACTCTACCAACGTCTACTACAGTGTGACTGATTAGAGGACGGATGATACTCTAGGGGACTAATACTCTACCAACGTCTACTACAGTGTGACTGATTAGAGGACGGATGATACTCTAGGGGACTAATACTCTACCAACGTCTACTACAGTGTGACTGATTAGAGGACGGGTGATACTCTAGGGGACTAATACTCTACCAACGTCTATTACAGTGTGACTGATTAGAAGACGGATGATACTCTAGGGGACTAATACTCTACCAACGTCTACTACAGTGTGACTGATTAGAGGACGGATGATACTCTAGGGGACTAATACTCTACCAACGTCTACTACAGTGTGACTGATTAGAGGACGGATGATACTCTAGGGGACTAATACTCTACTAACGTCTACTACAGTGTGACTGATTAGAGGACGGATGATACTCTAGGGGACTAATACTCTACCAACGTCTACTACAGTGTGACTGATTAGAGGACGGATGATACTCTAGGGGACTAATACTCTACCAACGTCTAATACAGTGTGACTGATTAGAGGACGGATGATACTCTAGGGGACTAATACTCTACCAACGTCTACTACAGTGCGACTGATTAGAGGACGGATGATACTCTAGGGGACTAATACTCTACCAACATCTACTACAGTGTGACTGATTAGAGGACGGATGATACTCTAGGGGACTAATACTCTACCAACATCTACTACAGTGTGACTGATTAGAGGACGGATGATACTCTAGGGGAATAATACTCTACCAATGTCTACTACAGTGTGACTGATTAGAGGACGGATGATACTCTAGGGGACTAATACTCTACCAACGTCTACTACAGTGTGACTGATTAGAGGACGGATGATACTCTAGGGGACAAATACTCTACCAACGTTTACTATAGTGTGACTGATTAGAGGACGGATGATACTCTAGGGGATTAATACTCTACCAACGTCTACTACAGTGTGACTGATTAGAGGACGGATGATACTCTAGGGGACTAATACTCTACCAACGTCTACTACAGTGTGACTGATTAGAGGACGGATGATACACTAGGGGACTAATACTCTACCAACGTCTACTACAGTGTGACTGATTAAAGGACGGATGATACTCTAGGGGACTAATACTCTACCAACGTCTAATACAGTGTGACTGATTAGAGGACGGATGATACTCTAGGGGACTAATACTCTACCAACGTCTACTACAGTGTGACTGATTAGAGGACGGATGATACTCTAGGGGATTAATACTCTACCAACGTCTAATACAGTGTGACTGATTAAAGGACGGGTGATACTCTAGGGGACTAATACTCTACCAACGTCTAATACAGTGTGACTGATTAGAGGACGGATGATACTCTAGGGGACTAATACTCTACCAACGTCTACTACAGTGTGACTGATTAGAGGACGGATGATACTCTAGGGGACTAATACTCTACCAACCTCTAATACAGTGTGACTGATTAGAGGACGGATGATACACTAGGGGATTAATACTCTACCAACGTCTACTACAGTGTGACTGATTAGAGGACGGATGATACTCTAGGGGACTAATACTCTACCAACGTCTAATACAGTGTGACTGATTAGAGGACGGATGATACACTAGGGGACTAATACTCTACCAACGTCTACTACAGTGTGACTGATTAGAGGACGGATGATACTCTAGGGGACTAATACTCTACCAACGTCTACTACAGTGTGACTGATTAGAGGACGGATGATACTCTAGGGGACTAATATTCTACTAACGTCTGCTACAGTGTGACTGTTTAGAGGACGGATGATACTCTAGGGGACTAATACTCTACCAACGTCTATTACAGTGTGACTGATTAGAGGACGGATGATACTCTAGGGGACTAATACTCTACCAACGTCTACTACAGTGTGACTGATTAGAGGACGGATGATACTCTAGGGGATTAATACTCTACCAACGTCTACTACAGTGTGACTGATTAGAGGACGGATGATACTCTAGGGGACTAATACTCTACCAACGTCTACTAGAGTGTGACTGATTAGAGGACGGATGATACTCTAGGGGACTAATACTCTACCAACGTCTACTACAGTGTGACTGATTAGAGGACGGGTGATACTCTAGGGGACTAATACTCTACCAACGTCTATTACAGTGTGACTGATTAGAAGACGGATGATACTCTAGGGGACTAATACTCTACCAACGTCTACTACAGTGTGACTGATTAGAGGACGGATGATACTCTAGGGGACTAATACTCTACCAACGTCTACTACAGTGTGACTGATTAGAGGACGGATGATACTCTAGGGGACTAATACTCTACTAACGTCTACTACAGTGTGACTGATTAGAGGACGGATGATACTCTAGGGGACTAATACTCTACCAACGTCTACTACAGTGTGACTGATTAGAGGACGGATGATACTCTAGGGGACTAATACTCTACCAACGTCTAATACAGTGTGACTGATTAGAGGACGGATGATACTCTAGGGGACTAATACTCTACCAACGTCTACTACAGTGCGACTGATTAGAGGACGGATGATACTCTAGGGGACTAATACTCTACCAACATCTACTACAGTGTGACTGATTAGAGGACGGATGATACTCTAGGGGACTAATACTCTACCAACATCTACTACAGTGTGACTGATTAGAGGACGGATGATACTCTAGGGGAATAATACTCTACCAATGTCTACTACAGTGTGACTGATTAGAGGACGGATGATACTCTAGGGGACTAATACTCTACCAACGTCTACTACAGTGTGACTGATTAGAGGACGGATGATACTCTAGGGGACTAATACTCTACCAATGTCTACTACAGTGTGACTGATTAGAGGATGGATGATACTCTAGGGGACTAATACTCTACCAACGTCTACTACAGTGTGACTGATTAGAGGACGGATGATACTCTAGGGGACTAATACTCTACCAACATCTAATACAGTGCGACTGATTAGAGGACGGATGATACTCTAGGGGACTAATACTCTACCAACGTCTACTACAGTGCGACTGATTAGAGGACGGATGATACTCTAGGGGACTAATACTCTACCAACATCTACTACAGTGTGACTGATTAGAGGACGGATGATACTCTAGGGGACTAATACTCTACCAACGTCTACTACAGTGTGACTGATTAGAAGACGGATGATACTCTAGGGGATTAATACTCTACCAACGTCTACTACAGTGTGACTGATTAGAGGACGGATGATACTCTAGGGAACTAATACTCTACCAACGTCTACTATAGTGTGACTGATTAGAGGACGGATGATACTCTAGGGGATTAATACTCTACCAACGTCTACTACAGTGTGACTGATTAGAGGACGGATGATACTCTAGGGGACTAATACTCTACCAACGTCTACTACAGTGTGACTGATTAGAGGACGGATGATACTCTAGGGGACTAATACTCTACCAACGTCTACTACAGTGTGACTGATTAGAGGACGGGTGATACTCTAGGGGACTAATACTCTACCAACGTCTATTACAGTGTGACTGATTAGAAGACGGATGATACTCTAGGGGACTAATACTCTACCAACGTCTACTACAGTGTGACTGATTAGAGGACGGATGATACACTAGGGGACTAATACTCTACCAACGTCTACTACAGTGTGACTGATTAGAGGACGGATGATACTCTAGGGGACTAATACTCTACTAACGTCTACTACAGTGTGACTGATTAGAGGACGGATGATACTCTAGGGGACTAATACTCTACCAACGTCTACTACAGTGTGACTGATTAGAGGACGGATGATACTCTAGGGGACTAATACTCTACCAACGTCTACTACAGTGTGACTGATTAGAGGACGGATGATACTCTAGGGGACTAATACTCTACCAACGTCTACTACAGTGTGACTGATTAGAGGACGGGTGATACTCTAGGGGACTAATACTCTACCAACGTCTATTACAGTGTGACTGATTAGAAGACGGATGATACTCTAGGGGACTAATACTCTACCAACGTCTACTACAGTGTGACTGATTAGAGGACGGATGATACTCTAGGGGACTAATACTCTACCAACGTCTACTACAGTGTGACTGATTAGAGGACGGATGATACTCTAGGGGACTAATACTCTACTAACGTCTACTACAGTGTGACTGATTAGAGGACGGATGATACTCTAGGGGACTAATACTCTACCAACGTCTACTACAGTGTGACTGATTAGAGGACGGATGATACTCTAGGGGACTAATACTCTACCAACGTCTAATACAGTGTGACTGATTAGAGGACGGATGATACTCTAGGGGACTAATACTCTACCAACGTCTACTACAGTGCGACTGATTAGAGGACGGATGATACTCTAGGGGACTAATACTCTACCAACATCTACTACAGTGTGACTGATTAGAGGACGGATGATACTCTAGGGGACTAATACTCTACCAACATCTACTACAGTGTGACTGATTAGAGGACGGATGATACTCTAGGGGAATAATACTCTACCAATGTCTACTACAGTGTGACTGATTAGAGGACGGATGATACTCTAGGGGACTAATACTCTACCAACGTCTACTACAGTGTGACTGATTAGAGGACGGATGATACTCTAGGGGACTAATACTCTACCAATGTCTACTACAGTGTGACTGATTAGAGGATGGATGATACTCTAGGGGACTAATACTCTACCAACGTCTACTACAGTGTGACTGATTAGAGGACGGATGATACTCTAGGGGACTAATACTCTACCAACATCTAATACAGTGCGACTGATTAGAGGACGGATGATACTCTAGGGGACTAATACTCTACCAACGTCTACTACAGTGTGACTGATTAGAGGACGGATGATACTCTAGGGGACTAATACTCTACCAACATCTACTACAGTGTGACTGATTAGAGGACGGATGATACTCTAGGGGACTAATACTCTACCAACGTCTACTACAGTGTGACTGATTAGAAGACGGATGATACTCTAGGGGATTAATACTCTACCAACGTCTACTACAGTGTGACTGATTAGAGGACGGATGATACTCTAGGGAACTAATACTCTACCAACGTCTACTATAGTGTGACTGATTAGAGGACGGATGATACTCTAGGGGATTAATACTCTACCAACGTCTACTACAGTGTGACTGATTAGAGGACGGATGATACTCTAGGGGACTAATACTCTACCAACGTCTACTACAGTGTGACTGATTAGAGGACGGATGATACTCTAGGGGACTAATACTCTACCAACGTCTACTACAGTGTGACTGATTAGAGGACGGGTGATACTCTAGGGGACTAATACTCTACCAACGTCTATTACAGTGTGACTGATTAGAAGACGGATGATACTCTAGGGGACTAATACTCTACCAACGTCTACTACAGTGTGACTGATTAGAGGACGGATGATACACTAGGGGACTAATACTCTACCAACGTCTACTACAGTGTGACTGATTAGAGGACGGGTGATACTCTAGGGGACTAATACTCTACCAACGTCTATTACAGTGTGACTGATTAGAAGACGGATGATACTCTAGGGGACTAATACTCTACCAACGTCTACTACAGTGTGACTGATTAGAGGACGGATGATACACTAGGGGACTAATACTCTACCAACGTCTACTACAGTGTGACTGATTAGAGGACGGATGATACTCTAGGGGACTAATACTCTACTAACGTCTACTACAGTGTGACTGATTAGAGGACGGATGATACTCTAGGGGACTAATACTCTACCAACGTCTACTACAGTGTGACTGATTAGAGGACGGATGATACTCTAGGGGACTAATACTCTACCAACGTCTACTACAGTGTGACTGATTAGAGGACGGATGATACTCTAGGGGACTAATACTCTACCAACGTCTACTACAGTGTGACTGATTAGAGGACGGGTGATACTCTAGGGGACTAATACTCTACCAACGTCTATTACAGTGTGACTGATTAGAAGACGGATGATACTCTAGGGGACTAATACTCTACCAACGTCTACTACAGTGTGACTGATTAGAGGACGGATGATACTCTAGGGGACTAATACTCTACCAACGTCTACTACAGTGTGACTGATTAGAGGACGGATGATACTCTAGGGGACTAATACTCTACTAACGTCTACTACAGTGTGACTGATTAGAGGACGGATGATACTCTAGGGGACTAATACTCTACCAACGTCTACTACAGTGTGACTGATTAGAGGACGGATGATACTCTAGGGGACTAATACTCTACCAACGTCTAATACAGTGTGACTGATTAGAGGACGGATGATACTCTAGGGGACTAATACTCTACCAACATCTACTACAGTGTGACTGATTAGAGGACGGATGATACTCTAGGGGACTAATACTCTACCAACATCTACTACAGTGTGACTGATTAGAGGACGGATGATACTCTAGGGGAATAATACTCTACCAATGTCTACTACAGTGTGACTGATTAGAGGACGGATGATACTCTAGGGGACTAATACTCTACCAACGTCTACTACAGTGTGACTGATTAGAGGACGGATGATACTCTAGGGGACTAATACTCTACCAATGTCTACTACAGTGTGACTGATTAGAGGATGGATGATACTCTAGGGGACTAATACTCTACCAACGTCTACTACAGTGTGACTGATTAGAGGACGGATGATACTCTAGGGGACTAATACTCTACCAACGTCTACTACAGTGTGACTGATTAGAGGACGGATGATACTCTAGGGGACTAATACTCTACCAACATCTACTACAGTGTGACTGATTAGAGGACGGATGATACTCTAGGGGACTAATACTCTACCAACGTCTACTACAGTGTGACTGATTAGAAGACGGATGATACTCTAGGGGATTAATACTCTACCAACGTCTACTACAGTGTGACTGATTAGAGGACGGATGATACTCTAGGGAACTAATACTCTACCAACGTCTACTATAGTGTGACTGATTAGAGGACGGATGATACTCTAGGGGATTAATACTCTACCAACGTCTACTACAGTGTGACTGATTAGAGGACGGATGATACTCTAGGGGACTAATACTCTACCAACGTCTACTACAGTGTGACTGATTAGAGGACGGATGATACTCTAGGGGACTAATACTCTACCAACGTCTACTACAGTGTGACTGATTAGAGGACGGGTGATACTCTAGGGGACTAATACTCTACCAACGTCTATTACAGTGTGACTGATTAGAAGACGGATGATACTCTAGGGGACTAATACTCTACCAACGTCTACTACAGTGTGACTGATTAGAGGACGGATGATACACTAGGGGACTAATACTCTACCAACGTCTACTACAGTGTGACTGATTAGAGGACGGATGATACTCTAGGGGACTAATACTCTACTAACGTCTACTACAGTGTGACTGATTAGAGGACGGATGATACTCTAGGGGACTAATACTCTACCAACGTCTACTACAGTGTGACTGATTAGAGGACGGATGATACTCTAGGGGACTAATACTCTACCAACGTCTAATACAGTGTGACTGATTAGAGGACGGATGATACTCTAGGGGACTAATACTCTACCAACGTCTACTACAGTGCGACTGATTAGAGGACGGATGATACTCTAGGGGACTAATACTCTACCAACATCTACTACAGTGTGACTGATTAGAGGACGGATGATACTCTAGGGGACTAATACTCTACCAACATCTACTACAGTGTGACTGATTAGAGGACGGATGGTACTCTAGGGGACTAATACTCTACCAATGTCTACTACAGTGTGACTGATTAGAGGACGGATGATACTCTAGGGGACTAATACTCTACCAACGTCTACTACAGTGTGACTGATTAGAGGACGGATGATACTCTAGGGGACTAATACTCTACCAATGTCTACTACAGTGTGACTGATTAGAGGATGGATGATACTCTAGGGGACTAATACTCTACCAACGTCTACTACAGTGTGACTGATTAGAGGACGGATGATACTCTAGGGGACTAATACTCTACCAACGTCTACTACAGTGTGACTGATTAGAGGACGGATGATACTCTAGGGGACTAATACTCTACCAACGTCTACTACAGTGTGACTGATTAGAGGATGGATGATACTCTAGGGGATTAATACTCTACCAACGTCTAATACAGTGTGACTGATTAGAGGACGGATGATACTCTAGGGGACTAATACTCTACCAACGTCTACTACAGTGTGACTGATTAGAGGACGGATGATACTCTAGGGGACTAATACTCTACCAACGTCTACTACAGTGCGACTGATTAGAGGACGGATGATACTCTAGGGGACTAATACTCTACCAACGTCTATTACAGTGTGACTGATTAGAGGATGGATGATACTCTAGGGGACTAATACTCTACCAACGTCTACTACAGTGTGACTGATTAGAGGACGGATGATACTCTAGGGGACTAATACTCTACCAACGTCTACTACAGTGTGACTGATTAGAGGACGGATGATACTCTAGGGGACTAATACTCTACCAACGTCTACTACAGTGTGACTGATTAGAGGACGGATGATACTCTAGGGGACTAATACTCTACCAACGTCTACTACAGTGTGACTGATTAGAGGACGGATGATACTCTAGGGGACTAGTACTCTACCAACGTCTACTACAGTGTGACTGATTAGAGGATGGATGATACTCTAGGGGACTAATACTCTACCAACGTCTATTACAGTGTGACTGATTAGAGGATGGATGATAATCTAGGGGACTAATACTCTACCAACGTCTACTACAGTGTGACTGATTAGAGGACGGATGATACTCTAGGGGACTAATACTCTACCAACGTCTACTACAGTGTGACTGATTAGAGGACGGATGATACTCTAGGGGACTAATACTCTACCAACGTCTACTACAGTGTGACTGATTAGAGGACGGATGATACTCTAGGGGACTAATACTCAACCAACGTCTACTACAGTGTGACTGATTAGAGGACGGATGATACTCTAGGGGACTAATACTCTACCAACGTCTACTACAGTGTGACTGATTAGAGGACGGATGATACTCTAGGGGACTAATACTCTACTAACGTCTACTACAGTGTGACTGATTAGAGGACGGATGATACTCTAGGGGACTAATACTCTACCAACGTCTACTACAGTGTGACTGATTAGAGGACGGATGATACTCTAGGGGACTAATACTCTACCAACGTCTACTACAGTGTGACTGATTAGAGGACGGATGATACTCTAGGGGACTAATACTCTACCAACGTCTACTACAGTGTGACTGATTAGAGGACGGATGATACTCTAGGGGACTAATACTCTAACAACGTCTACTACAGTGTGACTGATTAGAGGACGGATGATACTCTAGGGGACTAATACTCTACCAACGTCTAATACAGTGTGACTGATTAGAGGACGGATGATACTCTAGGGGACTAATACTCTACCAACGTCTACTACAGTGTGACTGATTAGAGGACGGATGATACTCTAGGGGACTAATACTCTACCAACGTCTACTACAGTGTGACTGATTAGAGGACGGATGATACTCTAGGGGATTAATACTCTACCAACGTCTACTACAGTGTGACTGATTAGAGGACGGATGATACTCTAGGGGACTAATACTCTATCAACGTCTACTACAGTGTGACTGATTAGAGGATGGATGATACTCTAGGGGACTAATACTCTATCAACGTCTACTACAGTGTGACTGATTAGAGGACGGATGATACTCTAGGGGACTAATACTCTACCCACGTCTACTACAGTGTGACTGATTAGAGGACGGATGATACTCTAGGGGACTAATACTCTACCAACGTCTACTACAGTGTGACTGATTAGAGGATGGATGATACTCTAGGGTACTAATACTCTACCAACGTCTACTACAGTGTGACTGATTAGAGGACGGATGATACTCCAGGGGACTAATACTCTACCAACGTCTACTACAGTGTGACTGATTAGAGGACGGATGATACTCTAGGGGACTAATACTCTACCAACGTCTAATACAGTGTGACTGATTAGAGGACGGATGATACTCTAGGGGACTAATACTCTACCAACGTCTACTACAGTGTGACTGATTAGAGGACGGATGATACTCTAGGGGACTAATACTCTACCAACGTCTACTACAGTGTGACTGATTAGAGGACGGATGATACTCTAGGGGACTAATACTCTACCAACGTCTAATACAGTGTGACTGATTAGAGGACGGATGATACTCTAGGGGACTAATACTCTACCAACGTCTACTACAGTGTGACTGATTAGAGGACGGATGATACTCTAGGGGACTAATACTCTACCAACGTCTACTACAGTGTGACTGATTAGAAGACGGATGATACTCTAGGGGATTAATACTCTACCAACGTCTACTACAGTGTGACTGATTAGAGGACGGATGATACTCTAGGGGACTAATACTCTACCAACGTCTACTACAGTGTGACTGATTAGAGGACGGATGATACTCTAGGGGATTAATACTCTACCAACGTCTACTACAGTGTGACTGATTAGAGGACGGATGATACTCTAGGGGACTAATACTCTACCAACGTCTACTACAGTGTGACTGATTAGAGGACGGATGATACTCTAGGGGACTAATACTCTACCAACGTCTACTACAGTGTGACTGATTAGAGGACGGGTGATACTCTAGGGGACTAATACTCTACCAACGTCTATTACAGTGTGACTGATTAGAAGACGGATGATACTCTAGGGGACTAATACTCTACCAACGTCTACTACAGTGTGACTGATTAGAGGACGGATGATACTCTAGGGGACTAATACTCTACCAACGTCTACTACAGTGTGACTGATTAGAGGACGGATGATACTCTAGGGGACTAATACTCTACTAACGTCTACTACAGTGTGACTGATTAGAGGACGGATGATACTCTAGGGGACTAATACTCTACCAACGTCTACTACAGTGTGACTGATTAGAGGACGGATGATACTCTAGGGGACTAATACTCTACCAACGTCTAATACAGTGTGACTGATTAGAGGACGGATGATACTCTAGGGGACTAATACTCTACCAACGTCTACTACAGTGCGACTGATTAGAGGACGGATGATACTCTAGGGGACTAATACTCTACCAACATCTACTACAGTGTGACTGATTAGAGGACGGATGATACTCTAGGGGACTAATACTCTACCAACATCTACTACAGTGTGACTGATTAGAGGACGGATGATACTCTAGGGGAATAATACTCTACCAATGTCTACTACAGTGTGACTGATTAGAGGACGGATGATACTCTAGGGGACTAATACTCTACCAACGTCTACTACAGTGTGACTGATTAGAGGACGGATGATACTCTAGGGGACTAATACTCTACCAATGTCTACTACAGTGTGACTGATTAGAGGATGGATGATACTCTAGGGGACTAATACTCTACCAACGTCTACTACAGTGTGACTGATTAGAGGACGGATGATACTCTAGGGGACTAATACTCTACCAACATCTAATACAGTGCGACTGATTAGAGGACGGATGATACTCTAGGGGACTAATACTCTACCAACGTCTACTACAGTGCGACTGATTAGAGGACGGATGATACTCTAGGGGACTAATACTCTACCAACATCTACTACAGTGTGACTGATTAGAGGACGGATGATACTCTAGGGGACTAATACTCTACCAACGTCTACTACAGTGTGACTGATTAGAAGACGGATGATACTCTAGGGGACTAATACTCTACCAATGTCTACTACAGTGTGACTGATTAGAGGACGGATGATACTCTAGGGGACTAATACTCTACCAACGTCTACTACAGTGTGACTGATTAGAGGACGGATGATACTCTAGGGGACTAATACTCTACCAATGTCTACTACAGTGTGACTGATTAGAGGATGGATGATACTCTAGGGGACTAATACTCTACCAACGTCTAATACAGTGTGACTGATTAGAGGACGGATGATACTCTAGGGGACTAATACTCTACCAACGTCTACTACAGTGTGACTGATTAGAGGACGGATGATACTCTAGGGGACTAATACTCTACCAACGTCTACTACAGTGTGACTGATTAGAGGATGGATGATACTCTAGGGGATTAATACTCTACCAACGTCTAATACAGTGTGACTGATTAGAGGACGGATGATACTCTAGGGGACTAATACTCTACCAACGTCTACTACAGTGCGACTGATTAGAGGACGAATGATACTCTAGGGGACTAATACTCTACCAACATCTACTACAGTGTGACTGATTAGAGGACGGATGATACTCTAGGGGACTAATACTCTACCAACATCTAATACAGTGTGACTGATTAGAGGATGGATTATACTCTAGGGGACAAATACTCTACCAACGTCTACTACAGTGTGACTGATTAGAGGACGGATGATACTCTAGGGGACTAATACTCTACCAACGTCTAATACAGTGTGACTGATTAGAGGACGGATGATACTCTAGGGGACTAATACTCTACCAACGTCTACTACAGTGTGACTGATTAGAGGACGGATGATACTCTAGGGGACTAATACTCTACCAACGTCTACTACAGTGTGACTGATTAGAGGACGGATGATACTCTAGGGGACTAATACTCTACCAACGTCTAATACAGTGTGACTGATTAGAGGACGGATGATACTCTAGGGGACAAATACTCTACCAACGTTTACTATAGTGTGACTGATTAGAGGACGGATGATACTCTAGGGGACTAATACTCTACCAACGTCTACTACAGTGTGACTGATTAGAGGACGGATGATACTCTAGGGGACTAATACTCTACCAAGGTCTAATACAGTGTGACTGATTAGAGGACGGATGATACTCTAGGGGACAAATACTCTACCAACGTTTACTATAGTGTGACTGATTAGAGGACGGATGATACTCTAGGGGATTAATACTCTACCAACGTCTACTACAGTGTGACTGATTAGAGGACGGATGATACTCTAGGGGACTAATACTCTACCAACGTCTACTACAGTGTGACTGATTAGAGGACGGATGATACACTAGGGGACTAATACTCTACCAACGTCTACTACAGTGTGACTGATTAAAGGACGGATGATACTCTAGGGGACTAATACTCTACCAACGTCTAATACAGTGTGACTGATTAGAGGACGGATGATACTCTAGGGGACTAATACTCTACCAACGTCTACTACAGTGTGACTGATTAGAGGACGGATGATACTCTAGGGGATTAATACTCTACCAACGTCTAATACAGTGTGACTGATTAAAGGACGGGTGATACTCTAGGGGACTAATACTCTACCAACGTCTAATACAGTGTGACTGATTAGAGGACGGATGATACTCTAGGGGACTAATACTCTACCAACGTCTACTACAGTGTGACTGATTAGAGGACGGATGATACTCTAGGGGACTAATACTCTACCAACCTCTAATACAGTGTGACTGATTAGAGGACGGATGATACACTAGGGGATTAATACTCTACCAACGTCTACTACAGTGTGACTGATTAGAGGACGGATGATACTCTAGGGGACTAATACTCTACCAACGTCTAATACAGTGTGACTGATTAGAGGACGGATGATACACTAGGGGACTAATACTCTACCAACGTCTACTACAGTGTGACTGATTAGAGGACGGATGATACTCTAGGGGACTAATACTCTACCAACGTCTACTACAGTGTGACTGATTAGAGGACGGATGATACTCTAGGGGACTAATATTCTACTAACGTCTGCTACAGTGTGACTGTTTAGAGGACGGATGATACTCTAGGGGACTAATACTCTACCAACGTCTATTACAGTGTGACTGATTAGAGGACGGATGATACTCTAGGGGACTAATACTCTACCAACGTCTACTACAGTGTGACTGATTAGAGGACGGATGATACTCTAGGGGACTAATACTCTACCAACGTCTACTACAGTGTGACTGATTAGAGGACGGATGATACTCTAGGGGACTAATACTCTACCAAGGTCTAATACAGTGTGACTGATTAGAGGACGGATGATACTCTAGGGGACAAATACTCTACCAACGTTTACTATAGTGTGACTGATTAGAGGACGGATGATACTCTAGGGGATTAATACTCTACCAACGTCTACTACAGTGTGACTGATTAGAGGACGGATGATACTCTAGGGGACTAATACTCTACCAACGTCTACTACAGTGTGACTGATTAGAGGACGGATGATACACTAGGGGACTAATACTCTACCAACGTCTACTACAGTGTGACTGATTAGAGGACGGATGATACTCTAGGGGACTAATACTCTACCAACGTCTAATACAGTGTGACTGATTAGAGGACGGATGATACTCTAGGGGACTAATACTCTACCAACGTCTACTACAGTGTGACTGATTAGAGGACGGATGATACTCTAGGGGATTAATACTCTACTAACGTCTAATACAGTGTGACTGATTAAAGGACGGGTGATACTCTAGGGGACTAATACTCTACCAACGTCTAATACAGTGTGACTGATTAGAGGACGGATGATACTCTAGGGGACTAATACTCTACCAACGTCTACTACAGTGTGACTGATTAGAGGACGGATGATACTCTAGGGGACTAATACTCTACCAACCTCTAATACAGTGTGACTGATTAGAGGACGGATGATACACTAGGGGATTAATACTCTACCAACGTCTACTACAGTGTGACTGATTAGAGGACGGATGATACTCTAGGGGACTAATACTCTACCAACGTCTAATACAGTGTGACTGATTAGAGGACGGATGATACACTAGGGGACTAATACTCTACCAACGTCTACTACAGTGTGACTGATTAGAGGACGGATGATACTCTAGGGGACTAATACTCTACCAACGTCTACTACAGTGTGACTGATTAGAGGACGGATGATACTCTAGGGGACTAATACTCTACTAACGTCTGCTACAGTGTGACTGTTTAGAGGACGGATGATACTCTAGGGGACTAATAATCTACCAACGTCTATTACAGTGTGACTGATTAGAGGACGGATGATACTCTAGGGGACTAATACTCTACCAACGTCTACTACAGTGTGACTGATTAGAGGACGGATGATACTCTAGGGGACTAATACTCTACCAACGTCTACTACAGTGTGACTGATTAGAGGACGGATGATACTCTAGGGGACTAATACTCTACCAACCTCTAATACAGTGTGACTGATTAGAGGACGGATGATACACTAGGGGATTAATACTCTACCAACGTCTACTACAGTGTGACTGATTAGAGGACGGATGATACTCTAGGGGACTAATACTCTACCAACGTCTAATACAGTGTGACTGATTAGAGGACGGATGATACACTAGGGGACTAATACTCTACCAACGTCTACTACAGTGTGACTGATTAGAGGACGGATGATACTCTAGGGGACTAATACTCTACCAACGTCTACTACAGTGTGACTGATTAGAGGACGGATGATACTCTAGGGGACTAATACTCTACTAACGTCTGCTACAGTGTGACTGTTTAGAGGACGGATGATACTCTAGGGGACTAATACTCTACCAACGTCTATTACAGTGTGACTGATTAGAGGACGGATGATACTCTAGGGGACTAATACTCTACCAACGTCTACTACAGTGTGACTGATTAGAGGACGGATGATACTCTAGGGGACTAATACTCAACCAACGTCTACTACAGTGTGACTGATTAGAGGACGGATGATACTCTAGGGGACTAATACTCTACCAACGTCTACTACAGTGTGACTGATTAGAGGACGGATGATACTCTAGGGGACTAATACTCTACCAACGTCTAATACAGTGTGACTGATTAGAGGACGGATGATACTTTAGGGGACTAATACTCTACCAACGTCTACTACAGTGTGACTGATTAGAGGACAGATGATACTCTAGGGGACTAATACTCTACCAACATCTAATACAGTGTGACTGATTAGAGGACGGATGATACTTTAGGGGACTAATACTCTACCAACGTCTACTACAGTGTGACTGATTAGAGGACGGATGATACTCTAGGGGACTAATACTCTACCAACGTCTACTACAGTGTGACTGATTAGAGGACAGATGATACTCTAGGGGACTAATACTCTACCAACATCTAATACAGTGTGACTGATTAGAGGATGGATGATACTTTAGGGGACTAATACTCTACCAACGTCTACTACAGTGTGACTGATTAGAGGACGGATGATACTCTAGGGGACTAATACTCTACCAATGTCTACTACAGTGTGACTGATTAGAGGATGGATGATACTCTAGGGGACTAATACTCTACCAACGTCTACTACAGTGTGACTGATTAGAGGACGGATGATACTCTAGGGGACTAATACTCTACCAACGTCTATTACAGTGTGACTGATTAGAGGACGGATGATACTCTAGGGGACTAATACTCTACCAACGTCTACTACAGTGTGACTGATTAGAGGATGGATGATACTCTAGGGGATTAATACTCTACCAACGTCTAATACAGTGTGACTGATTAGAGGACGGATGATACTCTAGGGGACTAATACTCTACCAACGTCTACTACAGTGTGACTGATTAGAGGACGGATGATACTCTAGGGGACTAATACTCTACCAACGTCTACTACAGTGCGACTGATTAGAGGACGGATGATACTCTAGGGGACTAATACTCTACCAACATCTACTACAGTGTGACTGATTAGAGGACGGATGATACTCTAGGGGACTAATACTCTACCAACATCTAATACAGTGTGACTGATTAGAGGATGGATTATACTCTAGGGGACAAATACTCTACCAACGTCTACTACAGTGTGACTGATTAGAGGACGGATGATACTCTAGGGGACTAATACTCTACCAACGTCTAATACAGTGTGACTGATTAGAGGACGGATGATACTCTAGGGGACTAATACTCTACCAACGTCTACTACAGTGTGACTGATTAGAGGACGGATGATACTCTAGGGGACTAATACTCTACCAACGTCTACTACAGTGTGACTGATTAGAGGACGGATGATACTCTAGGGGACTAATACTCTACCAACGTCTAATACAGTGTGACTGATTAGAGGACGGATGATACTCTAGGGGACAAATACTCTACCAACGTTTACTATAGTGTGACTGATTAGAGGACGGATGATACTCTAGGGGACTAATACTCTACCAACGTCTACTACAGTGTGACTGATTAGAGGACGGATGATACTCTAGGGGACTAATACTCTACCAAGGTCTAATACAGTGTGACTGATTAGAGGACGGATGATACTCTAGGGGACAAATACTCTACCAACGTTTACTATAGTGTGACTGATTAGAGGACGGATGATACTCTAGGGGATTAATACTCTACCAACGTCTACTACAGTGTGACTGATTAGAGGACGGATGATACTCTAGGGGACTAATACTCTACCAACGTCTACTACAGTGTGACTGATTAGAGGACGGATGATACACTAGGGGACTAATACTCTACCAACGTCTACTACAGTGTGACTGATTAAAGGACGGATGATACTCTAGGGGACTAATACTCTACCAACGTCTAATACAGTGTGACTGATTAGAGGACGGATGATACTCTAGGGGACTAATACTCTACCAACGTCTACTACAGTGTGACTGATTAGAGGACGGATGATACTCTAGGGGATTAATACTCTACCAACGTCTAATACAGTGTGACTGATTAAAGGACGGGTGATACTCTAGGGGACTAATACTCTACCAACGTCTAATACAGTGTGACTGATTAGAGGACGGATGATACTCTAGGGGACTAATACTCTACCAACGTCTACTACAGTGTGACTGATTAGAGGACGGATGATACTCTAGGGGACTAATACTCTACCAACCTCTAATACAGTGTGACTGATTAGAGGACGGATGATACACTAGGGGATTAATACTCTACCAACGTCTACTACAGTGTGACTGATTAGAGGACGGATGATACTCTAGGGGACTAATACTCTACCAACGTCTAATACAGTGTGACTGATTAGAGGACGGATGATACACTAGGGGACTAATACTCTACCAACGTCTACTACAGTGTGACTGATTAGAGGACGGATGATACTCTAGGGGACTAATACTCTACCAACGTCTACTACAGTGTGACTGATTAGAGGACGGATGATACTCTAGGGGACTAATACTCTACTAACGTCTGCTACAGTGTGACTGTTTAGAGGACGGATGATACTCTAGGGGACTAATACTCTACCAACGTCTATTACAGTGTGACTGATTAGAGGACGGATGATACTCTAGGGGACTAATACTCTACCAACGTCTACTACAGTGTGACTGATTAGAGGACGGATGATACTCTAGGGGACTAATACTCTACCAACGTCTACTACAGTGTGACTGATTAGAGGACGGATGATACTCTAGGGGACTAATACTCTACCAACCTCTAATACAGTGTGACTGATTAGAGGACGGATGATACACTAGGGGATTAATACTCTACCAACGTCTACTACAGTGTGACTGATTAGAGGACGGATGATACTCTAGGGGACTAATACTCTACCAACGTCTAATACAGTGTGACTGATTAGAGGACGGATGATACACTAGGGGACTAATACTCTACCAACGTCTACTACAGTGTGACTGATTAGAGGACGGATGATACTCTAGGGGACTAATACTCTACCAACGTCTACTACAGTGTGACTGATTAGAGGACGGATGATACTCTAGGGGACTAATACTCTACTAACGTCTGCTACAGTGTGACTGTTTAGAGGACGGATGATACTCTAGGGGACTAATACTCTACCAACGTCTATTACAGTGTGACTGATTAGAGGACGGATGATACTCTAGGGGACTAATACTCTACCAACGTCTACTACAGTGTGACTGATTAGAGGACGGATGATACTCTAGGGGACTAATACTCAACCAACGTCTACTACAGTGTGACTGATTAGAGGACGGATGATACTCTAGGGGACTAATACTCTACCAACGTCTACTACAGTGTGACTGATTAGAGGACGGATGATACTCTAGGGGACTAATACTCTACCAACGTCTAATACAGTGTGACTGATTAGAGGACGGATGATACACTAGGGGACTAATACTCTACCAACGTCTACTACAGTGTGACTGATTAGAGGACAGATGATACTCTAGGGGACTAATACTCTACCAACATCTAATACAGTGTGACTGATTAGAGGACGGATGATACTTTAGGGGACTAATACTCTACCAACGTCTACTACAGTGTGACTGATTAGAGGACGGATGATACTCTAGGGGACTAATACTCTACCAACGTCTACTACAGTGTGACTGATTAGAGGACAGATGATACTCTAGGGGACTAATACTCTACCAACATCTAATACAGTGTGACTGATTAGAGGATGGATGATACTTTAGGGGACTAATACTCTACCAACGTCTACTACAGTGTGACTGATTAGAGGACGGATGATACTCTAGGGGACTAATACTCTACCAACGTCTACTACAGTGTGACTGATTAGAAGACGGATGATACTCTAGGGGATTAATACTCTACCAACGTCTACTACAGTGTGACTGATCAGAGGACGGATGATACTCTAGAGGACTAATACTCTACCAACGTCTACTACAGTGTGACTGATTAGAGGACGGATGATACTCTAGGGGACTAATACTCTACCAACGTCTAATACAGTGTGACTGATTAGAGGACGGATGATACTTTAGGGGACTAATACTCTACCAACGTCTAATACAGTGTGACTGATTAGAGGACGGATGATACTCTAGGGGACTAATACTCTACCAACGTCTACTACAGTGTGACTGATTAAAGGACGGATGATACTCTAGGGGACTAATACTCTACCAACGTCTAATACAGTGTGACTGATTAGAGGACGGATGATACTCTAGGGGACTAATACTCTACCAACGTCTACCACAGTGTGACTGATTAGAGGACGGATGATACTCTAGGGGACTAATACTCTACCAATGTCTAATACAGTGTGACTGATTAGAGGACGGATGATACTCTAGGGGACTAATACTCTACCAACGTCTACTACAGTGTGACTGATTAGAGGACGGATGATACTCTAGGGGACTAATACTCTACCAACGTCTACTACAGTGTGACTGATTAGAGGACGGATGATACTCTAGGGGACTAATACTCTACCAACGTCTAATACAGTGTGACTGATTAGAGGACGGATGATACACTAGGGGACTAATACTCTACCAACGTCTACTACAGTGTGACTGATTAGAGGACGGATGATACTCTAGGGGACTAATACTCTACCAACGTCTACTACAGTGTGACTGATTAGAGGACGGATGATACTCTAGGGGACTAATACTCTACTAACGTCTGCTACAGTGTGACTGTTTAGAGGACGGATGATACTCTAGGGGACTAATACTCTACCAACGTCTATTACAGTGTGACTGATTAGAGGACGGATGATACTCTAGGGGACTAATACTCTACCAACGTCTACTACAGTGTGACTGATTAGAGGACGGATGATACTCTAGGGGACTAATACTCAACCAACGTCTACTACAGTGTGACTGATTAGAGGACGGATGATACTCTAGGGGACTAATACTCTACCAACGTCTACTACAGTGTGACTGATTAGAGGACGGATGATACTCTAGGGGACTAATACTCTACCAACGTCTAATACAGTGTGACTGATTAGAGGACGGATGATACACTAGGGGACTAATACTCTACCAACGTCTACTACAGTGTGACTGATTAGAGGACAGATGATACTCTAGGGGACTAATACTCTACCAACATCTAATACAGTGTGACTGATTAGAGGACGGATGATACTTTAGGGGACTAATATTCTACCAACGTCTACTACAGTGTGACTGATTAGAGGACGGATGATACTCTAGGGGACTAATACTCTACCAACGTCTACTACAGTGTGACTGATTAGAGGACAGATGATACTCTAGGGGACTAATACTCTACCAACATCTAATACAGTGTGACTGATTAGAGGATGGATGATACTTTAGGGGACTAATACTCTACCAACGTCTACTACAGTGTGACTGATTAGAGGACGGATGATACTCTAGGGGACTAATACTCTACCAACGTCTACTACAGTGTGACTGATTAGAAGACGGATGATACTCTAGGGGATTAATACTCTACCAACGTCTACTACAGTGTGACTGATCAGAGGACGGATGATACTCTAGAGGACTAATACTCTACCAACGTCTACTACAGTGTGACTGATTAGAGGACGGATGATACTCTAGGGGACTAATACTCTACCAACGTCTAATACAGTGTGACTGATTAGAGGACGGATGATACTTTAGGGGACTAATACTCTACCAACGTCTAATACAGTGTGACTGATTAGAGGACGGATGATACTCTAGGGGACTAATACTCTACCAACGTCTACTACAGTGTGACTGATTAAAGGACGGATGATACTCTAGGGGACTAATACTCTACCAACGTCTAATACAGTGTGACTGATTAGAGGACGGATGATACTCTAGGGGACTAATACTCTACCAACGTCTACCACAGTGTGACTGATTAGAGGACGGATGATACTCTAGGGGACTAATACTCTACCAATGTCTAATACAGTGTGACTGATTAGAGGACGGATGATACTCTAGGGGACTAATACTCTACCAACGTCTACTACAGTGTGACTGATTAGAGGACGGATGATACTCTAGGGGACTAATACTCTACCAACGTCTACTACAGTGTGACTGATTAGAGGACGGATGATACTCTAGGGGACTAATACTCTACCAACGTCTAATACAGTGTGACTGATTAGAGGACGGATGATACTCTATGGGACTAATACTCTACCAACGTCTACTACAGTGTGACTGATTAGAGGACGGATGATACTCTAGGGGACTAATACTCTACCAACATCTAATACAGTTTGACTGATTAGAGGACGGATGATACTCTAGGGGACTAATACTCTACCAACGTCTACTACAGTGTGACTGATTAGAGGACGGATGATACTCTAGGGGACTAATACTCTGCCAACGTCTACTACAGTGTGACTGATTAGAGGACGGATGATACTCTAGGGGACTAATACTCTACCAACGTCTAATACAGTGTGACTGATTAGAGGACGGATGATACTTTAGGGGACTAATACTCTACCAACGTCTAATACAGTGTGACTGATTAGAGGACGGATGATACTCTAGGGGACTAATACTCTACCAACGTCTACTACAGTGTGACTGATTAGAGGACGGATGATACTCCAGGGGACTAATACTCTACCAACGTCTACTACAGTGTGACTGATTAGAGGATGGATGATACTCTAGGGGACTAATACTCTACCAACGTCTACTACAGTGTCACTGATTAGAGGATGGATGATACTCTAGGGGACTAATACTCTACTAACGTCTACTACAGTGTGACTAATTAGAGGACGGATGATACTCTAGGGGACTAATACTCTACCAACGTCTACTACAGTGTGACTAATTAGAGGACGGATGATACTCTAGGGGACTAATACTCTACCAACGTCTACTACAGTGTGACTGATTAGAGGACGGATGATACTCTAGGGGACTAATACTCTACCAACGTCTACTACAGTGTGACTGATTAGAGGATGGATGATACTCTAGGGGACTAATACTCTACCAACGTCTACTACAGTGTGACTGATTAGAGGACGGATGATACTCTAGGGGACTAATACTCTACCAACGTCTACTACAGTGTGACTGATTAGAGGATGGATGATACTCTAGGGGACTAATACTCTACTAACGTCTACTACAGTGTGACTAATTAGAGGACGGATGATACTCTAGGGGACTAATACTCTACCAACGTCTACTACAGTGTGACTAATTAGAGGACGGATGATACTCTAGGGGACTAATACTCTACCAACGTCTACTACAGTGTGACTGATTAGAGGACGGATGATACTCTAGGGGACTAATACTCTACCAACGTCTACTACAGTGTGACTGATTAGAGGACGGATGATACTCTAGGGGATTAATACTCTACCAACGTCTACTACAGTGTGACTGATTAGAGGATGGATGATACTCTAGGGGACTAATACTCTACCAACGTCTACTACAGTGTGACTGATTAGAGGACGGATGATACTCTAGGGGACTAATACTCTACCAACGTCTACTACAGTGTGACTGATTAGAGGACGGATGATACTCTAGGGGAATAATACTCTACCAACATCTAATACAGTTTGACTGATTAGAGGACGGATGATACTCTAGGGGACTAATACTCTACCAACGTCTACTACAGTGTGACTGATTAGAGGACGGATGATACTCTAGGGGACTAATACTCTACCAACGTCTACTACAGTGTGACTGATTAGAGGACGGATGATACTCTAGGGGACTAATACTCTACCAACGTCTAATACAGTGTGACTGATTAGAGGACGGATGATACTCTAGGGGACTAATACTCTACCAACGTCTAATACAGTGTGACTGATTAGAGGACGGATGATACTCTAGGGGACTAATACTCTACCAACATCTAATACAGTTTGACTGATTAGAGGACGGATGATACTCTAGGGGACTAATACTCTACCAACGTCTACTACAGTGTGACTGATTAGAGGACGGATGATACTCTAGGGGACTAATACTCTGCCAACGTCTACTACAGTGTGACTGATTAGAGGACGGATGATACTCTAGGGGACTAATACTCTACCAACGTCTACTACAGAAGTTAAATTAAGTGCGCATGGCGCGTTTTTAAAATTATTACTTTCACAAAGTACGCTTAAAAGTGGATATCAACGCACACTCGAAACTAATTGTGTCGAAGTCGCAATGATCGTCCATTTTACTTCCGAAGCACCGTCGGTTTTTTGGGGGATTCATTTTGCTCAGTCTTTAGTTTTCTGTGTAGTGTTTAATAGATCATTGTTTGTCTATCTGTCCTGTTTCGTTTGGTCATTGTATTGTCTGATCATCTTTGGCTTACGGCTTCTGATTACCCCTTTGGTATCTTCAAACTCTTCTTACTTGGAAATATTCGAGAATTCGAATTATCGGTGACACATGCAGCTAATATTTGTAATTCGCGTTATTCAAAGAAACGACTGTTCGAGATTTTGATATTCGAGCATAGATTCCAATTGTAAGAAAAAAGCAAGCTTAATTCAATTATTCCTGCTGTTTGTTGTTGTTCGTCTTAACAATATAATCAAATTTAATCACAATGTATCTTTCTATTTCGGTGTAGTGTGTTTTTAAAGTCCATTATCGAAACTAGGAAAGGCAATATGAATACCTCAATAATTCGATCGATATATTCCATGCCACAGGCAGGTAGATATCATACCCTATGTCATACAAAAATAATATTCTATTACACTGTGTTTCTGAATATTTTTAAAGATCTGTTAGAGTACATACAATCAATGTCTCTGTCCTCATACAAACAGCATTAAAACATTTGACTTCTCTACCCTTTGCAGAGCTATTCTTAGCTCTACGCTAAAAGACGATTACAAGAATTAGTTCACCTTCGTTTGTGTAATTAAAAACCAATGACCATCGTCGTTATGAATATCTTTTTTTAGGAAGGGACAAACCCTTTTTGCTTTCGTGGCCAGTGTATGAATTTTGTTCCAATCGCCAAGTGGTCAAACCGATTTACAAAGTATCAGTGTCGATGTATGAAAAACTAGTGACGTATTTAACGGCATTATCATGTCTCAAAATTAGCTTTTTGTCATGTTTATTTTTATTGTCCTCTCCCATTTATCTTATGGTTGCTATTTGAAGTTGAAGTCATCGCTACTAAAATTCTACGGTTGCCATCACTATCTGGTTGTCATCGTTACTAAATACCCATATTTCAAAATACAATGGATCTTTTCCATTTACGTAGATATTTTTTTTTCATTGGTGTTACGTGTTATTTTTCCAGAATTACTTACTTCTAGTCAATTGTACTATTCAGATGTAATGATTTTATTCGATCTTATTATTATTTTTGAACTATTCCTAAAACTCTAATAGTACAACATTATGTTTGCTTGATTTATATTGAAATTTAAAAAGAAAATTAGCATAAACCTGCTATTATACAATTTCATGTCTGTGGTGTTACCTTTCCTATTAAGGCTGGGTAAGAGTTATCTGTCTTGTCATATTTGAAGAAAAAATAGTTTCTCCCTTTGCTTATTTCCTGTTTCATGACATGTGCAGACGACAAAACCAAAAGTGATCCATGAACTAATATACAGCCGAAAAGGTACGTGCGATTGGCATAGTATATAAATGTTATGTCTGTGGTGTACTTCTCACTACATCTTTTTGCTAGAATTGAACAAAATATAAAAATATGCAATGCATTACATTTGGTATTCTTCACAGGATATACATATAAAACATAGTCATGGAGAAATTATTTTCCTTTTATCCTGAAAATGCTTACCTGCTTGTCTGTGGTGTTACTGTCCATGGTGTTACCATAAAGATTTGTAACACCACAGACATTTAGCATTAAAATTGTGAATAAACACATTATTCCATCAACAGTAATATTCAGAACAACATATTACTCTTTAACCTATGCAGAGAAATTGTTCAAACATCGTGATTTACTTATAAGATATCGTTTAGCAAACTGATGGGAATATACTGTTTACTTAGACCTGGTAATACCAGGTACATATCTTCATTACACCATGGACATATCTTCATAGCACCATGGACAAAACTGATATTGTTTCATGCATTAAACCAATATGTTGGAAAACTGAATATTGTACTGAAAACATTTAAGAAAACAAAAAATATAGGTTGATAGTTGTGTTTTTTTCTTGAATTAAATGTTTACATTCATGAAGATGTCTCTGGTGTTACTTTTGTCATCTGTGGTGTTACCTCTTGTCAATGGTATTACCTCATGAAAATTGTTTCATAAAAAAGATAAATGACATAATTGAAATAAATTATATTATAGTTGAATAAAGTTGACTTTGATTGCTATGTATAAGTCATCTTTTATTTAAATAAAGAGAAACAAAATACAATTATGAAAACTTGTTTGTTTCATAATGCAGCTTAAATGGTACTCCACAATTACATTTCCAAATATTGTGGGGAAAAAATAGAACTCCAAAGAAAATATCCTAAACTATGAATATTTTGTTTGTATTTTACTTTGACCTCAAAATATTAATTTATTTTCATGATGGTTTTCCCGACTGCATATTATGTGAATAGATCATTGTAATGTAGGCAAATCTAAACTACTAAAGAAAAACATGAAAGAAAATATATGACATCACCAAAAAATTAACAGAAAAAAGTATGTGTATTTTGATAATGACCCATATAAATTTCACATCTGTGGTGTACTTCTCACTACTTCTATTTGTTGGAATTGAACAAAATATAAGAATATACAATACATTACATTTGATATAATTCACACTATATAAAATATAACCAGGGAGAAATTATGTTAATGTTATCCTTAAAATACCTACCTGTTTGTCTGTGGTGTTACTGTCCATGGCGTTACCATAACAATTGTAACACCACAGACAGTTAGCATTAAAATTGTGAATAAGCACGTTCTGCCACAAACAGTAATATTCAGAACAAAATATTGCTCTTTACTCTATGCGCAGAAGTTGTTCAAACAGCGTGATTTACTTATAAGATATCGTTTAGCAAACTGATGGGTGTATACTGTTTAGACCTGGTAACACCAGGGGCATATCTTCATAGCACCATGGACAAAACTGATATTGTTTATGCATTAACCCATTATATTGTACTGAAAACATTTAAGAAAACAAAAAATATAGGTTGATAGTTGTGTTTCGAATTAAATCTTTGCATTCATGAAGATGTATCTGGTGTTACTTTTGTCATCTGTGGTGCTACCTCTTGTCAATGGTGTTA
The DNA here is from genome assembly GCA_963680875.1 of Bathymodiolus brooksi. NCBI lineage: Eukaryota > Metazoa > Mollusca > Bivalvia > Mytilida > Modiolidae > Bathymodiolus > Bathymodiolus brooksi. The sequence continues at coordinate 80,743,217 of OY804584.1, forward strand.
CCTCATGGAAATTTGTTCATATAAAGGATAAATGACATAATTGAAATAAATCATATTATATTTGAATAAAGTTGACTTTGATTGCTATGTATAAGTCATCTTTTATTTAAATAAAGTGAAAGAAATACAATTATGAAAACTTGTTTGTTTCATAATGCAGCTTAAATGGTACTCCACAACTACATTTCCAAATAATGTGGAAAAAATAGAATTCCAAAGAAAATATCCAAAATTATGAATAATTTTCCTGTATATTATATATTTAACCACTTTTGACATAAAAATTATATATTTATTTTCCTGCAAAGAATAATGTTATGTTGGTAACACCACGGACTGAAAAATATGAGGGGTGCAACATATCTTGAAATAATTTTTGTCATGGTGGTTTTCCCGACTGCATATGAATATATCATTGTAATGTAGGCAAAACTAAATTTAGAAAAACGTGAAAGAAAATATTTGATGTCACCAAAAAATGAACAGGGAAAAGTACGTGTATTTTGATAATGACCCATTTACGTTATTTGTGTTTGCTTGCATATGGTAGTGTCCAACATATATCTAGTGTTTTGTTTTGTTTGTCTTCGTCTTGTGTTCCCAGTGTTGCCAGTGTCTCTAAATTGTCCATTCTTGATTTCCCTTTCGGTTTTCTCTAACATTTATTTGTCCTGTGTCTTGTGTGCCCAACGTTGCCAGTTTCTCTAGATTGTCCATTCTTGATTTCCCTTTCGGTTTTCTCTAACATTTATTTGTCCTGTGTCTTGTGTGCCCAACGTTGCCAGTTTCTCTAGATTGTCCATTCTTGATTTCCCTTTCGGTTTTCTCTAACATTTATTTGTCCTGTGTCTTGTGTGCCCAACGTTGCCATTTCTCTAGATTGTCCATTCTTGATTTCCCTTTCGGTTTTCTCTAACATTTATTTTTCCTGTGTCTTGTGTGCCCAATGTTGCCAGTTTCTCTAGATTGTCCATTCTCGATTTCCCTCTCGGTTTTCTCTAACATTTTGATGTCCTGTGTCTTGTGTGCCCAATGTTGCCAGTTTCTCTAGATTGTCCATTCTTGATTTCCCTTTCGGTTTTCTCTAACGATTATTTGAATGTTTTGATGTCATGTTGTCATATGCATTCAGATTTCTGGAAAATTTCTTCAAAATGACTTCAACTTACTTCGTGGAGGGTACTTTTGACACTCGTAGAAAATAGGCGATTGTTTTTTTTTACCTCATTTTCAATTCATATACACCTACCAGTATCATGTAGTTCTAGGTCAAAACGTATATATATATATAATACTTAATGCTTCATGTCTCCATTGGTTAACATTGAACAGTATTTGTCTTACAAATATCCGCTATAATCCAACGTTAGAGAAAATCGAATGGATAATACAGAGACACAGGAAATAGTGCAAAGATATACATTATTGATTGCTGCAAAGCATTTTTTGCACATACAAGTAATAATTATACAGTGAAACATGTCAAAACCGAACTCTGAATAAACCGGAATCCTCTATAAACTTAACTTTGAATAAAGGTCCCAATGAAGGACACGTTTGTTATATCCCCCACAAACAAAGTTTGGGGGGGGGGGTATATAGAAATCACCCTGTTCGTCTGTCCGTCCGTCCATGTACCTTGTAAGCTCCTCCTAAACGGCTTATTGGATTTTTATGCAATTTTACACATTTGGAGTACACTACCTGCAGATGTGCATGAAGGGATATGGTTGCTGTTCAAAATTTAAAAGGGGAGATAATTCAACTTATACTTTCACGAAAAGGGGGGGGGGGGGCATGTACCTTGTAAGCGCAACTCCTACTAAACTACTTATTGAATTTTTATGAAACTTTGCACAGTTGTAGTACACAACCTGCAGATGTGCATGAAGGAATACCGTTGCTGTCTAAAATTTAGAAGGGGAGATAATTCAACTTATACTTTCACGAAAAGGGGGTCGTGTACCTTGTAAGCGCAACTCCTCCTAAACGGCTTATTGGATTTTTGTGAAACTTTCCACAGTTGTAGTACACTACCTGCAGATGTTCATGAAGGAATATGGTTGCTGTCCAAAATTTAAAAGGGAAGATAATTCAACTTATACTTTCACGAAAAGGGAGGGGGCATGTACCTTGTAAGCGCAACTCCTACTAAATTGCTTATTGAATTTTTATGAAACTTTACACAGTTGTAGTACACAACCTGCAGATGTGGATGAAGAAATATGGTCGCTGTCTAAAATTTAGAAGGGGAGATAATTCAACTTATACTTTAACGAAAAGAAGGAGGGCATGTTTCCCAATATAAAAACTACTCAAGAATAAATAATTAATTTTGAATCAATAACATTTGATGTGACCTATATCCTCTTGTAAAAAAGTTAGGAAATGTTGTAATCCTCATGTATACTGATGAAACCGTATTGATTTTAAACAATCCCGCTTTGTTGAAGACCTTGTGGCCACCCCTAGATGTATGTTCTTGGTTAGTTTATTTTGGAGATGGGATGTTGTCTCCTTGACATAACTCCATATCCATTCATTTTTCATAGGTAACTTGCTAATATACCTGTATTCCAAAGTTTGAACATCATAGTATTGCAAGCGGGGGGTATCACTCAGTGAGGTCATTCACAGTTCTAGTTAGTTTCACCTGTATAATCCGAACACCTGTCTATTATGTACACAAAAGTATTTTCCATGGATTTTCGGTTTATGCCAGTTATACTGTATATACTACAAACGAAAACCCTTGAAGTGTATGCACAATGATATGTAATGCAAGGTGGCAGAAAGGATGTGTAGAGGGTTAGGGTTAGGATTATGGTGTTTAACGCCAATTTCAACAATATGTCAGTTATATCATGGTGGTCAGTTTTATTGGTGGAGGAAACCGGAAAACCACCGACCTGCCGCAAGTCACTGACACACTTTGTTACATAATGGTGTATCGAGTATACCTTGCCATGAGCGGGATTCGAATTCACAACGTTAGATAGTTGTAAAACCAACTGTAATACGACCACGATCACGACGGTCCCAGGATGCGTAGAATTTACATACTGATATTACATCCCCCCCCCCTCCTGTGGTGGAAATACATTTGTATTTTTTAAATATTCCAATCAATCAAATTCTTCATTGCAATTTAATACCAAACATTAGATACCGCCGTTTCCGTAATCGTATGTTAGTTAGATTTACATCTTCCTGTGTAATCAGTGCCTACCATCACTAAAGTTGTGAGGTTCAGCACACGACAAGGTGTCAGTGACATGCGATAGATCTGTGATTTTCTCCCATGTCCTCCACCAATAAAACTGACCGCACTGATATAACTGAAATATTGTTTAAAAGTTGCGTCAGGCTTCCATAAATCATAATCCTCTAACATCAATCTGCTATAAAGAGATTCACATTTACCTTTTAGCCCCCAGTTGTCAAGATATTCTCATCATAAAAGCTTCGAATTCATTCTTTAACATCGTGTATGAGTTACATTCTAATGCACTGCTTTAATGAACTTAACCTTTTGGTTTTGTATCAGACCTGTAATATCAATTACCCTAGAAACTGTGAGTAATCCCGTACAACGTAAGAATATACTATTCTAATCATGTGCCGTTGGCAGAGAGCGTTTGGTTTTAAAATGTTATTCGATATTCTATAACGAGGTTCTTGTTAAGACTTATAACGTAGGCGTGACACAATGCATTAGTCTTGATAAACTTTTGTCTGATTATTTTATAAACGTGGAGCGTGGGATGGATATGGACACGAGTACTATCTGTATTGTGGTCAAGTTTGGTTTTTGTTTTGTTTTTGTTTTTGTTTGTGTGTGTGTGTGTGTGTGTGTGTTTATGTCTGCCTTAAAACGTAGATATCTAATTTAGTGATACCCCTAACTATAACCCTAATATAGTGCTCACGATGCGTTTTCAGAATTAACCGTCTTCCGGTACACTCATTATCAAAAGATTTTGAAGTTAAAAATGTAAATGTTTAATATGGGTAGACAAACCAAAGGACATAAACAGAATAGCCACAGTCACCTAAGGGAACGACCATTTAACTTGAGGGGGGGGGGGGGGGGGGGGGGTTATGGTTTTTTTCTAAAAAAATATTCTGATTCCCAATGTTGCTGAAAAAAATATTCTGATTTTGCTGGAGGAAAAAAAAAATAATCTGATTCAGAGTTTTTGTCATATAACCTAATGTCAGATTCTGGAAAAAAAAAAATAATAATCTAACTTGTGTTGTCCGAAAAAAAAATTCTGAACGAAACAAAAAACCATAACCCATCCCCCTTCAAGTTAAATGGTCGGTCCCTAACGGTATTCATGTGCAGACTTTTTCATGATAAAATGAAAAACAATTTTAAATATACCACAATGTCGGAACAATCAAATAGAAAAATCGTAAAAAGAAGCAGAATGGATACATTAAAACACACACACAATACCTTTTACCTTCCTGGCTTGGTCGATACATTAAAACACACACAATACCTTTTACCTTCCTGGCTTGGTCGATACATTAAAACACATACAATACCGCTTACCTTCCTGGCTTGGTCGATACATTAAAACACATACAATACCGCTTACCTTCCTGGCTTGGTCGATACATTAAAACACATACAATACCGCTTACCTTCCTGGCTTGGTCGATACATTAAAACACATACAATACCGCTTACCTTCCTGGCTTGGTCGATACATTAAAACACATACAATACCGCTTACCTTCCTGGCTTGGTCGATACATTAAAACACATACAATACCGCTTACCTTCCTGGCTTGGTCGATACATTAAAACACATACAATACCGCTTACCTTCCTGGCTTGGTCGATACATTAAAACACATAAAATACCGCTTACCTTCCTGGCTTGGTCGATACATTAAAACACATAAAATACCGCTTACCTTCCTGGCTTGGTCGATACATTAAAACACATACAATACCGCTTACCTTCCTGGCTTGGTCGATACATTAAAACACACACAATACCGCTTACCTTCCTGGCTTGGTCGATACATTAAAACACACACAATACCTCTTACCTTCCTGGCTTGGTCGATACATTAAAACACACACAATACCTCTTACCTTCCTGGCTTGGTCGATACATTAAAACACACACAATACCTCTTACCTTCCTGGCTTGGTCGATACATTAAAACACACACAATACCTCTTACCTTCCTGGCTTGGTCGATACATTAAAACACACACAATACCTCTTACCTTCCTGGCTTGGTCGATACATTAAAACACACACAATACCTCTTACCTTCCTGGCTTGGTCGATACATTAAAACACACACAATACCTCTTACCTTCCTGGCTTGGTCGATACATTAAAACACACACACAATACATCTTACCTTCCTGGCTTGGTCGATACATTAAAACACACACACAATACCTCTTACCTTCCTGGCTTGGTCGATACATTAAAACACACACACAATACCTCTTACCTTCCTGGCTTGGTCGATACATTAAAACACACACACAATACCTCTTACCTTCCTGGCTTGGTCGATACATTAAAACACACACAATACCTCTTACCTTCCTGGCTTGGTCGATACATTAAAACACACACACAATACCTCTTACCTTCCTGGCTTGGTCGATACATTAAAACACACACACAATACCTCTTACCTTCCTGGCTTGGTCGATACATTAAAACACACACACAATACCTCTTACCTTCCTGGCTTGGTCGATACATTAAAACACACACACAATACCTCTTACCTTCCTGGCTTGGTCGATACATTAAAACACACACACAATACCTCTTACCTTCCTGGCTTGGTCGATACATTAAAACACACACACAATACCTCTTACCTTCCTGGCTTGGTCGATACATTAAAACACACACAATACCGCTTACCTTCCTGGCTTGGTCGATACATTAAAACACACACAATACCTCTTACCTTCCTGGCTTGGTCGATACATTAAAACACACACAATACCGCTTACCTTCCTGGCTTGGTCGATACATTAAAACACACACAATACCGCTTACCTTCCTGGCTTGGTCGATACATTAAAACACACACAATACCGCTTACCTTCCTGGCTTGGTCGATACATTAAAACACACACAATACCGCTTACCTTCCTGGCTTGGTCGATACATTAAAACACACACAATACCGCTTACCTTCCTGGCTTGGTCGATACATTAAAACACACACAATACCGCTTACCTTCCTGGCTTGGTCGATACATTAAAACACACACAATACCTCTTACCTTCCTGGCTTGGTCGATACATTAAAACACATACAATACCTCTTACCTTCCTGGCTTGGTCGATACATTAAAACACATACAATACCTCTTACCTTCCTGGCTTGGTCGATACATTAAAACACATACAATACCCCTTACCTTCCTGGCTTGGTCGATACATTAAAACACATACAATACCCCTTACCTTCCTGGCTTGGTCGATACATTAAAACACATACAATACCCCTTACCTTCCTGGCTTGGTCGATACATTAAAACACACACACAATACCTCTTACCTTCCTGGCTTGGTCGATACATTAAAACACACACAATACCGCTTACCTTCCTGGCTTGGTCGATACATTAAAACACACACAATACCGCTTACCTTCCTGGCTTGGTCGATACATTAAAACACACACAATACCGCTTACCTTCCTGGCTTGGTCGATACATTAAAACACACACAATACCGCTTACCTTCCTGGCTTGGTCGATACATTAAAACACACACAATACCGCTTACCTTCCTGGCTTGGTCGATACATTAAAACACACACAATACCTCTTACCTTCCTGGCTTGGTCGATACATTAAAACACATACAATACCTCTTACCTTCCTGGCTTGGTCGATACATTAAAACACATACAATACCGCTTACCTTCCTGGCTTGGTCGATACATTAAAACACATACAATACCCCTTACCTTCCTGGCTTGGTCGATACATTAAAACACATACAATACCCCTTACCTTCCTGGCTTGGTCGATACATTAAAACACATACAATACCCCTTACCTTCCTGGCTTGGTCGATACATTAAAACACATACAATACCCCTTACCTTCCTGGCTTGGTCGATACATTAAAACACATACAATACCCCTTACCTTCCTGGCTTGGTCGATACATTAAAACACATACAATACCCCTTACCTTCCTGGCTTGGTCGATACATTAAAACACATACAATACCCCTTACCTTCCTGGCTTGGTCGATACATTAAAACACATACAATACCCCTTACCTTCCTGGCTTGGTCGATACATTAAAACACACACAATACCGCTTACCTTCCTGGCTTGGTACAGGCATATACACAATACCTCTTACCTTCCTGGCTTGGTACAGGCATATACACAATACCTCTTACCTTCCTGGCTTGGTACAGGCATATACACAATACCGCTTACCTTCCTGGCTTGGTCGATACATTAAAACACATACAATACCCCTTACCTTCCTGGCTTGGTCGATACATTAAAACACATACAATACCCCTTACCTTCCTGGCTTGGTCGATACATTAAAACACACACAATACCGCTTACCTTCCTGGCTTGGTCGATACATTAAAACACACACAATACCGCTTACCTTCCTGGCTTGGTCGATACATTAAAACACACACAATACCGCTTACCTTCCTGGCTTGGTCGATACATTAAAACACACACAATACCGCTTACCTTCCTGGCTTGGTCGATACATTAAAACACACACAATACCTCTTACCTTCCTGGCTTGGTCGATACATTAAAACACATACAATACCTCTTACCTTCCTGGCTTGGTCGATACATTAAAACACATACAATACCGCTTACCTTCCTGGCTTGGTCGATACATTAAAACACATACAATACCCCTTACCTTCCTGGCTTGGTCGATACATTAAAACACATACAATACCCCTTACCTTCCTGGCTTGGTCGATACATTAAAACACATACAATACCCCTTACCTTCCTGGCTTGGTCGATACATTAAAACACATACAATACCCCTTACCTTCCTGGCTTGGTCGATACATTAAAACACACACACAATACCTCTTACCTTCCTGGCTTGGTCGATACATTAAAACACACACAATACCGCTTACCTTCCTGGCTTGGTCGATACATTAAAACACACACAATACCGCTTACCTTCCTGGCTTGGTCGATACATTAAAACACACACAATACCGCTTACCTTCCTGGCTTGGTCGATACATTAAAACACACACAATACCGCTTACCTTCCTGGCTTGGTCGATACATTAAAACACACACAATACCGCTTACCTTCCTGGCTTGGTCGATACATTAAAACACACACAATACCTCTTACCTTCCTGGCTTCGTCGATACATTAAAACACATACAATACCTCTTACCTTCCTGGCTTGGTCGATACATTAAATCACATACAATACCGCTTACCTTCCTGGCTTGGTCGATACATTAAAACACATACAATACCCCTTACCTTCCTGGCTTGGTCGATACATTAAAACACATACAATACCCCTTACCTTCCTGGCTTGGTCGATACATTAAAACACATACAATACCCCTTACCTTCCTGGCTTGGTCGATACATTAAAACACATACAATACCCCTTACCTTCCTGGCTTGGTCGATACATTAAAACACATACAATACCCCTTACCTTCCTGGCTTGGTCGATACATTAAAACACATACAATACCCCTTACCTTCCTGGCTTGGTCGATACATTAAAACACATACAATACCCCTTACCTTCCTGGCTTGGTCGATACATTAAAACACATACAATACCCCTTACCTTCCTGGCTTGGTCGATACATTAAAACACACACAATACCGCTTACCTTCCTGGCTTGGTACAGGCATATACACAATACCTCTTACCTTCCTGGCTTGGTACAGGCATATACACAATACCTCTTACCTTCCTGGCTTGGTACAGGCATATACACAATACCGCTTACCTTCCTGGCTTGGTCGATACATTAAAACACATACAATACCCCTTACCTTCCTGGCTTGGTCGATACATTAAAACACATACAATACCCCTTACCTTCCTGGCTTGGTCGATACATTAAAACACACACAATACCGCTTACCTTCCTGGCTTGGTACAGGCATATACACAATACCTCTTACCTTCCTGGCTTGGTACAGGCATATACACAATACCTCTTACCTTCCTGGCTTGGTACAGGCATATACACAATACCGCTTACCTTCCTCGCTTGGTCGATACATTAAAACACACACAATACCGCTTACCTTCCTGGCTTGGTACAGGCATATACACAATACCGCTTACCTTCCTGGCTTGGTCGATACATTAAAACACACACAATACCGCTTACCTTCCTGGCTTGGTCGATACATTAAAACACACACAATACCGCTTACCTTCCTGGCTTGGTCGATACATTAAAACACACACACAATACCTCTTACCTTCCTGGCTTGGTCGATACATTAAAACACACACACAATACCTCTTACCTTCCTGGCTTGGTCGATACATTAAAACACACACAATACCGCTTACCTTCCTGGCTTGGTCGATACATTAAAACACACACAATACCTCTTACCTTCCTGGTTTGGTCGATACATTAAAACACAAACAATACCGCTTACCTTCCTGGCTTGGTCGATACATTAAAACACACACACAATACCTCTTACCTTCCTGGCTTGGTCGATACATTAAAACACACACACAATACCTCTTACCTTCCTGGCTTGGTCGATACATTAAAACACACACAATACCGCTTACCTTCCTGGCTTGGTCGATACATTAAAACACACACAATACCTCTTACTTCCTGGCTTGGTCGATACATTAAAACACACACAATACCGCTTACCTTCCTGGCTTGGTCGATACATTAAAACACACACACAATACCTCTTACCTTCCTGGCTTGGTCGATACATTAAAACACACACACAATACCTCTTACCTTCCTGGCTTGGTCGATACATTAAAACACACACAATACCGCTTACCTTCCTGGCTTGGTCGATACATTAAAACACACACAATACCTCTTACCTTCCTGGCTTGGTCGATACATTAAAACACACACAATACCGCTCACCTTCCTGGCTTGGTCGATACATTAAAACACACACAATACCGCTTACCTTCCTGGCTTGGTCGATACATTAAAACACACACAATACCGCTTACCTTCCTGGCTTGGTCGATACATTAAAACACACATATATACAATACCGCTTACCTTCCTGGCTTGGTCGATACATTAAAACACATACAATACCCCTTACCTTCCTGGCTTGGTCGATACATTAAAACACATACAATACCCCTTACCTTCCTGGCTTGGTCGATACATTAAAACACACACAATACCGCTTACCTTCCTGGCTTGGTACAGGCATATACACAATACCTCTTACCTTCCTGGCTTGGTACAGGCATATACACAATACCTCTTACCTTCGTGGCTTGGTACAGGCATATACACAATACCGCTTACCTTCCTGGCTTGGTCGATACATTAAAACACACACAATACCGCTTACCTTCCTGGCTTGGTACAGGCATATACACAATACCGCTTACCTTCCTGGCTTGGTACAGGCATATACACAATACCGCTTACCTTCCTGGCTTGGTCGATACATTAAAACACACACACAATACCTCTTACCTTCCTGGCTTGGTCGATACATTAAAACACACACAATACCGCTTACCTTCCTGGCTTGGTCGATATATTAAAACACATACAATACCCCTTACCTTCCTGGCTTGGTCGATACATTAAAACACATACAATACCCCTTACCTTCCTGGCTTGGTCGATACATTAAAACACACACAATACCGCTTACCTTCCTGGCTTGGTCGATACATTAAAACACACACAATACCGCTTACCTTCCTGGCTTGGTCGATACATTAAAACACACACAATACCGCTTACCTTCCTGGCTTGGTCGATACATTAAAACACACACAATACCGCTTACCTTCCTGGCTTGGTCGATACATTAAAACACACACAATACCTCTTACCTTCCTGGCTTGGTCGATACATTAAAACACATACAATACCTCTTACCTTCCTGGCTTGGTCGATACATTAAAACACATACAATACCGCTTACCTTCCTGGCTTGGTCGATACATTAAAACACATACAATACCCCTTACCTTCCTGGCTTGGTCGATACATTAAAACACATACAATACCGCTTACCTTCCTGGCTTGGTCGATACATTAAAACACATACAATACCCCTTACCTTCCTGGCTTGGTCGATACATTAAAACACATACAATACCCCTTACCTTCCTGGCTTGGTCGATACATTAAAACACACACACAATACCTCTTACCTTCCTGGCTTGGTCGATACATTAAAACACACACAATACCGCTTACCTTCCTGGCTTGGTCGATACATTAAAACACACACAATACCGCTTACCTTCCTGGCTTGGTCGATACATTAAAACACACACAATACCGCTTACCTTCCTGGCTTGGTCGATACATTAAAACACACACAATACCGCTTACCTTCCTGGCTTGGTCGATACATTAAAACACACACAATACCGCTTACCTTCCTGGCTTGGTCGATACATTAAAGCACACACAATACCTCTTACCTTCCTGGCTTCGTCGATACATTAAAACACATACAATACCTCTTACCTTCCTGGCTTGGTCGATACATTAAATCACATACAATACCGCTTACCTTCCTGGCTTGGTCGATACATTAAAACACATACAATACCCCTTACCTTCCTGGCTTGGTCGATACATTAAAACACATACAATACCCCTTACCTTCCTGGCTTGGTCGATACATTAAAACACATACAATACCCCTTACCTTCCTGGCTTGATCGATACATTAAAACACATACAATACCCCTTACCTTCCTGGCTTGGTCGATACATTAAAACACATACAATACCCCTTACCTTCCTGGCTTGGTCGATACATTAAAACACATACAATACCCCTTACCTTCCTGGCTTGGTCGATACATTAAAACACATACAATACCCCTTACCTTCCTGGCTTGGTCGATACATTAAAACACATACAATACCCCTTACCTTCCTGGCTTGGTCGATACATTAAAACACACACAATACCGCTTACCTTCCTGGCTTGGTACAGGCATATACACAATACCTCTTACCTTCCTGGCTTGGTACAGGCATATACACAATACCTCTTACCTTCCTGGCTTGGTACAGGCATATACACAATACCGCTTACCTTCCTGGCTTGGTCGATACATTAAAACACATACAATACCCCTTCCCTTCCTGGCTTGGTCGATACATTAAAACACATACAATACCCCTTACCTTCCTGGCTTGGTCGATACATTAAAACACACACAATACCGCTTACCTTCCTGGCTTGGTACAGGCATATACACAATACCTCTTACCTTCCTGGCTTGGTACAGGCATATACACAATACCTCTTACCTTCCTAGCTTGGTACAGGCATATACACAATACCGCTTACCTTCCTCGCTTGGTCGATACATTAAAACACACACAATACCGCTTACCTTCCTGGCTTGGTACAGGCATATACACAATACCGCTTACCTTCCTGGCTTGGTACAGGCATATACACAATACCGCTTACCTTCCTGGCTTGGTCGATACATTAAAACACACACAATACCGCTTACCTTCCTGGCTTGGTCGATACATTAAAACACACACAATACCGCTTACCTTCCTGGCTTGGTCGATACATTAAAACACACACACAATACCTCTTACCTTCCTGGCTTGGTCGATACATTAAAACACACACACAATACCTCTTACCTTCCTGGCTTGGTCGATACATTAAAACACACACAATACCGCTTACCTTCCTGGCTTGGTCGATACATTAAAACACACACAATACCTCTTACCTTCCTGGCTTGGTCGATACATTAAAACACCCACAATACCGCTTACCTTCCTGGCTTGGTCGATACATTAAAACACACACACAATACCTCTTACCTTCCTGGCTTGGTCGATACATTAAAACACACACACAATACCTCTTACCTTCCTGGCTTGGTCGATACATTAAAACACACACAATACCGCTTACCTTCCTGGCTTGGTCGATACATTAAAACACACACAATACCTCTTACCTTCCTGGCTTGGTCGATACATTAAAACACACACAATACCTCTTACCTTCCTGGCTTGGTCGATACATTAAAACACACACACAATACCGCTTACCTTCCTGGCTTGGTCGATACATTAAAACACACACACAATACCTCTTACCTTCCTGGCTTGGTCGATACATTAAAACACACACAATACCGCTTACCTTCCTGGCTTGGTCGATACATTAAAACACACACAATACCTCTTACCTTCCTGGCTTGGTCGATACATTAAAACACACACAATACCGCTTACCTTCCTGGCTTGGTCGATACATTAAAACACACACAATACCGCTTACCTTCCTGGCTTGGTCGATACATTAAAACACACACAATACCGCTTACCTTCCTGGCTTGGTCGATACATTAAAACACACATATATACAATACCGCTTACCTTCCTGGCTTGGTCGATACATTAAAACACATACAATACCCCTTACCTTCCTGGCTTGGTCGATACATTAAAACACATACAATACCCCTTACCTTCCTAGCTTGGTCGATACATTAAAACACACACAATACCGCTTACCTTCCTGGCTTGGTACAGGCATATACACAATACCTCTTACCTTCCTGGCTTGGTACAGGCATATACACAATACCTCTTACCTTCCTGGCTTGGTACAGGCATATACACAATACAGCTTACCTTCCTGGCTTGGTCGATACATTAAAACACACACAATACCGCTTACCTTCCTGGCTTGGTACAGGCATATACACAATACCGCTTACCTTCCTGGCTTGGTACAGGCATATACACAATACCGCTTACCTTCCTGGCTTGGTCGATACATTAAAACACACACACAATACCTCTTACCTTCCTGGCTTGGTCGATACATTAAAACACACACAATACCGCTTACCTTCCTGGCTTGGTCGATACATTAAAACACACACAATACCTCTTACCTTCCTGGCTTGGTCGATACATTAAAACACACACAATACCGCTTACCTTCCTGGCTTGGTCGATACATTAAAACACACACAATACCGCTTACCTTCCTGGCTTGGTCGATACATTAAAACACACACAATACCGCTTACCTTCCTGGCTTGATCGATACATTAAAACACACATATATACAATACCGCTTACCTTCCTGGCTTGGTCGATACATTAAAACACACATATATACAATACCGCTTACCTTCCTGGCTTGGTCGATACATTAAAACACACACAATACCGCTTACCTTCCTGGCTTGGTCGATACATTAAAACACACACACAATACATCTTACCTTCCTGGCTTGGTCGATACATTAAAACACACACACAATACCTCTTACCTTCCTGGCTTGGTCGATACATTAAAACACACACAATACCGCTTACCTTCCTGGCTTGGTCGATACATTAAAACACACACAATACCGCTTACCTTCCTGGCTTGGTCGATACATTAAAACACACACAATACCTCTTACCTTCCTGGCTTGGTCGATACATTAAAACACACACAATACCGCTTACCTTCCTGGCTTGGTCGATACATTAAAACACACACAATACCGCTTACCTTCCTGGCTTGGTCGATACATTAAAACACACACAATACCGCTTACCTTCCTGGCTTGGTCGATACATTAAAACACACACAATACCGCTTACCTTCCTGGCTTGGTCGATACATTAAAACACACACAATACCGCTTACCTTCCTGGCTTGGTCGATACATTAAAACACACACAATACCGCTTACCTTCCTGGCTTGGTCGATACATTAAAACACACACAATACCTCTTACCTTCCTGGCTTGGTCGATACATTAAAACACATACAATACCTCTTACCTTCCTGGCTTGGTCGATACATTAAAACACATACAATACCGCTTACCTTCCTGGCTTGGTCGATACATTAAAACACATACAATACCCCTTACCTTCCTGGCTTGGTCGATACATTAAAACACATACAATACCCCTTACCTTCCTGGCTTGGTCGATACATTAAAACACATACAATACCCCTTACCTTCCTGGCTTGGTCGATACATTAAAACACATACAATACCCCTTACCTTCCTGGCTTGGTCGATACATTAAAACACACACACAATACCTCTTACCTTCCTGGCTTGGTCGATACATTAAAACACACACAATACCGCTTACCTTCCTGGCTTGGTCGATACATTAAAACACACACAATACCTCTTACCTTCCTGGCTTGGTCGATACATTAAAACACACACAATACCGCTTACCTTCCTGGCTTGGTCGATACATTAAAACACACACAATACCGCTTACCTTCCTGGCTTGGTCGATACATTAAAACACACACAATACCGCTTACCTTCCTGGCTTGGTCGATACATTAAAACACACACAATACCTCTTACCTTCCTGGCTTGGTCGATACATTAAAACACATACAATACCTCTTACCTTCCTGGCTTGGTCGATACATTAAAACACATACAATACCGCTTACCTTCCTGGCTTGGTCGATACATTAAAACACATACAATACCCCTTACCTTCCTGGCTTGGTCGATACATTAAAACACATACAATACCCCTTACCTTCCGGGCTTGGTCGATACATTAAAACACATACAATACCCCTTACCTTCCTGGCTTGGTCGATACATTAAAACACATACAATACCCCTTACCTTCCTGGCTTGGTCGATACATTAAAACACATACAATACCCCTTACCTTCCTGGCTTGGTCGATACATTAAAACACATACAATACCCCTTACCTTCCTGGCTTGGTCGATACATTAAAACACATACAATACCCCTTACCTTCCTGGCTTGGTCGATACATTAAAACACATACAATACCCCTTACCTTCCTGGCTTGGTCGATACATTAAAACACACACAATACCGCTTACCTTCCTGGTTTGGCACAGGCATATACACAATACCTCTTACCTTCCTGGCTTGGTACAGGCATATACACAATACCTCTTACCTTCCTGGCTTGGTACAGGCATATACACAATACCGCTTACCTTCCTGGCTTGGTCGATACATTAAAACACATACAATACCCCTTACCTTCCTGGCTTGGTCGATACATTAAAACACATACAATACCCCTTACCTTCCTGGCTTGGTCGATACATTAAAACACACACAATACCGCTTACCTTCCTGGCTTGGTACAGGCATATACACAATACCTCTTACCTTCCTGGCTTGGTACAGGCATATACACAATACCTCTTACCTTCCTGGCTTGGTACAGGCATATACACAATACCGCTTACCTTCCTGGCTTGGTCGATACATTAAAACACACACAATACCGCTTACCTTCCTGGCTTGGTACAGGCATATACACAATACCGCTTACCTTCCTGGCTTGGTACAGGCATATACACAATACCGCTTACCTTCCTGGCTTGGTCGATACATTAAAACACACACAATACCTCTTACCTTCCTGGCTTGGTCGATACATTAAAACACACACAATACCGCTTACCTTCCTGGCTTGGTCGATACATTAAAACACACACACAATACCTCTTACCTTCCTGGCTTGGTCGATACATTAAAACACACACACAATACCTCTTACCTTCCTGGCTTGGTCGATACATTAAAACACACACAATACCGCTTACCTTCCTGGCTTGGTCGATACATTAAAACACACACAATACCTCTTACCTTCCTGGCTTGGTCGATACATTAAAACACACACAATACCGCTTACCTTCCTGGCTTGGTCGATACATTAAAACACACACACAATACCTCTTACCTTCCTGGCTTGGTCGATACATTAAAACAAACACACAATACCTCTTACCTTCCTGGCTTGGTCGATACATTAAAACACACACAATACCGCTTACCTTCCTGGCTTGGTCGATACATTAAAACACACACAATACCTCTTACCTTCCTGGCTTGGTCGATACATTAAAACACACACAATACCGCTTACCTTCCTGGCTTGGTCGATACATTAAAACACACACACAATACCTCTTACCTTCCTGGCTTGGTCGATACATTAAAACACACACACAATACCTCTTACCTTCCTGGCTTGGTCGATACATTAAAACACACACAATACCGCTTACCTTCCTGGCTTGGTCGATACATTAAAACACACACAATACCTCTTACCTTCCTGGCTTGGTCGATACATTAAAACACACACAATACCGCTTACCTTCCTGGATTGGTCGATACATTAAAACACACACAATACCGCTTACCTTCCTGGCTTGGTCGATACATTAAAACACACACAATACCGCTTACCTTCCTGGCTTGGTCGATACATTAAAACACACACAATACCGCTTACCTTCCTGGCTTGGTCGATACATTAAAACACATACAATACCCCTTACCTTCCTGGCTTGGTCGATACATTAAAACACATACAATACCCCTTACCTTCCTGGCTTGGTCGATACATTAAAACACACACAATACCGCTTACCTTCCTGGCTTGGTACAGGCATATACACAATACCTCTTACCTTCTTGGCTTGGTACAGGCATATACACAATACCTCTTACCTTCCTGGCTTGGTACAGGCATATACACAATACCGCTTACCTTCCTGGCTTGGTCGATACATTAAAACACACACAATACCGCTTACCTTCCTGGCTTGGTACAGGCATATACACAATACCGCTTACCTTCCTGGCTTGGTACAGGCATATACACAATACCGCTTACCTTCCTGGCTTGGTCGATACATTAAAACACACACACAATACCTCTTACCTTCCTGGCTTGGTCGATACATTAAAACACATACAATACCCCTTACCTTCCTGGCTTGGTCGATACATTAAAACACATACAATACCCCTTACCTTCCTGGCTTGGTCGATACATTAAAACACATACAATACCCCTTACCTTCCTGGCTTGGTCGATACATTAAAACACACACACAATACCTCTTACCTTCCTGGCTTGGTCGATACATTAAAACACACACAATACCGCTTACCTTCCTGGCTTGGTCGATACATTAAAACACACACAATACCTCTTACCTTCCTGGCTTGGTCGATACATTAAAACACACACAATACCGCTTACCTTCCTGGCTTGGTCGATACATTAAAACACACACAATACCGCTTACCTTCCTGGCTTGGTCGATACATTAAAACACACACAATACCGCTTACCTTCCTGGCTTGGTCGATACATTAAAACACACACAATACCTCTTACCTTCCTGGCTTGGTCGATACATTAAAACACATACAATACCTCTTACCTTCCTGGCTTGGTCGATACATTAAAACACATACAATACCGCTTACCTTCCTGGCTTGGTCGATACATTAAAACACATACAATACCCCTTACCTTCCTGGCTTGGTCGATACATTAAAACACATACAATACCCCTTACCTTCCGGGCTTGGTCGATACATTAAAACACATACAATACCCCTTACCTTCCTGGCTTGGTCGATACATTAAAACACATACAATACCCCTTACCTTCCTGGCTTGGTCGATACATTAAAACACATACAATACCCCTTACCTTCCTGGCTTGGTCGATACATTAAAACACATACAATACCCCTTACCTTCCTGGCTTGGTCGATACATTAAAACACATACAATACCCCTTACCTTCCTGGCTTGGTCGATACATTAAAACACATACAATACCCCTTACCTTCCTGGCTTGGTCGATACATTAAAACACACACAATACCGCTTACCTTCCTGGTTTGGCACAGGCATATACACAATACCTCTTACCTTCCTGGCTTGGTACAGGCATATACACAATACCTCTTACCTTCCTGGCTTGGTACAGGCATATACACAATACCGCTTACCTTCCTGGCTTGGTCGATACATTAAAACACATACAATACCCCTTACCTTCCTGGCTTGGTCGATACATTAAAACACATACAATACCCCTTACCTTCCTGGCTTGGTCGATACATTAAAACACACACAATACCGCTTACCTTCCTGGCTTGGTACAGGCATATACACAATACCTCTTACCTTCCTGGCTTGGTACAGGCATATACACAATACCTCTTACCTTCCTGGCTTGGTACAGGCATATACACAATACCGCTTACCTTCCTGGCTTGGTCGATACATTAAAACACACACAATACCGCTTACCTTCCTGGCTTGGTACAGGCATATACACAATACCGCTTACCTTCCTGGCTTGGTACAGGCATATACACAATACCGCTTACCTTCCTGGCTTGGTCGATACATTAAAACACACACAATACCTCTTACCTTCCTGGCTTGGTCGATACATTAAAACACACACAATACCGCTTACCTTCCTGGCTTGGTCGATACATTAAAACACACACACAATACCTCTTACCTTCCTGGCTTGGTCGATACATTAAAACACACACACAATACCTCTTACCTTCCTGGCTTGGTCGATACATTAAAACACACACAATACCGCTTACCTTCCTGGCTTGGTCGATACATTAAAACACACACAATACCTCTTACCTTCCTGGCTTGGTCGATACATTAAAACACACACAATACCGCTTACCTTCCTGGCTTGGTCGATACATTAAAACACACACACAATACCTCTTACCTTCCTGGCTTGGTCGATACATTAAAACAAACACACAATACCTCTTACCTTCCTGGCTTGGTCGATACATTAAAACACACACAATACCGCTTACCTTCCTGGCTTGGTCGATACATTAAAACACACACAATACCTCTTACCTTCCTGGCTTGGTCGATACATTAAAACACACACAATACCGCTTACCTTCCTGGCTTGGTCGATACATTAAAACACACACACAATACCTCTTACCTTCCTGGCTTGTTCGATACATTAAAACACACACACAATACCTCTTACCTTCCTGGCTTGGTCGATACATTAAAACACACACAATACCGCTTACCTTCCTGGCTTGGTCGATACATTAAAACACACACAATACCTCTTACCTTCCTGGCTTGGTCGATACATTAAAACACACACAATACCGCTTACCTTCCTGGATTGGTCGATACATTAAAACACACACAATACCGCTTACCTTCCTGGCTTGGTCGATACATTAAAACACACACAATACCGCTTACCTTCCTGGCTTGGTCGATACATTAAAACACACACAATACCGCTTACCTTCCTGGCTTGGTCGATACATTAAAACACATACAATACCCCTTACCTTCCTGGCTTGGTCGATACATTAAAACACATACAATACCCCTTACCTTCCTGGCTTGGTCGATACATTAAAACACACACAATACCGCTTACCTTCCTGGCTTGGTACAGGCATATACACAATACCTCTTACCTTCTTGGCTTGGTACAGGCATATACACAATACCTCTTACCTTCCTGGCTTGGTACAGGCATATACACAATACCGCTTACCTTCCTGGCTTGGTCGATACATTAAAACACACACAATACCGCTTACCTTCCTGGCTTGGTACAGGCATATACACAATACCGCTTACCTTCCTGGCTTGGTACAGGCATATACACAATACCGCTTACCTTCCTGGCTTGGTCGATACATTAAAACACACACACAATACCTCTTACCTTCCTGGCTTGGTCGATACATTAAAACACACACAATACCGCTTACCTTCCTGGCTTGGTCGATACATTAAAACACACACAATACCTCTTACCTTCCTGGCTTGGTCGATATATTAAAACACACACAATACCGCTTACCTTCCTGGCTTGGTCGATACATTAAAACACACACAATACCGCTTACCTTCCTGGCTTGGTCGATACATTAAAACACACACAATACCGCTTACCTTCCTGGCTTGGTCGAAACATTAAAACACACATATATACAATACCGCTTACCTTCCTGGCTTGGTCGATACATTAAAACACACATATATACAATACCGCTTACCTTCCTGGCTTGGTCGATACATTAAAACACACACAATACCGCTTACCTTCCTGGCTTGGTCGATACATTAAAACACACACACAATACCTCTTACCTTCCTGGCTTGGTCGATACATTAAAACACACACACAATACCTCTTACCTTCCTGGCTTGGTCGATACATTAAAACACACACAATACCGCTTACCTTCCTGGCTTGGTCGATACATTAAAACACACACAATACCTCTTACCTTCCTGGCTTGGTCGATACATTAAAACACACACAATACCGCTTACCTTCCTGGCTTGGTCGATACATTAAAACACACACAATACCGCTTACCTTCCTGGCTTGGTCGATACATTAAAACACACACAATACCGCTTACCTTCCTGGCTTGATCGATACATTAAAACACATACAATACCCCTTACCTTCCTGGCTTGGTCGATACATTAAAACACATACAATACCCCTTACCTTCCTGGCTTGGTCGATACATTAAAACACACACAATACCGCTTACCTTCCTGGCTTGGTACAGGCATATACACAATACCTCTTACCTTCCTGGCTTGGTACAGGCATATACACAATACCTCTTACCTTCCTGGCTTGGTACAGGCATATACACAATACCGCTTACCTTCCTGGCTTGGTCGATACATTAAAACACACACAATACCGCTTAACTTCCTGGCTTGGTACAGGCATATACACAATACCGCTTACCTTCCTGGCTTGGTACAGGCATATACACAATACCGCTTACCTTCCTGGCTTGGTCGATACATTAAAACACACACAATACCGCTTACCTTCCTGGCTTGGTCGATACATTAAAACACACACAATACCGCTTACCTTCCTGGCTTGGTCGATACATTAAAACACACACACAATACCTCTTACCTTCCTGGCTTGGTCGATACATTAAAACACACACACAATACCTCTTACCTTCCTGGCTTGGTCGATACATTAAAACACACACACAATACCTCTTACCTTCCTGACTTGGTCGATACATTAAAACACACACAATACCTCTTACCTTCCTGGCTTGGTCGATACATTAAAACACACACAATACCGCTTACCTTCCTGGCTTGGTCGATACATTAAAACACACACACAATACCTCTTACCTTCCTGGCTTGGTCGATACATTAAAACACACACACAATACCTCTTACCTTCCTGGCTTGGTCGATACATTAAAACACACACAATACCTCTTACCTTCCTGGCTTGGTCGATACATTAAAACACACACAATACCGCTTACCTTCCTGGCTTGGTCGATACATTAAAACACACACAATACCTCTTACCTTCCTGGCTTGGTCGATACATTAAAACACACACAATACCGCTTACCTTCCTGGCTTGGTCGATACATTAAAACACACACAATACCGCTTACCTTCCTGGCTTGGTCGATACATTAAAACACACACAATACCGCTTACCTTCCTGGCTTGGTCGATACATTAAAACACACATATATACAATACCGCTTACCTTCCTGGCTTGGTCGATACATTAAAACACATACAATACCCCTTACCTTCCTGGCTTGGTCGATACATTAAAACACATACAATACCCCTTACCTTCCTGGCTTGGTCGATACATTAAAACACACACAATACCGCTTACCTTCCTGGCTTGGTACAGGCATATACACAATACCTCTTACCTTCCTGGCTTGGTACAGGCATATACACAATACCTCTTACCTTCCTGGCTTGGTACAGGCATATACACAATACCGCTTACCTTCCTGGCTTGGTCGATACATTAAAACACACACAATACCGCTTACCTTCCTGGCTTGGTACAGGCATATACACAATACCGCTTACCTTCCTGGCTTGGTACAGGCATATACACAATACCGCTTACCTTCCTGGCTTGGTCGATACATTAAAACACACACAATACCGCTTACCTTCCTGGCTTGGTCGATACATTAAAACACACACAATACCGCTTACCTTCCTGGCTTGGTCGATACATTAAAACACACACACAATACCTCTTACCTTCCTGGCTTGGTCGATACATTAAAACACACACACAATACCTCTTACCTTCCTGGCTTGGTCGATACATTAAAACACACACAATACCGCTTACCTTCCTGACTTGGTCGATACATTAAAACACACACAATACCTCTTACCTTCCTGGCTTGGTCGATACATTAAAACACACACAATACCGCTTACCTTCCTGGCTTGGTCGATACATTAAAACACACACACAATACCTCTTACCTTCCTGGCTTGGTCGATTCATTAAAACACACACACAATACCTCTTACCTTCCTGGCTTGGTCGATACATTAAAACACACACAATACCGCTTACCTTCCTGGCTTGGTCGATACATTAAAACACACACAATACCTCTTACCTTCCTGGCTTGGTCGATACATTAAAACACACACAATACCGCTTACCATCCTGGCTTGGTCGATACATTAAAACACACACACAATACCTCTTACCTTCCTGGCTTGGTCGATACATTAAAACACACACACAATACCTCTTACCTTCCTGGCTTGGTCGATACATTAAAACACACACAATACTGCTTACCTTCCTGGCTTGGTCGATACATTAAAACACACACAATACCTCTTACCTTCCTGGCTTGGTCGATACATTAAAACACACACAATACCGCTTACCTTCCTGGCTTGGTCGATACATTAAAACACACACAATACCGCTTACCTTCCTGGCTTGGTCGATACATTAAAACACACATATATACAATACCGCTTACCTTCCTGGCTTGGTCGATACATTAAAACACACATATATACAATACCGCTTACCTTCCTGGCTTGGTCGATACATTAAAACACACACAATACCGCTTACCTTCCTGGCTTGGTCGATACATTAAAACACACACAATACCGCTTACCTTCCTGGCTTGGTCGATACATTAAAACACACACAATACCGCTTACCTTCCTGGCTTGGTCGATACATTAAAACACACACAATACCTCTTACCTTCCTGGCTTGGTCGATACATTAAAACACACACAATACCGCTTACCTTCCTGGCTTGGTCGATACATTAAAACACACACAATACCGCTTACCTTCCTGGCTTGGTCGATACATTAAAACACACACAATATCTCTTACCTTCCTGGCTTGGTCGATACATTAAAACACACACAATACCGCTTACCTTCCTGGCTTGGTCGATACATTAAAACACACACAATACCGCTTACCTTCCTGGCTTGGTCGATACATTAAAACACACACAATACCTCTTACCTTCCTGGCTTGGTCGATACATTAAAACACACACAATACCGCTTACCTTCCTGGCTTGGTCGATACATTAAAACACACACAATACCGCTTACCTTCCTGGCTTGGTCGATACATTAAAACACACACAATACCGCTTACCTTCCTGGCTTGGTCGTTACATTAAAACACACACAATACCGCTTACCTTCCTGGCTTGGTCGATACATTAAAACACACACAATACCGCTTACCTTCCTGGCTTGGTCGATACATTAAAACACACACAATACCGCTTACCTTCCTGGCTTGGTCGATACATTAAAACACACACAATACCGCTTACCTTCCTGGCTTGGTCGATACATTAAAACACACACAATACCGCTTACCTTCCTGGCTTGGTCGATACATTAAAACACACACAATACCGCTTACCTTCCTGACTTGGTCGATACATTAAAACACACACAATACCTCTTACCTTCCTGGCTTGGTCGATACATTAAAACACACACAATACCGCTTACCTTCCTGGCTTGGTCGATACATTAAAACACACATATATACAATACCGCTTACCTTCCTGGCTTGGTCGATACATTAAAACACACACAATACCTCTTACCTTCCTGGCTTGGTCGATACATTGAAACACACACAATACCGCTTACCTTCCTGGCTTGGTCGATACATTAAAACACACACAATACCGCTTACCTTCCTGGCTTGGTCGATACATTAAAACACACACAATACCGCTTACCTTCCTGGCTTGGTCGATACATTAAAACACACACAATACCCCTTACCTTCCTGGCTTGGTCGATACATTAAAACACACACAATACCGCTTACCTTCCTGGCTTGGTCGATACATTAAAACACACACAATACCGCTTACCTTCCTGGCATGGTCGATACATTAAAACACACACAATACCGCTTACCTTCCTGGCTTGGTCGATACATTAAAACACACACAATACCGCTTACCTTCCTGGCTTGGTCGATACATTAAAACACACACAATACCGCTTACCTTCCTGGCTTGGTCGATACATTAAAACACACACAATACCGCTTACCTTCCTGGCTTGGTCGATACATTAAAACACACACAATACCTCTTACCTTCCTGGCTTGGTCGATACATTAAAACACACACAATACCTCTTACCTTCCTGGCTTGGTCGATACATTAAAACACACACAATACCGCTTACCTTCCTGGCTTGGTCGATACATTAAAACACACACAATACCGCTTACCTTCCTGGCTTGGTCGATACATTAAAACACACACAATACCGCTTACCTTCCTGGCTTGGTCGATACATTAAAACACACACAATACCGCTTACCTTCCTGGCTTGGTCGATACATTAAAACACACACAATACCTCTTACCTTCCTGGCTTGGTCGATACATTAAAACACACACAATACCTCTTACCTTCCTGGCTTGGTCGATACATTAAAACACACACAATACCGCTTACCTTCCTGGCTTGGTCGATACATTAAAACACACACAATACCTCTTACCTTCCTGGCTTGGTCGATACATTAAAACACACACAATACCGCTTACCTTCCTGGCTTGGTCGATACATTAAAACACACACAATACCGCTTACCTTCCTGGCTTGGTCGATACATTAAAACACACATATATACAATACCTCTTACCTTCCTGGCTTGGTCGATACATTAAAACACACACAATACCGCTTACCTTCCTGGCTTGGTCGATACATTAAAACACACATATATACAATACCTCTTACCTTCCTGGCTTGGTCGATACATTAAAACACACATATATACAATACCTCTTACCTTCCTGGCTTGGTCGATACATTAAAACACACATATATACAATACCGCTTACCTTCCTGGCTTGGTCGATACATTAAAACACACATATATACAATACCTCTTACCTTCCTGGCTTGGTCGATACATTAAAACACACATATATACAATACCTCTTACCTTCCTGGCTTGGTCGATACATTAAAACACACATATATACAATACCGCTTACCTTCCTGGCTTGGTCGATACATTAAAACACACATATATACAATACCTCTTACCTTCCTGGCTTGGTCGATACATTAAAACACACATATATACAATACCTCTTACCTTCCTGGCTTGGTCGATACATTAAAACACACATATATACAATACCTCTTACCTTCCTGGCTTGGTCGATACATTAAAACACACATATATACAATACCTCTTACCTTCCTGGCTTGGTCGATACATTAAAACACACACAATACCGCTTACCTTCCTGGCTTGGTCGATACATTAAAACACACATATATACAATACCTCTTACCTTCCTGGCTTGGTCGATACATTAAAACACACATATATACAATACCTCTTACCTTCCTGGCTTGGTCGATACATTAAAACACACACAATACCGCTTACCTTCCTGGCTTGGTCGATACATTAAAACACACATATATACAATACCTCTTACCTTCCTGGCTTGGTCGATACATTAAAACACACATATATACAATACCTCTTACCTTCCTGGCTTGGTCGATACATTAAAACACACATATATACAATACCTCTTACCTTCCTGGCTTGGTCGATACATTAAAACACACATATATACAATACCTCTTACCTTCCTGGCTTGGTCGATACATTAAAACACACATATATACAATACCTCTTACCTTCCTGGCTTGGTCGATACATTAAAACACACATATATACAATACCTCTTACCTTCCTGGCTTGGTCGATACATTAAAACACACATATATACAATACCTCTTACCTTCCTGGCTTGGTCGATACATTAAAACACACATATATACAATACCTCTTACCTTCCTGGCTTGGTCGATACATTAAAACACACATATATACAATACCTCTTACCTTCCTGGCTTGGTCGATACATTAAAACACACATATATACAATACCTCTTACCTTCCTGGCTTGGTCGATACATTAAAACACACATATATACAATACCTCTTACCTTCCTGGCTTGGTCGATACATTAAAACACACACAATACCGCTTACCTTCCTGGCTTGGTCGATACATTAAAACACACATATATACAATACCTCTTACCTTCCTGGCTTGGTCGATACATTAAAACACACATATATACAATACCTCTTACCTTCCTGGCTTGGTCGATACATTAAAACACACACAATACCGCTTACCTTCCTGGCTTGGTCGATACATTAAAACACACACAATACCGCTTACCTTCCTGGCTTGGTCGATACATTAAAACACACACAATACCGCTTACCTTCCTGGCTTGGTCGATACATTAAAACACACACAATACCGCTTACCTTCCTGACTTGGTACAGGCATCTCAATAAAAAGGGGGAGAAGGTCAACTAGATTTATGCGACCAAAACTGGATTAAACTGGGTCATCGTGACACCTTCCATTATGACACTAAATAAATGAGGCTTGATTTGTTGAGTATAGTATATAATGTAAACAGCTCTTGGAACCTTGATCTTTATTACAGAACTAAGGTGATATGTACCTTGAGCATACAGGTAATTCTGTTACCTGTTTGTAGAATAATATAATTCACCTTGACCTTTGCATTCTGTAGTAACTGTGTTCAGTTGTATGATACACAGGAAGCCTTCACCTTCATGACAGAGAAGCCTATGAAAATACCAATGAGATAATCATAAGCCGTATATCGAAGAAGCACAGACAGTGCAAATTGAACAAAAGAAAAAAGACGAAATTACTTTGGTCAACAAAACGTAATGCAGAAAACAAAGGACAGTCGAACCCCAGTATTCAAAAACAGCATGAATTCAGGACAAAACTATGCTGCAATGTATAAAGTTCATAGAGTCTTGACCTAAATGATAGGACAATGTAGATATTAAGAATGTATGTGAAACCTTGACCTCTATTTTAACATTAATTTCAGTTGCATAAATTCCATGTGACTTTGACTTCTGTGATTGAATCATGTGACTATATAGAATGCACACCGATGGAATATCTGATAGAAATAAGCCTGGATGTATGTAGAATTCATTTGAGATCTGAACGTCAATCAAATAACTAGGTTTAAGAGTCGTTGCTCTTTCTCCTTATAGTATTTGGTTTTACCCGATCTGGCTCGAACCCACGATCTACCGCACTCGAGGCGAGCACGCTAACCATTACACCACCGATGCGGTTATTTTGTTATGATGATACGTGAAATACTGCTCACTTAGCGTAATCAACAATTTATTAACCAATCAGAAGGCAATAAAATGAACACCATGAAATATAACATCGTCAGAACAGTTCACTTCAATTGCAAATCGATACCCTGAAATATAGATAATCCTATCCGGGTTTTCTTGTTGTTGTTGCTATTTTGTTATGTACCATTGGTTTTCTTGTTGTTGTTGCTATCTTTTTATGTTCCATTGGTTTTCTTGTTGTTGTTGCTATCTTGATATGTTCCATTGGTTTTCTTGTTGTTGTTGCTATCTTGATATGTTCCATTGGTTTTCTTGTTGTTGTTGCTATCTTGTTATGTTCCATTGGTTTTCTTGTTGTTGTCGCTATCTTGTTATGTTCCATTGGTTTTCTTGTTGTTGTTGCTATCTTGATATGTTCCATTGGTTTTCTTGTTGTTGTTGCTATCTTGTTATGTTCCATTGGTTTTCTTGTTGTTGTCGCTATCTTGTTATGTTCCATTGGTTTTCTTGTTGTTGTTGCTATCTTGTTATGTTCCATTGGTTTTCTTGTTGTTGTTGCTATCTTGTTATGTTCCATTCGTTTTCTTGTTGTTGTTGCTATCTTGTTATGTACCATTGGTTTTCTTGTTGTTGTTGCTATCTTGATATGTTCCATTGGTTTTCTTGTTGTTGTTGCTATCTTGTTATGTACCATTGGTTTTCTTGTTGTTGTTGCTATCTTGATATGTTCCATTGGTTTTCTTGTTGTTGTTGCTATTTTGTTATGTACCATTGGTTTTCTTGTTGTTGTTGCTATCTTGTTATGTTCCATTGGTTTTCTTGTTGTTGCTATCTTCTTATGTTCCATTGGTTTTCTTGTTGTTGTTGCTATCTTGTTATGCTCCATTGGTTTTCTTGTTGTTGTTGCTATTTTGTTATGTTTCATTGGTTTTCTTGTTGTTGTCGCTATCTTGTTATGTTCCATTCGTTTTCTTGTTGTTGTTGCTATCTTGTTATGCTCCATTGGTTTTCTTGTTGTTGTTGCTATTTTGTTATGTTTCATTGGTTTTCTTGTTGTTGTCGCTATCTTGTTATGTTTCATTGGTTTTCTTGTTGTTGTCGCTATCTTGTTATGTTCCATTGGTTTTCTTGTTGTTGTCGCTATCTTGTTATGTTCCATTGGTTTTCTTGTTGTTGCTATCTTATTATGTTCCATTGGTTTTCTTGTTGTTGTTGCTATCTTGTTATGTTCCATTGGTTTTCTTGTTGTTGTTGCTATCTTGTTATGTTCCATTGGTTTTCTTGTTGTTGTTGCTATCTTGTTATGTTCCATTGGTTTTCTTGTTGTTGTTGCTATTTTGTTATGTTCCATTGGTTTTCTTGTTGTTGCTATCTTGTTATGTTCCATTGGTTTTCTTATTGTTGTTGCTATCTTGTTATGTTCCATTGGTTTTCTTGTTGTTGTTGCTATTTTGTTATGTTCCATTGGTTTTCTTGTTGTTGTTGCTATTTTGTTATGTTCCATTCGTTTTCTTGTTGTTCTTGCTATTTTGTTATGTTCCATTGGTTTTCTTGTTGTCGCTATCTTGTTATGTTCCATTGGTTTTCTTGTTGTCGCTATCTTGTTATGTTCCATTGGTTTTCTTGTTGTTGTTGCTATTTTGTTATGTACCATTGGTTTTCTTGTTGTTGTTGCTATTTTGTTATGTACCATTGGTTTTCTTGTTGTTGTTGCTATCTTGTTATGTTCCATTGGTTTTCTTGTTGTTGTTGCTATCTTGATATGTACCATTGGTTTTCTTGTTGTCGCTATCTTGTTATGTTCCATTGGTTTTCTTGTTGTTGTTGCTATCTTGTTATGTTCCATTGGTTTTCTTGTTGTTGCTATCTTCTTATGTTCCATTGGTTTTCTTATTGTTGTTGCTATCTTGTTATGTTCCATTGGTTTTCTTGTTGTTGTTGCTATTTTGTTATGTTCCATTGGTTTTCTTGTTGTTGTTGCTATTTTGTTATGTTCCATTCGTTTTCTTGTTGTTCTTGCTATTTTGTTATGTTCCATTGGTTTTCTTGTTGTCGCTATCTTGTTATGTTCCATTGGTTTTCTTGTTGTCGCTATCTTGTTATGTTCCATTGGTTTTCTTGTTGTTGTTGCTATTTTGTTATGTTCCATTGGTTTTCTTGTTGTTGTTGCTATCTTGATATGTACCATTGGTTTTCTTGTTGTCGCTATCTTGTTATGTTCCATTGGTTTTCTTGTTGTTGTTGCTATCTTGTTATGTTCCATTGGTTTTCTTGTTGTTGCTATCTTGTTATATTCCATTGGTTTTCTTGTTGTTGCTATCTTCTTATGTTCCATTGGTTTTCTTGTTGTCGCTATCTTGTTATGTTCCATTGGTTTTCTTGTTGTCGCTATCTTGTTATGTTCCATTGGTTTTCTTGTTGTTGTTGCTATTTTGTTATGTACCATTGGTTTTCTTGTTGTTGTTGCTATTTTGTTATGTACCATTGGTTTTCTTGTTGTTGTTGCTATCTTGTTATGTTCCATTGGTTTTCTTGTTGTTGTTGCTATCTTGATATGTACCATTGGTTTTCTTGTTGTTGCTATCTTGTTATGTTCCATTGGTTTTCTTGTTGTTGTTGCTATCTTGTTATGTTCCATTGGTTTTCTTGTTGTTGCTATCTTCTTATGTTCCATTGGTTTTCTTGTTGTTGTTGCTATCTTGTTATGCTCCATTGGTTTTCTTGTTGTTGTTACTATCTTGTTATGTTCCATTGGTTTTCTTGTTGTTGTTGCTATCTTGTTATGTTTCATTGGTTTTCTTGTTGTTGTCGCTATCTTGTTATGTTCCATTGGTTTTCTTGTTGTTGTCGCTATTTTGTTATGTTCCATTGGTTTTCTTGTTGTTGTTGCTATCTTGTTATGTTCCATTGGTTTTCTTGTTGTTGCTATCTTGTTATGTTCCATTGGTTTTCTTGTTGTTGTTGCTATCTTGTTATATTCCATTGGTTTTCTTGTTGTTGTTGCTATCTTGTTATGTTCCATTGGTTTTTTTTTGTTGTTGTTGCTATCTTATTATGTTCCATTTGTTTTCTTGTTGTTGTTGCTATCTTGTTATGTTCCATTGGTTTTCTTGTTGTTGCTATCTTGTTATGTTCCATTGGTTTTCTTGTTGTCGCTATCTTGTTATGTTCCATTGGTTTTCTTGTTGTTGTTGCTATCTTGTTATGTTCCATTGGTTTTCTTGTTGTTGCTATCTTGTTATGTTCCATTGGTTTTCTTGTTGTTGCTATCTTATTATGTTCCATTTGTTTTCTTGTTGTTGTTGCTATCTTGTTATGTTCCATTGGTTTTCTTGTTGTTGTTGCTATCTTGTTATGTTCCATTGGTTTTCTTGTTGTTGTTGCTATCTTGTTATGTTCCATTGGTTTTCTTGTTGTTGTTGCTATCTTGTTATGTTCCATTGGTTTTCTTGTTGTTGTTGCTATCTTGTTATGTTCCATTGGTTTTCTTGTTGTTGTTGCTATTTTGTTATGTTCCATTGGTTTTCTTGTTGTTGCTATCTTGTTATGTTCCATTGGTTTTCTTATTGTTGTTGCTATCTTGTTATGTTCCATTGGTTTTCTTGTTGTTGTTGCTATTTTGTTATGTTCCATTGGTTTTCTTGTTGTTGTTGCTATTTTGTTATGTTCCATTCGTTTTCTTGTTGTTCTTGCTATTTTGTTATGTTCCATTGGTTTTCTTGTTGTTGTCGCTATCTTGTTATGTTCCATTGGTTTTCTTGTTGTTGTTGCTATCTTGTTATGTTCCAATGGTTTTCTTGTTGTTGTTGCTATTTTGTTATGTTCCATTGGTTTTCTTGTTGTTGCTATCTTGTTATGTTCCATTGGTTTTCTTGTTGTTGTTGCTATCTTGTTATGTTCCATTGGTTTTCTTGTTGTTGTTGCTATTTTGTTATGTTCCATTGGTTTTCTTGTTGTTGCTATCTTGTTATGTTCCATTGGTTTTCTTGTTGTTGTTGCTATCTTGTTATGTTCCATTCGTTTTCTTGTTGTTGTTGCTATCTTCTTATGTTCCATTGGTTTTCTTGTTGTTGTTGCTATCTTTTTATGTTCCATTGGTTTTCTTGTTGTTGTTGCTATCTTGTTATGTTCCATTGGTTTTCTTGTTGTTGTCGCTATCTTGTTATGTTCCATTGGTTTTCTTGTTGTTGTTGCTATTTTGTTATGTTCCATTGGTTTTCTTGTTGTTGTTGCTATCTTGTTATGTTCCATTGGTTTTCTTGTTGTTGTCGCTATCTTGTTATGTTTCATTGGTTTTCTTGTTGTTGTTGCTATTTTGTTATGTTCCATTGGTTTTCTTGTTGTTGTTGCTATCTTTTTATGTTCCATTGGTTTTCTTGTTGTTGTTGCTATCTTGTTATGTTCCATTGGTTTTCTTGTTGTTGTTGCTATCTTCTTATGTTCCATTGGTTTTCTTGTTGTTGTTGCTATCTTGTTATGTTCCATTGGTTTTCTTGTTGTTGTTGCTATTTTGTTATGTTCCATTGGTTTTCTTGTTGTTGCTATCTTTTTATGTTCCATTGGTTTTCTTGTTGTTGTTGCTATCTTGTTATGTTTCATTGGTTTTCTTGTTGTTGTTGCTATCTTTTTATGTTCCATTGGTTTTCTTGTTGTTGTTGTTATCTTGTTATGTTCCATTGGTTTTCTTGTTGTTGTTGCTATTTTGTTATGTTCCATTGGTTTTCTTGTTGTTGTTGCTATCTTTTTATGTTCCATTGGTTTTCTTGTTGTTGTTGTTATCTTGTTATGTTCCATTGGTTTTCTTGTTGTTGTTGCTATCTTGTTATGTTCCATTGGTTTTCTTGTTGTTCTTGCTATTTTGTTATGTTCCATTGGTTTTCTTGTTGTTGCTATCTTTTTATGTTCCATTGGTTTTCTTGTTGTTGTTGCTATCTTGTTATGTTCCATTCGTTTTCTTGTTGTTGTTGCTATCTTCTTATGTTCCATTGGTTTTCTTGTTGTCGCTATCTTGTTATGTTCCATTGGTTTTCTTGTTGTTGTTGCTATCTTGTTATGTTCCATTGGTTTTCTTGTTGTTGTTGCTATCTTGTTATGTTCCATTGGTTTTCTTGTTGTTCTTGCTATTTTGTTATGTTCCATTGGTTTTCTTGTTGTTGCTATCTTTTTATGTTCCATTGGTTTTCTTGTTGTTGTTGCTATCTTGTTATGTTCCATTCGTTTTCTTGTTGTTGTTGCTATCTTGTTATGTACCATTGGTTTTCTTGTTGTTGTTGCTATCTTTTTATGTTCCATTGGTTTTCTTGTTGTTGTTGCCATCTTGTTATGTTCCATTCGTTTTCTTGTTGTTGTTGCTATCTTGTTATGTTCCATTGGTTTTCTTGTTGTTGTTGCTATCTTTTTATGTTCCATTGGTTTTCTTGTTGTTGTTGCTATTTTGTTATGTTCCATTGGTTTTCTTGTTGTTGCTATCTTGTTATGTTCCATTGGTTCTCTTGTTGTTGTTGCTATCTTGTTATGTTCCATTGGTTTTCTTGTTGTTGTTGCTATCTTGTTATGTTCCATTGGTTTTCTTGTTGTTGTTGCTATCTTGTTATGTTCCATTGGTTTTCTTGTTGTTGTTGCTATTTTGTTATGTTCCATTGGTTTTCTTGTTGTTGTTGCTATCTTGTTATGTTCCATTGGTTTTCTTGTTGTTGTCGCTATCTTGTTATGTTCCATTGGTTTTCTTGTTGTTGTTGCTATCTTGTTATGTTCCATTGGTTTTCTTGTTGTTGTTGCTATCTTTTTATGTTCCATTGGTTTTCTTGTTGTTGTTGCTATCTTGTTATGTTCCATTCGTTTTCTTGTTGTTGTTGCTATCTTGTTATGTTCCATTCGTTTTCTTGTTGTTCTTGCTATTTTGTTATGTTCCATTGGTTTTCTTGTTGTTGTTGCTATTTTGTTATGTTCCATTCGTTTTCTTGTTGTTCTTGCTATTTTGTTATGTTCCATTGGTTTTATTGTTGTTGTTGCTATTTTGTTATGTTCCATTGGTTTTCTTGTTGTTGCTATCTTGTTATGTTCCATTGGTTTTCTTGTTGTTGTTGCTATCTTTTTATGTTCCATTGGTTTTCTTGTTGTTGTCGCTATCTTGTTATGTTCCATTGGTTTTCTTGTTGTTGTCGCTATCTTGTTATGTTCCATTCGTTTTCTTGTTGTTGTTGCTATCTTGTTATGTTCCATTGGTTTTCTTGTTGTTGTTGCTATCTTGTTATGTTCCATTGGTTTTCTTGTTGTTGTTGCTATCTTGTTATGTTCCATTTGTTTTCTTGTTGTTGTTGCTATCTTGTTATGTTCCATTGGTTTTCTTGTTGTTGTTGCTATCTTTTTATGTTCCATTGGTTTTCTTGTTGTTGTTGCTATCTTGTTATGTTCCATTGGTTTTCTTGTTGTTGTTGCTATTTTGTTATGTTCCATTGGTTTTCTTGTTGTTGTTGCTATCTTGTTATATTCCATTGGTTTTCTTGTTGTTGCTATCTTGTTATGTTCCATTGGTTTTCTTGTTGTTGTTGCTATCTTGATATGTACCATTGGTTTTCTTGTTGTCGCTATCTTGTTATGTTCCATTGGTTTTCTTGTTGTTGTTGCTATCTTTTTATGTTCCATTGGTTTTCTTGTTGTTGTTGCTATCTTGTTATGTTCCATTGGTTTTCTTGTTGTTGTTGCTATTTTGTTATGTTCCATTGGTTTTCTTGTTGTTGTTGCTATTTTGTTATGTTCCATTGGTTTTCTTGTTGTTGTTGCTATCTTGTTATGTTCCATTGGTTTTCTTGTTGTTGTTGCTATCTTGTTGTGTTCCATTGGTTTTCTTGTTGTTGTTGCTATCTTGTCATGTTCCATTGGTTTTCTTGTTGTTGTTGCTATCTTGTTATGTTCCATTGGTTTTCTTGTTGTTGTTGCTATCTTGTTGTGTTCCATTGGTTTTCTTGTTGTTGTTGCTATTTTGTTATGTTCCATTGGTTTTCTTGTTGTTGTTGCTATTTTGTTATGTTCCATTGGTTTTCTTGTTGTTGTTGCTATCTTGTTATGTTCCATTGGTTTTCTTGTTGTTGTTGCTATCTTGTTATGTTCCATTGGTTTTCTTGTTGTTGTTGCTATTTTGTTATGTTCCATTGGTTTTCTTGTTGTTGTTGCTATCTTTTTATGTTCCATTGGTTTTCTTGTTGTTGTTGCTATTTTGTTATTTTCCATTGGTTTTCTTGTTGTTGTTGCTATCTTGTTATGTTCCATTGGTTTTCTTGTTGTTGTTGCTATCTTGTTATGTTCCATTGGTTTTCTTGTTGTTGTTGCTATTTTGTTATGTTCCATTGGTTTTCTTGTTGTTGTCGCTATCTTGTTGTGTTCCATTGGTTTTCTTGTTGTTGTTGCTATCTTGTTATGTTCCATTGGTTTTCTTGTTGTTGTTGCTATTTTGTTATGTTCCATTGGTTTTCTTGTTGTTGTTGCTATCTTGTTATGTTCCATTGGTTTTCTTGTTGTTGTTGCTATCTTGTTATGTTCCATTGGTTTTCTTGTTGTTGTTGCTATCTTGTTATGTTCCATTGGTTTTCTTGTTGTTGTTGCTATCTTTTTATGTTCCATTGGTTTTCTTGTTGTTGTCGCTATCTTGTTATGTTCCATTCGTTTTCTTGTTGTTGTTGCTATCTTGTTATGTTCCATTGGTTTTCTTGTTGTTGTTGCTATTTTGTTATGTTCCATTGGTTTTCTTGTTGTTGTCGCTATCTTGTTATGTTCCATTGGTTTTCTTGTTGTTGTTGCTATCTTGTTATGTTCCATTTGTTTTCTTGTTGTTGTTGCTATCTTGTTATGTTCCATTGGTTTTCTTGTTGTTGTTGCTATCTTTTTATGTTCCATTGGTTTTCTTGTTGTTGTTGCTATCTTGTTATGTTCCATTGGTTTTCTTGTTGTTGTTGCTATTTTGTTATGTTCCATTGGTTTTCTTGTTGTTGTTGCTATCTTTTTATGTTCCATTGGTTTTCTTGTTGTTGTTGCTATTTTGTTATTTTCCATTGGTTTTCTTGTTGTTGTTGCTATCTTGTTATGTTCCATTGGTTTTCTTGTTGTTGTTGCTATCTTGTTATGTTCCATTGGTTTTCTTGTTGTTGTTGCTATCTTGTTATGTTCCATTCGTTTTCTTGTTGTTGTTGCTATCTTGTTATGTTCCATTGGTTTTCTTGTTGTTGTTGCTATCTTTTTATGTTCCATTGGTTTTCTTGTTGTTGTTGCTATCTTGTTATGTTCCATTGGTTTTCTTGTTGTTGCTATCTTGTTATGTTCCATTGGTTTTCTTGTTGTTGTTGCTATCTTGTTATGTTCCATTGGTTTTCTTGTTGTTGCTATTTTGTTATGTTCCATTCGTTTTCTTGTTGTTGTCGCTATCTTGTTTTGTTCCATTGGTTTTCTTGTTGTTGTTGCTATCTTGTTATGTTCCATTGGTTTTCTTGTTGTTGTTGCTATCTTGTTATGTTCCATTGTATTTCTTGTTGTTGTTGCTATCTTGTTATGTTCCATTGGTTTTCTTGTTGTTGTTGCTATCTTGTTATGTTCCATTGGTTTTCTTGTTGTTGCTATCTTGTTATGTTCCATTGGTTTTCTTGTTGTTGTTGCTATCTTGTTATGTTCCATTGGTTTTATTGTTGTTGTTGCTATCTTGTTATGTTCCATTGGTTTTCTTGTTGTTGTTGCTGTTTTGTTATGTTCCATTGGTTTTATTGTTGTTGTTGCTATTTTGTTATGTTCCATTGGTTTTCTTGTTGTTGCTATCTTGTTATGTTCCATTGGTTTTCTTGTTGTTGTTGCTATCTTGCTATGTTCCATTGGTTTTCTTGTTGTTGTTGCTATTTTGTTATGTTCCATTGGTTTTCTTGTTGTTGTTGCTATCTTTTTATGTTCCATTGGTTTTCTTGTTGTTGTTGCTATTTTGTTATTTTCCATTGGTTTTCTTGTTGTTGTTGCTATCTTGTTATGTTCCATTGGTTTTCTTGTTGTTGTTGCTATCTTTTTATGTTCCATTGGTTTTCTTGTTGTTGTTGCTATCTTGTTATGTTCCATTGGTTTTCTTGTTGTTGCTATCTTGTTATGTTCCATTGGTTTTCTTGTTGTTGTTGCTATCTTGTTATGTTCCATTGGTTTTCTTGTTGTTGCTATTTTGTTATGTTCCATTCGTTTTCTTGTTGTTGTCGCTATCTTGTTTTGTTCCATTGGTTTTCTTGTTGTTGTTGCTATCTTGTTATGTTCCATTGGTTTTCTTGTTGTTGTTGCTATCTTGTTATGTTCCATTGGTTTTCTTGTTGTTGCTATCTTGTTATGTTCCATTGGTTTTCTTGTTGTTGTTGCTATCTTGTTATGTTCCATTGGTTTTATTGTTGTTGTTGCTATCTTGTTATGTTCCATTGGTTTTCTTGTTGTTGTTGCTGTTTTGTTATGTTCCATTGGTTTTATTGTTGTTGTTGCTATTTTGTTATGTTCCATTGGTTTTCTTGTTGTTGCTATCTTGTTATGTTCCATTAGTTTTCTTGTTGTTGTTGCTATTTTGTTATGTTCCATTGGTTTTCTTGTTGTTGTTGCTATTTTGTTATGTTCCATTCGTTTTCTTGTTGTTCTTGCTATTTTGTTATGTTCCATTGGTTTTCTTGTTGTTGTCGCTATCTTGTTATGTTCCATTGGTTTTCTTGTTGTTGTTGCTATCTTGTTATGTTCCACTGGTTTTCTTGTTGTTGTTGCTATTTTGTTATGTTCCATTGGTTTTCTTGTTGTTGCTATCTTGTTATGTACCATTGGTTTTCTTGTTGTTGTTGCTATCTTGTTATGTTCCATTGGTTTTCTTGTTGTTGCTATCTTGTTATGTTCCATTGGTTTTCTTGTTGTTGTTGCTATTTTGTTATGTTCCATTGGTTTTCTTGTTGTTGCTATCTTGTTATGTTCCATTGGTTTTCTTGTTGTTGTTGCTATTTTGTTATGTTCCATTCGTTTTCTTGTTGTTGTCGCTATCTTGTTTTGTTCCATTGGTTTTCTTGTTGTTGTTGCTATCTTGTTATGTTCCATTGGTTTTCTTGTTGTTGCTATCTTGTTATGTTCCATTGGTTTTCTTGTTGTTGCTATCTTGTTATGTTCCATTTGTTTTCTTGTTGTTGTTGCTATCTTGTTATGTTCCATTGGTTTTCTTATTGTTGTTGCTATGTTGTTATGTTCCATTGGTTTTCTTGTTGTTGTCGCTATCTTGTTATGTTCCATTGGTTTTCTTGTTGTTGTTGCTATCTTGTTATGTTCCATTGGTTTTCTTGTTGTTGCTATCTTGTTATGTTCCATTCGTTTTCTTGTTGTCGCTATCTTGTTATGTTCCATTGGTTTTCTTGTTGTTGTTGCTATCTTGTTATGTTCCATTGGTTTTCTTGTTGTTGTTGCTATCTTGTTATGTTCCATTGGTTTTCTTGTTGTTGCCATCTTGTTATGTTCCATTGGTTTTCTTGTTGTTGCTATCTTGTTATGTTCCATTGGTTTTCTTGTTGTTGTTGCTATCTTGTTATGTTCCATTGGTTTTCTTGTTGTTGCTACCTTGTTATGTTCCATTGGTTTTCTTGTTGTTGCTATCTTGTTATGTTCCATTGGTTTTCTTGTTGTTGCTATCTTGTTATGTTCCATTGGTTTTCTTGTTGTTGTCGCTATCTTGTTATGTTCCATTGGTTTTCTTGTTGTTGCTATCTTGTTATGTTCCATTGGTTTTCTTGTTGTTGCTATCTTGTTATGTTCCATTGGTTTTCTTGTTGTTGCTATCTTGTTATGTTCCATTGGTTTTCTTGTTGTTGCTATCTTGTTATGTTCCATTGGTTTTCTTGTTGTTGCTGCTATCTTGTTATGTTCCATTGGTTCTCTTGTTGTTGTTGCTATCTTGTTATGTTCCATTGGTTTTCTTGTTGTTGTTGCTATCTTTTTATGTTCCATTGGTTTTCTTGTTGTTGTCGCTATCTTGTTATGTTCCATTGGTTTTCTTGTTGTTGCTATCTTGTTATGTTCCATTGGTTTTCTTGTTGTTGTTGCTATTTTGTTATGTTCCATTCGTTTTCTTGTTGTTGTCGCTATCTTGTTTTGTTCCATTGGTTTTCTTGTTGTTGTTGCTATCTTGTTATGTTCCATTGGTTTTCTTGTTGTTGCTATCTTGTTATGTTCCATTGGTTTTCTTGTTGTTGCTATCTTGTTATGTTCCATTGGTTTTCTTGTTGTTGTTGCTATCTTGTTATGTTCCATTGGTTTTCTTGTTGTTGCTATCTTGTTATGCTCCATTGGTTTTCTTGTTGTTGTCGCTATCTTGTTATGTTCCATTGGTTTTCTTGTTGTTGTTGCTATTTTGTTATGTTCCATTGGTTTTCTTGTTGTTGCTATCTTTTTATGTTCCATTGGTTTTCTTGTTGTTGTTGCTACGTTGTTATGTTCCATTGGTTTTCTTGTTGTTGCTATCTTGTTATGCTCCATTGGTTTTCTTGTTGTTGTCGCTATCTTGTTATGTTCCATTGGTTTTCTTGTTGTTGTTGCTATTTTGTTATGTTCCATTGGTTTTCTTGTTGTTGCTATCTTGTTATGTTCCATTGGTTTTCTTGTTGTTGCTATCTTGTTATGTTCCATTGGTTTTCTTGTTGTTGTTGCTATTTTGTTATGTTCCATTCGTTTTCTTGTTGTTGTCGCTATCTTGTTTTGCTCCATTGGTTTTCTTGTTGTTGTCGCTATCTTGTTTTGTTCCATTGGTTTTCTTGTTGTTGTTGCTACGTTGTTATGTTCCATTGGTTTTCTTGTTGTTGCTATCTTGTTATGCTCCATTGGTTTTCTTGTTGTTGTCGCTATTTTGTTATGTTCCATTGGTTTTCTTGTTGTCGCTATTTTGTTATGTTCCATTGGTTTTCTTGTTGTTGCTATCTTGTTATGTTCCATTGGTTTTCTTGTTGTTGTCGCTATCTTGTTATGTTCCATTGGTTTTCTTGTTGTTGTTGCTATTTTGTAATGTTCCATTGGTTTTCTTGTTGTTGCTACGTTGTTATGTTCCATTGGTTTTCTTGTTGTTGTCGCTATCTTGTTATGTTCCAGTGGTTTTCTTGTTGTTGCTGCTATCTTTTTATGTTCCATTGGTTTTCTTGTTGTTGTCGCTATCTTGTTATGTTCCATTGGTTTTCTTGTTGTTGTTGCTATCTTTTTATGTTCCATTGGTTTTCTTGTTGTTGTTGCTATTTTGTTATGTTCCATTGGTTTTCTTGTTGTTGTTGCTATCTTGTTATGTTCCATTCGTTTTCTTGTTGTTGTTGCTATCTTCTTATGTTCCATTGGTTTTCTTGTTGTTGCTGCTATCTTCTTATGTTCCATTGGTTTTCTTGTTGTTGTTGCTATCTTGTTATGTTCCATTGGTTTTCTTGTTGTTGTTGCTATCTTGTTATGTTCCATTGGTTTTCTTGTTGTTGTTGCTATCTTGTTTTGTTCCATTGGTTTTCTTGTTGTTGTTGCTATCTTGTTATGTTCCAGTGGTTTTCTTGTTGTTGTTGTTATCTTCTTATGTTCCATTGGTTTTCTTGTTGTTGCTATCTTGTTATGTTCCTTTGGTTTTCTTGTTGTCGCTATCTTGTTATGTTCCATTGGTTTTCTTGTTGTTGTTGCTATCTTGTTATGTTCCATTGGTTTTCTTGTTGTTGCTATCTTGTTATGTTCCATTGGTTTTATTGTTGTTGTTGCTATCTTGTTATGTTCCATTGGTTTTCTTGTTGTTGTTGCTGTTTTGTTATGTTCCATTGGTTTTATTGTTGTTGTTGCTATCTTGTTATGTTCCATTGGTTTTCTTGTTGTTGCTATCTTGTTATGTTCCATTGGTTTTCTTGTTGTTGTTGCTATTTTGTTATGTTCCATTGGTTTTCTTGTTGTTGTTGCTATTTTGTTATGTTCCATTCGTTTTCTTGTTGTTCTTGCTATTTTGTTATGTTCCATTGGTTTTCTTGTTGTTGTCGCTATCTTGTTATGTTCCATTGGTTTTCTTGTTGTTGTTGCTATCTTGTTATGTTCCACTGGTTTTCTTGTTGTTGTTGCTATTTTGTTATGTTCCATTGGTTTTCTTGTT
This sequence comes from Bathymodiolus brooksi, assembly GCA_963680875.1. Taxonomy (NCBI): domain Eukaryota; kingdom Metazoa; phylum Mollusca; class Bivalvia; order Mytilida; family Modiolidae; genus Bathymodiolus; species Bathymodiolus brooksi. Next base: position 80,785,006 of record OY804584.1, read on the forward strand.
GTTGCTATCTTGTTATGTTCCACTGGTTTTCTTGTTGTTGTTGCTATCTTGTTATGTTCCATTGGTTTTCTTGTTGTTGCTATCTTGTTATATTCCATTGGTTTTCTTGTTGTTGTTGCTATCTTGTTATGTTCCATTGGTTTTCTTGTTGTTGCTATTTTGTTATGTTCCATTGGTTTTCTTGTTGTTGTTGCTATCTTGTTATGTTCCATTGGTTTTCTTGTTGTTGCTATCTTCTTATGTTCCATTGGTTTTCTTGTTGTTGCTATCTTGTTATGTTCTATTGGTTTTCTTGTTGTTGCTATCTTGTTATGTTCCATTGGTTTTCTTGTTGTTGTTGCTATTTTGTTATGTTCCATTGGTTTTCTTGTTGTTGTTGCTATTTTGTTATGTTCCATTCGTTTTCTTGTTGTTGCTATCTTGTTATGTTCCATTGGTTTTCTTGTTGTTGCTATCTTGTTATGTTCCATTGGTTTTCTTGTTGTTGTTGCTATTTTGTTATGTTCCATTGGTTTTCTTGTTGTTGTTGCTATTTTGTTATGTTCCATTGGTTTTATTGTTGTTGTTGCTATCTTGTTATGTTCCATTGGTTTTCTTGTTGTTGCTATCTTGTTATGTTCCATTGGTTTTCTTGTTGTTGCTATCTTGTTATGTTCCATTGGTTTTCTTGTTGTTGTTGCTATTTTGTTATGTTCCATTGGTTTTCTTGTTGTTGCTATCTTGTTATGTTCCATTGGTTCTCTTGTTGTTGTTGCTATCTTGTTATGTTCCATTGGTTTTCTTGTTGTTGTTGCTATCTTGTTATGTTCCATTGGTTTTCTTGTTGTTGTTGCTATCTTGTTATGTTCCATTGGTTTTCTTGTTGTTGTTGCTATTTTGTTATGTTCCATTGGTTTTCTTGTTGTTGTTGCTATTTTGTTATGTTCCATTGGTTTTCTTGTTGTTGCTATCTTGTTATGTTCCATTGGTTCTCTTGTTGTTGTTGCTATCTTGTTATGTTCCATTGGTTTTCTTGTTGTTGTTGCTATCTTGTTATGTTCCATTGGTTTTCTTGTTGTTGTTGCTATCTTGTTATGTTCCATTGGTTTTCTTGTTGTTGTTGCTATTTTGTTATGTTCCATTCGTTTTCTTGTTGTTGCTATTTTGTTATGTTCCATTGGTTTTCTTGTTGTTGTTGCTATTTTGTTATGTTCCATTGGTTTTCTTGTTGTTGCTATCTTGTTATGTTCCATTGGTTCTCTTGTTGTTGTTGCTATCTTGTTATGTTCCATTGGTTTTCTTGTTGTTGTTGCTATCTTGTTATGTTCCATTGGTTTTCTTGTTGTTGTTGCTATCTTGTTATGTTCCATTGGTTTTCTTGTTGTTGTTGCTATTTTGTTATGTTCCATTCGTTTTCTTGTTGTTGCTATCTTGTTATGTTCCATTGGTTTTCTTGTTGTTGCTATCTTGTTATGTTCCATTGGTTTTCTTGTTGTTGTTGCTATCTTGTTATGTTCCATTGGTTTTCTTGTTGTTGTTGCTATTTTGTTATGTTCCATTGGTTTTCTTTTTGTTGCTATCTTGTTATGTTCCATTGGTTTTATTGTTGTTGTTGCTATCTTGTTATGTTCCATTGGTTTTCTTGTTGTTGTTGCTGTTTTGTTATGTTCCATTGGTTTTATTGTTGTTGTTGCTATTTTGTTATGTTCCATTGGTTTTCTTGTTGTTGCTATCTTGTTATGTTCCATTGGTTTTCTTGTTGTTGTTGCTGTTTTGTTATGTTCCATTGGTTTTATTGTTGTTGTTGCTATCTTGTTATGTTCCATTGGTTTTCTTGTTGTTGCTATCTTGTTATGTTCCATTGGTTTTCTTGTTGTTGTTGCTATTTTGTTATGTTCCATTGGTTTTCTTGTTGTTGTTGCTATTTTGTCATGTTCCATTCGTTTTCTTGTTGTTCTTGCTATTTTATTATGTTCCATTGGTTTTCTTGTTGTTGCTATCTTGTTATGTTCCATTGGTTCTCTTGTTGTTGTTGCTATCTTGTTATGTTCCATTGGTTTTCTTGTTGTTGTTGCTATCTTGTTATGTTCCATTGGTTTTCTTGTTGTTGTTGCTATCTTGTTATGTTCCATTGGTTTTCTTGTTGTTGTTGCTATTTTGTTATGTTCCATTGGTTTTCTTGTTGTTGTTGCTATTTTGTTATGTTCCATTGGTTTTCTTGTTGTTGCTATCTTGTTATGTTCCATTGGTTCTCTTGTTGTTGTTGCGATCTTGTTATGTTCCATTGGTTTTCTTGTTGTTGTTGCTATCTTGTTATGTTCCATTGGTTTTCTTGTTGTTGTTGCTATCTTGTTATGTTCCATTGGTTTTCTTGTTGTTGTTGCTATTTTGTTATGTTCCATTCGTTTTCTTGTTGTTGCTATCTTGTTATGTTCCATTGGTTTTCTTGTTGTTGCTATCTTGTTATGTTCCATTGGTTTTCTTGTTGTTGTTGCTATCTTGTTATGTTCCATTGGTTTTCTTGTTGTTGTTGCTATTTTGTTATGTTCCATTGGTTTTCTTTTTGTTGCTATCTTGTTATGTTCCATTGGTTTTATTGTTGTTGTTGCTATCTTGTTATGTTCCATTGGTTTTCTTGTTGTTGTTGCTGTTTTGTTATGTTCCATTGGTTTTATTGTTGTTGTTGCTATTTTGTTATGTTCCATTGGTTTTCTTGTTGTTGCTATCTTGTTATGTTCCATTGGTTTTCTTGTTGTTGTTGCTGTTTTGTTATGTTCCATTGGTTTTATTGTTGTTGTTGCTATCTTGTTATGTTCCATTGGTTTTCTTGTTGTTGCTATCTTGTTATGTTCCATTGGTTTTCTTGTTGTTGTTGCTATTTTGTTATGTTCCATTGGTTTTCTTGTTGTTGTTGCTATTTTGTCATGTTCCATTCGTTTTCTTGTTGTTCTTGCTATTTTATTATGTTCCATTGGTTTTCTTGTTGTTGTCGCTATCTTGTTATGTTCCATTGGTTTTCTTGTTGTTGTTGCTATCTTGTTATGTTCCACTGGTTTTCTTGTTGTTGTTGCTATTTTGTTATGTTCCATTGGTTTTCTTGTTGTTGCTATCTTGTTATGTTCCATTGGTTTTCTTGTTGTTGTTGCTATTTTGTTATGTTCCATTGGTTTTCTTGTTGTTGTTGCTATTTTGTTATGTTCCATTGGTTTTCTTGTTGTTGCTATTTTGTTATGTTCCATTGGTTTTCTTGTTGTTGCTACGTTGTTATGTTCCATTGGTTTTCTTGTTGTTGTTGCTATCTTGTTATGTTCCATTGGTTTTCTTGTTGTTGTTGCTATGTTGTTATGTTCCATTGGTTTTCTTGTTGTTGCTGCTATCTTGTTATGTTCCATTGGTTTTCTTGTTGTTGTCGCTATCTTGTTATGTTCCATTGGTTTTCTTGTTTTCGCTATCTTGTTATGTTCCATTGGTTCTCTTGTTGTTGTTGCTATGTTGTTATGTTCCATTGGTTTTCTTGTTGTTGTTGCTATCTTGTTTTGTTCCATTGGTTCTCTTGTTGTTGTTGCTATCTTGTTATGTTCCAGTGGTTTTCTTGTTGTTGTTGCTATCTTGATATGTTCCATTGGTTTTCTTGTTGTTGTTGCTATTTTGTTATGTTCCATTGGTTTTCTTGTTGTTGCTATCTTGGTATGTTCCATTGGTTTTCTTGTTGTTGTCGCTATCTTGTTATGTTCCATTGGTTTTCTTGTTGTTGTTGCTATCTTGTTATGTACCATTGGTTTTCTTCTTGTTGTTGCTATCTTGTTATGTTTCATTGGTTTTCTTGTTGTTGTTGCTATCTTGTTATGTTCCATTGGTTTTCTTGTTGTTGTTGCTATCTTGTTATGTTCCATTGGTTTTCTTGTTGTTGTTGCTATTTTGTTATGTTTCATTGGTTTTCTTGTTGTTGTTGCTATCTTGTTATGCTCCATTGGTTTTCTTGTTGTTGTTGCTATTTTGATATGTTCCATTGGTTTTCTTGTTGTTGTTGCTATCTTGTTATGTTCCATTTGTTTTCTTGTTGTTGTTGCTATCTTGTTATGTTCCATTGGTGTTTTTGTTGTTGTTGCTATTTTGTTATGTTCCATTGGTTTTCTTCTTGCTGTTGCTATTTTGTTATGTTCCATTGGTTTTCTTGTTGTTGTTGCTATCTTGTTATGTTCCATTGGTTTTCTTGTTGTTGCTATCTTGTTATGTTCCATTGGTTTTCTTGTTGTTGTTATCTTGTTATGTTCCATTGGATTTCTTGTTGTTGTTGCTATCTTGTTATGTTCCATCGGTTTTCTTGTTGTTGTTGCTATTTTGTTATGCTCCATTGGTTTTCTTGTTGTTGTTGCTATTTTGATATGTTCCATTGGTTTTCTTGTTGTTGTTGCTATCTTGTTATGTTCCATTGGTTTTCTTGTTGTTGTTGCTATCTTGTTATGTTCCATTGGTTTTCTTGTTGTTGTTGCTATCTTGTTATGTTCCATTGGTTTTCTTGTTGTTTTTGCTATCTTGTTATGTTCCATTGGTTTTCTTGTTGTTTTTGCTATCTTGTTATGTTCCATTGGTTTTCTTGTTGTTGCTATCTTGTTATGTTCTATTGGTTTTCTTGTTGTTGCTACGTTGTTATGTTCCATTGGTTTTCTTGTTATTGTTGCTATCTTGTTATGTTCCATTGGATTTCTTGTTGTTGTTGCTATCTTGTTATGTTCCATCGGTTTTCTTGTTGTTGTTGCTATTTTGTTATGTTCCATTGGTTTTCTTGTTGTTGTTGCTATTTTGTTATGTTCCATTGGTTTTCTTGTTGTTGTTGCTATCTTGTTATGTTCCATTGGTTTTCTTGTTGTTGCTATCTTGTTATGTTCCATTGGTTTTCTTGTTGTTGCTATCTTGTTATGTTCCATTGGTTTTCTTGTTGTTTCTATCTTGTTATGTTCCATTGGTTTTCTTGTTGTTGTTGCTATCTTGTTATGTTCCATTGGTGTTTTTGTTGTTGTTGCTATTTTGTTATGTTCCATTGGTTTTCTTCTTGCTGTTGCTATTTTGTTATGTTCCATTGGTTTTCTTGTTGTTGTTGCTATCTTGTTATGTTCCATTGGTTTTCTTGTTGTTTTTGCTATCTTGTTATGCTCCATTGGTTTTCTTGTTGTTGTTGCTATTTTGATATGTTGCATTGGTTCTCTTGTTGTTGTTGCTATGTTGTTATGTTCCATTGGTTTTCTTGTTGTTGCTATCTTGTTATGTTCCATTGGTTTTCTTGTTGTTGTCGCTATCTTGTTATGTTCCATTGGTTTTCTTGTTGTTGTTGCTATCTTGTTATGTTCCATTGGTTTTCTTGTTGTTTTTGCTATCTTGTTATGCTCCATTGGTTTTCTTGTTGTTGTTGCTATCTTGTTATGTTCCATTGGTTTTCTTGTTGTTGTCGCTATCTTGTTATGTTCCATTGGTTTTCTTGTTGTTGTTGCTATCTTGTTATGTTCCATTGGTTTTCTTGTTGTTTTTGCTATCTTGTTATATTCCATTGGTTTTCTTGTTGTTGTTGCTATTTTGTTATGTTTCATTGGATTTCCTGTTGTTGTTGCTATCTTGTTATGTTCCATTGGTTTTCTTGCTCCCATACATTTCTAATCTATTTGGCTTTTCAATATTTGAACTTTTGAGTGTTCATGTCAACGTTTATTCCAGAAACGCATCCGTCCACTTTTCGGTGTTTCGGCGAAGACGGAGTTTGTTAGATATATTTATTTATTGAAACTTACTGTTCCTACTTAATGTATCTACGTCTTTATTTCACCACGTTCTCTCTTTTGCTACATTTAAGAATAAGAAGAAACTTCACCAACGATTGATATTTATCGATTATTTTATACCACATTATTGTTTTTCCTTTTGAAAAAAACAATCTACCTTTCACTTGACATAGTTTTAAATCAAGATAATAAATCTTTCAAATATGTAATAAATGCATAGAACCAATTATAGTCAAAAACACAGTTTGTCTCGTTTTAATAAAAGACAAAACTATACACTGGGGTTGGTTCGTATTCTGAAGCGTGTTCGTCCATATTGTCTCTTGGGTTGACCGCCTGTTTTCTCAATTGTTATAAGAGACTGGTCCTTCAATATCTGAAATTACTTGCTTTTGCCCATTGAAAGCGTCTATGCTTTAAGACTTCTGATGAATTAGCGTTCCATAGTCAAAGGGAGGTAATCTTTGTATGTTTGAATAAAATACCGGTATTTGAAATGATAAGTTAATAAATTCAAGTACCTACATAAGAATTTGTATAATTAATACTATTGTTTTTCAACATCATGTTCAACCATATTTCAGCTATATCGTCAGTGTTGTTCGGGCAGGAATTGGAGTACCGGAATAAAAACAGTTACTTTCCGAAAGTCAGTGATAAACTTGATTACTGTCTCAACAGATCTCTTCACAGAGGGTAGCAGTCAAACTTACTCAGGTCTTATTTATGCTATTTGTGTTTGCTCATAGTGGTGTCCAGTACATCTTGACTATATGAGTAACAAGGCGGGTGTCTTATAAACGGCAACAACTGCTTATCTTTCGTGTTACTCATCTCTTTAGTTTTCTGTTTTGTGCTTTGTTTGTCTTCGTGCTGTGTATCGTGTTCTCAATGTTGCTGGTGTCTCTGGATTGTCCATTTTTGATTGCTCCTTCGGTTTTCTCTAACGTTTACTTACAAACTTTAGCAAAGCTCTTTGTTTACTTCTATTTCTTATCTTTAAGACTTTGGCTTTCCAAGTTATCATATACCCCTCTTTATTCTGAGAGAAAGAGCAATGAGAGTTAACACCACTTTCAACAATAGTACAATCACATCCTGGTGATTGGTTGTGGGGAACGATCATTTAACTTTGGAGAGGGGGAATTATGTTCTTTTTTTTCTGTCGCCAAATTTATAGAAAAAAAGGTATGTTGACCTGAAAGATGAACAATCTGCCCTTACAGTTTTCTACAAGACTTTATGATAAAATTTGAAAAACAATATTACTGATTTTTCATGTCAAAAATAAATAACCTGTAAACATCATTTTCTGTCTCGGTAGAAAAACATTACCCCCTAACAATTAAATCATCGGTGCTTATCTTTATTTGTGGACCAAACCTGACAAAATATGAAATTCAGAAAAACTCGACATCAATCCTGTCCATGCAAGCTTATCGATATCAATCCTTTCTTAGCAAGATTTTCGATCTTAATCCTTTCTCGGTATGGTAATCGACCTTAATCCTTTCTCGGTAAGGTTATCGATCTTAATCCTTTCTCGGTAAGGTTATCGATCTCAATCTTTCTCGGTAAGGTTATTGATCTTAATCCTTTCTCCGTAAGGTTATCGACCTCAATCCTTTCTCTGTAAAGTTGTCGGTCTCAATCCTTTCTCGGTAAGGCAATCGACCTCAATCCTTTCCCTGTAAGGTTATCGACCTCAAACCTTTCTCAATAGGGTTATCGATTTCTCACTCCTTTCTTGGTAGGGCTGTCGATCTTAATCCTTTCTCCGTAAGGTTATCGACCTCAATCCTTTCTCTGTAACGTTTTCGGTCTCAATCCTTTCTCGGTAAGGCAATCGATCTCAATCCTTTCCCTGTAAGGTTATCGACCTCAAACATTTCTCAATAGGGTTATCAATCTCAATCCTTTCTTGGTAGGGCTATCGATCTCAATTCATTCTCGGTAAGGTTATCGACCTCAATCCTTTTTCTACAAGGTTATCGACTTCAATCCTTTTTCTGTAAAACTATCGACCTCAATCCTTTCCATGTAATGTTATCGGCTTCAATCCTTTCTCGGTAACGTTATTGACCTAATTCCTTTCTCAGTAAGGTTATCAACCGCAACCGTTTATCGGTAAGGTTATCGAATTTAATCCTGTTGACCTCAATCCTATCTCTGCAAGATTATCTACTTTAATCTCTTCTCTGTACGGTTATCGGTTTCAATCCTTTCTCGGTAAGGTTATCAACCGCAATTGGTTCTCGGTAAGGTTATCGACTTTAATCGTTTCTCTGTTAGTTTATCGACCTCAATCTTTTCTCTGTAAGTTTATCGACCTTACGTTTAAGGTTATCGATCAATCCTTTACGATATTTTCGCCTGATGTCGTGCATAGTCTTCCACTTCTTCCATTAATAATTTGAAGCTCTATTTCCATTCAATATGTTGAGTTTGACTGTATTCCTAGTCTTCGACTAACAAGATGTTGACTTGCTATTGCTATATTAAGACTACCTTCTAATGATGGCGGTATATATATAGTAAAATGCCGCAAGTGACAATTATTAAAAATAATGATGTGATGGCTATTCTTGAATCGGTCATATAAATATTTAATGCAAACATGACTAATTACAAATAAAGAACAATGATTGGTTATAAAAACTCAAATATATAATTTAGTACGTATGACCAATTTCTGGTATAGCCTTCTTCGGGTACGTTACTTAAGGTATTTATAATAACAACAGCTTGAAGATACCAAAGGGGTAATCAGAAGCCGTAGATCGAAGAACGACAGAAAACACAATAACTAAACGAAATACGAACAAAAGGACAAACAATAATCTACACAGAAATCTAAAGATCGAACAACACGAACCCACACTAAAAACCGGGGGTGAACTCAGGTTTTCCGGAAGGGTACGCAGTTTCTGCTCCACATGTGGCATCCGTCGTGTTACTCATATTACAAATATATGGCATGTTTTTTTAGTAAATGAAATTGGGTTCAATTGATAATTACATAATTCGTAAATACTCTTACTTTAATGTATGTACATATCCGATAATTATGGTTAGCCTTTTTGAAAACCTATAACTTGGCATTACTATACAGATAATCTTCAACTCTGACATCATCTCCAACTTGTTTAAGAATGTCAGTATTAAGTAGAGGTATATCTATACAAAAATGAACTAAACACGAAGCCGACATCATATTGGTATGAAGAAAAATGTATCCAGTGGGGAAGTTGACGATTGTCTGCTGTGATCATTTTTTCAGCTATTTGGGAAAGCGTTATATTGCATACAGCTAGTTTTTAAAGTCAATTGAAACGAAAATAAACATCATTTTGTTGGCATAATTAAGGGACATAATCGACAACGACAAATGTCTAATATCTAACAAACGAATTAGATCTGTAATTTATCTGCCTTGCCCTAATTTTAAATTTTCACCTCAATTTAATATCTTGAACTTGGGTTAATGCTCTGATACCAATAAAACATTATTTTCCGCTAAATGAGGATATTACGACAAGTGGAATATATTCGTGGTAATTTGTGACACAGATATTCCGTAACGGTTACCCAAGTCATGGTGGCGACCGTAAAACTTTCGAAGTGATTGGTTCAGTACCTTCCTTGTTAGTACCAATCCTCTATCAAGGAAATCCTGATGGTAACCACAATCTCTTCTGGAATATCGGATCAACTGAGAGTTATATGCTCCACATGCAGGTGCTGCTGGAATGTTGCTACATATAAATGGAAAGTTCACAATGAGAAAATTGAAATCATCTCTTTTGTCGTAAAGTTTCGTTCTTAACCGGTCCTCACTGTCAATTTCGAGGTGTATGTCAACAGGACCAATTTCGAGGTGTATGTCAACGACCTTATACCTTTCATTTGTGTCGTGTTGTGCAAGTGTAAAATTTGACAGTCTCTCATGTTCATTCACATCCATATTCTTTCTCTATACTCTTCATCAACTCATTTTTTTTAAATGTTATTTTCTATTACAGTCCATTCAATTCATGTTAAGCTGTCTATTTTTGTTTTCTCATTATTTACCTGATGGTTGTTCTCTGGTTGTTTTTGTCTATATTTGTAGACTCGTGGTGGAATGTTAGACACAATGTTGACGATATTTGTCAGATTACTTCATCCGTATTTTGTTTTCTTGTTCAAATCCCCCATCTGGGAAATGATATTGTATACACCATACACAAAGTAACATCAAAACGCCAAAGACTCCTAGATGTAGCGTTGTAGACGGAAGTAGAGTGCCGCACAACAGCAGGTTATGGGTCACTTTAACCAATGTTATTAGAATTATATTTTCTCACTTACTCCTCTTTCGTAGCTGTGTAGTAACAAGCAGAGACAAACAAAAGGGGGGTGAGATCTAATTTTAATTAGATTGATATTATGGTATCTTACTTCTTAAGCCCTTTGCTCCTCTGGGGAGCATAGACCATTGATGAACTCCCTCCATCCAACTCGATTAGGCGCTAGTTTTTCTGCCGAGCTCCAGTTGTGTCCTTGCTCTTACAATTCTGACTCTGTGTCTCTACGCCAGGTGTTTCCAAGGTCGTCATCTGCTTCTTTTGCCTTGTGGGTTCCATTTGAGCTCTTTTTAATGTGTGTGTTTATGGGGTCCTGGTTTGCTCTTTGCCAAAGATCCTCACTTCTGACTTTGTCGAACCATCGGATGTTCATGATTTTTCGGAGGCAGTAGTTGATGAATCTTTGGATTTTTTACAACATGGCCTTTGTTGTTCTCCATGTTTCTGCCCCATACAAGAGCACAGATTTTACATTTGAGTTAAAGATATTATGGTATAAGTTATGTTTATTATTGAAGACGCTGATGTGACTGAAATGTAGAATAACAATAGCGTTGATCCTTTAATGTCTGTCTGGACTGGGTTGGGGTTATGGTGTTTAACGCCACTTTCAACAATATTTCATTTATATCGTGGCGGTCAGTTTTATTGTTGGAAGAAACCGGAGTACTACGTAGTGTGATAGTCTCATGCTCATTTGTATCCATATCTTTTCTTACTAACTGATCATTAGTTTGTCTTTTTTGCAATGTGGAGTTGGTAAAGCATTTTCGTACTAAAGGTATATACTCTTTTGAGAGCGACACGCTGCATGCATCTTCAAGACCTCTCTAGTAGATTTCAAAAGAGTAGGTGCACTGTACATGCTACAAAGACCAAGTTTGTCATCCTTCTCCAAGCTTTTCTAGTGTGCCACTGTACATGCTACAAAGACCAAGTTTGTCATCCTTCTCCTAGTTTTTCTAGTGTGCCACTGTACATGCTACAAAGACCAAGTTTGTCATCCTTCTCCTAGTTTTTCTAGTGTGCCACTGTACATGCTACAAAGACCAAGTTTGTCATCCTTCTCCAAGCTTTTCTAGTGTGCCACTGTACATGCTACAAAGACCAAGTTTGTCATCCTTCTCCTAGTTTTTCTAGTGTGCCACTGTACATGCTACAAAGACCAAGTTTGTCATCCTCCTCCAAGCTTTTCTAGTGTGCCACTGTACATGCTACAAAGTCCAAGTTTGTCATCCTCCATGCTTTTCTAGTGTGCCGTTGTACATGCTACAAAGACCAAGTTTGTCATCCTCCTCCAAGCTTTTCTAGTGTGCCACTGTACATGCTACAAAGACCAAGTTTGTGATTCTTCTCCAAGCTTTTCTAGTGTGCCACTGTACATGCTACAAAGACCAAGTTTGTCATCCTTCTCCAAGCTTTTCTAGTGTGCCTTTGTACATGCTACAAAGACCAAGTTTGTCATCCTCCTCCAAGCTTTTCTAGTGTGCCTCTGTACATGCTACAAAGACCAAGTTTGCCATCCTTCTCTAAGCTTTTCTAGTGTGCCACTGTACATGCTACAAAGACCAAGTTTGTCATCCTTCTCCAAGCTTTTCTAGTGTGCCACTGTACATGCTACAAAGACCAAGTTTGTCATCCTTCTCCAAGCTTTTCTAGTGTGCCACTGTACATGCTACAAAAACCAAGTTTGTCATCCTTCTCCTAGTTTTTCTAGTGTGCCACTGTACATGCTACAAAGACCAAGTTTGCCATCCTTCTCCAAGCTTTTCTAGTGTGCCACTGTACATGCTACAAAGACCAAGTTTGTCATCCTTCTCCAAGCTTTTCTAGTGTGCCACTGTACATGCTACAAAGACCAAGTTTGTCATCCTTCTCCAAGCTTTTCTAGTGTGCCACTGTACATGCTACAAAGACCAAGTTTGTCATCCTTCTCCAAGCTTTTCTAGTGTGCCACTGTACATGCTACAAAGACCAAGTTTGTCATCCTTCTCCAAGCTTTTCTAGTGTGCCACTGTACATGCTACAAAGACCAAGTTTGTCATCCTTCTCCAAGCTTTTCTAGTGCGCCACTGTACATGCTACAAAGACCAAGTTTGTCATCCTTCTCCAAGCTTTTCTAGTGTGCCACTGTACATGCTACAAAGTCCAAGTTTGTCATCCTTCTCCAAGCTTTTCTAGTGTGCCACTGTACATGCTACAAAGACCAAGTTTGTCATCCTTCTCTAAGCTTTTCTAGTGTGCCACTGTACATGCTACAAAAACCAAGTTTGTCATCCTTCTCCTAGTTTTTCTAGTGTGCCACTGTACATGCTACAAAGACCAAGTTTGCCATCCTTCTCCAAGCTTTTCTAGTGTGCCACTGTACATGCTACAAAGACCAAGTTTGTCATCCTTCTCCAAGCTTTTCTAGTGTGCCACTGTACATGCTACAAAGACCAAGTTTGACATCCTTCTCCAAGCTTTTCTAGTGTGCCACTGTACATGCTACAAAGACCAAGTTTGTCATCCTTCTCCAAGCTTTTCTAGTGTGCCACTGTACATGCTACAAAGACCAAGTTTGTCATCCTTCTCCAAGCTTTTCTAGTGTGCCACTGTACATGCTACAAAGACCAAGTTTGTCATCCTTCTCCAAGCTTTTCTAGTGTGCCACTGTACATGCTACAAAGACCAAGTTTGTCATCCTTCTCCAAGCTTTTCTAGTGTGCCACTGTACATGCTACAAAGACCAAGTTTGCCATCCTTCTCCAAGCTTTTCTAGTAGCAGTCAAATGTTGTTTCCCAGGTTGTACTATTCCTCCCACATTTCTATATAGTTCTTTATATTGTTGAAAATGTTATCCTAAATATAGCTGAAATACTAGCTGGACATTAAGCAACATTAAAATCCACCCGTGATGTAAGGAATTAAGGAATGGAGAGTTATTGTTCTCTTTGTACTTTTAAGGTCCCACAAGGGGCAAACAATTTAATACTTTGTACTTTAGATACTATACACAGACTTTTTTTTGCTACAAGATTAATAATTAATAAAATTATTAAAGTACAATGGGTGGATTTTAAATTGGAGAATGTCCTCGTATCTCTCCATTCCTTAAAAACAATGGGCCTCGTCCCCTTTGGGGCCTCGGCTCCATTATTTTTAATGAATGGAGAGTTACTTGGACATTCTCCTATACATCAATCAATCCAAGGACAATTAACATGTCAGAGAGTGAATTCAAAAATAAACAAGCAAAACCTTTTTTTCCTAGTTTTGAAAGGGTTGTCATTTGATCATAATTTATTCTCTTACTTTCGCAGCTTATTGTTGACGATTGATTTGATTAGATTTTTGGTGTTTAATGCCACTTTCAGCAGTATTTCAGCTATATCATGGCAACCAGTTTTAGTGATGGAAGAAGCCGGAGTACCCGGAGAGAACCACCGACCATGGGCAAGTAACTGGTAAGTTTCATCACTTGCGGCTGAGAGTTGAGTGCACGTTTTTTTGTAATTTACAAAGCCGGGCGCGAACCCACGCCATATTGGTGATAGGCTTGTACGAGCTGTTAGGTAATCCAACTACCTAACTCTTTGAGCCACCCAGGCCCTGTTTAATGTTGAAGTTAAAAACTTATTGTAAAGCGACAGGTGTCACTTGTCCTTCGATCTTTAGTTTTCTGTGTAATGTTTTGTAGATCATTGTTCTTTTGGTCTTTGTATTGCCTTGTCCTTCGATCTTTAGTTTTCTGTGTAATGTTTTGTAGATCATTATTTGTTCTTTTGGTCTTTGTATCTGATAACTACTTTGTGTCTTCAAACTTTTCTTATTGTATGATGATGAACAGCAACCAATATTTTTTAAATACTAAATTTCAGAAAATTATTGTCTCAATATTTAACAGACTTGGCAGAAATATTGAAAGAATACAAATTCTTTTATGTATTTTTATTCAAAATATTTCTTCATCAATATTAAACAAACAATAAGAAATGTATAAAATAACTTGCCATTACATAGTAACAGACATTCGATTACCTGGTAACAAAATAAACAAATAAATAGACTTCTTAACAATAATGAAACTGACAATTGTGGGTAGAGCAGTAAAAAAAATGGAGTTGTCTCCCATTCAAAATGAAATAAGAGTTGTCTCTCTTTGAGCAGAAATGTTTTGCTGTATCAAAGGTTCAAAAGGTAAATTTATGATTAACCTGGTTTAATGATTAAAAAAAAATGTTTTAAAGCATGCATCAAAAATAAAAAATAATTAAACAATTTATACACCTAGGTAATTCATTTCCCTTTTCCAAATCGAGTCGAGATAAATTTTAATTCCTGAGCCCAAGTCTTCACAACTTGAAAAAGGGAGATAAATCATAAATCACTGATGTTTCCCAATATAATCCTTCCCACACTACATAAAAAATGTATCGATTGATACCCACAATGTCTATGTCAAATGGCAATTTTATCATGAAACAAAAACATAACAAAACTACAGGATTTGTTGGCATTTTTAACATATGTCTGCCTGTAAAATCCTCTTCAACTAAAGTTAAAACAACCATATTTTAAGGTCATCAGTTCATTGCTAAACATGATGGTATGAATTATGCTATAATAAATTATTATTTTCTATATATTAATGCTACGATGACGATTTTATTTCATGTTTTCATATTTTTTTTTATTATTTATAAATAATATTTTTACAGCAGAAAATTGTGAACTGAACAATTTCTCTTTAATTTTTTTCTCTCATATAATTCATGAATATTCATAATACACATTATATCATTTTAAAATGATGTTTTGTCATGATATTTACATATAATATTGTCTTTTCTTGTACAGATGGAATTTCTTTTTTTCTACATTTTTCTATTATTAAATTTTTGTAAAAACATTATACTTTTCCTTATGTATACAAAAATACACAAACATTTGAAAAAAAACAAACAAACAAGCAGCATATCAATTATGAAATATATCAATTTCAAACTTTTTTCTTACAATTTTCATTTTCTTTCTTTTTTTTGTAATTTCATATGATATCATGAATATTTCACAATGAAACATAATAACATGACAAACTACAATAGAAACACATCTCAAGATACAAAAGTACCGTAAACTTGTTCAGTTAATTTATCGCTTGTTTATTTAGCTGCCAATTTCTGCACTAACAATGCCTTCATATCTTTAGCCACTTTTTCCATTTCTTCAATCCTGACTCGTAATTCACTATTTACAATGACTAAACGATTGGCCTCTTCATCCATCTCGCTAAATTTCATTTTTCTAATTTCCCTCGATCGTCTTGAAGCTATGTTGTTCTTCACTCGTCTTTCACGGTACTTCTGATCCGGAGTCGACTTTTGTGCGTTAGATTTTGAAGTTGACTGTTTGGACTTTGATGATGGTGTTTTTGTCGATTCTACGACGACTGGCGTCGGAGAGAGGCGTGGTTTTTTGGTGACATAGTCATGATCCATGTTCATACTCCAATCAAAATCATCTTTTTTCATGTCTACATCATCAAATTCACGCTTCAACGACACAGTAGGAGATTCTACCTCTTCACAGATTATTGCTTCCTGTGGAACTGGTTCAACCAAAGCAGAAAATACATCGAAGTCTTCCTCAAGTTTTATCACATTTTTTACTTCTTCAGTTTCTTCTAATGGTTGTTCCTGGAATGAAAGAGGTAAATTTTCTAAATATTCATTTCAAACCTCATTTTTTTTTAGCATAAATCAATTGTTTAAATACTTGTAAACTTGAAAATCCATCAGATGAAAAAAAAACACATATTTTAGCAAAGTTTTCATTTACAAACACCTTCCAGGCCACAATCATCTTGTAATTAACTTTACTTCTATGAAATCAGTGCCCAACACCACTGAAGTTGTGAGTTTGACTCTGGTCCCTGGCAAGGTGTACCTGATTTAACCTAGCGAGACAAAAAGATGTGCTTGATATCACCAACAAAACATACCGAAATGATATAAAAGCAATATTGCTGAAAGTGACGTCAAACATCCATATTCTTAATTCTCATTACGCTCATTATGTGTTTCTGATTTTTGATAGTTTTTTTTATAGTACTTGAAATGACATTTTGATTCGTACAATTAGAGAGTAAACATCACATATCTAATAATAGTGTGCATAGAATATATTTAATAATTTTGCCAAATTATTTTTAAGACGTCTCCTTGTAGTTATGACAAACAAACTTACCGGTAACAGGAATTCAGATAGATCCATGAAGCTGTTAAGGAATTCGTCGTCTGACATGGCGGCTTCCGCCGGCATGTCCATGTCCAAAATCTGGGACAATCCCATATCTTCAAATGAAATACTTTCTTGATTCATTTCTTTTAAGTTATGTAAAGCTCCATAGTCCGTTGCCATAGAATTCAAGTCTAAAAATTAGAAAAAAATATGATTTTTAACGTCATTGGATTTTTTTCTTTCTTACATATATATCATAGCTCTAGGTATACTTGTTATACAGTATATTTTTTACACAATTCTTTCTCTTGCAGACAATTACGGAATACCTATATTCTGTCATGTTTATTTAACGATTACTATAAACACAAATGAAGTGCTCCTTACGACTGATTAATCGAGAAAGATTGAGAGAGATTTGCTACCGTAAAAAATTTACGATTTATTCTGGAAATTTGTCACATCTTGTTGTTACTATCTTATCATGAACTCTCAATAAATATCATATTTCTTACTTATATTCTGTTTGAATACAACTTGTGTTACCCCCCCCCCCCCCTTTTTTTTCAAAACTTTCTCTCTCACAGTTACAGGAATGATTTTCTATTACAAATCATTATCCAATCAAAATGGACTTGTACTTTATAGTTACATTTAGTCAGGACTTACCATTGTCAAATGGGCCACTTGGTTTCTGGTCCAAACGTAGTGAAGTGTTGGATGTCGTGGTTGATATCGGTGTTAAGTCCCAATCCAATGACTGATCCTTCTCCTCTAATATTCCTGATGTCCAACAAGTCCACGAGTTCGTCCAGGTTTCTTGGGGCGGCAATGAAGCCATCGTCTCCGTCCGTTTTTCTAAAGTCCGGTCCGTACATATTTCAGAAGTGTCCTGCGTTAAAGCGGTGTTCTTCTGGTGTCTAATTTTGGCGATTAAGTGCCTCACTCTTCGGCAGAAATCTGCTCTCCTACTCGCCGGATCTTGAAGATCCCTTCGTTTTCTTGGTAGTTGCGGAGGACTTGGCCCTTTGGGTTGTCTTTTGCCGGACCTGGCCGGGACTGAAAGCAAAGAGATAATTAAATATAGTAGGGCCAATCTTTTTGATATTTTAGTGTCATTTTGTGAAGTGTATAATGATTTGAGAGTTTTTTGGAATACGCGTTTTCGTATAGAAACGTCTTCCATGTTAATTTTTGTTTACCTGTGTTGTGATCGTCTTGTTCTTTCCTTACATTCGTCAATAATGCCGGCTATTGCGCGAACATGGTCTCTTATGGTGCAATACTTTCTAAATATAACAATGACGGTGGATATATTAATATAAACCAATCAAATCTCTCAGATTTTACTTGAACTACTATTAATAGATATAACGATCACCCGGAAGCATGATTTTCCCTCAAAGTAAATGATAAAGTCAGAAAAGTTCCCGCTGGAACGTCATGTGTAAATTTTGATATGTGACAAACCGGAAGAAAGACTTTTTCATTTCTTTATGACGAAAAGACCAGAGACACAGAATCTTTCGAAAATTAATAGCCAATCCATTAAAACCGCACGATAATCCTTATTTGGCTAAAACTTGTAGTTTTAACCAAAAACGAATATTTGATAATGTCATTTATTTTTTTATTAGTAATATTTATAAATTTTTATATTTACCGAAATATAAAATATAGGATTTTGTCACGAATGAAAACAATTTAATTAAACAATGTTAGGAATGTAAAATGGTATGGTGTTTGATTGATTAAACAGCCAACCTTTGATCTCCTAGCAGCCAATGATTTGTTTACTAATAGATAGATCTTACGCTATGAAAAACACAAACAAACACGCTGTATTTGCTGACCTGTTAATATTGAGCACTTTGAAATCTACAATTAAAATATTTACTTAAATATTATTTATATGGTTCAATCAATATTTATCAAACACAATACTTGAACATTAGAAAATACTTACAATTTTTGGAATTTGTATATTTTGAAATGTCCAAGGATTCCTGCTCATTTGGATTTTATTTCCTTTAACCGTAAATAAAACAATTTCCTTTAATTTTGAGATAGCAAAAGCTAATTAATAAAAGCTATATTGCCTTTAATGAACTGCCACCAACAAAATCGTTCTTAAAACTAGGCTTTAGATTTGCATACACTAGCAATTTTATATGTTTGGGTTTTTATAACACGTCAGCATGCTGGAACATTCTTTATGTAGTAAAACACCTAGAACGATCTTCTGATGAAAATTGTTTACAATTTATTGTTCTATCGGTCGACATTTCTAATTATAACAGTTCAACATAGGTTATTTGCATTTAAGGATAATTTTAAGCCCAGGTTAAAAAAAAAGTCTAATCGAGTCACATGTAGAATGTTTTATTGTTCAAATCATAGATATTCAAGGATAAACAATCACACAAAATAGAGACGCTTAGCATCATTTGGGTACGCATTTGATGAGACATGCATAAAATATCACATGTGCTTGTGGCATGGAATTAACACCCACCCCCCACCCCCCACCCCCCCCCCCTTTTTTTAAACTTATTGTTAATATATTCATTTTCAAGAAAATTTCTTTATTATTTCATCTCTTTTTCCTTTCTTTAACGTGTTCGTGTCCATAAATACATACAATTGTACGGTAAAAGAAAAGAGTTTGAAGATACTGAAGGGGTATGCATGGTAACAACAGCTAAACATGTGCCGGCACTCTACTTTTTTGGTTAATAAGAGTAGAGGACAAGTCCACGCCACAAGCCCCTGTGTAAGATACACATGAAATGTCGGCCTGTCTGTCTCTCCATGTTGTATAAATTTACATATGCCTGTACAATATATTTAAAAAAAAAATAACATACATTTTGGCGATTCTTTGAAGGTATTGTTTATTGTTTATATATACTTGCGTTGTCATTGGAGATCCAATTACCAGAGTGGTAGAAATGTGATACCATTAACACTATTTAGAACCTCCGACCTCCTCACATATTTGTGTCTGTCACAAAACAGGGACCTGGATTTCCAATCTCACGATATGTCGTGGTCTTTTTGGGGGGTCTTTAATGGCTTGAGGTGATAAGTATTTTTTTGTTGTTGGTGGTGGTGGTGGTGGAATTGTTGACCATCAGTGTTTAATCTTTTTTTTTTCAAAATGTTATCGAGACCAAAGATGAAGAGACACAGACAAGAGAAAAGACGTACAACTGGTTTACCTATCTACTGATACGAATGTGGACATTTTGAAAATGTATTATGTAGATTTGTTGTTATTATGATTAAAGGTATGTGTCCTCCCAGTTAAACGAACTCCATATCTACCAAACTATACATAGTGTAAATATTGTAAATAGTATAACATGTGTCTATACCATGCTTGTATGTTGGGTTAAGCAATACGTTTTATATATACTTGTTAAAATAGGACTAGCAGAAGTTTGAACTCCAGGTGAATTGTAACCCCATGACCGTAGCGCAATGGAGGCAAATGAGGCAAATGCCTCACTTTTGAAACGGCAAGTGTAACCTTTTGAAAGCAAATAAAATCTTTTTTTTTCTTCAAAATTTGTCTAAATTCACCCCCTTTGACTCACTTTGTTCAGACCCGGCCTACGGCCGTGAACCCTCGATTGACACATCCAATATAAACCAGTCTTTTGTCGCCATCGCCCCTCCTCCATTCTCCCCTTTCTTATAATTATTTAACAACTTTTGAAGTTTGACATGTTGATATCATAATTCGAGAAAAATGGATGTATTTAAAATATGTAATTTATAAAGGTAACTAATAATATAGTTCTTAATCTGCAATTGACCGGTCTTACAAGATAGTTTAAACATATTCTAGTGTCCAAAATCATGACACTTGGGATCGTAATAGTATACAAGTTTTTCTACTTAGAACTCGTAAGATAACTATACGAACTTTTAATTTGAGAAACCTGGAGACCAACATGTGAGATACTAAGACTATATATATATTCTAAGTATTGTTAAACAATATATAAACATTTTGTAATGTTTTCATTTTCTACCTCCCATTGTGGAAGGGAGGACAATTACCCGATGATTTTTTTCACTGATCAACTGTTTTTTTCATTATTGTGATTATATATATTGTATACATGTTCATATATTAATTTACTGTATTAAAGACATATTTATATTCATAATCTCTATTTTACTCTCGACATCGACATATTACTTTAAGTAGCTATTATATGTATATTAAAAGTGGCCAAATATGTAAATTTGATATTAGAATAGAATGCAAGTTAATTTTAAAATCCGATATCAAATAAATGTCTAATAAATGGCACGGTACATGGGTAGATTAACTTTTTGGCAGATGTCCAAGATAGCTATTGATCCACGTATAATATACTATTAAGAAATATATTTTAATGGGTCAAGGCCAGATTGAAAGGTATGATGATGAAATCCTGAGTAATGTTGTCACTGATAAAAATAATCTGTGCACATGCGCTGTGGGCCATCAATGAAAATATCAACCGAGCCACTGGGGGGGGGGGGGAAAGGGGGGGCGGGGGGCAATTTCTATATGCATGTACATATATCGCACAAACGTGTCGCTGGAATGGGTTGATTTTTTCAGCTTTAAAATATATGATTTGGTTGCAAAATGTTTCTTTAATATATGTACAGTGGTGCTGCTCGAGCCGGTTTAAGAACACACCCGTTGTTGTTCCCAGTTAGCATGAAATCCATACCGATTCATATAACCAAAGTACGAAAACTATACTCATTCATAATTCAAGAAAAATGAAAGTATTTAAGACATGAAATAATTAAATAAATAAAGGTAACAAATAATATATAAATTATTATGCATTGTAGTTATTAGTCTACCATTGACCTGTCTATGGGAACTTTTAATCTGAGAAACTGGCCAGGGACCAACATCTGAGATACTAAAATTACGCCTTTTTAAACAATGTATACCATAGGTACCCGGCGATTTGTTGACCCCCCCCCCCCCTTTTTTTTTTTTTTTTAAATTCATCACTTTTGTGGGACGTTTTCATTATAAACAGTGTTGAACAACTTCAAACATTACCAAAAACTCAATCCGAGATCGATATAAGCCCATTTCAAACACAAAAACCTCCTCTACTCTAATATTAAAAAATTGAAAAAAAAAGGGGGCGGTCCACAAAGCACCTATGATATACACCTTTTTATATATTTTTATTTTCCACTTCCCATTGTGGGAGCGGGGGATAACCATTACCCGACGATTGTTTTCTCACTTTTATAAGTGATCACAGCCCCCCGGCCCCCATCCAATCATCATTGTGAAGAAATATATTAATTGACTGTATTAATACATGTATATATTCATAATACATATTATCAATGATTTATATATTAGGACAATCCTTGCATGTATTAAAAGTGGTAAAATGTGTAAACTTGATATTAGAACATAATGGCACGGTAGAGGAATTGTTTGACAAATGTTCATGTACCTATCTATTGATCCATGTACAATACACTATTAAAATATATTTTACTGGGTCAACAAGATCTGATGGAAAAAATATGATGATGAAATCCAGAGTAATGTTGTACCTGATAAAAATAATATGTGCATGCACATGCGCTGTGAACCGTCGGTGAAAATCTGGAAGTGGTGGGTCCACTTCCCACGTGCCGCCTGGAACGAGTCGATTTGTTCATCTTTCAAATATATGATTGGGTCGTTAAAATTCACTTCAGTATATTAATTGTTGAGTTCAATGGGTCATATTTAATTTCTCATCGGGTTTTCTACTAGCACATCACACAGTTTCTTTATTTCCAATACGCATTGAGAAGTGCATTAATTCTGTTATAATTTAACATGAAATAAAGGGGATAAATATTGTTTATCTAAATCAATCCATAATCATTGTATTAAATTCTTTGTTAATTGTTCTGCCCGAAAGCAATGGAAAGGGCTCCTTAATTGGAAATAAAAATATTTGCATTTGCAATGCATATATGAACGAGTCACCAATAGCTTAATCATTGTCCGGGATCGTACTTGGGTACAGTGGGGCCGCTGGAGTTGGAAAGACACCCTCAGTTTACACGAATTATACCCATTCATATATTCAAAGCACAGGCGCTCGTGGCCCGAAATTACCCCCTCCCCCCTCATCCACATAGGATCGAAACATGTAAGTTGCTGTTAACATAAGATTCCAGGGGCGGATCCAGGGGGGGGGGGGGGGGGGGGGCGCCCCCGCCCCCCCCTAAAATTGGAAAAAATATGATTTGTTGGCGTAAAATCGTGATTTTTCACACGAAATACCCCAAAAATTTTCGGGCCTCCCTCCGCAATTGGAAAAAATATGATTTTTTTGCGTAAAATCGTGATTTTTCACACGAAAACCCCAAAAATGTTCCCACCTCCCTCTGCTCGGCGCAAATTTTTTAAGGGCGCCCCCCCCCCCCCCCTAACTTGAAATCCTGGATCCGCCCCTGCATTCATATATTAGTCACCGAGTTATTGGTGATCCATTCAGATAAATATTAGACTAAACTCCAACATAAACATACATAGATCTATCTTACACATTGATCACACTTCATATATTGGATTTAACTATTTTCTTTTGTGAACATTTTCTCCATTGTTGATTTCCTCCCACGAATAAGACAATTCTGTACTCAATATATTATATAATTTCAAAAATCTTTTTATTCTTTTTTTCTCAATGTTGTTATAAAATGTAATTGTTAATTATACATTATTACTTGCTGGTGCATGGAATATAAAATTGTATGTAAATATGTGGAGAGGACCTTTGTAAGTTGGAATAACTTGTGTCCGATCCAAATGTTATATAGTTAACAATAAAATACGTTTAATCTATCTTACACATTATTATGTTAAAGTATAACATAATTATGGAAGAATGTGTCCTTGTAGAAATATGACCCATTGATATACCCGTTATCATAGCTTAAAATATCCCCACTCATTGATTATAAAATATCCCCACTCATTGATTATATGAGTTGAAAAATGTATGACACAATCAAACATATTTGAACCAAGAAAATTTCAACCCACTCCAGTGTCACATCTGTATATACTTGAAGTACCTCAATTGGGAATTTGAATGTCTCAGGTATAATATGGGCTACGCTCCGTATCGCCAAGTCAAACTGCACTTTCGACCATTAAATCCCCAACTGATGCCGGCCGTTTGTAGACACAATGGTTTTGTACCACATCATTTGTCCTTTAAGATTTCAAGATATTAATTTTGTGGCTTATAATGGATTCAATCTGTTGACCATCACTTGTGGTTTTAGGGAGAGTAAGGGACTGCTGCTTAACACACAATGAGCAAGTTTTTCAGCTATATCATTGCCAGAACAAGTTTCCATCAGATGATGATGTCTACTTTGTACTAGGCCAACACCATATTTTATTTTTATAGTGCTACTAGCTCACTGAATAGACATGTTGCTCCACCCCCACCCTGACACAATATCCTGATTCCCAGTCAACCAATTTTTGCTCCAACACCTTAATGCTACATGTTTAGCAGATAAGCAACAAATATAAATTGCTCAGAACTTTGGCTTGACAAGACTATAGCTGATATAGCTGGAAGGTGCTTATTTAGCATTAAACAACAATCACTAGCTCACTGATAGACTGGGGCTTCAGGGTATATATTATAGTGGATAATGTCCTGGACTGCATAACCTGTGGTTTTATATTTTAAGAATATTTTATAGTTATTGTAATTGGTTCTTATTTATCAAACATTACTTGTAGTTTTAAGATTGAAAGTTTATTTTTTTAAGTGTTGTAATAAAATGAAAAACAACAAGGGCAACACAAAGTGTGGCATATCCCCAAATCAATAGGGTTCCAGATTCTCTTAAGGACTAAGTATGTACCAAGTTTGGTCAAAATCCATTGAAGGATGTTGATTCTAGTGTTCACAAGGATGTTACAGGGTAAAAATTAGACCCTGTGACCTTGACGTTTGACCTTGAAAATAAATTGGGTTCCAGATTCTCTTAAGGATTAAGTATGTACCAAGTTTGGTCAAAATCCATTGAAGGATGTTGATTCTAGAGTGTTCACAAGGATGTTACGAAAGGATGGATGGACAGAAGGACGGTAGCGTTACTATATCCCTTTGCAACTTCGTTGGCGAGGGGATAAAAAATAACCAGCTGTCAGAACAATTCCAAAATCAAATATCAAAATCGTAGAAAGAGGCAAAATCAATACCCCTAACACACAAATACATGACTGCTCACTTTCCTGTCTTGGTACAGGCACTTCAATAAAAAGTGGTGGAGTTAAAACTAGTTCTATGGACCTAAACTCCCTTTTTAGTGAAATGATGGAAGTGCTTTCCACATGTAATTGTTTCAATCTGTCGACCATCACTGTTTTTTTGTTTGTCAGTGACTTGCAGCAGGTCAATAAAACTGATGCCACAATATAACTGAGATATTGTTGAAAGTGGTTTTAAACACAATAACCCATTTGATCACAGGTTTTATTAAATACAAAGACATACTTAATATAGTTTTATTGTCCACAATAAAACAAATATAGTTACATCATCATATATATAACAATTTGTACAAAACCAACAAATATCACTTCTGTAAATTTCTTTTTCTGTTAAAATTTATTTTTATTTTTTTCAGAATACCCATGTTTTTTTTTGCTAAAAAAAATCATTGAAAAAAATTTCTTGTAAAATGTTTCAGCTAGCTAACTGTTCATTAAAATGAAGGACAAGATTAACTTGTCTAAATAAAAAAAATAAAAGACAATAATTATACAGAGTTGTCTCCCATGCATTGTTTTTATCTAGTAAATTGATTTTTTTGCCATATTTACAACAGGTGACCTTAAGCTTTACCCACAATGCCCACTGTGTTAAGGCTCTATTTAATGAAACATGATCTTTGGGTATTAAAAACCACAACACAAAAACAATACATTTTATGAGGAAGAATTGCAATATAGATCACAATTTATGTGTATATATTTAAAGATAATTCAATTTGGGGTTTGGGGGGGGGGGGGGGAAGAGGGGCAAAATCAACATGGAATTTTTTTTCCGATTTTGAGATAAAAGAAATAATCTAATAATTTTTGTTTATGTTTTATGTCTAAAATTTTGGTGTGTGAAGATTATTATCTGCCATATCAGAAATTTCAGACAAGAATGTGCTATAAACATGTAGTAATCCCAACATGTAAAGCTACAAAACACCATTGTATATTGTAGAAGGAATAAGGATCAGCAATTTGTTATCAATATGGTAATTTTCCTATTTTCTTTTGCTACCTCATTCTAAATTTTTATCTATATTTTGCAATGCTTATATCTTTTATTTGAAAAATTGATGGGTATCAAGTTTATTTGTTACTTGTGGCAGGTTGGTGGGTTCCTAGGTTCCTCCGCCAATAAAACCAACCATCAGAATAAAATTGGGGTGAAATATGCAGAATTAACATATACCAGAAATATGAAATGCATTTTGAGATGACCTAGTGTAAACTATTTATCAATTAAAAGCAACTGAATAGGTACATATAGTTTCTAATATTACTTTTTCCCTCATTAAATTGATATTTTTGTTAAAAACTCACTCTATGGAAATCTATCAATAGTGATAAAAGGTATTCTTAACAGTTATGGGAAAATCCCCCAAAAGTTGTTAAAATAATCTTTTTTTGTATAAAATCTTTGCTTAAAACAATTTAGTCTCAGAAGAAAAACAAAATAACATTTAAGACACAGAAACTAAAGGCTCAGTGGGCTGAGCCTGAGTCGCTCACCTTTCATTCTGCTTTGAGGAAACTTAATACAGAACCTTCCATACATGTAGATCCTTCCTACCAAGTTTTGGTTCATATGGCTAAGCAGTATCAAAGGATAAGATTTTTTAGAAATCGACCAATCATAAACAAGAATTGCATGTGGTGGCCATGTTTGCTAACCGATCGGGACGAAATGAGCAATCTTCTTAGAGGACATTCCATAGATGCTTCCTACCAAGTTTCGGTGGTAGCCATGTTTGCTAACCGATCGGGACGAAATGAGCCTTCATAGAGGACATTCCATAGATGATTCCTACCAAGTTTCGGTGGTAGCCATGTTTATTAACCGATCAGGACGAAATGAACAATCTTCATAGAGGACATTCCATAGATGCTTCCTACCAAGTTTCGGTTCATTTGGCCAAGCGGTTTCAGAGGAGAAGATTTTTTAAATTGGCCAATCAGAAACAAGAATTGCCAGTGACAGCCATGTTTGGTAATGGATCATAACAAAATGTGCACTCTTTAGAGAGGACATTCCATAGATGTTTCCTACCAAGTTTCAGTTCATTTGGCTGAGGATTTTCTGAGGAGAAGATTAAAATGTGAAAAGTAAACGGATGACAGACACCAAGTGATGGCAAAAGCTCATACTGCCTTTGGCAAGGTTTGCTAAAAAGAATATTATAATGTGAATACCTACTTGTAATGTATAGAATAAACATGTTACACTACATAAGCATTAGTTAATTTCTAAGAGAGATAATGGCAAGAGTTATCTTTCTTTTAACAGAAAAGATTTTTTTAGAAATCAACCAATCAGAAACAAGAATTGCCTGTGGTGGCCATGTTTGTTAACCGATCAGGACAAAATGAGCAATCTTTATAGAGAACCTTCCATAGATGCTTCCTACCAAGTTTCGGTTCATTTGGCCAAGCGGTTTCAGAGGAGAAGATTTATAAAAAAATCGGCCAATCAGAAACAAGAATTGCCTGTGACGGCCATGTTTGTTAATGGATCGGGACAAAATGTGCAATCTTTAGAGAGGACCTTCTATAGATGCTTCCTACCAAGTTTCAGTTCCTTTGGCTGAGGGGTTTCAGAGGAGAAGATTAAAATGTGAAAAGTTAACGGACGACAGACGACGGACGCCAAGTGATGGCAAAAGCTCACTTTGCCTTTGGCAAGGTGAGCTAAAAACAAGATGTCTCATGAAAATATTAGAACTTATACAAGACATAGCTTTTTTTCAATTTAAAATTATTCAATAAGTCAATAATTATTACTGCTACAATATGTGTAAACAAAAACATGTAAAGACAGTTACCATGGAAACAATCATGCTGAGAAATATACATAGAAAATCAATATAAATAAAGATGCAATTTCAATTAAAAAAGTCCACTTTTTAAAAAGTTATCTTCCTTTAATGTTATTATAATTATACTGTAAAAATAATTGTGATATAAAACATATGTATACTTCATAGCACTCATCTCAAAAGTTACAACCAAATTACAAACCATCGTCGGTGACCCACAGCTGATAACGCTCTGATAATAGATCAGCTGTGGGTTACAGACGATTACAAACTTTATAAAACAAACCTGTGATGTATAATAAATCTATGGATTGTCGTTATTCTAAAAATCAAGAACATGATAAAAAGATCTGTAAAGTTTTCGGGGGGGGGGGGGTTCTATCAGAGGCGAATTTGTTTTACGCACATTTGGGCAAAAAAATGGCCATTGGTTCGTAAGCAACATATTAATGACACAATGGGAGGTCAACCTGATAGGTGACAGATCCCCAGGTCGGTTTTAAGACTCAGTCGACTTCTGGTTTCTATACAGAATTACATTTACACCTAAAATTTAATAAAAATAAAATTTTTACTAATTTTTATTTTTATCTCCATTAAGTATGTATATGTATGAATTTTAACAAGAAATAGTGGCATTAAACACCATAACGATAACCCCCTTGACTCTGAATTAAATAAGGAACAAATTATGCTTCTTGGTCATCGTGTCAGTTTTGTCAAGTATTCCACAATCATCCTCATGTGTCTATTCAATTAAGATCATATATGCAGATTTTAATATCTACATTTTGCTTTATGAGTATTTATCGTCACTTTCAGCAATTTTTTTGCTTTATCGTTACCATCAAACTTATTGAAGTAGGAAAGTCTGGACAGTTATAACAAAATGATTTGTGAAACCCCCAAATTTGTGGGTAGGTGTCTGGAAACCATAGTGATTGGCATTGGGCATTAACTCACATCAATGTTGTTAAGACTGGTGATCATAGGTCAACAACCTTATCCACTTCTAGTTTTATGTTGTTACAAAGACAGATAATTAAACATGTCAACATATTTTCTAAATTAAAAAAGAGGGTTAGGGTTATGGTGTTTAACGCCACTTAAGAAAAGAATTATAGTTAAAACTGTACTAAATGCATTGTTTATCGGAGGTGGCTGAAAGGCCAGTTAATTAATGGTGTTGGATACTTGTAATGACAGGATTAACGGATATGATAATGCGACGTCATTAATGATAAATCTGGATTTTTATTGACAAAAACAAACATGGCCGCCCAAAGAGACATCTACAGGTATTTCACCTAATGATATGATCATGTGACGTTATTAATGCTAAATCTGGATTTTTGTTGACAAAACGAACATGGCCGCCCAAAGAGACACCTACTTGTATTTCACCTAATGATATGATCATGTGACGTTATTAATGCTAAATCTGGATTTTTGTTGATAAAAACAAACATGACCACCCAAAGAGACACCTACTTGTATTTCACATAACGATATAATCATGTGACGTCATTAATGATAAATTTGGATTTTTGTTGACAAAAACAAACATGGCCACCCAAAGAGAAACCTACATTTATTTCACCTGATAAGATGCCTACATCATTACAAATTATATCTGATTTTGAATTTTACAAAGCAATCTTTTTTTAATCACATTATATATTATCCTGATCTAGTAAACCACAATGGTTTTGCATAATAGAATATATAATACATTACACTGAATTAAAAAAACAAACAAATGCACATAGCTTACTTATTATTTACATATATTTACAACTTATAATATGTACAGAGTGTTTATAACATTGTCTACTTCAAGGGGAAAAAATGAAGGAAAAGTTTCAACTTCAAGAATTTATTTGCATGTACTTTAGGTAGTTTTCTTTTTCTAGAAATTAGAAACACCAAAAAATAAGGGAGATAATTCCTCTCTTATGGACCAATTTTTAAAATTTTTAATTACCTCCCTTGTTCAACTTGGTAAAAAGGGAGATAATTTACTTATGCTTCTAGTAAATAGTTTTTATTTCAGATAACATTTCCTACATATATTTTAACAAAAAAAGAGACTGATGTACCAAGATTCATCGGTCCTCTATACAAAATATTCTTTAACCGATCGTTACGGATAAATGTACCCAACAATTGTTTGTATAAATTCATATTCCGTCTACAAAAAAATCCAATTAAATTTGTTGGTTTTGATTTCTATCAAATCAAACCTGAACTATTTTCATTCTAAAATGATAGTTAATCTGATTCTAAAAGAGGACATATAAAAAATATTTGGAAATTAAAGGAAAATCTAACATGCAATTTCAATCTACTAAAACACAGTAATCTGTTGAAAATTAAAGATATATGTTTTCTAAAAAAAAAAAATTAACAGTACTTTTTTTTTAAATTCTCCAAAACATTTTTATGAATTTAAAAATGAGAGAAAACACATCTGACTAAAATTTCACTTTAATATATATAAAAAAAAATAACAATTGTTTTTAAATACAGCAGAAGAATTTAAATTTAATCCTGCACAATCTTGGGTTTAAACTATAGTATATCATTAAAGCATAAAACATTAGCAATAACAAATCAATAAAATACAGGGTTATCCACCGGGATATTTGTAAAAAATGTCCTTGGCATGAAGAATAAAAAAGGCATTTATTTTCAATGTCAGTCAAAAATAACTTACGATTATTCAATAACACTGTTGTTTTGAGTTTACATGTTTGAGCAGTTTTTTTTTGTTAAAGGGAGACCACTGTTGGACAGTAACTGGTAAATGTAAATTGATGTGTAGATTATGTTCAAAATGGAAAGGCTAATTTTGTAAATGGTCATTCAGTACAGATATGTGGCTATTCTTTAAAAAATTGTATGAAGTCGTTGACCGACACTTTTTAAAAATTAACGTCTATATATATCAAGTTCTATAACTCTTGAACAAAAAGTGAAACAAGTCAAAATGTATATAGACCATCAGACCACCATTTTAATTTGACGTTGATTGCTGAGTATAATCTTTAGCAGCAACTTTTTGCTATTACAAAGTATATTTTGCTGTTTGGTTTTCTTAACATGTAAAAGTCAGTAGAAAACTACTTCTGCTGAACTATATGTCTTGTTTTGCAGTAGAAAACTACTTCTGCTGAACTATGTCTTGTCTTGCAGAAATGATATGTTGTTGCATGTTGTGTTTCCATTTCTGTAGATTGTAATTGCATTTTTAATTTCAGGTAGCTCCCCCTCATAATACTTGTGCTTATATGCTAAAATGATGATGGCAGTAAATGCTATACTTAGTTAGACATTTATTTGTCAAGGCAAAGTTGGGGTTAGTGCACAACATGTTAACAATAGACTATTTTTCATGGAATGAAGTCTCATAACCCTGGAACATCAAAAAGTGATAGCCATTAAAAAGTAAACAGACCTTCAGACAACAATTTCTTCTAATCTCTTAATGTTTGAATGAAGAAAATCGGTCAACACAAAATTGTGTTAGCATGTAACATGCCTACCCCGGACAGACAGATAACAGTATATACCATAATACATCCCAAATAAAGATGTCCATTTAAAAACAGTTATTAGGCATCTGCTGGATTTGTAGACATCTTTGCTAGCCAAGGATTGTGATCCATCTCCCGATTATGGTTAGTGAAGATCTTATATTGATGGCAAATGTTGGATAAGGAGTCCCATCTAAATATTCATACAATATTCCCATTAACCTTGTTACTGCATGACCATTGAGGCCCCTGCTGAAAAAAAAATTCATTCATTTCTTCAACCATTTGTTCAGTTCCTGTAAAACAGTGTCTAATATCATGACAAATAGCCTGATATGAAATTGGCAGATGGTCGTTGCCTTTAAAAACTTTGATTTCCAATAAACAGTGTTTAATATTAAATATAGGACTATTGTAAACAAAAGCTACCATCTTGATTTGAACATCTTTTTTAAGGGCACTGATAATTTATTCCTGATTATACAACTGACACAAAGAAATTCTAATGTCACAAGTTAAAAACAAACTTTAAAAAAATACTGGCTCTGTATGGGAAGATAACTCTAGCAATTCACATGAAAGTTTATCTATCCCAAAATGCAACATTTTATTAATACAATGTTTCATTTGCATTTGTAAAAGTTAAAATGAAGTTATCAGATTCCTGAATCTGACATGATATAAAATAATATTTTTATATTAAAAAAAATGATAAGATTTAAAATGAAAAAAAATAATAAAATAAATGAAGAGATAAAATCTAACAGGGGTTTTGTAGACCAAACCTTCCATTTCAAATGTTTAAACAGTAGTCCAGAAGACAAATTGCATTCAAAATAGTTTGTGTATTTGCAGTCATGTCCCAAATTTATCAAACAGGGGAAACCTAAAGTATTGGAATGGGGGATCGTTCAGTTGGCAACTTCAGTTAAAATATTATTCATTAATCATGGATTTTGACGGCGACTTTCTCGAAAAAGAAATTGCGCCGTAAAATATTATTATGTTAAGTTCTTGTTTAATATCTTATTTGTAAAATTTTCCAACTTCAACTGACGACTTTTAAAAACAACATGAAACTTTCAAATATGAACATAAATAAGTAAATAGCCTATTGAAATAGGAATTGATAAATTTCGCGATCAATAGAATTTCTTTGTTCAGTAGCTTGCATTATTTATGAAGAGGTATTAAGTTATTTTAACATTCTCCCTGAAGTTCTCTGTACATAAGAAAATTTACTTCACATGAAATCATTATCAGTCTAAAGTGCCTTGAAAACAGTCAAACCAGTATTAAGAGGACAAGAAAAAGTGGCCTAATAATACAGGTGACCTCTTAAAAGAGGTTCGATTTTTTATAAAATTGTCTATGACAGGACAAGTAAAAGGTGACCACATGGGCAGGTTTGACTGCATACAGTAGTTATAAATATATTTTTGTGTACAATAAGAAAACAAAAATAATTTCCATGACAACAAATACATTTAATAGCAAAATTTAACAAGCAATAAATGCTTGAATCAATAATGTGTGATTTTTATATTATATAATTATCTGAAGCTATGGCTTCAATTGGTAAAGCAGTCTTTACTTAAAAAGATTGATATATATTATCTCGCAGATGGATTCAGACACTTGCAGGACAAAATTTTGACAAGTCCCACACAAAATGTCACAAGTCCCACTAGTGCATGTTTTGTTATTTTTGTAAAAATGGTGACTCCCAAACACAAGTGATGAGTCCACGACTCGCCTACACCAGTTGCAAGTATCTCTACTTATTTGTTTAATTTATCCAAAATAATTTGGATTTAAAAGTATTTCATGCAAAGGAAACTTTCCATGTAGTTATGGTAACAAAATGATGAATAAATAAGTGTTCTATAGACATGATTAAATTCAGTAAATAGTTTACAATGTACAAAGTCCAGCTCTAAAACATAGCAATCTAGTGCTATCAGATAAAATGCAACATGTATGTCAAAATGTATTAATTTCTGTATTAGCAATCCAGTGCTATCAGATAACAATGTTTTAATTTCTGTGATAAAAATGTACAGGAAAATTGTTTCATTTTTTTTATTTTGCACAAGATACAATTGTAGCCTTGCGTTTTTACACATTACAAGCAAACATGAAACTTTTGACTTTTAACAAAATACAAAATTAAATGTAACCTTTTTAAGTTCCCCTCCACATAGATAATAATAACTATGTGCATTTGAACGAAATTGTCAATTTGCACTAGGCTGAAAATTACCTAACTCTAAAACTATTGTCTGTAATCATCTCCATGGAAACAGACTGCTTAATTATCTATTAAACAGATAAATCAACATTGAAATTAAGATAGGACTTGACCGGCTTCTGGAAAATAAAATTTCATTCTCATGTAACACCTCTTTAAACAGGATTCTCCACTGACTTTCAATTAAGCCTTATTTCGGTCTCAGAAGATTCACAACACTATTTTACAATATATGATATATATCTTCTTTAACATTAAGATTGTTCCAATCAAGGTTATTATCAATAAGTGATATCTTGATGACAATGTCAATCAAGTCTCAACTATTTAAGATACCTCATATATTTTTCTCTCAAGTCAGCCTAAGCCTTAGACAACTATCAACTATTTAAGATACCATGTCATATCATTTTCTCT
The DNA here is from genome assembly GCA_963680875.1 of Bathymodiolus brooksi. NCBI lineage: Eukaryota > Metazoa > Mollusca > Bivalvia > Mytilida > Modiolidae > Bathymodiolus > Bathymodiolus brooksi. The sequence goes on from OY804584.1 coordinate 80,818,677, forward strand.
CAAGTCAGTCTAAGCCTTAGACAACTATCAACTATTTAAGATACCATGTCATATCATTTTCTCTCAAGTCATGCTAAGCCTTATACAACTATCAACTATTTAAGATACAATGTCACATCATTTTCTCTCAAGTCAGCCTAAGCCTTAGACAACTATCAACTATTTAAGATACAATGTCACATCATTTTCTCTCAAGTTAGCCTAAGCCTTAGACAACTATCAACTACATGTATTTATGATACCATGTTCCATTATTTTCTTTCAAGTCAGTTTTTTCCTGTCTTCTTTATTGTTTAGAATTTGAACATGACTTAGTTATAAGTTTCAAATTCTAACATGACTTAGTCACAAGTTTTCAAATTCTAATATGACTTAGTCATAAATAACTCATATGTCGTCTCTTTCTTTGACAATAACATTGCACATGACAACACACAGTACAAAGGGAGGTAATCCTGTTTTGTAGATGGATTATCTCCCCATGTTTGATTTTAACAATGTAATTTTAACAATGTTAATAATAAGAGTAGCAATCAGTCATATAAATATTTCAGCTAATATAAACATTTAGTACAAAATATCTAGACATTTATTTAAAAATGTTCTTAATAGTCACTAACACTGATAAAACAATTAACATTGAATCTAATTAATACATTGTCTTTGTTTTTGTACAATAAAACAGAAATTACAATAAAATGCCATTCTATATCAGTCTTGAAAATGTAAAATTTAACAATGATGTTATTCTACACGGTACAGTTCAAAGTTCAATTTAATCTAAACGTACATGTATCTGGAGAGAAAATAAATTGAGCTGTAACAAAAAAAATTTAGAATTTGTTTTTCTCAAAATTTTGGTCGGATACATTTTAAATAAAGAAATATTACAGGCAAATAAACAAATGGTAAATAATGACAACAAGATAATGAATTCCATGACAACAAGATGTTGAATTCCATGATTGATTTTCATGACAACAAGATGTTGAATTCCACAACAATGTCTAATTCTAAGTTTTCAAAGACTGAGGTATTATTTTACCCAATCAAAATTAATTTCAGGATATTAATTCTCTAGAATATTTGCAAACATTCATTTATAATTTTACTGTTACAAAAAGCTTTGCAGCAATTATGCATTTCTTAAAACAGAGTAAAACTAATCTTTTTCACAGTAAAATATTATGTATACATGTATATCTACGTATACACTGTATCTGCAAATTTCAAAATGCAAATGTCTACCTCATACAGCAGATTATCAATACAACTCTCTACCTACAATACTTTGACTTTTTTACAATGAGACTACTACAGTATAATGTAATTCATTACGTATGCACCAAAAACGTTGTCAATAAAACATCTTTTTTTGTATTCAACTGATATTTGACAACACTGTGTGTGACTATGTTGAAATGGAAGATATCTGATAGGGTATCTCTCCATTTATTGATAGAATCACCGTGGACACATTAGCCGTCCTACCCAAGGCTATTAAACGTTCGTGTACACAGTTGGCAGATACTCTAGCCTCTGCATCTTGATCCCAGCATTCTTCTATTGTATTGATCATAACTTCTAGTCCCTGTAACACAAAGTTTTGAGTGAGTGAGTGAGTGAGTGATTGTTGTTTAACACAAATTCGTCAATTGTTCAGCTATATCATGGCAAGAACAAGTTAATCTTCAATGAGATGATTACACAAAGTTTTGATAGCTACATTTTATTTTGTATGTTTTAAATTTTGCATAATTATTCAAATTAAATGTATATTCTAAATTCTTTTTAATCTTTTAGGATTATTGCTATTTATTCTTAGGTTAACTTAAATAAACAATGGAGCATTTGACTTATGATTGTAGAGTAAACGAGATGATTCAAATTAATTAAGTCACTAAATCTTTATAAGTGAGTAAGTGATTGTTGTTTAGCGCACAAGCTACAATATTTCAGCAATATCATGAAGAGAACAAATTGAATTTCAATGAGATGATGATGAAATCCACTTTGTACTAGACCATCATGCTTAAAGGGGTACCATACACTTCAGGTAAAATTTGATCTGCTCGTTTAATTTTCTTATTTTTTAATATATCCACTGTAATAAATATCAAAATGTTAACAAATTCCAACCAACAGACTCAGAGCTATAAATTCACTAGCCACATAGCAGCTTTTCTCTCTGCGGCTTTGATCACCGAGATGCTTGAAATCTGCATACAAACATCATATGATCAAAACGTTCAATTGATTTTAAAGAGTTATCTCCCTGTAGTGTATGGTAGCCCCTTAATTGGTTTTTAGTGCTAACTCACTGAAACAACAGTCCACAAGAAGATATGTCGCCACCTTCGGACACATTATCCTGATTCAATTCAAACAGTCTTTGTTCTTACCCCTTTAATACTGCATGCAGAGAAGCAACAAATACTAATTTCATAATCTTTGGTTTGACATGGCAGGTGCTTGAACTCTGAACTACCGCAGTCGAGACAAGCATGCTCACCACTACACGACCATTGCAGTTTTCTATTAAGTGACTTAGCCACAAAAATGCTTTGAAATTTACATGCAATGACTAAGTCAAAATTTAATAGATATAAGAATGAATATATGTACTACAAAATTTCCATACCTACATAGTAACTAAGTCAAAACAATGTGATAATTACATAGTGACTAAGCCACTATACAGGTATGTCAAATACAACTGAGGAGAAATAGGTGTAACCAGATCGCGAAGCGAAATATTCGCGAGGTACATTTTACGGCCTGGGGTATAGGTCCGCTGAAGGCCCCAGAACCTCTGGGATAAATGATGCAAAATTCTGCATTCTGGGCACATCCTGGCATATAATAGTAAGATCTCCCTTACATCCATGAGCCACAGAAATGTCATTACAACATCTTTTACAATACACATATGTTCTGGATGTCATAAAACAATGGAATAGTTGCTTGTGTTCTTCAAAGAACCTCTGATTATGTTCAAATTTCTGCTTCTTTGGAGAATTTGCCATGTTGAACAACATGTGTAATACTTTTTCATTTGTCGAAACAGATTTGCTTATCAGTCATTAAAACGAATAGGGGTGGTTGCTATCTCTGCACTAAAAAGTTATGCTTACCGAGTGTCTTAGCCATGTTTCCTTTATTGTTGGTCTACATTTCTTTAGTACAACATACTCCTGCATGTCCTCTAATGTTGGGTGTGCCCCAACTTCCTCTTCAAATGGTAGCTGGTAATTATCAATCAGACCCTCAGCTGCAGAACACCGAGAGACGAGCTCCCACAGCACTAACCCACAGGCATACATGTCAATTCTGAGGAAGGCATCACGATTAAAACAAATGGCTCCTTCTAAAACTTCTGGGGCCATGTATCTTCTTGTGCCAACCTGAAAGTTACAAGAACATTAACATTATATTCTGATTATATCTACATAAAATTTCAGTATTAATATTATTTACGTTATGTAGCCAATATAAAATATGAAAGGGAGAGAGAGAATGTGAAAGAATGAATGTGTCTCAATTGATTTATTTATTCATGTCATATTTTGCTTATTAATTAACTTTAAAAAAATGCAATAGTCACATAATAATTATGTTGTAAATCCTTGTACATCCATGTCAGGTGGTAGTGTATGGGCTTTTATATGAATGTAAATTCCTGACTATTGAAGAAACAAATAAAAAAAAAAAAAAAATATATAAAGTGTTAATGCACTAAATTAAATTTAAGAAACACACCTGCCATTCATCAATACCTAAGGTAGCAGAAACACACCTGCCATTCATCAATACCTAAGGTAGCAGAAACACACCTGCCATTCATCAATACCTAAGGTAGCAGAAACACACCTGCCATTCATCAATACCTAATTTGCGAGTTACTTTTGTAAAATGCGAGTAAAAATTATGTGTTGATCGCCAGACGGCGAGTTGATATTTTCGGAACATTTTCATTCCATCACCGATCGTATTTTTCATTTTAAAATCTGACTGATTTTCCGGTATTTTAAATCGCACAATTGACTCACACATAAAAGTTTTAAATCACGTACTTTTAACGCTTGCAAATGACCACGATAAGCAAAAATCAAAAACCTGCATATAAAATTTTTTGCTAAAACTAAACCGGTTGAATTAACTTAAATCATAAAGCTGGCCTGTTAATGCAATATCCACGGAAGTATCAAGCCAAAAAAATGATGAAGTTTCGGGTTCTAAAGGTGGAAAGCATAAATTTAACGTTTACATGGCTCATTTATGATTCCAGTAAGAACGTTAATTATGTAGTGTGATGTTTGCAGAAAGGCAGGCCCAGAAGTCCTGTTTTTCTTAATAAAAGTCTGATACATGAAAAATGTTTCAATATGATTTCAGCAAAAGCCCATTCCTCAACTAAGCATATTCTGTCTCATTCAGGGGATTAATAATTATGTACAAATAAATACATATTGAAATTATATAGTAACAAGTAACAACTTATGTTGGTGAGTAAAAAATGTTTCCTTACTAGCCAGTGGGAGCTGGTATAAAATGTAGAGCCCTGGTTATGACATACCTTAATTGGTTGTGGTTTATATCAGGGAGAAACTATTTATTGTGGTTTAAATGTTTTAAAAATATATCTTCTGTCAGTATTGTTTCATTGCATAATTGACCAGAAAAAACTGGACTGTGACCTTTGTATCAAAAATTGAATAGGTGAATGACTGTTGTTTAAATGCTTTATCATGGTGAGAACAAGTCACATTTAGACAAGATGAAGATGGTGTCTGTTTTGTATCAGACATGGGGTAATCGTAATCAGTTGTAATCGATTACATTTTTTCATGGAATCGGATGTAATCTGTAATCGGCCATTTTTAGATAACATATTTATATAAACAAACAAAGATTTTGTTAAACTTGTCTGGGTGTGTAATTTTGATGAATAGATTTTCTTGAACATGTGATTATTGCGAATTTAGTTAAGATTTTGCTTAACAATCACTTGGTCATATGATTTTGTTTATATAGATCAGCGTGTTTATTGCCGTTATCAACAAAATTTCAGTAAAATAGCATTCGTCAGTTTTTTGGGTGCAGAAAAGTTACATGTAGTGAGTAATTGTCATTTAAAGCCAAATGAACAATTTTTCAGGTATATCATATCATGGCTAGTACAAATTATATTTCAACCTTAGTTGGGATTATTATAATGCTAGCTCACTGATTGAAACACAGGTAAACATGTTGCTCCACTCTGACACATTGAGCCAAAAAAAAAAATATGTGTGTTTACGGTCACCCGACTCACCCTATTTTTCAGCCGCCGACCCTAACCTTTTTTATCGGCAATTATTCCACCCTAATTTTTGTTAACGACCCTATCAATTTTTACACAGAATTCGGATAACCATTTTTGTTGTTTAATTAGCAGCAATGTTTTATTTATTCAACCGCTAGCTTTTTGTCGAAATTGAGAGTAAAGAAGGTAGAAAAACTGTGTAACTCGTCATAAAACAAATGACGGCTTACCGGAAATTTTGAAAATGTAATACCGGAATCGGATTCCGGAACCGGGCACGACTATTTCCGGTTTTGCCGATAGTTAAACAACATTATTAAGAAAAAACTGGTGGTTAAAAAAAAAAAAAAAAAAAATTAATGCCGACCGACCGACCCTAGATTTTTTTGACATGTGACAGTAAACACACATATATTTTTTTTGGCCTTATCCCAATTCTGAGCGTCCCAGTTTTTGCTCTCACTCCATTATACAGTTTGCTGAGCGGAGAAGTAACAAATACCCATTTCATAGTCTTTAATCAAGTCCGATCGTAGCCATCTTCGCTAGCCAAGGGTTACGATCCGCTCTACTCATCTTCACCCTTGGCATCGTTAGTCGGATTTTCGTAATTCCTGTGCACTCCTACCTGCTGGATGTTGACAGTTACGCCCCTTGTAATGATGTCATTTTCAGCCAATCGACGCGAGGCTTTCATTTCCTTTCGTTTGAATGCCCTGAAAATTTACTCGAGATTATAATATGGCTGATTTTCAAGTGAAGATTTGATGAGGCTCATACTGTTATTCAATGGTAAGCTAGTGCTTTTATTTCAAACTTACAACATTATTTTATATGTACACGCATTTTTATTTTGTTGACATTTTTCCTACAGAACTTGTGCTTTTTGTAAAGCGCGTTCCGATTGGTTGCAGCTACCACTAGCTGCATTACATATAAACCGTCACCGTGTGACCTCGAAAATCCGTCTAACGATGCCAAGGGTGAAGATGAGTAGAGTGGATCGTAACCCTTGGCTAGCGAAGATGGATCGTAGCTTGAACTAACAATCTACTATGCTCAAGGCGAACACACTAACCAAATTACATCACAATTTTTTTGATTGGTTTGGTTTAGTTTATGATGTTAAACATAACTTTCAAGAATATTTCAGCTATATCGTGGCAGTCAGTTTTATTGGTGGAGGAAACCGGAGTACCTGGAGAAAACCACCGACCTGTCAGAAGCAAGTGACGAACTTTATCACATAATGTTGTATCGAGTACACCTCGTCATGAACAGGGTTCGAACTCACTTCTTCAGTGGTGATAAGCACTGATTGCACAGGTAGTTGTACATCCAACTACCATACAATCCCGACCACGACAGCCCCAAGATTTTGTTGAGATTGACTTCAATGATATATGATTCTGTTACTATCACTAACAGTATAAAACATGTGATAACATACCAGTCCATGAGTTTCTCCAGCACTCTTTCCAGCATCAAACTTCAACGCCAGACCAAAGTCAGCAATGCAAGCAGTTAAGTCAGACTTCAATAAAACGTTCTTACTCTTAAAATCTCTGTGAGCAATTGAAGGCTTAGCATCAATTGACCCAACACCAGGAATATCGTCATGTAAATAAGCTAAACCTTTAGCCATACTCTCACCGATCCTACACATCTCACCCCACATCAATGTATGACCTTTCATGTAATCACAGAGGGAACCATGATCGTGAAACTGAGAAATTAGCCACAACTTAGTGTCGCGCCTTTCAGCAGCGATAAAACGTAAAACATGTTCATGTTTCATATGAGGTAGTTTATATATATCTTGCTCCATCACCCAAGATAACTTTTCCTTCATAGGAAATATTTTGACGGCCACTGATTCTGTTGCCATGGTTCCCTTCCAGACTTCGCCGAATCGACCATGTGCCCTCAGTTCTACCAATTGTATGGGTTTTAATGGCTGAGGTGACGGGGGTGTACTTAATTCTGGATCAATGGTAGGAAGTTGTTCATGTCCATACCTGTAAAATACAGCAAACATCATAGTCAAACTAGCCCATGCAGTCACCTGTATTTAAGGCTAACCTTTTCTTGTCCTGTCAAAATTTCATATGAATTGAATCTCTTTCAAGAGGCCATCTGTCTTCTTGGATTCCCATTTCCCGTTACCCGTGGGAAGTGAATTTCGGTCCCGGGAAAGTGGATTTCCAAACCTTTGTTGTCAGTGGGCAAGTAAATTTCAATTACTGGATTGAAGAGTTCATTTCAAATGATTTCAAAATTTCTCTTTTGCATTATTGTACAAATGAAGAACCATACTTTTATCTAAAATCATGTTTTCATATGATATCGTCATCAGTAGTCCGAGGGGATATTTTAGTGTAGGGGAAGGAAACATGTGTGTTGTCAATAAGTGCGTTCAGAGTACTGCCGTTGGTGGCTAAACGTTATCATTGGCAAGACATTGGTACTAATGGTGACCAATAATAGCTACCGTTGGCTACCATTCTAACAGGCTGTCCTAAGTGATGTTAGCGTTGGTAAGTCACATGTTCATACAAATCCAAAATGGTACAATTGGTAAATAGGTTGTCATTCGCAAAAATGTAGCGTTCAGACTTATTTGTCAAATTATGGTACCAATGATAAAGTTGAATGGTACCAACGAAACTACTCTGAAAGCAGCCAATGTCAGAGAAATGCTTGTATCCAGTAATGACAGGGCACTCCCACTTGTAATATTATATCCTATCTTAACATACTTTAATATATTAATATAATGATTAGAGTAAAAGTTAAATTTACATAGATTAAAAAAAGAAGAATATGGAAAGATTGTTAATGTTGTATGCCTCTCAACAATGAAAGTTTAAATGGATAAAAACTAAACAGACAAAATATATAGTGATGCTATAAGAAACCATTCTTTTGTTCCATTTTAAAAAGCTCATTTGCTTGGCCCAAATATGTTTTAATCATATTACTGTACAAAGATTACCTTACATTAGCTAAACATAAGAGCTTTATAACTGGATCAAATGTCTTTCATCTAAATAACATTAAATCAAGCGACAAAATGAATTAATCAGGGAAAGTAAATTTGGTCTGTAGGCAAGTGAATTTTTGGTATGCACTTTCCCGTGGAAAGTTGCAGTTGCAGAAAAATCCTAGAACAATTTTTCATTGTCCCATAGTTGACCTCTTAACAGATTGACCGTATATATTAGCGTGGTTACTGTTTTGGTTATTTCGTTATAATTCTTAATACTAAATTTTGATATTCTGAAGAAAATATAATGATTATCATTTTAGTTTGACATAGTTTGGTTAATTACAGGGTTCGACACTTAACGCCAGTCCTGTGGCCCAAGGCTAGTTAAATTTTCAAATGATTAGTTAGGGGGTTTTTATCTTTTATGGTTGTCTTGGATTCATATGAAAAAAAATCATGCAAATATTTTTTCGAATTTAGAGTATTTTTTAAAAGATGGCCTAAGATAAGGATTAGCCACACCTACCGATCTTTGTGGTACTATCTCCACAGGAAGAACACTCCCACTATAATTAGAACTAAGATAAAGATTAGCCACACCTACCGATCTTTATAGTAATATCTCCACATGAAGAACACACCCACTATAATTAGAACTAAGATAAGGATGGGTACTAAAGAGAACATCACTGTGGTCATCAACTCATCTTTCTCTACAGTGGGGAATGAAGAACCTGAAAGTATCACATCAAATATTTACTATGTTTTCTAGTACATTACAGTTATAATGTGATTGATTGATTATTAACATCAACTTAAGCAGTATTTCAGCTATATTGTGGCGTGAATCTTTTTTACATATTAATTTCCTAAACTACAAGAATGAGTGAATGAAAGATTGTTGTTTAACGCCAACTCAGCAATTTTTCTGCTATTTTAATGCCAACTCAGCAATTTTTCTGCGATATCACGACAAGAACAAGTTAATTTTCAATCAGACAATGATGAGGTCCGCTTTGTACTAGACCAACATGGTTAGTTGGATTTTTATAGTGCTAGCTCACTGAAACAACAGTCTGCAGATAGACATGTCGAACCCACGATCTACCGCACTTGAGACCAGCCTGCTAACCATTACACCACCGATACAGTTATGATAGATTGATGCTTCACATCAACTTTAGCAGTATTTCAGCTGCAGTGCAGCTCAAACGGAAAACGCAAAGTCCTTGTCTTATCAAGGATTATCGCAACACGGAATTAACGAGAAGTCTGTGTGTATACGTGGACAGTCCGCGAAACAACATGGACATGACGGACAGAACGCGATGTCTTCACGAGGCCATCACGGATTGTAATTACTGAAATGTTCATTCATAATGAATACTACACGCGATTGTACCTGCAATCGTTTATTCTTTGTCATCACAATGCTTCGTAATCTTAATATGCACATTGAAATTTATTTGTGCAGTTGATCATTTGATACCACTTTTTTCAGAGATGGCATACATTTTATTTATAGGATATATGAGCACGCATCTTGTTTTGCATATTATGTAAACCCAACATTTCGATTGGTTTACATAGGTGTTATTTTTTCTCTCACGAGTTGATAATCACCTGTATTTTTTTTATCTATGTGTCTATTTTTATGTAGTGCACACATTGAACTCGGTCACTAAAAGGTCAAATACACAGTTACCTGAGGCTGAGGAATTGATTTAAAAACAAACCGGGAAGGGTTGAAAAAAAAAAAAAATCGATGTAAATTTTTATCTAAACGTGCTTTTTCGTTTTCGTATGTCGTTAATCACCTTGCAAGCCACGTATCGTTTTACCTTTATCAAAAGTGAATACATATTTCCTTATGTAGACAGTGTGTACTACACATATTTATCACGTGAATAAGAATCTGGAAAGGTTTCCACCTGTTGGTAATATATTATCGATCAAAGGGTGCATTTGGGGATCTTGAAATTTTTATAACAGGTGAACTTTAGTCACGTGCCAATTTGACAGTAATTGAACATCCGATGGCTTGGGGCTCGCCTTGGGTGATATAAAGGTCAATGAAATTTCAAAATGTACAAAATAAATTGGTAAACAAAAATATTTTAAACATAACTTTATTTCATTACCCGATACCATACGACAAGGAATGTAAGGTAGTTGAAAATATTGTAGTTTCTCATCTGAATCTAGCCTCTTTAAAAATAAAATGAAATAAAGGCATTTATTAATAGTAGGGTAGTGGGTGTTTAAAAAGGCTGATAGTTTTCGAGTTTGGGTTAATAGTATGACACACGGCTAATTTTTTCATATTTTGACGTAAAAATTATTGTACTTTTTATTTATTTATGTCGTCGTAACCTACTGTGGTCACATTTTCTTATTTTTTACGTTTTCTGAAGGCACCCTCTAACTGTACATTTTACAACAAAATTTCAACACGAATAAAATGAACATCAAGACCTGTAAGTTATCAAATCAAAGTGCTTGACACAAAGACAATATGCTAATTATATCATCAAAACTAAAAACGGGAAACTTAACACCTTTTTATTTGTTATTTTTTTGAAGTTTTCCCGTATCTACATATTACCAAAATGTTACCCTATTTTCAAGTATAGAATAATGTTCCGAAGGAATTCTAGAATATTTTAAATAGAAGTAAATACATCATTACTTAGTACACCTGTGTACCAAAAATCAATATTTTTTTAAAGTTATCATTCAATAGAAATTAGCGATTAAAGAGATGTGAAATTTGATCAAATTTAACAAACATGCATTACCGCGTGTCGGTATTCGATTTGTGGTTAACACAATCCAGTCATTATTCAGTACGTGTACTGAAACAGTATATTTAACATTTTGTCTTCTGTTTGGCGTGTGATTGTGTCTTTTAGTAGAATAAACTTATCTCAATACAATGAGCGAACAACTATGTAGTTAAATTACGCTATTTTTGATATATTTGTATTTTCGTGAACACTAATTTGTAGTTTACGGAACAAGTTCGTAGGACACGTTTTTGATCCGGGAAATGTCACAATTTTGCAGCCCGCTTAAGTTTTGCCCTTCTAGTCCTATAAAAAGTAGGAATGAAGTTGAATGGGACAAATGTATTATATGCCAGGTCTCTACCTCTGAGTTACAGTACAGCTGACAGCATACACTGATAAATGCTGAGCCAGGCTCAGCATTTTCGTTGATGGTCTGCTAATTAACCCCAAGGTAATAAACAGGGCCATAAAATACCTGGTCAGTAGTGTCTTGTTGATTTCACAGGTGATCTACAGGTAAATATATACACCTGTTTGTGTTACATAACAGGAAATGAGCATATTTGGATTTCAGTGATTTTGATGTGTAGAAAAAGGACATTTAACTGTACCTTGAAAATTTGTCAATAAAATAATATTTTCAAAATTTAATATTTTGTGATGTTAGCATCAGGTAACAATTTAAACAAATAATTGAAATGAAATCATAATTTTGTGTTGGATATATATACGAATTTTTAACTGAAAATATTGCAAAGAAGAACAAGATTAATTGTGATGCTTTTTTAATCAACAGATTAATTAATTAAGATTAGATTTAACATTTTAAGCATTTTCGTTCTATGTAATGTGCATGTGTGTACATGTATTTAAGAGTTTTTGTTTTTGTTTTTCAGCTTTGACAAAAATGTTATAGTTGTTCTTTTATGATAAATGTATTTAAAATCTTATTTTTTTTAATTTTGTAATTAATTTTATCTGTTTTTGCAGAGGAATAATATATCTAATTTGCTTTATCAATTTAATCAAATAAATGTAATCCAATTTCAAAAATATACTTGTTACCATGTTTCGATTTTTTTTTAATCCATTTTATCCAAGGTAATATTAATTTCTTTTCTTTTCATAGTTTATTTTGTGACACGTCAGGTTTTGTTTTTGTTATTCAGGACATTTCTTGAACATTTTTTTTTCACACATTTTTATTCTTGTTTTGTTAAACATACATTCTAAACATTAGAAAAAATATGCCAGTTGATTATAAATACATTCTTTTCAATATAAAAAATGACCAAGTATTTTTTGTATATTAACACACAGATATGGTAAACATAGAAAATCTCAATCAATGAAGGATTTATGGACACTTGTAATTTGCCACTTATTCACTCTCATGTCATAAATTGACCTTAAAGAGACATACTGTCTAGGCTAATGAAAAAGAAAAACACATACACACATATTCAACTAGATTCCTAAATTAAATACATTTTTTTTTATATAAAATATGAAATGTTCAATGGTTAAAATTAAATTACTATAAATTTCTCTTTCATAAATATTCTTGAATTTTGAATTAAATTTGTTTAAAAATAATTTGATTATCAGTAGTTTACATTTAATATATTGATCTTAAAATGTGATATGATTATTAAAATATGACAACTTATATATATTCTTCTTTGTGACTCTTATGGTAAACAAATCTAATGGTGCATCATAAGAAAATAATATGTAAATTTTACATATATTAATGATGATGTGGAGAAAAATCTCCATGCCATGTTTAATAAATGAAATTAAAACATATTATTCTCTGATTGTGCACCAAGTTTAATATCCACAGTTTAGTTAGTTTACTTTCAAGATTTAAAACATTGATAAGACAAACAAATTGAAGAAAATATGAAGCTTTACAGCAAAAAAAAAAGAAAACAACAGAAGAGATGTACACATCTATTGTATACATGTAAATATTTTCAAATAATTTACTTTTAAATTTTATAATACAGATAATAATTGAAATTTTAACAAAACAAATCAATTGAAAAATAAAGAAATTTTAATTAAATTTTAGAATTATCAAAACATTACTACATTGTAAAATAGAAAATTTATTATGTAAATATTTCCACTAAATAAAAAGTCACAAGTGTAACAAATCACACATACATGCTCAGGTAAATTTTACTAACACCTATTAAATCAGGTACATCTACATGGAAATCATTATGATCATATTGTTTATTCAATTGCTGACCATCTGTACAGGTGAGGGCAATAAAACTGATCATCAGCCCATGATTTACGACCCCCAATAAAACCTCAGCATTGAATGCTGAGCCTTTTAAATGCTCAGCATTTGTCAGTGTATGCTGTCAGCTGTACTGTACTTATTGAAATGAGAAATGTTAGTAAAAATAGCCTCATAGAAGCAATGGAAGCAAGAAGAGATGGTGTGTTTTTTAGAATAGTACATTCTGTTTCTGATATTGATCATCTTAGGAGTGATGATACAAGTATGCTGTACCACAGGTCTTGCTATAAGACGTACACAAGTAGACGAAATTGCGGTTTCTTCAAGGTTGAGTCGACAGGCTCTGATCATAAACCAGACACATCACAGGTTCCCTTGTTGAACGAACAAACCGATGACACGTCTACAGACATTGCACTGTGCATATTCTGTGGAAAACAGACTTTTAAAAAGGACAGAAAACTCAACAAAATCAAAACTGCCGAACGCCTTCAAATTGTGAAAGACGCAGCAGAAGGACAGAATAACTACAAAATGTCTGGGTTATTGAGCAACTTTTATAGACAAGGCGGTGTATACCTCTGGGTGTGTAACACAGGCACTTGTTTCATTCAAAAAATATATGCCCCCTCCTCTCCCTTACTTCAAGGTAAACATCTGCCCTTTTCCCCTTCCCCACTTCGCATCAATATTTTCCCCTTATTTGTGATCCTTTAAATATACCTACCGGGCCCCCCTCAAACGAATTGGACAAGAATATTCAGCAAACGTCGCATTGTCTACTTTTAAGTCATTGAAACGGATACAGCCACTTCCGGTTTGCGATGGATTTTTCATATGCATTCGGAATTCTCTAGACCGGCCATGTGTAACAATGCCATCATGATCATCTCCTCTCAAATGTAAAGTAAGCCTTTAAAATACAGATAATTGTTCCAATGCAGATTATAAAAATATGTTCAACTCTAAATTACTGACATTTGATTTTTAAAGCACCTTTTTTTTAATTTTCTAAATCAATTTAGACCGGACCGGAAGTGGCTGTATCCATTTCAATGACTGGAAAATAGACCATGCGACGTACGCTGAATATTCTTGTCCAATTCGTCTGAGTAAATGTGGCAGTCGAAAAGAGAAATATCTCGGGAGTGTTTAACGATATAATTGGGTCAGCGAAAGGATCACAAATAAGCGAAAAATATTGAGGCGAAGTGGGGAAGGGCAGATGTTTACCTTGAAGTAAAGAAGAGGAGGGGGGCATATATTTTTTGAATGAAACAAGTGCCTGTGGTGCATAACCAAGTATTTGCTCACTCGTACCCCTGGTACCTCCTAAGAGTCCTTTGCAGTTTGGTTGGGAAACAAGACATGGATCAGGGTTCCAGATTAACTTTTTGTACATAATAGCCAACTGGGCTACTGAAATTTTGAGACTGCTAGCCCAGATTAAAAAGCAGTAGCCCAGGTGAAAATGATGAGGGCCACTAGTGGGGTTATTCCTCCTCCCCCGAAGAAAATTTTGTATTTTTGAAGTCAAATCCTACATTTTACACATTTTTGAAAGAAATAAAACTGGTTGAAAAAGTGGATTTTCCCCAATATATAAACATTTGGTACATTTTTCTTGATTTAAAAAAAAAATCAACTACCAGTGGTCGATTTCACAAAAAGTTGTAAGTCTAAGATCAGTCGTAAGTGTGAATTTCAACTAATCAAAAGCTTGGAAATCACACTTACGATAACACTTATGATTTTGATTTTTTAACTTTCTTTATAAACCAAACTTTATGACTTTTCGAGAAAGTCACTTTCAAAATACTTAATGAATACGATACACAAAAGACTTCCTAACCCTGAACTCCCGTATAAACATGATATCGACATTTTCATAAATGAAACGTGGCAAAAATAGTTCGTTATGGTGGACATTGTGACAAGATTACAAAAATATGTCCACTTAAAATACATACTGTGACATTTTGAGTACATGTCAATCATAACTATAAAAAAAAAACATTATCGTTGATTGAATTCTTTGTCGGGATCATTATCTTTAACCAGGTAAATCAAGCCAGGTGTGATCAAAGATTATGCAATCAAAACAAAAATTCTATAATCCGTTGATTGGCTTGTAACTAACATGTAATAAAATTGTCATTGTAGTGACTAATTAGTTTTAATCAGCAAATGAAGAAGAAGAATGGATTGTTACAAAACATTTTTCTACGATTTTTTGAAAATTCAAGTGACAAATTGGGTACGGAAAATACTCGTCACTTTCGAAAATCAATCGTCAATAATTTATTGATTTTTGTTACGGTACACAGTGATTATCTATAAATTTACACAAGGAAATCTAGGTGCAAAAAAAATCGCCAGTCAAGAAAAAAAATCGCAAATTGCAACCCCTGATTGATCATTATAACCTTGACCTTACCTTCTATAGGTGAAGGTGTTCCAACAACTACTGAAGGTGTTCCAACAACTACTGTGTAATTAGTATTACATCGATCAGCATTACAGCAACAGAAGTTTAGATTTTCTATGCTTGGGTCCTGTTTACACTCAGCTGTAGAACATTTAGTGTTTTGACTGGCAGTCCAACATCCCTGATGCTTCAGAATGTCCTCTGAACCGTTAACAGACTGCCAGGCAATGAAACAACGGTCATAACCTTTGTCACATTTCTGTATTACAGAGCAACGGCTGCGCTCTTCATGTTCACAACTTTCAGGGATTGTGGCACATGTAATGACATCAAATTCTTCATCATATTCTATCTCTGGTTCTTCAATGGCAAATCCATCTATAATAAACAGACAACATTTGATTAATTAGAGAAAAAAAATGTCAGCGGTGAGGCGAGCTCACATACTCCACATGCTTGAATATATAAGGTAGTGTAATAATATTTGCTGGAAGCATGAAAACAAAAAATAGCTCAGAGCCAAATCTTAAGTTACGAGATTAGTATTTCCTGTGATAATCAACACCTCTGTTGACAAAGGTGCACGATTTATTTCTATTTATTATGCAATGAGGAAACAATATATAAAAAAGGATTTCGATTGAAATCAATCTGGTTTGAACAGCATTTGTGCAATTTTGTCAAAAACATACAATGATGCAGTTCATTCTGTTCGTCTTGTAAGCAAGAATTGCCATCGATTTGAACAAAACATTTTGCAAAACTGCCAAAAATGCATATGTGATGTAAAAACAATAAATGTTGTTTTACATTACCATATTGTGTGAGCTCTATATCTTACCACATATTTTTGCAACTGTAAACAAGAAAAACAATAGACGCAGCGTCGCCAGCATTTTTTCGTGTAGGAGTCAAACTTTCGTTACGATAATCTTAGTATTCACAGGCGTAGTTAAAAACTAGGACTGTGATTTAAGATCAGATAATGTTTCAATCTTCCAAAAAAATGCAGAATTTTTAAAAACCAGTCCTTGTTAGCCATAAATGACAAGTTTCTTTTAACTGAATTGTTTATTTTCTTGACAAAATGGCGATTTCATCTCAAAGTCCCGGATGTTACACTTCTAAGTAAAAACCGGACACGGATATAAAAAAAATATTCGGATATCTATTTCTCTACATTTTCATTACAGGAAGCTGTTGTTCATTGATAATATCAGGGGCGGATCCAGGATTTCAAGTTAGGGGGACGGACTTAAAAAAATTGCGCCGAGCGGAGGGAGGCGCGAAAATTTTGGGGTATTTCGTGTGAAAAATCTAACACCAAAATTTTACACCAAAAAATCATATTTTTTCCAATTTTAGGTGGGGCGCGCGCCGGGTGCGCCCCCCTCCTGGATCCGTCCCTGAATATATAGGCATATATAGTCTAAATACAAGGTGGATTATTGTATTTGGAGAGTTGACGGTCGCAAATGCAGATTTACTTCTACAAGCGAAGCGGAGCCAGTAGAAAGGATATTTGCGATCGTTAAACCCCTAATTGACACCGGAAACTCTTCAAATACAATGCTGTTATTTCTATTCTAATGCAATGCAAAACATACTAAAGAGGAAAGAAAATCCACATGCACCCCTTTTTTAACTTTCCGTAAACATTTATCTTCAATAAAATTTCTAGATAAAGTATTGAACATCTTCCACTAATTATTGACCTACTTCAACAGTTTGAAGATTGTGTCAAGGGAATTACATTACGAAAGAGAAAAATATTAACAAATAAGAAAATATGTTTAAAAATATGTTCAAAAAACGGGGGTGAATTTAAAGATTAGATGAAGTAATTGCAACCCTGAAGGACTCAACCGCTTCACTCAGCACTGCACTCTGAGGTAGGTGGTCCCTGTTTACAATGGTGCGAGGGGGAAATGACGCCTTTCTCTGCTGGGTCCTAAATAATGGGGTCTGATATGTCTGAATGTGCGTATTTCTGGAGTGCCCCAGGTGCGGTGAAAGTTGTCACTTTTACTGACTTCCTGCCCATCTTGTCATAGGAGATTTTATACATCATGACGATGCGTGCATCTCTGTGTCGACCCTCTAGACTTCCCCATTTTAAATATGTTGTAACATGTGACCAACACTATATGTACACGTATTTGGTTGTCTGTTGGTGACATAGCGCACAGTCGTCCGTTGAACCAGTTCTATTTTGTTAATGTGGGCTTTAATATGGGAATTCCATACACAACAGGCATACTCTAGTGATGGTCTGACTAATGATTTGAATCCCTGTTCTTTAACGGAGGTGGAACCGATGTTCAAGTTGCGACACAAGAACCCAAGAGTCGTATTGGCTTTACCACATATGTTGTTGATGTTGCTTTCCCATTTGAGATCCTCATTGACGGTAACTCCCATATATTTTACCTTGTCAACCGATTCAAGGACATGACCATGAAGGTAATACCCCCGATGATTTATCTGGGTGGAAAGCCATCTCAATTGGGCTAGTTTATCTAGGTCTCTTTGCAGGGTTAGGGCATCGTTGTTTGACTTACCAGTTATGTAATTGTATCATCTGCCAATTGTCTTAAAGTAGAGTCTAGTCCAGGAAACTTTCTATTCAGTTATTTACCTTGCCTCATATGACATAATGTTCAAGTTTGTGTATTAAAGTGGCCGTGATCGCATGGTAGTTGGATTTACAACTACCTATGC
The DNA here is from genome assembly GCA_963680875.1 of Bathymodiolus brooksi. Classification (NCBI taxonomy): domain Eukaryota; kingdom Metazoa; phylum Mollusca; class Bivalvia; order Mytilida; family Modiolidae; genus Bathymodiolus; species Bathymodiolus brooksi. The sequence goes on from OY804584.1 coordinate 80,837,166, forward strand.
AATCAGTGCCTATCATCATTGGTGTTGTGAGTTCGAATCTCGATCAGGGCGAGGTGTACAACATTATGATAAAGCTTGTCAGTGACTTGCGACATATCAGTGGTTTTCTCTCGGTCCTTCGGTTTCCTCCACCAATAAAACTGACCGCCACAATATAACTGAAATATTGTTGAAAGTGACGTTAAACACTATCAAACAAACAAACATATAGTGGAGTCTAGTCCAGGAAACTTTCTATCCAGTTACTTAGCTTTGTCTCTTATGCCATAATGTTTAAGTTTGTGTGTTAAGAGGTTATGGCTGACTTTATCGAAAGCATTCGAGAAGTCCATGATGAGGACATCAATTTGTTTACCATCATCAAAATTTTGAGTCACGTCGTCGATGAACTGAGTACTCTATAAGTTGAGTTTCGCACGGTCTAAAGGACTGGGGGCTATAATGGCCAACAATCGGCCCCATCTCAGATGCAGATAAAATTTTCTCCAAAATATGTTCATTATATGTGCTTTTCAGAAATAAATACAATTCATCAATATGTTCATTTATTTGCTGACAGCGGACCAACAAAGTTAGGTAATGAAAAGCAATAAAATTCATTTTTTCCAGAATATTGAACTCAGTGTATCATTGTATTCTAATTGTGTATCTTTCATAATAAGACGTCAATCTCGAATAAACAAAAACATGAATTTGACTTGATATGCAATGTTGATTGATCTAAGGAATAAAAACATGCTCCAAATCTGTCTTTAATATGAATCTAAATTAACAGTAGTATATACTGCACGTAATGGTATAGTATAGCATAATATTACATAATTTGCTTTGTTTCTAAGTTGTATATGGCTTTTTGCTAGATTTTAAATACACACACACATGCAGGTATCTAAACGATATATGATACAATATTCATCGATAGTACCTTATTATATGCCAGTGGATCATAATCTGTCCTTTTGGTTACATTTATAAACTCTATGACATTGCCAAAAATGAATAAAAAAACTTCTTTCACTTTTTTAATTTACAGTTGGCGTAATTTGTTAATATACTTTTATTATAGATTTTACAATATCTTACTGTCAAAATGTATAATTGATGTACAGGGATTCAAATAAAATCAGCCAACAAAAGACATTAAAATAATAACATACAAAAATTGCCTATATCACATACATGTACGGACGCGCAAAACCTAACAAAACAAAACAAAACCACCCAGTTATATGCGCGGGTTGACATTTTACTCAAATGTGGAAAACATGTGCATGACCGCATAATTTCACCAAGAGTGGAGGTTTTGGCACATAAAGTAGCGTAATTCCTCCACTTATTGTTGAAGTTACTGTAGCATAGTCACGAAAGTGGACGGTATTGAATGTATTAGACATTTCGCTATTCCTACTGTTTTCACAGTTTATCGGCTAATACTAGATCTCTCTGACAGTGTGGTATATGTTGTTTTTCATTCTATTTATAGTAAATTAATTAGATGCTATACAATTTGTCAATATATTGTCTAAATATGTTATGTCGAATGGTGGATTTGAACATCAAGGTTAACTTAGCTGGACGTTTTCCACAATACTGTCACAATATATATAATATTCGATAACCTTAAGTCGAATGGTGGATTTGAACATCAAATTTAACTTAGCTGGACATTTTCCACAATACTGTCACAATATATATAATATTCGATAACCTTAAGTCGAATGGTGGATTTGAACATCAAGGTTAACTTAGCTGGACATTTTCCACAATACTGTCACAATATATATAATATTCGATAACCTTAAGTCGAATGGTGGATTTGAACATCAAGGTTAACTTAGCTGGACAATGTCCACAATACTGTCACAATATATATAATATTCGATAACCTTAAGTCGAATGGTGGATTTGAACATCAAGTTTAACTTAACTGGACATTGTCCACAATACTGTCACAATATATATAATATTCGATAACCTTAAGTCGAATGGTGGATTTGAACATCAAGGTTAACTTAGCTGGACATTTTCCACAATACTGTCACAATATATATAATATTCGATAACCTCAAGTCGAATGGTGGATGTGAACATCAAGTTTAACTTTACTGAACATTGTCCACAATACTGTCACAATATATATAATATTCGATAACCTTAAGTCGAATGGTGGATTTGAACATCACAATGAATTTAGCTGGAAATTTTCCACAATACATGTACTGTCACAGCGGATACCAGAATCGTGTAAATTTCGATTATCATCGGCCGAATCGTGTGTTTGTATATGGTTATTTTCCATAATTGTGTCATTAGAAACGGGAAAACCAGCAGAATGTCTGTATTCAACATTTTCAGATATTTTTGTGATACCATCTTTATCCAAATCCGTCAAACTTTTTGATTTACTGTTAATTGTGTGATTTTCCGTAGCAGATGCTATATTAGTCAAACTCCTTGATCTACGCTTAAAGATTGATTGACGCAAAAATGCCATAAGCCCTGACGGTGTGTTCATATGTGATACAGTCTCATGTTCGTCTTTCTGTTCCTTCGAACGATTAGATGTAATGGACAACATCGATTTTGATGATTGTGATGATTTTATTGAGCTGCCATTGCTCCCAAATTCCGGAAAAAGACTGTAACGTGAATCATTCATCGCTACCGGAAATTTCATTCCGCCTATTGGTTGCATAATGTTCATGTCAATAATGTCCATGGTTGATTCTGGTTCAAACCCAGAATTGAAATTGGGGTAGTTAGACTCTTGTTTTCCCCTTGCGTTTGCTAATAATCTTTTCCTAAAATGAAAAATAGATAGATATACTCTCTTTGACGTTTATCAAGGGTAAGTTTATAAATGTTTGAGTGCGTGGACACTAGAATATTAGGCATACCTTATGTAACACGGCAGGTATCTTAAAAGAGGCAGGAACTGCTTAGCCTTGGCGAGCGCCTGGGTTCACCCCCGGTATTTGATGGGGTTCGTGTTGATCATTTTTTAAGTCTTTTGTGCTGTTCTATAATGTGTATTTACGTTCTGACTTCCGTATTGTGATGTCCTTTACGATTTCCGAATAAAAATGATGTTCGGTTCGTCTTTACCTCCAGTCGTTTGTAGGAAATCTCATGTCTTATATGTAAGTTATATTTCTGTTTGCTTGCCCATAGTGGCGTCCAACACATATTGTGTTGTGTTTTTGTTCTTCGTATTGTACACCCAATGTTGCCAGTATCTCTGGATTGGCCATTGTTTATTGTTAATTCTGTATTATCTATTATGAGTCGTTTATTTACATTAAGATATTAGATAAATCAAAGAAAACAATCAAAAACATTAATGGTGTCAGTACCTCTAATATAATACTTAATTAGACAATAAAATCGTACATAATTTGGTGCACACAATGCGTTTCTGGAGCAAGAAAACCAAAGTACCCCGAATGGAATAGTCAAAAATAGACTGAGGTAATCTATTTCTGAGGGAGATCTTAGTTTTAATCATAATAATTACATTATTTATTAGATGTAAATCTTAATAATAAATATATATCATAAACTATGTCAATGCCTAAACATTGACTGAAATATTGTTGAAAGTGGCGTTAAACCCCATAACCCTTACCATCAACATTGACTACTGGGCGGATGATATCCTCGGGGACTAATAGTCCATCAGCAGAGGTATCGACCCAGCATGATAGTACAATAAAAGTGTGCTAATTAATATCAAGTGAAACTATACCTTCTAAATAAACAAACTATAACAAACACCAAAACCAAAATGACAGCCCCTCCAATAACTCCACCAATAATGATTCCAATGTTTCCTGTAATAAGAATATTTTTTTGGTCTATTAATAGGATATTACTAAGCGAATTTCTCTTTGTTAATTCTAGCCCACGGATAAATCGCAGTCTTTTCTATCTCATAACATCGAGGTTCGTCTTTACTTCCAGTTGTTTGTGTGTGTGTGTGTGTGGGGGGGGGGGGGGGGGGGGGGTGGCACATGTCATGCTTAAGATTATTTGTGTTTGTTTGCGCATAGTGGTGTCCAACATATATTGTGTTGTGTTTTTGTTTTGTTTGTCTTTGTCTTGTATACCCTATGTTGCCAGTTTCTCTGGATTGTCCATTTGCCCCTTCGGTTTTCTCTAACTGTTATTATCGACTCATCGCTGTATATAAGATAAATGTAATATGCCATTAAATTTACATGCACTAGGTGTTCATGTCTTTCGATGGGGCATATCATATAAATAGAGCTGACGTCGACAGGTTGGACAACTAAAATGGTCATAATAAAACCCACAACTTCAGACATGTACATCAATGACGTTCATCTAATACATAATTAATATTACCGACTTTACTTATAATAACACTGACTACAGCCAATATGGGGACAGCCAATATTGGGATTTACGGCTTCTGATTACCCCTTTTGGTATCTTCAAACTTTTCCCAAGCCTGAATTTGAACCGGTTATATTAGTTAACTTTTAAGTGACAATTATGTCAATTGGTTGTATTTATTAGATTAACAACTCGAATGTTCGGATAGAACGAAACACAATTGCCTTACTGTGCCTTCGACCTTGAATTATCGAGGTTCGAATGTATTTCACGAGAAATACCAGCAATGAAACTTCCAGTGTTAACAAAGGTATACATTCAGAATAAATACTAGTAAACTACAAAATTTTAGGGTTTGAAATTTCGAGATGTTACCAATAACAAAAATCCTGCGATAATAGTTACTACACATGTATTTGGATTTTCACGATCACAATCCAACAACTGATTTCATCTTTATTTCCCTGTTGATTTATTAATTTGATAGCTTTATATCTGGCGATTTTGAACACTTCAACCCTAAAAATAAGTCGCTATTAAAAGCCTGCATAAATCATTCTTCATACAAATATAAAGAAATAGTGTACGATAACATCGACCACAACTAAGATAACCAACAGATTTTAGCTCTTAGATAGTGTCAGTTAACTACGAACATTCACCGTTATAATAATGTTCATTGTTGGTTTCCATTGTTGTGAGCACGTGGTCTTTTCCATTGGAAGCTAATCTGTACAGGCTTGTTATTGTTTGTTTATATCTGTATTACTATTGCATATACAATTATAAAGAGGAGGGGGGGGGAGTTTGTATATTATATTCGCCACACACAAGTGGAGTCTGATCCCCACACTTGATACACTATATCCCATTTCTAAACCCCAGGGGTATTTTAGTGAATATATTTATTGTATTGTATATACCGTTAGCAGCATCTGGCGTTTGTGTGGTTATCTGAGTAGTCATCTTCATGCTGCTGCTGTGTGTTGTTGATAATGTTGTAACTGTGTCATTGGACAGCTCATTAGTTGATGTTAGTGGATGATGAGATGTCAGACCCGTTCTCCTCTCTTGACCTACTTTGTTGGCTGTTATGTTGGAATTGTCGGAGGACACTGTTATATCTGATATGGATTGAACTACGTTGGAAAATGTAGTGCTTGATCCTTGCGTCGTTGATGTCAGAGCAGTTGTTGTCGCTTGAACTATTTTGGTGGATGTTACACTCGTTTTTTCTAGTGATGCAGTCATATTTGATGTTTATTTAACAACGTTCGCAAAAGAAGTGTTTCTACTTCCGTTAAACCAGTGACGCGAGACTAGTTGTTGTCGCTTGAACTACATTAGTGGATTGCACACGGGTTTTATTGAATGGTGCAGGAGTATCTGATATTGATTCAATCGTTATGGCGGACGTTTTGGTGACTATTGTATTAATGTCGGACACTAGATTATCTGATGTCTGATGAACAACATTGATTGGTGTTATGTGTGATACCGTTACTTTATGTAAGGATACCGGATCAGTTGATATCGATGAATCTACATTGGTGGATGTCGCGTCTGTTCCTTCGTTCCGAGATACGAAACGTACTCGCCTGCACTATCTCAGTGGGTGTGATACAGGTGACTGTTGTTGCTTCGTTCGAAAATCTCAGATTGGATATTAAGAATTCCGTAGAATCGGCTGAACCATGAAGAGATAATCACGATGAAGTTACGGGTGTTACATTTAACTCCTTGGTGGTTTTGGTGGCTATGGTGGTGCTGGATTATTGTTGTGGTAGATGTGATGACATAATCATGGATTTATGGATTGATGACATCTTCAAAAGATAAACAAACATGCTAGAGTTTCAAGTAAATAAAAATGCAATTTATTATACCTCATTAATATGTATTGCTTAATACACGTTTCCTGTTGGCTCTTGTGGATCGCGTGACCTGTGATTATTTTTGACAGTATGACATGTGATGGAGTCATTATTGATCATGCGATAGATATGATTTACCAATATTGACTCCATCCAAAAACAAAATGGCCACTTTCATCGCTTGAATTACAAAAAGTACGTTAATTTTTATGTTGAATTTTGTTGACATTTGCTGAATTTAATATAGAGTTGACTTTTCAATCAATATATTAATTCATCAAATTCCAAAAATACAAAAACCACAATAAAAAAAACCACACACACAATCAACAACCAACAACCAATAACAATAACAGCAAAAACATTTAGCTTAATACAAACCATACATATAAGCACAAGCATTCAGAGCTTGCTTGCCTTGAATGCCAATGCTCATGGGTTCAGTCCAAGTAGTATCAAAATAGACTTTAAAATTGGGTGGGCGAGTGATTGTTGCGTAACGCCAATTCAGCAATTTTTAGCTATATCATGGCGAGAACAAGTTAATTTTCAATGAGATGATGATGAGGTCCGCTTAGACCAACACGCTGAGTTTGGTTTTTATAGTGCTAGCTTACTGAAATAACAGTCCGCGGGTAAACATGTCGCTCCACTCGGACACATTATTCTGATTTCGAGCCAACCAGTCTTTGCTCTTACTCCTTAATGCTGCGGGCTTAGCGGAGAAGCAACAAATACCAATCTTATAGTCTTTGTTTTGACCCGACAGGGGCTCGAACCCACGATCTACCACACTCGAGGCGAGAACGCTATCCATTACACCACCGATGCGGTTCTTTAAAATTGGTATTTGATGGTTCTCTAATATACTTGCAGCATTAAGAGAAAAGAGTATAATAAAAACAACTAATTACTCTTTGTGAGGTCAATAGCGGGAAATGAAAACCCTTGACCTGTTACTCTCGGTGAAATGGCTTGGCCTCGGCTGTTGGCCTCGGTTAGGTCAGATCAGGTCACAGGCTATGGGTCCACATTTCCTGCTATTGACCTCACAAAGAGTAATTAATTGTATAATATAAAACTACATAGAAATTTATGGGATATGTCAACCGGGTCAACGACATTTGACTGCCACTGAAAAAGAATAGGCAGTTTGGTATGCACGACAAATATATTTTTTGTAGCGGCTGCAATTCTCCTACTCTTTGGGTTTTTGAAATCTACAAAAGAGATCTTTAGCTTGCAGGGAGCGTGGCACTCTCCAAGCACATTAAATACTATGGTCCATGGTCAGGCTTTCAGTATTATAACATTGCAATCCCCAATCCATGCCACCCCCACCCGATCCAAGGGGAATCCACCTGTCCGCTTCCAGAAGATGCGCTGAGCAGCTCTATGGATTTGAACTCTGGGAATCTTCACCAGTACCCAGGTTTCGTTTTTAACCATGATAAATACCCACATCTCGATATGTCAAACTTACAGTGACCACAGAATACGATCTATTTGAAATCATCTAATGTTTGACATATTCTTCAACTTATTGCAGGCGGTCAGTATAAATTTGGAAGAAGTCTGACATCATATTTTTTTGTCCAGGAAGACAAGTCACTCATTTATGGTACATGTACACATATTATTTGTTGTGTGCATGTATAAGTGCGCATCTAACCGCGTCTAGACTGAAATTACTGAGATGACTGCTATAAAATGAAGCATCTTTTGAAATAGCTATTTATAGCCTGGAAATTTCCACTATCAATTACTTCCATCGATTAGTACAGCAACGCCTAAATTATATGTCATTTAAATATTACAAATAGTTCATTGAATTTGTCATGTACTTTACTAGTACCTATAAGTTAACTTTCTATTGCCTTGGTAATTGTCATAGATTCACCTAATTTTCATTCCACAATTACCACATATTAACGATGTTGATATCTATTTTTAAATACATGAATTGTTTTTTTTTTTTATCTTTTCAGTCATATTTTTCCAAATTCCATGTCTATCAATACTGTACCCGTGAAATCCAGAATTTTGGAAATTGCCATGGATACCCCTAATTTCCATTCCATAATTACCACATACCGGAAATGGTTTAAAATACATCAATTTTTTTTTCATCCTGCCTGTCATACTTTTTCAAATTCCATATTCAGGGGCGCACCCGGTGCCCCCCTCCCCCCCATAAAATTGGAAAAAATATGATTTTTCACACGAAATACTCCAAAAATGTTCGCGCCTCCCTCCGCTCGGCGCAATTTTTTTAAGTGCTCCCCCACCCCCCCTAACTTGAAATCCCGGATCCGCCCCTGATATTTATCAATATTGAAAGAGTGAAAACCAAAAATCTGCCCAATTAACTTTTTTCCATGAAATTAGATTCTTTCTTCCATTAAAAACCAAGTTACATAGTAGGGATAGTATAAAGGACAAATATCACATTTAATAACACACAATTATACACATGACAAGATGGTACAAATATAAAAAGAAAAAGAAGATACACTAAGAGATAGGTAATTAACCAGGAAGATTTTTCAATATATGCACATATTTTTCGATTGGAATAATATACAAATTTTAATATATTGACTTTATATAAATAGCATGATTTCAAAAATCCTTTCCATTGATTCACTACATACGTGAAATTTTGTCTTTTTGTAGGAAGAAGAATTGAAGATACCAAAGGGGTAATCAGAATCCGTCCGTAAATCAAAGAAGAACAGACACTACAATGGCCAGAACAAAAAGTACAAAACGACAAACAACGATCTACAAAACATCTGCATAAAACTAAAGATCGAGTAGCACTAACCCCACTAATAACCGGGGGTTGCCCCGGAAAGGTAAGCAGTTCCTGCTCCACTAGTAGAACTAGTTCTCAATTACTTACCTATTTTACAAATAAAAGGGAATGTTTGATTGCACTGAACATCCACCTTCTGGTAACTATCAATCTCTTATAGAACAATGGTTACCTGAAAATAGTGGAACCTTCAAGATTATATACCTAAATATGTACTCTTTCGTTTCCTACCTACTAATTTCATTGCTATGCCATTATTTTACTAAGCTGCTTCGGTAGTGTAATGGTTAGGGTTATCGACTCGAGAGTGGTAGATAGATTGTTCGATACCAAGTCTGGTCAAACCAGAAAATATAAAATTTGTAGTTATTGTTCCTCGATTAAGCATTCTGCCATTCAGCATTGCGGAGTATGGTTAGCTCGGAGTATGGATAATGTGTCCATAAATTACAAATTCTAAAGCTATCTGTACACTTTTTTTTATCCGTCATGCTCTCTGTCAGACCTATGTTTGTATGATTATACAATACTGGAGAGAACTTCATATAAGTTGTAAAACTTGTGTTCAATCCTATTGTATATATTTGACAATAAAATATGCTTAAATCAAAGCTATCTTTTTCAAGCGTTAGAGAAATTTTCAAGACATTGAATATATACATATCAAAACGTCTCGCTATAAACAGCCTCTCACTCTTTTCACTGGCAATTCCTTATTTTTGAACTAACCCTTCCGGAGCACATGAGTTCACCTCCAGTTTTTAGTGGTATTCGTGTTGCTCAATCTTTAGTTTTCTGTGTAGTGTTTTGTAGATCATTGTTTGTCCTTTTTCTTTTGTCCATTGTATTGTCTGTCCTTCATCGATTTACTGCTTGTGTTTTTTTATTTTTATTACCCCTTTAGGACCTTCAAACTTTTCTTTATAGACAACGATTAACCTAAATATCCCAATCCATTCCAGATATTATTGAATAAAATATTACAGGAAGATGTTATAATAAATATTGGCTGTTGTTATGATGGATCTGTTCAATATATTACACATTTCTGATGCTTCTTGCTAGTTTGTCTCGATATCGAAACATCTCAAAATTAACTCGATAATTATTTAAAGGAAGCCAGGAAAAATATTTGTTTTCTCATAGAAATGGCATATATTCTTCATAAACTTTCAGAGTGGTATGATGAATGGGATAATGTGATATTGTGATTGGAATCATGTGATATAATAATTGGAATCATGTGATATTATGAATGTAATCATGTGATAAGATGAATGGAATTATGTGATATGATGAATGGAATCGTGAGTGATTGAGTGATTGTTGCTTAATGCCAACTCAGCAATTTTTCAGCTATGGCATAGCGAGAACAAATTAATTTTCAACATGCCATGTATACCCAGTCAGGTCAAACCTGGTATGTCCTGATGATGATGAGGTCCACTTTGTACTAGACCAACATGCTTAGTTGGATTTTTATAGTCCTAGTTCACTGAAAAAAACAGTCCGCGGATACACATGTCGCCCCACTCGGACACATTATCCTGATTCCGAGCCAACCAGTCTTTGCTCTTTCTCCTTTTGTACTTTTTCTTTTGGCCATTGTGTTGTCTGTTCTTCTTTGATATACGGATTTTGATTACCTCCCTTTGGTATCTTCAAACTCTTCTCCTTAATGCTGCGTGCTTAGCGAAGAAGCAACAAATACTAATTGCATAGTCTTTGCTTTGACCCTATTGTGGCTCGAACTCACGATCTACCGCACTAGAGGCGAGTACGCTGACCATTACATCGCCGATGCGGTTAATGGAATCGTGTGATTATGGGAATAATTAATATTTAAAAGAGTATCCATCTTAGCATCTATTTAAATTATTTGATTAAATAACTATGATTAATTGATTAAAATAAGATGTTTGCTGGAACTTTTTTGATGATATATCCAGAATTTCATTCACTTATATCCAGTAAATTAGTCCACATTCCATATATTAGTACATGTATACCCAGTCAGGTCAAACCTGGTATGTCCTGGTTATCACAAAACATTAACTAGTAAGGACAACGATTGGTTTGGTTTTGAATCAGGGTGATGTTTCCGATAGGAGCTACATGTCTACCCGCGGACTTTTGTTTCAGTGAGTTAACTCCTTAAAAATCCAACTAAGCTTGTTGATATAGTACATCATCATGATATAGTAGGTTAAAATAGTTCACTTGACGTTAATGAACAACCACTCGCTCACTTATATAAGTACCGGTATACTATAGTTATTTTACCTTTATTACGCCCAAGATCTTTTTTTTTACTTAAACGAGAATCAATAAACTAATGTCTCTTACCTGGGTTTGAATACACAATGAAAACAACGGAAAATAATATCCATGACAATTACATTTCTACCTAGTTTTAAACCAGGACGTTTTGACTAAATGTTATTTAATAAGATCAACCAGGAAATGTTTAGGGTGAAAAAAGGATTTTAAATTTCACGATTTATTACACCTTTTGATAGTACATTGTATTACAAAGAGGAAGAGTGTGCATGTATTTAATAATTGTACACTATACCTATCCTACGATCACAAAATCTATTTATATAAATTAAATAACATGACTATTTTATATTTTAATTCATGAATTAGTTATATTGGAATTACTCATTATTTCTTTATCCCATGCCATTTGAACTATGTAGAAAGGCGTTCTAACTGATGTCGCACCAGGATCAGGAAATTTTCTTGAATTTAACTTTGTTTTATGCTAGGTCAGCCCTCGAATTGAACATTTGAATTTACTGGTCCGAATCAAATTTTTGAATATATTTTTATATCGTTCTTTAAAAAAATGAAAAAATTACTGTTCCGAACAATGTTTAACTTGTTTTGGACCTGAGGAACTGTTCTCATCATGGGGACAGAGGCTGGGGAAAGTTTAACATTGAGGACAGAGGCTGGGGAAAGTCTAACATTGAGGACAGAGGCTGGGGGAAGTCTAACATTGAGGACAGAGGCTGTGGGAAGTCTAACATTGAGGACAGAGGCTGGGGAAAGTCTAACATTGAGGACAGAGGCTGGGGGAAGTCTAACATTGAGGACAGAGGCTGGGGAAAGTCTAACATTGAGGACAGAGGCTGGCGGAAGTCTAACATTGAGGACAGAGGCTGGGGGAAGTCTAACAATGAGGACAGAGGCTGGGCAAAGTCTAACATAAGCTATGATCATAATTTAAATTTCTTCTGTGATCGTAAAGTAGGACAAATGGCCTCTAGACATTTTAGTTCAGATGCCAGATGGATGTTTTACCATATCACTCACAGACTTACGACAGGTCAGTGGTTTTCTCTGACCGTGTTTAGTGTTTTATGTGATTACTGGTCTATTAGTTATTGTAGACTATTTCGGATTATAGGTCTATTAGTTATTGTAGACTATTTCGGATTATAGGTCTAATAGTTATTGTAGACTGTTTCGGATTATAGGTATATTAGTTATTGTAGACATTTCGGATTATAGGTCTATTAGTTATTGTAGACTATTTCGGATTATAGGTCTAATAGTTATTGTAGACTGTTTCGGATTATAGGTCTATTAGTTATTGTAGACTATTTCGGATTATTGGTCTATTAATTATTGTAGACTATTTCGGATTATAGGCCTATTAGTTATTGTAGACTATTTCGGATTATTGGTCTATTAGTTATTGTAGACTATTTCGGTTTATTGGTCTATTAGTTATTGTAGACTATTTCGGTTTATTGGTCTATTAGTTATTGTAGACTATTTCGGATTATAGGTCTATTAATTATTGTAGACTATTTCAGATTATTGGTCTATTAGTTATTGTAGACTATTTCGGATTATAGGTCTATTAGTTATTGTAGACTATTTCGTATTATAGGTCTATTAGTTATTGTAGACTATTTCGGATTATAGGTCTAATAGTTATTGTAGACTGTTTCGGATTATAGGTCTATTAGTTATTGTAGACTATTTCAGATTATTGGTCTATTAGTTATTGTAGACTATTTCGGATTATAGGTCTATTAGTTATTGTAGACTATTTCAGATTATTGGTTTATTAGTTATTGTAGACTATTTCGGATTCTAGGTCTATTAGTTATTGTAGACTATTTCGGATTATTGGTCTATTAATTATTGTAGACTATTTCGGATTATTGGTATATTAGTTATTGTAGACTATTTCGGATTATAGGTCTATTAGTTATTGTAGATTATTTCGGATTCTAGGTCTATTAGTTATTGTAGACTATTTCGGATTCTAGGTTTATTAGTTATTGTAGACTATTTCGGATTATTGGTCTATTAATTATTGTAGACTATTTCGGATTCTAGGTCTATTAGTTATTGTAGACATTTCGGATTATAGGTTTATTAGTTATTGTAGTCTATTAGTTATTGTAGACATTTCGGATTATAGGTTTATTAGTTATTGTAGACTATTTCGGATTATTGGTCTATTAGTTATTGTAGACTATTTCGGATTATTGGTCTATTAATTATTGTAGACTATTTCGGATTATAGGTCTATTAGTTGTTGTAGACTATTTCGGATTATTGGTCTATTAGTTATTGTAGACTATTTCGGTTTATTGGTCTATTAGTTATTGTAGACTATTTCAGATTATTGGTCTATTAGGTATTGTAGACTATTTCAGATTATAGGTCTATTAGTTATTGTAGACTATTTCAGATTATAGGTCTATTAGTTATAGTAGACTATTTCGGATTCTATGTCTATTAGTTATTGTAGACTATTTCGGTTTATTGGTCTATTAGATATTGTAGACTATTTCGGATTATAGGCCTATTAGTTATTGTAGACATTTCAGATTATTGGTCTATTAATTATTGTAGACTATTTCGGATTATAGGTCTATTAGATATTGTAGACTATTTCGGATTATAGGCCTATTAGTTATTGTAGACATTTCAGATTATTGGTCTATTAGTTATTGTAGACTATTTCGGTTTATTGGTCTATTAGTTATTGTAGACTATTTCGGATTATAGGTCTATTAGTTATTGTAGACTATTTCGTATTATAGGTCTATTAGTTATTGTAGACTATTTCGGATTATAGGTCTAATAGTTATTGTAGACTGTTTCGGATTATAGGTCTATTAGTTATTGTAGACTATTTCAGATTATTGGTCTATTAGTTATTGTAGACTATTTCGGATTATAGGTCTATTAGTTATTGTAGACTATTTCAGATTATTGGTTTATTAGTTATTGTAGACTATTTCGGATTCTAGGTCTATTAGTTATTGTAGACTATTTCGGATTATTGGTCTATTAATTATTGTAGACTATTTCGGATTATTGGTATATTAGTTATTGTAGACTATTTCGGATTATAGGTCTATTAGTTATTGTAGATTATTTCGGATTCTAGGTCTATTAGTTATTGTAGACTATTTCGGATTCTAGGTTTATTAGTTATTGTAGACTATTTCGGATTATTGGTCTATTAATTATTGTAGACTATTTCGGATTCTAGGTCTATTAGTTATTGTAGACATTTCGGATTATAGGTTTATTAGTTATTGTAGTCTATTAGTTATTGTAGACATTTCGGATTATAGGTTTATTAGTTATTGTAGACTATTTCGGATTATTGGTCTATTAGTTATTGTAGACTATTTCGGATTATTGGTCTATTAATTATTGTAGACTATTTCGGATTATAGGTCTATTAGTTGTTGTAGACTATTTCGGATTATTGGTCTATTAGTTATTGTAGACTATTTCGGTTTATTGGTCTATTAGTTATTGTAGACTATTTCAGATTATTGGTCTATTAGGTATTGTAGACTATTTCAGATTATAGGTCTATTAGTTATTGTAGACTATTTCAGATTATAGGTCTATTAGTTATAGTAGACTATTTCGGATTCTATGTCTATTAGTTATTGTAGACTATTTCGGTTTATTGGTCTATTAGATATTGTAGACTATTTCGGATTATAGGCCTATTAGTTATTGTAGACATTTCAGATTATTGGTCTATTAATTATTGTAGACTATTTCGGATTATAGGTCTATTAGATATTGTAGACTATTTCGGATTATAGGCCTATTAGTTATTGTAGACATTTCAGATTATTGGTCTATTAGTTATTGTAGACTATTTCGGTTTATTGGTCTATTAGTTATTGTAGACTATTTCGGATTATAGGCCTATTAGTTATTGTAGACATTTCAGATTATTGGTCTATTAGTTATTGTAGACTATTTCAGATTATTGGTCTATTAATTATTGTAGACTATTTCGGTTTATTGGTCTATTAGATATTGTAGACTATTTCGGATTATAGGCCTATTAGTTATTGTAGACATTTCAGATTATTGGTCTATTAGTTATTGTAGACTATTTCGGTTTATTGGTCTATTAGTTATTGTAGACTATTTCGGATTATAGGCCTATTAGTTATTGTAGACTATTTCGGATTATTGGTCTATTAGTTATTGTAGACTATTTCGGTTTATTGGTCTATTAGTTATTGTAGACTATTTCGGATTATAGGCCTATTAGTTGTTGTAAACTATTTCGGATTATTGGTCTATTAGTTATTGTAGACTATTTCGGTTTATTGGTCTATTAATTATTGTAGACTATTTCGGATTATGGGTCTATTAGATATTGTAGACTATTTCGGATTATAGGCCTATTAGTTATTGTAGACATTTCAGATTATTGGTCTATTAGTTATTGTAGACTATTTCGTATAAGTTTCAGATCTTATGTTCGAATTAACTGAAACAGTACATCCTATTTAATCACTGGTGACAATCGGATGGTCGTAACTGAAGTTACCACCATCCCAACATGGTGGGCGCAAAAACAGGTAAGATCATTTTTCCTTATTTTTACTGTTAAAACATATGTGCATGAAAAGTTACTCAGATGCCCCTTAGATAAGCACGTTTTAAGGATCCTTTGTAATCTCTCCAAGATATGCTGTTCGGTTACTTAGAATTTTGTTTTCGAAAATTTAACCAGGATGGTAGTAACTCCGAAAGGTGATGATGGTAACTTACGAAATGATTTTTTTTAAAGATGGTCGTAACTCCTGAGTAAAACCAAAAGATGGCCGTAACTGCCATAAATTATTGAAAATGTAATTGGTAAAATTATCTTCAATGAAGCTGGAATACTTGAAATTGTATGTTTCTGAACGGGAATGGGGCCGTTTTCGCCAGTTGTCACTGCTTGGATTGTCATTTGGTTAATTTAATTGTTGTTTTCACTTTAATCATGATTAGGAAAATGCAAGGATATGGGTTAAATGTATATGAAAAAAAAAAATAGCATAAAAAAATAGCAAAATGATAGGTGATACTCTAACATTAGAAGGGCTGATTTATACTTCACCAGCGACTATCGCGCGGCCGTCGCACGATTTAAATTAATATTTCAATGCCTATATATCAGTATGTGGCCAAAAGTATTGGCGCATGTAAAAAAAATCACTATATAAACATAATGAGCAAATAAACAAACAAAATATAGACAATTCCGAATGACTTGGTGTAAAATTTGTTAAAATCTATCCAGAAATGACTTCACAATAATTTTAAAAAAAAATATGGTTTTGGTTGATTATATAGGGATTTTTTTTACATGCGCCAATACTTTTGGCCACATACTGTATATGATACAACCAATTTTCTACATCATTTCTACAGCAATTTCTACATTTGTATAACAATAATAGAAGGTGAAAATCGTGCGACGATGTTGCACAATGGTCGAGCCGCAGTCACCCAATGAAGTATAAATGTTGCAAATTTCGAAACGTCATCTGTTTTCTATACGAACATTTTTATCTCATCATTTTTTTTGTCTCAGTTGGATACATGTGTTATTTTTGTCCTAAAGTATCGGACGAAATTGGAATTTTTCTCCATGCAATAGAAACTCATGATGCATGTTCAACATTTAGTATGAGGAAGTATATATTTGATGAAAAAATTGGCATACAGTTCTCTACATTTCCCTGTAAGGATTTCGGAGATAAAATCATATCACGAAAAAGGTTTTACATTCAACATTAACACCGAAACTTCTCGCATAATATTTAAAAGAAAACACGATGATCTTATTCAATATAATCCACTAGATGGTCATTTAAACGATAAAATTCATTATAAAGCGACTCAAACTGACAATGCAGAATTAATTTCTTCTTTAAAGCAAAGTCATATCCGGGGTTAAATGTTCATGAGACAATACATGTATAGTAGTCATGTTCTTTATTTAGGCTTTACACAGGTAATATGGACCCATGGTATTGCAGTATGACAAATTCGTTATATAGACTTTAGACAGGTAATACGGGCTCATATAACCTGTCTGTGTTGTATATTTCCCTCCCCTTCGGCTCAGGAAATATAAAACACAGACAGGTTATATGAGCCCGTATTACCTGCGTATATAACTAATATTGGTATCTATATAGGGTCGACACATGCAATTTGATGTTGACATAATATTGTATGAATATTGACACGAACAAGTTAAAATAAGGAAAAAGAGATGAAATAATAAAGAAATAAAGAAATTTTATTGAAAATAAATTTGTAAACAGACAGTTAGAAAAAGGGGGGGGGGGTCCGTGCTACGAGCGCCTGTGGTTATGCCGTGATACAACTTCGAATAAAAAGTACAAAATACTCTTACTATACCTTGTTTTAAGGTTTAACTGATGTGATACATAGAAATATGAATACGAAGTTACCACCATCCAGGAATTAAGTTACCATCATCAGCCTAAAATTATTTACGGAGTTACTACCTTGTCAAATTTTCGAAAGCAAAATTCTAAGTAACCGAACAGCATATCTCGGAGAGATTACAAAGGGTCGTTAAAAACGTTCTTATCTAAGGGGCAGCTGAGTAACTTTTCATGCACATATGTTTGGACTGAGAAAATAAGGAAAAATTATCTTACCTGTTTTTGCGCACGCCATGTTGGAATGGTGGTAACTTCAGTTACGACCATCCGATTGTCACCAGTGTTAATATAATGCCTTTAATTGTGTAAGCATTACATTTGTTGTATAATAACGGTATGCGAATATTTTTCTGCTTTATTCGTCTAGTATATACATAGAATGTCCGGATGCTTGACTGATGAAGAGCGAACTGCAAGAAACGGTAACAGTGTAGCGCGATCGTTCAATAGAGGACACCATTGAAAACGACTGTCCGAGCGATGCTTGTTTCTGCTCTTTTCAGTAAAATTTCGCTGTTGTTTTGAACATTTTGAAATTGCAGGATAAACACATTATACGTGCATTTTCGGTAATAATAAAAGTTATGGGCATACACTCGACGTGAAATATGCTAGAAAAGCTCGCAAGAGGATCGCCTTTCTGTCTGTTTTTAACCTAACTACAGATAGATTTTATATTTTCTGACAATGTACATATATTGTATATGTTCATGTTGGGAGTACATGTCGTAGTGATCTTACACCTTAATGAGAGTCATGTATTGTGTTTGTAGTCGTTATTATTGTTGTAAACGACAGTTTTCAGGGGCGAATCCAGGATTTCAAGTTAGGGGGGAGGCGTACTTAAAAAAATTGCGCCGAGCGGAGGGAGGCTCGAAAATTTTTGGGGTATTTCGTGTGAAAAATCACGATTTTACGCCAAAAAAAATCATATTTTTTCCAATTTTAGGGGGGCGCCCCCCTGGTTTTGGTGAGATTACTTTACCTGTAGAGGGGTCGTCGTGGTCGTGATCGTATTATAGTTGGATTTACAACTACATGTGCAATCAGTGCCTATCACTACTAAAGATTTGAGTACGAATCCCGCTCATGGCGAAGTGTACTCGATACAACATTATGTGATAAAGTTTGTCAGTGACTTGCCGTAGATCGGTGGTTTTCTCCGGGTTTCCTCCACCAATAAACCTGACCGCCACGATATAACTGAAATTTTGTTGAAAGCGGTGTTAACTATAGCAATAACCATAACTCTTACCAGTAGATATTTTTCTTTGCTGAATTACTCTGCACATTTGATAAGATAGTATATATATATTAACATAAGATGTTCGTCTTTATTTCAGTTTAACTTCCTGAAATGTTCACCCGTGATCAATTAGGTGTTATTCGATATTGTTGTTTATTAAATGACTGAATTTTTTAATTCTGATTGGTTTAGAAGGGTCATTACTTCCTCTAACAAAACTGAGTATGAAATTCTATATTGTGTATTGTAAATATTAACTGCATGCATTATTGATTGTTGCTGTTGCCTTGTGTATGGAGAGGATTTATATAGGCTATTGCCTGCTATCCAATCCATTTCATTTATTTATGAATAAAATATGTTTAAAATCTAACAAAACTACAATTTTGCGCGTGAGGTTAATAAATCTCATGTGGCAGTTAGTACGTACCCAAATATAGTAACAAGGGAAAACCAGTAGACTGATTAATATCGATAAATTTGATTGGCCGACATTTTGAACCTCAACCAATCAGAGGTGGTCTTGCTAACGAACTTCGGTAATCAGCAGACGACTGTTAGTAAACAAAAATGAACGAAGCAGCTTCGTCAGTAGAACCAGAAGTTAAGACACGTTTTGCAGTTGTACTGAAACTGTGATATTTTATTTGTTAAAATTTTGAAATTGTATTAGTTTTTTCTTAATCAATTTTATTGTTTTGAAACATTAGAAATGCCAAGCTTTAAAAACTGGTGTTTGTTGGTTTGAAGCAGCTCACATAAAAAAAGAATAAATGGAAATGTCTAAGAAACAGCAACAATTCACAATTTTCACCCCAAAATTACACTTAGAATGTGTCATTTAATAAAACAATTGATGACTTTTCATTTCGGTGGAAACTGATTTATCAACCCCTTGGAAGTGATGTTCAACTCGGCCGTTGGCTTCGGTGAACAGCACTTCCTCGGGGTTGATAAATCAGTGTCCACCTTATGAAAAGTCATTAATTGTACATATATGTATATTATTAATATACTCAAATCATCAACCTGGTATTTGAGCTAGACAATAGGTATTCCCATTGCCCGGAGATCTTCCCTTTACTCAGCGATCTTACCCCCATAACCCAATAGCTATAATTGCAGACTCCTGTGGTTGAAGATCGTTGAACACGTGAGTTCCTATTTTTACTTAAGGTCGGTAATTTTTCTTCAAATTCTACTTGAAAACTGCAGGGTCGGATTATATATTTCTTTCATCTTTCATGTCAATTTATTTTTTTTTTCTGAAAAAAATGTGTCGACAGCTGTTCAAAATAAAGAATCATAGACACCCCCCTAAACAAAAAGTTAACTTCCTAAGGAGTTTGTCAGTGACATACGGATGGCTTATTGGGTTTGTTTTCGGTTATCTTCACAATAAATCTGACCACAAACATCTAAGTTTTGATGAAAGTAGCATTAAACCCATAACAGAACCCCGCCTATAAATAGCTTGACCTCACAGACAGTGGCGGTGTATTACCACAAGTTTTATTATAACAAACATGCACAGAAGAAAATGTAGCTTTGCAGATATCAAGTTATCTCATTGAACACCGAAAAAACCATTGTCATGGTTTCGCAGCTATGTAGAACTGTCATAAAACAGCGAAACAATAATTCCACACCGTCGGAACAGTTTCATAATACAATCGCAAAATTATCAGAAACAGTGGTAAAATCAACACCTCCAACATCAATATACATGACCGCTCACTCAGGCTATTTGCTTGGTACAGGAGCTACAATAAAAAGTGACGGCATTAAGCTAGTTTTATAGGCCCAAGTATCTGTTTTACAACAAACAAAAAAGTAAATGCATAAGAATGTTTGAATATTTATTACAGAATTCAGCTTGTAATTAATTTAAATATTGTCACAGATTCACCGTCATTGTTCGACACGTACAAATGGCTGCCATTTTTATCTAACATCACACACAACGGGTTATTTATTCCGTGTTTTTTACTCAGCACCACGTGTGATTTAGTTCCTTCTGAATTAATTACATGAATTTTATTTTTTGTAAATTCACTAGTGAGAACTTGTCCTTTCTTGTCAATTGTTATACCACGAGGACATTTCATAGTCAAGTTTGAAAAAGAATAAAGTTGTTGTCCGTCTTTGTCGAAACACAGAACTTTATGCGACCAGTATAATGAACAGAAAATGTTCCCATTTTCGGATGTACACAAGGAAGCTTCTCCTGTAACGTCAGTTATTGTATGTAGCACCGTTCCGGTCAAATCCATGAATTGTAAGCCTTTTTCAAGACAATTTACCACAAGTCTATCGTTATTGTAAGTAATCCCATGTGCGCAATCTCCAACATTCACAAACTTCAGAACTTTCCGCGATAAAATGTTGACTAGAGCAATGGTCTTTTTTTCATGCACGGTAACGGCTACTTTTTCGCCGTTAATAACTGCAATGCAACAAGGGTTTCCCTGCATAATTATAGGCTTCTGTCTTTCATGAGATTGGTTGTAAACGTGCAATTTTGAATTATTAAAATCGGCCATTATGATATTTCCATTCGGAAGTTCTTGAATATTGCTAATCCATGACTTGTTTTCGGAATTCTTTATGTCGAATGTTCGTAAGCTCTCAAATTTAAGACCATGTGGTGAATCTTTTCCACTTTTGTCTGAAATGTCACATTTTTCTGTTGAAATTTCACTTTTATCTTTCACAGGACAAGTATTCCTGTTGATTTTTTCTTTACAACATTTTTCTTTCTCAGAATCATCGACGTCATCATTCTGGGTCATTTCATCTTTAAAACAGGCCCTTTCTTTCTCAGAATCGCCGTCCTCTTTATCGAATGATGATGGTGACAACTTGATAAATTTTCTAATCCTTTCTGAATCATCAGATTCAGAATTCATCTTATTATAATAGTCTGATTCTGAAAAATAAAATAAAATTTTGAAATGATGTACATAAGCGATATAATTTATTCGTTTCTATATTAGGATACGAGTTATTCTCATTGTTGAAGACCCTGCTGTGGTTGTGGGATGTGGGAAGGAAGTGAAGGCACTGTCCCTTGCTTTCATTTGTGTTTGATTGTAATGTTAGAGTCTCTTATATTCATTTACATCCATATCCTTTCTTATTTCTTCTTTTTCCTGATTAGTTGTGATACAATACACTGGTATATTTAGAATACCTATAATTTTTTGTCATGGCGAGGTATACTTGATACAATATCATGTGATAAAGTTTGCCAGTGTCTTGCGACAGGTCGGTTTTCTCTGGTTTCCTCCACCAGTAAAACTGACTGCCACGATATAATTGAAATATTGTAGCGATAATCTTAACCATAGCCCTATAATTTCTCGGAATGTTTACTACCCCTCGGAATATTTTCTACATTTCTACATAGTAAACCTTACAACCCCCCCCCCCCTCCCCCCCGATACTTTACTATATAGTAAATATTCAACCGGGGGAAAATTTACTATATAACAAACATTCCCCCATCCATAGCCGATCCTCCCCCGGATATGTTGCTATATAGTAAATGTTCCCCTTTAATCTGGATAATTACTATTGATTCGGAGCTTAGCACCTTAATCGTGTTAATGTTAATTGTTATATACCATTAATTATATCCGGTTATGATTAAAAGGTAAAAAAAAATGTACGGAGCAATTTTGCAGTATTTGAGTAGGTAGGAAGGTTTACTATGCGGAAATAAATACTATATAGTAAACGTTCCCCCATGGGGGAAGGTTTACTATAAGGTAAATCTTCCGGGGGGTTAATCTACTATGGGGGAAGGTTTACTCTATGACACCGGTACCTCAGTGTTGTTTTATAGTTAAAATTCTGAATTTTCTAAAACCTAAACCCTAGACTGGCTATCAATGTGTTTACTCTCTTGTCAACATTGGATCGCACGCCATTTAACTGTGCATTATGCTCATAACTTTCAGTAGAACTGATAGACAAAAACGATTTTCGGATAGACATCATGTTCTTCTTTTTGTACATAAAACACTGTTGAAATTTTATTAGTTTTCAGCAACATAACATTCATTGGAATATTTTTTATACAACAAACATCGGGTTACAGATTTATTATGGGAGTAGTGGCTAACAAGTCCACATCAGATATCGCAAACAGAACAGTTATTTGGAAGGGATTCACTCCTACAGAACATATGACGTGAAAGGGGGGTGGAGTGGTTTTTTTTGTGGGATCTGCGGTTTTTGTTAAATTTGATGTTTTGTTCCAGTGGTGACATCTTTCAGGATTCTGCTTATTTTCATAAGCTTTTGTTGCATGCGGCTCAATGTTTCTGTGTTCAAGCCCACCCCTGTAAGTTTTTGAGACGGTTTCGCCATACGTGAGTACTTGTTCTCCATTCTGTGTTTTTTCCAACCTGAATTATGAATATGGTATCGTTTTCCACATTTTCTGCTAGATCCAAAGCTTGACTCAAAATTTCATCCGTTTCATACCCATCCATATTGACGACAGCAAATTTCACGCGTATTGAAGCGTCAACCTTGACTTCAGTGAAATCTACTCACATTTCAAAACACCAGCATACTTCTTTAAGTAAGAGGCTGCTAAAGGGTTTTTCAAAGAATGTAATTTGTTGTGTTTTTCAATTGTTGGTTAAAAAAATGAAAGTTTTAAAATATTATATTTCAACCTGGGATGTTTAACAAAGAACCTGGGATGTAAGTTAGTTATACACTTTGGTATACGGTGTTTCTGGATTAGAAACCAGGGGCGGATCCAGGATTTCAAGTTAGGGGGGGGGCGCACTTAAAAAAATTGCGCCGAGCGGAGGGTGGCGCGAACATTTTTGGGGTATTTCGTGTGAAAAATCATATTTTTTCCAATTTTTGGGGGGCGCGCGCCGGGTGCCCCCCCCCCCCCACCCGGATCCGCCCCTGGAAACCCCTCCGGCCGTCGGGATTTCTAATCCAGAAACACCGTATACCTCAGTGTATAACTATTACGTATACATTTTGTATATACAAACGTGGCGCTGGAATGTGTCGACGTTTTCGGGCTTTCAAATATATGATGGAGTCGTACATTGTCTATATCAATATATCAATGGGTGAAGATTTTTAAGACTGGCATATCAATAGTTCATGTTTTATACAAACCCATGTATATTCTTTATTACCAAGACACATTCTTCTATAAATATGTGATAATTTAACGTGTGAAAGTGCAAAATTGATTTCAACTGTGTCTTATAGGTCACCAACAACTGAATAATATATAAATGGGTATATCGTACTTCGAATATATAAATGGACATGCTTTTCACGCCGAAGGAATATATGAAAGGATGCGCTTTTCAAACTACAGAGATTACAAAGGGTCGCTAAAAACGTTCTTATCTAAGGGGCAGCTGAGTAACTTTTCATGCACATATGTTTGAACAGAGAAAATAAGGAAAAATTATCTTACCTGTTTTTGCGCCCGCCATGTTGGAATGGTGGTAACTTCAGTTACGACCATCCGATTGTCACCAGTGTTAATATAGGGCCTTTTATTGTGTAAGCATTACATTTGTTGTATAATAACGGTATGCGAATATTTTTCTGCTTTATTCGTCTAGTATATACATAGAATGTCCGGATGCTTGACTGATGAAGAGTGAACTGCAAGAAACGGTAACAGTGTAGCGCGATCGTTCAATAGAGGACACCATTGAAAACGACTGTCCGAGCGATGCTTGTTTCTGCTCTTTTCAGTAAAATTTCGCTGTTGTTTTGAACATTTTGAAATTGCAGGATAAACACATTATACGTGCATTTTCGGTAATAATAAAAGTTATGGGCATACACTCGACGTGAAATATGCTAGAAAAGCTCGCAAGAGGATCGCCTTTCTGTCTGTTTTTAACCTAACTACAGATAGATTTTATATTTTCTGACAATGTACATATATTGTATATGTTCATGTTGGGAGTACATGTCGTAGTGATCTTACACCTTAATGAGAGTCATGTATTGTGTTTGTAGTCGTTATTATTGTTGTAAACGACAGTTTTCAGGGGCGAATCCAGGATTTCAAGTTAGGGGGGGGGGGCGTACTTAAAAAAATTGCGCCGAACGGAGGGAGGCTCGAAAATTTTAGGGGTATTTCGTGTGAAAAATCACGATTTTACGCCAAAAAATCATATTTTTCCAATTTTAGGGGGGAGGCGCGAAAGTTTTGGGGTATTTCATGTGAAAAATCACGATTTTACGCCAAAAAAAACTCTTATTTTTTCCAATTTTAGGGGGGCGCCCCCCTGGTTTTGGTGAGATTACTTTACCTGTAGAGGGGTCGTCGTGGTCGTGATCGTATTATAGTTGGATTTACAACTACATGTGCAATCAGTGCCTATCACTACTAAAGATTTGAGTACGAATCCCGCTCATGGCGAAGTGTACTCGATACAACATTATGTGATAAAGTTTGTCAGTGACTTGCCGTAGATCGGTGGTTTTCTCCGGGTTTCCTCCACCAATAAACCTGACCGCCACGATATAACTGAAATTTTGTTGAAAGCGGTGTTAACTATAGCAATAACCATAACTCTTACCAGTAGATATTTTTCTTTGCTGAATTACTCTGCACATTTGATAAGATAGTATATATATATTAACATAAGATGTTCGTCTTTATTTCAGTTTAACTTCCTGAAATGTTCACCCGTGATAAATTAGGTGTTATTCGATATTGTTGTTTATTAAATGACTGAATTTTTTAATTCTGATTGGTTTAGAAGGGTCATTACTTCCTCTAACAAAACTGAGTATGAAATTCTATATTGTGTATTGTAAATATTAACTGCATGCATTATTGATTGTTGCTGTTGCCTTGTGTATGGAGAGGATTTATATAGGCTATTGCCTGCTATCCAATCCATTTCATTTATTTATGAATAAAATATGTTTAAAATCTAACAAAACTACAATTTTGCGCGTGAGGTTAATAAATCTCATGTGGCAGTTAGTACGTACCCAAATATAGTAACAAGGGAAAACCAGTAGACTGATTAATATCGATAAATTTGATTGGCCGACATTTTGAACCTCAACCAATCAGAGGTGGTCTTGCTAACGAACTTCGGTAATCAGCAGACGACTGTTAGTAAACAAAAATGAACGAAGCAGCTTCGTCAGTAGAACCAGAAGTTAAGACACGTTTTGCAGTTGTACTGAAACTGTGATATTTTATTTGTTAAAATTTTGAAATTGTATTAGTTTTTTCTTAATCAATTTTATTGTTTTGAAACATTAGAAATGCCAAGCTTTTAAAACTGGTGTTTGTTGGTTTGAAGCAGCTACATATAAAAAAAGAATAAATGGAAATGTCTAAGAAACAGCAACAATTCACAATTTTCACCCCAAAATTACACTTAGAATGTGTCATTTAATAAAACAATTGATGACTTTTCATTTCGGTGGATGCTGATTTATCAACCCCTTGGAAGTGATGTTCAACTCGGCCGTTGGCTTCGGTGAACAGCACTTCCTCGGGGTTGATAAATCAGTGTCCACCTTATGAAAAGTCATTAATTGTACATATATGTATATTATTAATATACTCAAATCATCAACCTGGTATTTGAGCTAGACAATAGGTATTCCCATTGCCCGGAGATCTTCCCTTTACTCAGCGATCTTACCCCCATAACCCAATAGCTATAATTGCAGACTCCTGTGGTTGAAGATCGTTGAACACGTGAGTTCCTATTTTTACTTAAGGTCGGTAATTTTTCTTCAAATTCTACTTGAAAACTGCAGGGTCGGATTATATATTTCTTTCATCTTTCATGTCAATTTATTTTTTTTTTTCTGAAAAAAATGTGTCGACAGCTGCTCAAAATACAGAATCATAGACACCCCCCTAAACAAAAAGTTAACTTCCTAAGGAGTTTGTCAGTGACATACGGATGGCTTATTGGGTTTGTTTTCGGTTATCTTCACAATAAATCTGACCACAAACATCTAAGTTTTGATGAAAGTAGCATTAAACCCATAACAGAACCCCGCCTATAAATAGCTTGACCTCACAGACAGTGGCGGTGTATTACCACAAGTTTTATTATAACAAACATGCACAGAAGAAAATGTAGCTTTGCAGATATCAAGTTATCTCATTGAACACCGAAAAAACCATTGTCATGGTTTCGCAGCTATGTAGAACTGTCATAAAACAGCGAAACAATAATTCCACACCGTCGGAACAGTTTCATAATACAATCGCAAAATTATCAGAAACAGTGGTAAAATCAACACCTCCAACATCAATATACATGACCGCTCACTCAGGCTATTTGCTTGGTACAGGAGCTACAATAAAAAGTGACGGCATTAAGCTAGTTTTATAGGCCCAAGTATCTGTTTTACAACAAACAAAAAAGTAAATGCATAAGAATGTTTGAATATTTATTACAGAATTCAGCTTGTAATTAATTTAAATATTGTCACAGATTCACCGTCATTGTTCGACACGTACAAATGGCTGCCATTGTTATCTAACATCACACACAACGGGTTATTTATTCCGTGTTTTTTACTCAGCACCACGTGTGATTTAGATCCTTCTGAATTAATTACATGAATTTTATTTTTTGTAAATTCACTAGTGAGAACTTGTCCTTTCTTGTCAATTGTTATACCACGAGGACATTTCATAGTCAAGTTTGTAAAAGAATAAAGTTGTTGTCCGTCTTTGTCGAAACACAGAACTTTATGCGACCAGTATAATGAACAGAAAATGTTCCCATTTTCGGATGTACACAAGGAAGCTTCTCCTGTAACGTCAGTTATTGTATGTAGCACCGTTCCGGACAAATCCATGAATTGTAAGCCTTTTTCAAGACAATTTACCACAAGTCTATCGTTATTGTAAGTAATCCCATGTGCGCAATCTCCAACATTCACAAACTTCAGAACTTTCCGCGATAAAATGTTGACTAGAGCAATGGTCTTTTTTTCATGCACGGTAACGGCTACTTTTTCGCCGTTAATAACTGCAATGCAACAAGGGTTTCCCTGCATAATTATAGGCTTCTGTCTTTCATGAGATTGGTTGTAAACGTGCAATTTTGAATTATTAAAATCGGCCATTATGATATTTCCATTCGGAAGTTCTTGAATATTGCTAATCCATGACTTGTTTTCGGAATTCTTTATGTCGAATGTTCGTAAGCTCTCAAATTTAAGACCATGTGGTGAATCTTTTCCACTTTTGTCTGAAATGTCACATTTTTCTGTTGAAATTTCACTTTTATCTTTCACAGGACAAGTATTCCTGTGGATTTTTTCTTTACAACATTTTTCTTTCTCAGAATCATCGACGTCATCATTCTGGGTCATTTCATCTTTAAAACAGGCCCTTTCTTTCTCAGAATCGCCGTCCTCTTTATCGAATGATGATGGTGACAACTTGATAAATTTTCTAATCCTTTCTGAATCATCAGATTCAGAATTCATCTTATTATAATAGTCTGATTCTGAAAAATAAAATAAAATTTTGAAATGATGTACATAAGCGATATAATTTATTCGTTTCTATATTAGGATACGAGTTATTCTCATTGTTGAAGACCCTGCTGTGGTTGTGGGATGTGGGAAGGAAGTGAAGGCACTGTCCCTTGCTTTCATTTGTGTTTGATTGTAATGTTAAAGTCTCTTATATTCATTTACATCCATATCCTTTCTTATTTCTTCTTTTTCCTGATTAGTTGTGATACAATACACTGGTATATTTAGAATACCTATAATTTTTTGTCATGGCGAGGTATACTTGATACAATATCATGTGATAAAGTTTGCCAGTGTCTTGCGACAGGTCGGTTTTCTCTGGTCTCCTCCACCAGTAAAACTGACTGCCACGATATAATTGAAATATTGTAGCGATAATCTTAACCATAGCCCTATAATTTCTCGGAATGTTTACTACCCCTCGGAATATTTTCTACATTTCTACATAGTAAACCTTACCCCCCCCCTCCCCCCCCCCCCCCGATACTTTACTATATAGTAAATATTCACCCGGGGAAAATTTACTATACAACAAACATTCCCCCATCCATAGCCGATCAACCCCCGGATATGTTGTTATATAGTAAATGTTCCCCTTTAATCCGGATAATTACTATTGATTCGGAGCTTTGCACCTTAATCGTGTTAATGTTAATTGTTATATACCATTAATTATATCCGGTTATGATTAAAAGGTAAAAAAAAATGTACGGAGCCATTTTGCAGTATTTGAGTAGGTAGGAAGGTTTACTATGCGGAATAAATACTATATAGTAAACTATGGGGGAAGGTTTACTATAAGGTAAATCTTCCGGGGGGTTAATCTACTATGGGGGAAGGTTTACTCTATGACACCGGTACCTCAGTGTTGTTTTATAGTTAAAATTCTGAATTTTACAAAACCTAAACCCTAGACTGGCTATCAATGTGTTTACTCTCTTGTCAACATTGGATCGCACGCCATTTAACTGTGCATTATGCTCATAACTTTCAGTAGAACTGATAGACAAAAACGATTTTCGGATAGACATCATGTTCTTCTTTTTGTACATAAAACACTGTTGAAATTTTATTAGTTTTCAGCAACATAACATTCATTGGAATATTTTTATACAACAAACATCGGGTTACAGATTTATTATGGGAGTAGTGGCTAACAAGTCCACATCAGATATCGCAAACAGAACAGTTATTTGGAAGGGATTCACTCCTACAGAACATATGACGTGAAAGGGGGGGGGGTGGAGTGGGTTTTTTTGTGGGATCTGCGGTTTTTGCTAAATTTGATGTTTTGTTCCAGTGGTGACATCTTTCAGGATTCTGCTTATTTTCATAAGCTTTTGTTGCATGCGGCTCAATGTTTCTGTGTTCAAGCCCACCCCTGTAAGTTTTTGAGACGGTTTCGCCATACGCGAGTACTTGTTCTCCATTCTGTGTTTTTTCCAACCTGAATTATGAATATGGTATCGTTTTCCACATTTTCTGCTAGATCCAAAGCTTGACTCAAAATTTCATCCGTTTCATACCCATCCATATTGACGACAGCAAATTTCACGCGTATTGAAGCGTCAACCTTGACTTCAGTGAAATCTACTCACATTTCAAAACACCAGCATACTTCTTTAAGTAAGAGGCTGCTAAAGGGTTTTTCAAAGAATGTAATTTGTTGTGTTTTTCAATTGTTGGTTAAAAAAATGAAAGTTTTAAAATATTATATTTCAACCTGGGATGTTTAACAAAGAACCTGGGATGTAAGTTAGTTATACACTTTGGTATACGGTGTTTCTGGATTAGAAACCAGGGGCGGATCCAGGATTTCAAGTTAGGGGGGCGCACTTAAAAAAATTGCGCCGAGCGGAGGGTGGCGCGAACATTTTTGGGGTATTTCGTGTGAAAAATCATATTTTTTCCAATTTTTGGGGGGCGCGCGCCGGGCGCCCCCCCCCCCCCCCTCACCTGGATCCGCCCCTGGAAACCCCTCCGGCCGTCGGCATTTCTAATCCAGAAACACCGTATACCTCAGTGTATAACTATTACGTATACATTTTGTATATACAAACGTGGCGCTGGAATGTGTCGACGTTTTCGGGCTTTCAAATATATGATGGAGTCGTACATTGTCTATATCAATATATCAATGGGTGAAGATTTTTAAGACTGGCATATCAATAGTTCATGTTTTATACAAACCCATGTATATTCTTTATTACCAAGACACATTCTTCTATAAATATGTGATAATTTAACGTGAACTGTGTCTTATAGGTCACCAACAACTGAATAATATATAAATGGGTATATCGTACTTCGAATATATAAATGGACATGCTTTTCACGCCGAAGGAATATATGAAAGGATGCGCTTTTCAAACTACAGAGATTACAAAGGGTCGTTAAAAACGTTCTTATCTAAGGGGCAGCTGAGTAACTTTTCATGCACATATGTTTGAACAGAGAAAATAAGGAAAAAATATCTTACCTGTTTTTGCGCCCGCCATGTTGGAATGGTGGTAACTTCAGTTACGACCATCCGATTGTCACCAGTGTTAATATAATGCCTTTTATTGTGTAAGCATTACATTTGTTGTATAATAACGGTATGCGAATATTTTTCTGCTTTATTCGTCTAGTATATACATAGAATGTCCGAATGCTTGACTGATGAAGAGTGAACTGCAAGAAACGGTAACAGTGTAGCGCGATCGTTCAATAGAGGACACCATTGAAAACGACTGTCCGAGCGATGCTTGTTTCTGCTCTTTTCAGTAAAATTTCGCTGTTGTTTTGAACATTTTGAAATTGCAGGATAAACACATTATACGTGCATTTTCGGTAATAATAAAAGTTATGGGCATACACTCGACGTGAAATATGCTAGAAAAGCTCGCAAGAGGATCGCCTTTCTGTCTGTTTTTAACCTAACTACAGATAGATTTTATATTTTCTGACAATGTACATATATTGTATATGTTCATGTTGGGAGTACATGTCGTAGTGATCTTACACCTTAATGAGAGTCATGTATTGTGTTTGTAGTCGTTATTATTGTTGTAAACGACAGTTTTCAGGGGCAAATCCAGGATTTCAAGTTAGGGGGGGGGCGTACTTAAAAAAATTGCGCCGAGCGGAGGGAGGCTCGAAAATTTTTGGGGTATTTCGTGTGAAAAATCACGATTTTACGCCAAAAAAAATCATATTTTTTCCAATTTTAGGGGGGCGCCCCCCTGGTTTTGGTGAGATTACTTTACCTGTAGAGGGGTCGTCGTGGTCGTGATCGTATTATAGTTGGATTTACAACTACATGTGCAATCAGTGCCTATCACTACTAAAGATTTGAGTACGAATCCCGCTCATGGCGAAGTGTACTCGATACAACATTATGTGATAAAGTTTGTCAGTGACTTGCCGCAGATCGGTGGTTTTCTCCGGGTTTCCTCCACCAATAAACCTGACCGCCACGATATAACTGAAATTTTGTTGAAAGCGGTGTTAACTATAGCAATAACCATAACTCTTACCAGTAGATATTTTTCTTTGCTGAATTACTCTGCACATTTGATAAGATAGTATATATATATTAACATAAGATGTTCGTCTTTATTTCAGTTTAACTTCCTGAAATGTTCACCCGTGATAAATTAGGTGTTATTCGATATTGTTGTTTATTAAATGACTGAATTTTTTAATTCTGATTGGTTTAGAAGGGTCATTACTTCCTCTAACAAAACTGAGTATGAAATTCTATATTGTGTATTGTAAATATTAACTGCATGCATTATTGATTGTTGCTGTTGCCTTGTGTATGGAGAGGATTTATATAGGCTATTGCCTGCTATCCAATCCATTTCATTTATTTATGAATAAAATATGTTTAAAATCTAACAAAACTACAATTTTGCGCGTGAGGTTAATAAATCTCATGTGGCAGTTAGTACGTACCCAAATATAGTAACAAGGGAAAACCAGTAGACTGATTAATATCGATAAATTTGATTGTCCGACATTTTGAACCTCAACCAATCAGAGGTGGTCTTGCTAACGAACTTCGGTAATCAGCAGACGACTGTTAGTAAACAAAAATGAACGAAGCAGCTTCGTCAGTAGAACCAGAAGTTAAGACACGTTTTGCAGTTGTACTGAAACTGTGATATTTTATTTGTTAAAATTTTGAAATTGTATTAGTTTTTTCTTAATCAATTTTATTGTTTTGAAACATTAGAAATGCCAAGCTTTAAAAACTGGTGTTTGTTGGTTTGAAGCAGCTACATATAAAAAAAGAATAAATGGAAATGTCTAAGAAACAGCAACAATTCACAATTTTCACCCCAAAATTACACTTAGAATGTGTCATTTAATAAAACAATTGATGACTTTTCATTTCGGTGGAAACTGATTTATCAACCCCTTGGAAGTGATGTACAACTCGGCCGTTGGCTTCGGTGAACAGCACTTCCTCGGGGTTGATAAATCAGTGTCCACCTTATGAAAAGTCATTAATTGTACATATATGTATATTATTAATATACTCAAATCATCAACCTGGTATTTGAGCTAGACAATAGGTATTCCCATTGCCCGGAGATCTTCCCTTTACTCAGCGATCTTACCCCCATAACCCAATAGCTATAATTGCAGACTCCTGTGGTTGAAGATCGTTGAACACGTGAGTTCCTATTTTTACTTAAGGTCGGTAATTTTTCTTCAAATTCTACTTGAAAACTGCAGGGTCGGATTATATATTTCTTTCATCTTTCATGTCAATTTATTTTTTTTTTTCTGAAAAAAATGTGTCGACAGCTGTTCAAATTAAAGAATCATAGACACCCCCCTAAACAAAAAGTTAACTTCCTAAGGAGTTTGTCAGTGACATACGGATGGCTTATTGGGTTTGTTTTCGGTTATCTTCACAATAAATCTGACCACAAACATCTAAGTTTTGATGAAAGTAGCGTATAAATCCATAACAGAACCCCGCCTATAAATAGCTTGACCTCACAGACAGTGGCGGTGTATTACCACAAGTTTTATTATAACAAACATGCACAGAAGAAAATGTAGCTTTGCAGATATCAAGTTATCTCATTGAACACCGAAAAAACCATTGTCATGGTTTCGCAGCTATGTAGAACTGTCATAAAACAGCGAAACAATAATTCCACACCGTCGGAACAGTTTCATAATACAATCGCAAAATTATCAGAAACAGTGGTAAAATCAACACCTCCAACATCAATATACATGACCGCTCACTCAGGCTATTTGCTTGGTACAGGAGCTACAATAAAAAGTGACGGCATTAAGCTAGTTTTATAGGCCCAAGTATCTGTTTTACAACAAACAAAAAAGTAAATGCATAAGAATGTTTGAATATTTATTACAGAATTCAGCTTGTAATTAATTTAAATATTGTCACAGATTCACCGTCATTGTTCGACACGTACAAATGGCTGCCATTGTTATCTAACATCACACACAACGGGTTATTTATTCCGTGTTTTTTACTCAGCACCACGTGTGATTTAGTTCCTTCTGAATTAATTACATGAATTTTATTTTTTGTAAATTCACTAGTGAGAACTTGTCCTTTCTTGTCAATTGTTACACCACGAGGACATTTCATAGTCAAGTTTGAAAAAGAATAAAGTTGTTGTCCGTCTTTGTCGAAACACAGAACTTTATGCGACCAGTATAATGAACTGAAAATGTTCCCATTTTCGGATGTACACAAGGAAGCTTCTCCTGTAACGTCAGTTATTGTATGTAGCACCGTTCCGGTCAAATCCATGAATTGTAAGCCTTTTTCAAGACAATTTACCACAAGTCTATCGTTATTGTAAGTAATCCCATGTGCGCAATCTCCAACATTCACAAACTTCAGAACTTTCCGCGATAAAATGTTGACTAGAGCAATGGTCTTTTTTTCATGCACGGTAACGGCTACTTTTTCGCCGTTAATAACTGCAATGCAACAAGGGTTTCCCTGCATAATTATAGGCTTCTGTCTTTCATGAGATTGGTTGTAAACGTGCAATTTTGAATTATTAAAATCGGCCATTATGATATTTCCATTCGGAAGTTCTTGAATATTGCTAATCCATGACTTGTTTTCGGAATTCTTTATGTCGAATGTTCGTAAGCTCTCAAATTTAAGACCATGTGGTGAATCTTTTCCACTTTTGTCTGAAATGTCACATTTTTCTGTTGAAATTTCACTTTTATCTTTCACAGGACAAGTATTCCTGTGGATTTTTTCTTTACAACATTTTTCTTTCTCAGAATCATCGACGTCATCATTCTGGGTCATTTCATCTTTAAAACAGGCCCTTTCTTTCTCAGAATCGCCGTCCTCTTTATCGAATGATGATGGTGACAACTTGATAAATTTTCTAATCCTTTCTGAATCATCAGATTCAGAATTCATCTTATTATAATAGTCTGATTCTGAAAAATAAAATAAAATTTTGAAATGATGTACATAAGCGATATAATTTATTCGTTTCTATATTAGGATACGAGTTATTCTCATTGTTGAAGACCCTGCTGTGGTTGTGGGATGTGGGAAGGAAGTGAAGGCACTGTCCCTTGCTTTCATTTGTGTTTGATTGTAATGTTAGAGTCTCTTATATTCATTAGCCATTTTGCAGTATTTGAGTAGGTAGGAAGGTTTACTATGCGGAATAAATACTATATAGTAAACTATGGGGGAAGGTTTACTATAAGGTAAATCTTCCGGGGGGTTAATCTACTATGGGGGAAGGTTTACTCTATGACACCGGTACCTCAGTGTTGTTTTATAGTTAAAATTCTGAATTTTACAAAACCTAAACCCTAGACTGGCTATCAATGTGTTTACTCTCTTGTCAACATTGGATCGCACGCCATTTAACTGTGCATTATGCTCATAACTTTCAGTAGAACTGATAGACAAAAACGATTTTCGGATAGACATCATGTTCTTCTTTTTGTACATAAAACACTGTTGAAATTTTATTAGTTTTCAGCAACATAACATTCATTGGAATATTTTTTATACAACAAACATCGGGTTACAGATTTATTATGGGAGTAGTGGCTAACAAGTCCACATCAGATATCGCAAACAGAACAGTTATTTGGAAGGGATTCACTCCTACAGAACATATGACGTGAAAGGGGGGTGGAGTGGTTTTTTTTGTGGGATCTGCGGTTTTTGTTAAATTTGATGTTTTGTTCCAGTGGTGACATCTTTCAGGATTCTGCTTATTTTCATAAGCTTTTGTTGCATGCGGCTCAATGTTTCTGTGTTCAAGCCCACCCCTGTAAGTTTTTGAGACGGTTTCGCCATACGTGAGTACTTGTTCTCCATTCTGTGTTTTTTCCAACCTGAATTATGAATATGGTATCGTTTTCCACATTTTCTGCTAGATCCAAAGCTTGACTCAAAATTTCATCCGTTTCATACCCATCCATATTGACGACAGCAAATTTCACGCGTATTGAAGCGTCAACCTTGACTTCAGTGAAATCTACTCACATTTCAAAACACCAGCATACTTCTTTAAGTAAGAGGCTGCTAAAGGGTTTTTCAAAGAATGTAATTTGTTGTGTTTTTCAATTGTTGGTTAAAAAAATGAAAGTTTTAAAATATTATATTTCAACCTGGGATGTTTAACAAAGAACCTGGGATGTAAGTTGGTTATACACTTTGGTATACGGTGTTTCTGGATTAGAAACCAGGGGCGGATCCAGGATTTCAAGTTAGGGGGGGGGGCGCACTTAAAAAAATTGCGCCGAGCGGAGGGTGGCGCGAACATTTTTGGGGTATTTCGTGTGAAAAATCATATTTTTTCAAATTTTTGGGGGGCGCGCGCCGGGTGCCCCCCCCCCCCCCCCCCACCCGGATCCGCCCCTGGAAACCCCTCCGGCCGTCGGGATTTCTAATCCAGAAACACCGTATACCTCAGTGTATAACTATTACGTATACATTTTGTATATACAAACGTGGCGCTGGAATGTGTCGACGTTTTCGGGCTTTCAAATATATGATGGAGTCGTACATTGTCTATATCAATATATCAATGGGTGAAGATTTTTAAGACTGGCATATCAATAGTTCATGTTTTATACAAACCCATGTATATTCTTTATTACCAAGACACATTCTTCTATAAATATGTGATAATTTAACGTGAACTGTGTCTTATAGGTCACCAACAACTGAATAATATATAAATGGGTATATCGTACTTCGAATATATAAATGGACATGCTTTTCACGCCGAAGGAATATATGAAAGGATGCGCTTTTCAAACTACAGAGATTACAAAGGGTCGCTAAAAACGTTCTTATCTAAGGGGCAGCTGAGTAACTTTTCATGCACATATGTTTGAACAGAGAAAATAAGGAAAAATTATCTTACCTGTTTTTGCGCCCGCCATGTTGGAATGGTGGTAACTTCAGTTACGACCATCCGATTGTCACCAGTGTTAATATAATGCCTTTTATTGTGTAAGCATTACATTTGTTGTATAATAACGGTATGCGAATATTTTTCTGCTTTATTCGTCTAGTATATACATAGAATGTCCGGATGCTTGACTGATGAAGAGTGAACTGCAAGAAACGGTAACAGTGTAGCGCGATCGTTCAATAGAGGACACCATTGAAAACGACTGTCCGAGCGATGCTTGTTTCTGCTCTTTTCAGTAAAATTTCGCTGTTGTTTTGAACATTTTGAAATTGCAGGATAAACACATTATACGTGCATTTTCGGTAATAATAAAAGTTATGGGCATACACTCGACGTGAAATATGCTAGAAAAGCTCGCAAGAGGATCGCCTTTCTGTCTGTTTTTAACCTAACTACAGATAGATTTTATATTTTCTGACAATGTACATATATTGTATATGTTCATGTTGGGAGTACATGTCGTAGTGATCTTACACCTTAATGAGAGTCATGTATTGTGTTTGTAGTCGTTATTATTGTTGTAAACGACAGTTTTCAGGGGCGAATCCAGGATTTCAAGTTAGGGGGGGGGGGGCGTACTTAAAAAAATTGCGCCGAGCGGAGGGAGGCTCGAAAATTTTAGGGGTATTTCGTGTGAAAAATCACGATTTTACGCCAAAAAATCATATTTTTCCAAATTTAGGGGGGAGGCGCGAAAGTTTTGGGGTATTTCATGTGAAAAATCACGATTTTACGCCAAAAAAAAATCTTATTTTTTCCAATTTTAGGGGGGCGCCCCCCTGGTTTTGGTGAGATTACTTTACCTGTAGAGGGGTCGTCGTGGTCGTGATCGTATTATAGTTGGATTTACAACTACATGTGCAATCAGTGCCTATCACTACTAA
Source organism: Bathymodiolus brooksi (assembly GCA_963680875.1). NCBI lineage: Eukaryota > Metazoa > Mollusca > Bivalvia > Mytilida > Modiolidae > Bathymodiolus > Bathymodiolus brooksi. The sequence continues at coordinate 80,875,099 of OY804584.1, forward strand.
AGATTTGAGTACGAATCCCGCTCATGGCGAAGTGTACTCGATACAACATTATGTGATAAAGTTTGTCAGTGACTTGCCGTAGATCGGTGGTTTTCTCCGGGTTTCCTCCACCAATAAACCTGACCGCCACGATATAACTGAAATTTTGTTGAAAGCGGTGTTAACTATAGCAATAACCATAACTCTTACCAGTAGATATTTTTCTTTGCTGAATTACTCTGCACATTTGATAAGATAGTATATATATATTAACATAAGATGTTCGTCTTTATTTCAGTTTAACTTCCTGAAATGTTCACCCGTGATAAATTAGGTGTTATTCGATATTGTTGTTTATTAAATGACTGAATTTTTTAATTCTGATTGGTTTAGAAGGGTCATTACTTCCTCTAACAAAACTGAGTATGAAATTCTATATTGTGTATTGTAAATATTAACTGCATGCATTATTGATTGTTGCTGTTGCCTTGTGTATGGAGAGGATTTATATAGGCTATTGCCTGCTATCCAATCCATTTCATTTATTTATGAATAAAATATGTTTAAAATCTAACAAAACTACAATTTTGCGCGTGAGGTTAATAAATCTCATGTGGCAGTTAGTACGTACCCAAATATAGTAACAAGGGAAAACCAGTAGACTGATTAATATCGATAAATTTGATTGTCCGACATTTTGAACCTCAACCAATCAGAGGTGGTCTTGCTAACGAACTTCGGTAATCAGCAGACGACTGTTAGTAAACAAAAATGAACGAAGCAGCTTCGTCAGTAGAACCAGAAGTTAAGACACGTTTTGCAGTTGTACTGAAACTGTGATATTTTATTTGTTAAAATTTTGAAATTGTATTAGTTTTTTCTTAATCAATTTTATTGTTTTGAAACATTAGAAATGCCAAGCTTTAAAAACTGGTGTTTGTTGGTTTGAAGCAGCTACATATAAAAAAAGAATAAATGGAAATGTCTAAGAAACAGCAACAATTCACAATTTTCACCCCAAAATTACACTTAGAATGTGTCATTTAATAAAACAATTGATGACTTTTCATTTCGGTGGATACTGATTTATCAACCCCTTGGAAGTGATGTTCAACTCGGCCGTTGGCTTCGGTGAACAGCACTTCCTCGGGGTTGATAAATCAGTGTCCACCTTATGAAAAGTCATTAATTGTACATATATGTATATTATTAATATACTCAAATCATCAACCTGGTATTTGAGCTAGACAATAGGTATTCCCATTGCCCGGAGATCTTCCCTTTACTCAACGATCTTACCCCCATAACCCAATAGCTATAATTGCAGACTCCTGTGGTTGAAGATCGTTGAACACGTGAGTTCCTATTTTTACTTAAGGTCAGTAATTTTTCTTCAAATTCTACTTGAAAACTGCAGGGTCGGATTATATATTTCTTTCATCTTTCATGTCAATTTATTATTTTTTTTTCTGAAAAAAATGTGTCGACAGCTGCTCAAAATACAGAATCATAGACACCCCCCTAAACAAAAAGTTAACTTCCTAAGGAGTTTGTCAGTGACATACGGATGGCTTATTGGGTTTGTTTTCGGTTATCTTCACAATAAATCTGACCACAAACATCTAAGTTTTGATGAAAGTAGCATTAAACCCATAACAGAACCCCGCCTATACATAGCTTGACCTCACAGACAGTGGCGGTGTATTACCACAAGTTTTATTATAACAAACATGCACAGAAGAAAATGTAGCTTTGCAGATATCAAGTTATCTCATTGAACACCGAAAAAACCATTTTCATGGTTTCGCAGCTATGTAGAACTGTCATAAAACAGCGAAACAATAATTCCACACCGTCGGAACAGTTTCATAATACAATCGCAAAATTATCAGAAACAGTGGTAAAATCAACACCTCCAACATCAATATACATGACCGCTCACTCAGGCTATTTGCTTGGTACAGGAGCTACAATAAAAAGTGACGGCATTAAGCTAGTTTTATAGGCCCAAGTATCTGTTTTACAACAAACAAAAAAGTAAATGCATAAGAATGTTTGAATATTTATTACAGAATTCAGCTTGTAATTAATTTAAATATTGTCACAGATTCACCGTCATTGTTCGACACGTACAAATGGCTGCCATTGTTATCTAACATCACACACAACGGGTTATTTATTCCGTGTTTTTTACTCAGCACCACGTGTGATTTAGTTCCTTCTGAATTAATTACATGAATTTTATTTTTTGTAAATTCACTAGTGAGAACTTGTCCTTTCTTGTCAATTGTTACACCACGAGGACATTTCATAGTCAAGTTTGAAAAAGAATAAAGTTGTTTTCCGTCTTTGTCGAAACACAGAACTTTATGCGACCAGTATAATGAACAGAAAATGTTCCCATTTTCGGATGTACACAAGGAAGCTTCTCCTGTAACGTCAGTTATTGTATGTAGCACCGTTCCGGTCAAATCCATGAATTGTAAGCCTTTTTCAAGACAATTTACCACAAGTCTATCGTTATTGTAAGTAATCCCATGTGCGCAATCTCCAACATTCACAAACTTCAGAACTTTCCGCGATAAAATGTTGACTAGAGCAATGGTCTTTTTTTCATGCACGGTAACGGCTACTTTTTCGCCGTTAATAACTGCAATGCAACAAGGGTTTCCCTGCATAATTATAGGCTTCTGTCTTTCATGAGATTGGTTGTAAACGTGCAATTTTGAATTATTAAAATCGGCCATTATGATATTTCCATTCGGAAGTTCTTGAATATTGCTAATCCATGACTTGTTTTCGGAATTCTTTATGTCGAATGTTCGTAAGCTCTCAAATTTAAGACCATGTGGTGAATCTTTTCCACTTTTGTCTGAAATGTCACATTTTTCTGTTGAAATTTCACTTTTATCTTTCACAGGACAAGTATTCCTGTTGATTTTTTCTTTACAACATTTTTCTTTCTCAGAATCATCGACGTCATCATTCTGGGTCATTTCATCTTTAAAACAGGCCCTTTCTTTCTCAGAATCGCCGTCCTCTTTATCGAATGATGATGGTGACAACTTGATAAATTTTCTAATCCTTTCTGAATCATCAGATTCAGAATTCATCTTATTATAATAGTCTGATTCTGAAAAATAAAATAAAATTTTGAAATGATGTACATAAGCGATATAATTTATTCGTTTCTATATTAGGATACGAGTTATTCTCATTGTTGAAGACCCTGCTGTGGTTGTGGGATGTGGGAAGGAAGTGAAGGCACTGTCCCTTGCTTTCATTTGTGTTTGATTGTAATGTTAGAGTCTCTTATATTCATTTACATCCATATCCTTTCTTATTTCTTCTTTTTCCTGATTAGTTGTGATACAATACACTGGTATATTTAGAATACCTATAATTTTTTGTCATGGCGAGGTATACTTGATACAATATCATGTGATAAAGTTTGCCAGTGTCTTGCGACAGGTCGGTTTTCTCTGGTTTCCTCCACCAGTAAAACTGACCGCCACGATATAATTGAAATATTGTAGCGATAATCTTAACCATAGCCCTATAATTTCTCGGAATGTTTACTACCCCTCGGAATATTTTCTACATTTCTACATAGTAAACCTTATAACCCCCCCCCCCCCTCCCCCCCGATACTTTACTATATAGTAAATATTCAACCGGGGGAAAATTTACTATATAACAAACATTCCCCCATCCATAGCCGATCCTCCCCCGGATATGTTGCTATATAGTAAATGTTCCCCTTTAATCTGGATAATTACTATTGATTCGGAGCTTAGCACCTTAATCGTGTTAATGTTAATTGTTATATACCATTAATTATATCCGGTTATGATTAAAAGGTAAAAAAAAATGTACGGAGCCATTTTGCAGTATTTGAGTAGGTAGGAAGGTTTACTATGCGGAATAAATACTATATAGTAAACGTTCCCCCATGGGGGAAGGTTTACTATAAGGTAAATCTTCCGGGGGGTTAATCTACTATGGGGGAAGGTTTACTCTATGACACCGGTACCTCAGTGTTGTTTTATAGTTAAAATTCTGAATTTTCTAAAACCTAAACCCTAGACTGGCTATCAATGTGTTTACTCTCTTGTCAACATTGGATCGCACGCCATTTAACTGTGCATTATGCTCATAACTTTCAGTAGAACTGATAGACAAAAACGATTTTCGGATAGACATCATGTTCTTCTTTTTGTACATAAAACACTGTTGAAATTTTATTAGTTTTCAGCAACATAACATTCATTGGAATATTTTTTATACAACAAACATCGGGTTACAGATTTATTATGGGAGTAGTGGCTAACAAGTCCACATCAGATATCGCAAACAGAACAGTTATTTGGAAGGGATTCACTCCTACAGAACATATGACGTGAAAGGGGGGTGGAGTGGTTTTTTTTGTGGGATCTGCGGTTTTTGTTAAATTTGATGTTTTGTTCCAGTGGTGACATCTTTCAGGATTCTGCTTATTTTCATAAGCTTTTGTTGCATGCGGCTCAATGTTTCTGTGTTCAAGCCCACCCCTGTAAGTTTTTGAGACGGTTTCGCCATACGTGAGTACTTGTTCTCCATTCTGTGTTTTTTCCAACCTGAATTATGAATATGGTATCGTTTTCCACATTTTCTGCTAGATCCAAAGCTTGACTCAAAATTTCATCCGTTTCATACCCATCCATATTGACGACAGCAAATTTCACGCGTATTGAAGCGTCAACCTTGACTTCAGTGAAATCTACTCACATTTCAAAACACCAGCATACTTCTTTAAGTAAGAGGCTGCTAAAGGGTTTTTCAAAGAATGTAATTTGTTGTGTTTTTCAATTGTTGGTTAAAAAAATGAAAGTTTTAAAATATTATATTTCAACCTGGGATGTTTAACAAAGAACCTGGGATGTAAGTTAGTTATACACTTTGGTATACGGTGTTTCTGGATTAGAAACCAGGGGCGGATCCAGGATTTCAAGTTAGGGGGGGGGCGCACTTAAAAAAATTGCGCCGAGCGGAGGGTGGCGCGAACATTTTTGGGGTATTTCGTGTGAAAAATCATATTTTTTCCAATTTTTGGGGGGCGCGCGCCGGGTGCCCCCGCCCCCCCCCCACCCGGATCCGCCCCTGGAAACCCCTCCGGCCGTCGGGATTTCTAATCCAGAAACACCGTATACCTCAGTGTATAACTATTACGTATACATTTTGTATATACAAACGTGGCGCTGGAATGTGTCGACGTTTTCGGGCTTTCAAATATATGATGGAGTCGTACATTGTCTATATCAATATATCAATGGGTGAAGATTTTTAAGACTGGCATATCAATAGTTCATGTTTAATACAAACCCATGTATATTCTTTATTACCAAGACACATTCTTCTATAAATATGTGATAATTTAACGTGTGAAAGTGCAAAATTGATTTCAACTGTGTCTTATAGGTCACCAACAACTGAATAATATATAAATGGGTATATCGTACTTCGAATATATAAATGGACATGCTTTTCACGCCGAAGGAATATATGAAAGGATGCGCTTTTCAAACTACAGAGATTACAAAGGGTCGCTAAAAACGTTCTTATCTAAGGGGCAGCTGAGTAACTTTTCATGCACATATGTTTGAACAGAGAAAATAAGGAAAAATTATCTTACCTGTTTTTGCGCCCGCCATGTTGGAATGGTGGTAACTTCAGTTACGACCATCCGATTGTCACCAGTGTTAATATAGTGCCTTTTATTGTGTAAGCATTACATTTGTTGTATAATAACGGTATGCGAATATTTTTCTGCTTTATTCGTCTAGTATATACATAGAATGTCCGGATGCTTGACTGATGAAGAGTGAACTGCAAGAAACGGTAACAGTGTAGCGCGATCGTTCAATAGAGGACACCATTGAAAACGACTGTCCGAGCGATGCTTGTTTCTGCTCTTTTCAGTAAAATTTCGCTGTTGTTTTGAACATTTTGAAATTGCAGGATAAACACATTATACGTGCATTTTCGGTAATAATAAAAGTTATGGGCATACACTCGACGTGAAATATGCTAGAAAAGCTCGCAAGAGGATCGCCTTTCTGTCTGTTTTTAACCTAACTACAGATAGATTTTATATTTTCTGACAATGTACATATATTGTATATGTTCATGTTGGGAGTACATGTCGTAGTGATCTTACACCTTAATGAGAGTCATGTATTGTGTTTGTAGTCGTTATTATTGTTGTAAACGACAGTTTTCAGGGGCGAATCCAGGATTTCAAGTTAGGGGGGGGGGGCGTACTTAAAAAAATTGCGCCGAGCGGAGGGAGGCTCGAAAATTTTAGGGGTATTTCGTGTGAAAAATCACGATTTTACGCCAAAAAATCATATTTTTCCAATTTTAGGGGGGACGCGCGAAAGTTTTGGGGTATTTCATGTGAAAAATCACGATTTTACGCCAAAAAAAAATCTTATTTTTTCCAATTTTAGGGGGGCGCCCCCCTGGTTTTGGTGAGATTACTTTACCTGTAGAGGGGTCGTCGTGGTCGTGATCGTATTATAGTTGGATTTACAACTACATGTGCAATCAGTGCCTATCACTACTAAAGATTTGAGTACGAATCCCGCTCATGGCGAAGTGTACTCGATACAACATTATGTGATAAAGTTTGTCAGTGACTTGCCGTAGATCGGTGGTTTTCTCCGGGTTTCCTCCACCAATAAACCTGACCGCCACGATATAACTGAAATTTTGTTGAAAGCGGTGTTAACTATAGCAATAACCATAGCTCTTACCAGTAGATATTTTTCTTTGCTGAATTACTCTGCACATTTGATAAGATAGTATATATATATTAACATAAGATGTTCGTCTTTATTTCAGTTTAACTTCCTGAAATGTTCACCCGTGATAAATTAGGTGTTATTCGATATTGTTGTTTATTAAATGACTGAATTTTTTAATTCTGATTGGTTTAGAAGGGTCATTACTTCCTCTAACAAAACTGAGTATGAAATTCTATATTGTGTATTGTAAATATTAACTGCATGCATTATTGATTGTTGCTGTTGCCTTGTGTATGGAGAGGATTTATATAGGCTATTGCCTGCTATCCAATCCATTTCATTTATTTATGAATAAAATATGTTTAAAATCTAACAAAACTACAATTTTGCGCGTGAGGTTAATAAATCTCATGTGGCAGTTAGTACGTACCCAAATATAGTAACAAGGGAAAACCAGTAGACTGATTAATATCGATAAATTTGATTGGCCGACATTTTGAACCTCAACCAATCAGAGGTGGTCTTGCTAACGAACTTCGGTAATCAGCAGACGACTGTTAGTAAACAAAAATGAACGAAGCAGCTTCGTCAGTAGAACCAGAAGTTAAGACACGTTTTGCAGTTGTACTGAAACTGTGATATTTTATTTGTTAAAATTTTGAAATTGTATTAGTTTTTTCTTAATCAATTTTATTGTTTTGAAACATTAGAAATGCCAAGCTTTAAAAACTGGTGTTTGTTGGTTTGAAGCAGCTACATATAAAAAAAGAATAAATGGAAATGTCTAAGAAACAGCAACAATTCACAATTTTCACCCCAAAATTACACTTAGAATGTGTCATTTAATAAAACAATTGATGACTTTTCATTTCGGTGGATGCCGATTTATCAACTCCTTGGAAGTGATGTTCAACTCGGCCGTTGGCTTCGGTGAACAGCACTTCCTCGGGGTTGATAAATCAGTGTCCACCTTATGAAAAGTCATTAATTGTACATATATGTATATTATTAATATACTCAAATCATCAACCTGGTATTTGAGCTAGACAATAGGTATTCCCATTGCCCGGAGATCTTCCCTTTACTCAGCGATCTTACCCCCATAACCCAATAGCTATAATTGCAGACTCCTGTGGTTGAAGATCGTTGAACACGTGAGTTCCTATTTTTACTTAAGGTCGGTAATTTTTCTTCAAATTCTACTTGAAAACTGCAGGGTCGGATTATATATTTCTTTCATCTTTCATGTCAATTTATTTTTTTTTTTCTGAAAAAAATGTGTCGATAGCTGCTCAAAATAAAGAATCATAGACACCCCCCTAAACAAAAAGTTAACTTCCTAAGGAGTTTGTCAGTGACATACGGATGGCTTATTGGGTTTGTTTTCGGTTATCTTCACAATAAATCTGACCACAAACATCTAAGTTTTGATGAAAGTAGCATTAAACCCATAACAGAACCCCGCCTATACATAGCTTGACCTCACAGACAGTGGCGGTGTATTACCACAAGTTTTATTATAACAAACATGCACAGAAGAAAAAGTAGCTTTGCAGATATCAAGTTATCTCATTGAACACCGAAAAAACCATTGTCATGGTTTCGCAGCTATGTAGAACTGTCATAAAACAGCGAAACAATAATTCCACACCGTCGGAACAGTTTCATAATACAATCGCAAAATTATCAGAAACAGTGGTAAAATCAAACCTCCAACATCAATATACATGACCGCTCACTCAGGCTATTTGCTTGGTACAGGAGCTACAATAAAAAGTGACGGCATTAAGCTAGTTTTATAGGCCCAAGTATCTGTTTTACAACAAACAAAAAAGTAAATGCATAAGAATGTTTGAATATTTATTACAGAATTCAGCTTGTAATTAATTTAAATATTGTCACAGATTCACCGTCATTGTTCGACACGTACAAATGGCTGCCATTGTTATCTAACATCACACACAACGGGTTATTTATTCCGTGTTTTTTACTCAGCACCACGTGTGATTTAGATCCTTCTGAATTAATTACATGAATTTTATTTTTTGTAAATTCACTAGTGAGAACTTGTCCTTTCTTGTCAATTGTTATACCACGAGGACATTTCATAGTCAAGTTTGTAAAAGAATAAAGTTGTTGTCCGTCTTTGTCGAAACACAGAACTTTATGCGACCAGTATAATGAACAGAAAATGTTCCCATTTTCGGATGTACACAAGGAAGCTTCTCCTGTAACGTCAGTTATTGTATGTAGCACCGTTCCGGACAAATCCATGAATTGTAAGCCTTTTTCAAGACAATTTACCACAAGTCTATCGTTATTGTAAGTAATCCCATGTGCGCAATCTCCAACATTCACAAACTTCAGAACTTTCCGCGATAAAATGTTGACTAGAGCAATGGTCTTTTTTTCATGCACGGTAACGGCTACTTTTTCGCCGTTAATAACTGCAATGCAACAAGGGTTTCCCTGCATAATTATAGGCTTCTGTCTTTCATGAGATTGGTTGTAAACGTGCAATTTTGAATTATTAAAATCGGCCATTATGATATTTCCATTCGGAAGTTCTTGAATATTGCTAATCCATGACTTGTTTTCGGAATTCTTTATGTCGAATGTTCGTAAGCTCTCAAATTTAAGACCATGTGGTGAATCTTTTCCACTTTTGTCTGAAATGTCACATTTTTCTGTTGAAATTTCACTTTTATCTTTCACAGGACAAGTATTCCTGTTGATTTTTTCTTTACAACATTTTTCTTTCTCAGAATCATCGACGTCATCATTCTGGGTCATTTCATCTTTAAAACAGGCCCTTTCTTTCTCAGAATCGCCGTCCTCTTTATCGAATGATGATGGTGACAACTTGATAAATTTTCTAATCCTTTCTGAATCATCAGATTCAGAATTCATCTTATTATAATAGTCTGATTCTGAAAAATAAAATAAAATTTTGAAATGATGTACATAAGCGATATAATTTATTCGTTTCTATATTAGGATACGAGTTATTCTCATTGTTGAAGACCCTGCTGTGGTTGTGGGATGTGGGAAGGAAGTGAAGGCACTGTCCCTTGCTTTCATTTGTGTTTGATTGTAATGTTAGAGTCTCTTATATTCATTTACATCCATATCCTTTCTTATTTCTTCTTTTTCCTGATTAGTTGTGATACAATACACTGGTATATTTAGAATACCTATAATTTTTTGTCATGGCGAGGTATACTTGATACAATATCATGTGATAAAGTTTGCCAGTGTCTTGCGACAGGTCGGTTTTCTCTGGTTTCCTCCACCAGTAAAACTGACCGCCACGATATAATTGAAATATTGTAGCGATAATCTTAACCATAGCCCTATAATTTCTCGGAATGTTTACTACCCCTCGGAATATTTTCTACATTTCTACATAGTAAACCTTATAACCCCCCCCCCCTCCCCCCCGATACTTTACTATATAGTAAATATTCAACCGGGGGAAAATTTACTATATAACAAACATTCCCCCATCCATAGCCGATCCTCCCCCGGATATGTTGCTATATAGTAAATGTTCCCCTTTAATCTGGATAATTACTATTGATTCGGAGCTTAGCACCTTAATCGTGTTAATGTTAATTGTTATATACCATTAATTATATCCGGTTATGATTAAAAGGTAAAAAAAAATGTACGGAGCCATTTTGCAGTATTTGAGTAGGTAGGAAGGTTTACTATGCGGAATAAATACTATATAGTAAACGTTCCCCCATGGGGGAAGGTTTACTATAAGGTAAATCTTCCGGGGGGTTAATCTACTATGGGGGAAGGTTTACTCTATGACACCGGTACCTCAGTGTTGTTTTATAGTTAAAATTCTGAATTTTCTAAAACCTAAACCCTAGACTGGCTATCAATGTGTTTACTCTCTTGTCAACATTGGATCGCACGCCATTTAACTGTGCATTATGCTCATAACTTTCAGTAGAACTGATAGACAAAAACGATTTTCGGATAGACATCATGTTCTTCTTTTTGTACATAAAACACTGTTGAAATTTTATTAGTTTTCAGCAACATAACATTCATTGGAATATTTTTTATACAACAAACATCGGGTTACAGATTTATTATGGGAGTAGTGGCTAACAAGTCCACATCAGATATCGCAAACAGAACAGTTATTTGGAAGGGATTCACTCCTACAGAACATATGACGTGAAAGGGGGGTGGAGTGGTTTTTTTTGTGGGATCTGCGGTTTTTGTTAAATTTGATGTTTTGTTCCAGTGGTGACATCTTTCAGGATTCTGCTTATTTTCATAAGCTTTTGTTGCATGCGGCTCAATGTTTCTGTGTTCAAGCCCACCCCTGTAAGTTTTTGAGACGGTTTCGCCATACGTGAGTACTTGTTCTCCATTCTGTGTTTTTTCCAACCTGAATTATGAATATGGTATCGTTTTCCACATTTTCTGCTAGATCCAAAGCTTGACTCAAAATTTCATCCGTTTCATACCCATCCATATTGACGACAGCAAATTTCACGCGTATTGAAGCGTCAACCTTGACTTCAGTGAAATCTACTCACATTTCAAAACACCAGCATACTTCTTTAAGTAAGAGGCTGCTAAAGGGTTTTTCAAAGAATGTAATTTGTTGTGTTTTTCAATTGTTGGTTAAAAAAATGAAAGTTTTAAAATATTATATTTCAACCTGGGATGTTTAACAAAGAACCTGGGATGTAAGTTAGTTATACACTTTGGTATACGGTGTTTCTGGATTAGAAACCAGGGGCGGATCCAGGATTTCAAGTTAGGGGGGGGGCGCACTTAAAAAAATTGCGCCGAGCGGAGGGTGGCGCGAACATTTTTGGGGTATTTCGTGTGAAAAATCATATTTTTTCCAATTTTTGGGGGGCGCGCGCCGGGTGCCCCCGCCCCCCCCCCCACCCGGATCCGCCCCTGGAAACCCCTCCGGCCGTCGGGATTTCTAATCCAGAAACACCGTATACCTCAGTGTATAACTATTACGTATACATTTTGTATATACAAACGTGGCGCTGGAATGTGTCGACGTTTTCGGGCTTTCAAATATATGATGGAGTCGTACATTGTCTATATCAATATATCAATGGGTGAAGATTTTTAAGACTGGCATATCAATAGTTCATGTTTAATACAAACCCATGTATATTCTTTATTACCAAGACACATTCTTCTATAAATATGTGATAATTTAACGTGTGAAAGTGCAAAATTGATTTCAACTGTGTCTTATAGGTCACCAACAACTGAATAATATATAAATGGGTATATCGTACTTCGAATATATAAATGGACATGCTTTTCACGCCGAAGGAATATATGAAAGGATGCGCTTTTCAAACTACAGAGATTACAAAGGGTCGCTAAAAACGTTCTTATCTAAGGGGCAGCTGAGTAACTTTTCATGCACATATGTTTGAACAGAGAAAATAAGGAAAAATTATCTTACCTGTTTTTGCGCCCGCCATGTTGGAATGGTGGTAACTTCAGTTACGACCATCCGATTGTCACCAGTGTTAATATAGTGCCTTTTATTGTGTAAGCATTACATTTGTTGTATAATAACGGTATGCGAATATTTTTCTGCTTTATTCGTCTAGTATATACATAGAATGTCCGGATGCTTGACTGATGAAGAGTGAACTGCAAGAAACGGTAACAGTGTAGCGCGATCGTTCAATAGAGGACACCATTGAAAACGACTGTCCGAGCGATGCTTGTTTCTGCTCTTTTCAGTAAAATTTCGCTGTTGTTTTGAACATTTTGAAATTGCAGGATAAACACATTATACGTGCATTTTCGGTAATAATAAAAGTTATGGGCATACACTCGACGTGAAATATGCTAGAAAAGCTCGCAAGAGGATCGCCTTTCTGTCTGTTTTTAACCTAACTACAGATAGATTTTATATTTTCTGACAATGTACATATATTGTATATGTTCATGTTGGGAGTACATGTCGTAGTGATCTTACACCTTAATGAGAGTCATGTATTGTGTTTGTAGTCGTTATTATTGTTGTAAACGACAGTTTTCAGGGGCGAATCCAGGATTTCAAGTTAGGGGGGGGGGGCGTACTTAAAAAAATTGCGCCGAGCGGAGGGAGGCTCGAAAATTTTAGGGGTATTTCGTGTGAAAAATCACGATTTTACGCCAAAAAATCATATTTTTCCAATTTTAGGGGGGACGCGCGAAAGTTTTGGGGTATTTCATGTGAAAAATCACGATTTTACGCCAAAAAAAAATCTTATTTTTTCCAATTTTAGGGGGGCGCCCCCCTGGTTTTGGTGAGATTACTTTACCTGTAGAGGGGTCGTCGTGGTCGTGATCGTATTATAGTTGGATTTACAACTACATGTGCAATCAGTGCCTATCACTACTAAAGATTTGAGTACGAATCCCGCTCATGGCGAAGTGTACTCGATACAACATTATGTGATAAAGTTTGTCAGTGACTTGCCGTAGATCGGTGGTTTTCTCCGGGTTTCCTCCACCAATAAACCTGACCGCCACGATATAACTGAAATTTTGTTGAAAGCGGTGTTAACTATAGCAATAACCATAGCTCTTACCAGTAGATATTTTTCTTTGCTGAATTACTCTGCACATTTGATAAGATAGTATATATATATTAACATAAGATGTTCGTCTTTATTTCAGTTTAACTTCCTGAAATGTTCACCCGTGATAAATTAGGTGTTATTCGATATTGTTGTTTATTAAATGACTGAATTTTTTAATTCTGATTGGTTTAGAAGGGTCATTACTTCCTCTAACAAAACTGAGTATGAAATTCTATATTGTGTATTGTAAATATTAACTGCATGCATTATTGATTGTTGCTGTTGCCTTGTGTATGGAGAGGATTTATATAGGCTATTGCCTGCTATCCAATCCATTTCATTTATTTATGAATAAAATATGTTTAAAATCTAACAAAACTACAATTTTGCGCGTGAGGTTAATAAATCTCATGTGGCAGTTAGTACGTACCCAAATATAGTAACAAGGGAAAACCAGTAGACTGATTAATATCGATAAATTTGATTGGCCGACATTTTGAACCTCAACCAATCAGAGGTGGTCTTGCTAACGAACTTCGGTAATCAGCAGACGACTGTTAGTAAACAAAAATGAACGAAGCAGCTTCGTCAGTAGAACCAGAAGTTAAGACACGTTTTGCAGTTGTACTGAAACTGTGATATTTTATTTGTTAAAATTTTGAAATTGTATTAGTTTTTTCTTAATCAATTTTATTGTTTTGAAACATTAGAAATGCCAAGCTTTAAAAACTGGTGTTTGTTGGTTTGAAGCAGCTACATATAAAAAAAGAATAAATGGAAATGTCTAAGAAACAGCAACAATTCACAATTTTCACCCCAAAATTACACTTAGAATGTGTCATTTAATAAAACAATTGATGACTTTTCATTTCGGTGGATGCCGATTTATCAACTCCTTGGAAGTGATGTTCAACTCGGCCGTTGGCTTCGGTGAACAGCACTTCCTCGGGGTTGATAAATCAGTGTCCACCTTATGAAAAGTCATTAATTGTACATATATGTATATTATTAATATACTCAAATCATCAACCTGGTATTTGAGCTAGACAATAGGTATTCCCATTGCCCGGAGATCTTCCCTTTACTCAGCGATCTTACCCCCATAACCCAATAGCTATAATTGCAGACTCCTGTGGTTGAAGATCGTTGAACACGTGAGTTCCTATTTTTACTTAAGGTCGGTAATTTTTCTTCAAATTCTACTTGAAAACTGCAGGGTCGGATTATATATTTCTTTCATCTTTCATGTCAATTTATTTTTTTTTTTCTGAAAAAAATGTGTCGATAGCTGCTCAAAATAAAGAATCATAGACACCCCCCTAAACAAAAAGTTAACTTCCTAAGGAGTTTGTCAGTGACATACGGATGGCTTATTGGGTTTGTTTTCGGTTATCTTCACAATAAATCTGACCACAAACATCTAAGTTTTGATGAAAGTAGCATTAAACCCATAACAGAACCCCGCCTATACATAGCTTGACCTCACAGACAGTGGCGGTGTATTACCACAAGTTTTATTATAACAAACATGCACAGAAGAAAAAGTAGCTTTGCAGATATCAAGTTATCTCATTGAACACCGAAAAAACCATTGTCATGGTTTCGCAGCTATGTAGAACTGTCATAAAACAGCGAAACAATAATTCCACACCGTCGGAACAGTTTCATAATACAATCGCAAAATTATCAGAAACAGTGGTAAAATCAAACCTCCAACATCAATATACATGACCGCTCACTCAGGCTATTTGCTTGGTACAGGAGCTACAATAAAAAGTGACGGCATTAAGCTAGTTTTATAGGCCCAAGTATCTGTTTTACAACAAACAAAAAAGTAAATGCATAAGAATGTTTGAATATTTATTACAGAATTCAGCTTGTAATTAATTTAAATATTGTCACAGATTCACCGTCATTGTTCGACACGTACAAATGGCTGCCATTGTTATCTAACATCACACACAACGGGTTATTTATTCCGTGTTTTTTACTCAGCACCACGTGTGATTTAGATCCTTCTGAATTAATTACATGAATTTTATTTTTTGTAAATTCACTAGTGAGAACTTGTCCTTTCTTGTCAATTGTTATACCACGAGGACATTTCATAGTCAAGTTTGTAAAAGAATAAAGTTGTTGTCCGTCTTTGTCGAAACACAGAACTTTATGCGACCAGTATAATGAACAGAAAATGTTCCCATTTTCGGATGTACACAAGGAAGCTTCTCCTGTAACGTCAGTTATTGTATGTAGCACCGTTCCGGACAAATCCATGAATTGTAAGCCTTTTTCAAGACAATTTACCACAAGTCTATCGTTATTGTAAGTAATCCCATGTGCGCAATCTCCAACATTCACAAACTTCAGAACTTTCCGCGATAAAATGTTGACTAGAGCAATGGTCTTTTTTTCATGCACGGTAACGGCTACTTTTTCGCCGTTAATAACTGCAATGCAACAAGGGTTTCCCTGCATAATTATAGGCTTCTGTCTTTCATGAGATTGGTTGTAAACGTGCAATTTTGAATTATTAAAATCGGCCATTATGATATTTCCATTCGGAAGTTCTTGAATATTGCTAATCCATGACTTGTTTTCGGAATTCTTTATGTCGAATGTTCGTAAGCTCTCAAATTTAAGACCATGTGGTGAATCTTTTCCACTTTTGTCTGAAATGTCACATTTTTCTGTTGAAATTTCACTTTTATCTTTCACAGGACAAGTATTCCTGTGGATTTTTTCTTTACAACATTTTTCTTTCTCAGAATCATCGACGTCATCATTCTGGGTCATTTCATCTTTAAAACAGGCCCTTTCTTTCTCAGAATCGCCGTCCTCTTTATCGAATGATGATGGTGACAACTTGATAAATTTTCTAATCCTTTCTGAATCATCAGATTCAGAATTCATCTTATTATAATAGTCTGATTCTGAAAAATAAAATAAAATTTTGAAATGATGTACATAAGCGATATAATTTATTCGTTTCTATATTAGGATACGAGTTATTCTCATTGTTGAAGACCCTGCTGTGGTTGTGGGATGTGGGAAGGAAGTGAAGGCACTGTCCCTTGCTTTCATTTGTGTTTGATTGTAATGTTAGAGTCTCTTATATTCATTAGCCATTTTGCAGTATTTGAGTAGGTAGGAAGGTTTACTATGCGGAATAAATACTATATAGTAAACTATGGGGGAAGGTTTACTATAAGGTAAATCTTCCGGGGGGTTAATCTACTATGGGGGAAGGTTTACTCTATGACACCGGTACCTCAGTGTTGTTTTATAGTTAAAATTCTGAATTTTACAAAACCTAAACCCTAGACTGGCTATCAATGTGTTTACTCTCTTGTCAACATTGGATCGCACGCCATTTAACTGTGCATTATGCTCATAACTTTCAGTAGAACTGATAGACAAAAACGATTTTCGGATAGACATCATGTTCTTCTTTTTGTACATAAAACACTGTTGAAATTTTATTAGTTTTCAGCAACATAACATTCATTGGAATATTTTTTATACAACAAACATCGGGTTACACATTTATTATGGGAGTAGTGGCTAACAAGTCCACATCAGATATCGCAAACAGAACAGTTATTTGGAAGGGATTCACTCCTACAGAACATATGACGTGAAAGGGGGGGGGGGGTGGAGTGGGTTTTTTTGTGGGATCTGCGGTTTTTGTTAAATTTGATGTTTTGTTCCAGTGGTGACATCTTTCAGGATTCTGCTTATTTTCATAAGCTTTTGTTGCATGCGGCTCAATGTTTCTGTGTTGAAGCCCACCCCTGTAAGTTTTTGAGACGGTTTCGCCATACGTGAGTACTTGTTCTCCATTCTGTGTTTTTTCCAACCTGAATTATGAATATGGTATCGTTTTCCACATTTTCTGCTAGATCCAAAGCTTGACTCAAAATTTCATCCGTTTCATACCCATCCATATTGACGACAGCAAATTTCACGCGTATTGAAGCGTCAATCTTGGTTTCAGTGAAATCTACTCACATTTCAAAACACCAGCATACTTCTTTAAGTAAGAGGCTGCTAAAGGGTTTTTCAAAGAATGTAATTTGTTGTGTTTTTCAATTGTTGGTTAAAAAAATGAAAGTTTTAAAATATTATATTTCAACCTGGGATGTTTAACAAAGAACCTGGGATGTAAGTTAGTTATACACTTTGGTATACGGTGTTTCTGGATTAGAAACCAGGGGCGGATCCAGGATTTCAAGTTAGGGGGGGCGCACTTAAAAAAATTGCGCCGAGCGGAGGGTGGCGCGAACATTTTTGGGGTATTTCGTGTGAAAAATCATATTTTTTCCAATTTTTGGGGGGCGCGCGCCGGGTGCCCCCCCCCCACCTGGATCCGCCCCTGGAAACCCCTCCGGCCGTCGGGATTTCTAATCCAGAAACACCGTATACCTCAGTGTATAACTATTACGTATACATTTTGTATATACAAACGTGGCGCTGGAATGTGTCGACGTTTTCGGGCTTTCAAATATATGATGGAGTCGTACATTGTCTATATCAATATATCAATGGGTGAAGATTTTTAAGACTGGCATATCAATAGTTCATGTTTTATACAAACCCATGTATATTCTTTATTACCAAGACACATTCTTCTATAAATATGTGATAATTTAACGTGAACTGTGTCTTATAGGTCACCAACAACTGAATAATATATAAATGGGTATATCGTACTTCGAATATATAAATGGACATGCTTTTCACGCCGAAGGAATATATGTAAGGATGCGCTTCTCAAACTACAGCAGAACCAATGTACCCTCCCCCACTGTCGTCAAAGAGCTCCGGTCGGAATTGATATGCCATCTTCCGGTACAAGTTAATTAGGCATGTTTGACATACAGGCGACGACAAAAAAGTAAGTATTATGATCATATAGTATTATTATATCTTGAATCCAGAAGATGTCGTTATCGGTCGATTATTTTTGCTTGTTTGTACCTATATATTACTGCAGTTATCTTCATCGATTACTCAGATATAGATAAAATGATGGACATAAACAATGAAAAATGCTAACCATGAGATTGAAATCATCAAATAAAGCTATAAAAAGTAGTTTATACAAGTACACAAACCCTTTGTAATGCTTATATACATGATAGTTTGCACTGGCGTGCCACCATGAATAGTTTTAGACTTACTGCAGTAAAAAAACACATTGCTTATTTACGTACATTCGTTCCGGCTCTGTCAGCCACTACTTTCCGGTTGGGTCGCACACATTGTGTTTTAGTAGAACCGGTTGAAAAAATAGCGAAAACAGCTCAATATCACAATTATGTTTCCTTTCTGTAATTTATTTAAGGTTCATTATAACACTTGTCAAGGGTATGTTCGACTTGCAAATTGATAAAAAGAAAGAAAAAAAAATGTCTTCAATGAATAAAAGTTGTGAAAAAAAACAACAACAGCACATAATCAAAATATTTTACATGTGGATGTTTTGTATAACATTAAAAGGAAGAAATACAAAACGGTTTGTGCAGAATTGGCATTCACAAAGTCACCTTCGACAGAATGGTCATGATTTTGTATAGAACTTATAATTCTTTTTCTTTATTTGCTATGCAGTTGAATTATTGCAATATTCAAAGAGTGTTTGATCAAAAGTAGGAACTCTCACTGTTTATATAGATATCAAGTAACTCTTATTGTTTTGGATTAATTTTTGTTTTCAAATAATATATTGAAGGAAAATAAGAAATTTTGATTAAAAAAATTAATAAAAATTAAATAAAAATAGGGAACCGCATCGGTAGCGTAATGGTTACCGTGCTCGCCTCGAGTGCGATAGATTGTGGGTACGAGCCGCGGTCTTGTCAAACAAAAGAATATAAAATTGGTATTTGTTGCTTCTCCGCTAAGAACGCAGCATTAAGGAGAAAGAGCAAAGACTGGTTGGTTCGGAATCAGAATAATGTGTCTGAGTGGAGCGACATATCTACCCAATGACTGTTGTTAGCTCACCTAGAAACAGTAACAGGATTTATGCATATAAGCTAATAAACTTATAAGCGCGGACTTCACAGAGGACACAATCAAAAATGATAAGAACAAGGCTTGTTTCTGCTCTTTTTAGACAATTTGACAGTTTCTTTGGGGCGATAGATACAATATACGTACATTGTCGGAAAATATATAATTCATTTCCACTCGCTGCGAAACAGGTAAGAAAAACTCGTCAAAACTCGTATATATGAATTTTATATTTTCGACAATGTATACATATTGTCTATTTTTTTTCTCCCTCGTTTCACTCCACAGAAAATATTTTTTTATTAACTAAAATAATGTAATATAAATAAGACTCGACAGTATAGGGTTGTGCGTTCGTTACAAGATCGCATAGCACTTATTATAAATATATATCAACATAACAAATTCATTCAGTCTGTCATTTCTGTTCCCCCCCTCCCCCCCCCCCCCCCCCCCAAATGCAAAATATATACCAGTGATTGAAATTCTTTTTGCATTAATATTGGTGAATGGGCGGGGGACTTTAACATCCAAAGAACGAACTTTTGTCGTATTACAACTTGTAACGAACGTTGCATTAATCGAGTACACCTAACATTTTCTTCGTATACAAACTGCCAAAATCGTCCGTGCGGAAAGGTATTCAATACTACAGCCTTTGTTAATTTGCTTATCTGTAATGTTAATGTAAACATTATACTGTGAAGAAACTTAAATATCGTATCCATGAAGTTATTTCCACAGAGTGACTTACTTCGTTATCAACGAGTATAAAATTAAAATATTGCGGTTATAAAAAGAATCTCACACTACTCAATTGATGCGCCTGGACAGCTACCTAAAAAGAGTGTAGCATATTGAGCACCAACCGTGATGTCAGTGCCACAAAAAGCATTAAAAGAAATCAAGTGTTCGCGACAGTAGCAATTTAACATAGAAACAACGATTTTTTTTTATTGTACAAAGTAGCTGAAATTAGCAGCCATGGCGAATATTCATACTATGGATCAGTATTTATCGCCTTTGAGATATTTCCTAATCATAACTATTGCTAAATTGCAATATAATGCTCAATAACAATAAGATCAGTGGTATTTACATACTGACAAACCCGGTTATTTATAAATAACCCAACCGGTTTGTATACATGTTTACATTTTGACCAAACCGGATTTCAAAAACATCTGTTGACATCATGTTTTATGGTATAACTAGTTACTAATTGACTTTTCATCAACAAAATAGTATTTTTAAGTAAAATCAATCATTCATCAATATTTTTTTCTTTTTGGACAACATTTAATTCCTTCGTAAATGCAAGATATAGCGATATTTCAGTTAATAGAAATGATTTTGAAGTCGGTTTCCATATAACTTATAGAAAAATCTAATTTTACACTGCAAAAATAAATGATATTTGGACAACAAATGAAATTAATAATAATAACAATCATAAAGCATCATAATTCAAAACATTATATACACAGTATATTTATAAATACTTACGATAATTATCCGTGTCTGCTTTAAAAATACCGCTTTAAAATATCCCGGATGTTGACCAATCATTTTCGATCGAAGCTCTTTGACGACAGTGCCCCCCCCCCCCCCCTCACACACACACACACACATACACTTTACAGTGTTATGCCCTTCGTGAAGATGTGAAATGAAATGACAATTATCAATGTTAAATGAAAAATATTTTACCTTGCTTACGTTAATATGCAAATCCTTTAAAAGAATATAGGTGTTCACACAACGCAGTAATATAACATGAAGTAATGAACCGACCTGGCACTATGCCATGTTTAAATACCCAGTGTATAATCCCAATATTTATTTTTAGAGTTTCACGAATGGAAAAATTATCTGATTGAAGAAATCGATTTCATTGATAAAATTTTGTATAACCTTTTTATTGATGAAAATCTGGATTTTTCGTGGATTAAACATGTTAAACACATCTTTGATGATACAGGTTATTCCTACATTTGGTCTCAACAATTCTTTCAAAATTCCGACCTGCTTTTAGCTTTAATTAGGAACCGTCTCCATGAGCAGTTTACACAGGAGTGGCATTCTCTGATACAAAACTCACCAAAAGCTATCAATTATAGATTATTTAAAGACAACTTTGAATTCGAAAATTATTTCAATATTTTGGAAGACAAAGATATATATACACTATGTAAATTTCGAACCACAAACCACAAATTACCAATAGAAACTGGACGGTGGAATGGTATCGACAGAGAAAATAGACAGTGTTTAAAATGTAATAGCAGATCTATTGGTGACGAATTCCACTATATTATGGAATGTCATTTTTTTACTGAAAATCGATCCCAACTAATAAGTAGATATCTTACTCAAAGGCCAAATATATTAAAATTTAAACAAATAATGTGTACTTCTGAAAAAATAAAACTAGAAAAGTTATGTAGATTAATAAGAAAAATCAACAGATCAGATATTCTCTTGGCTAATACTTAACTCCTACTGTTGTAATGTAAATATTGTATGTATATGTATTTGTATATCTGTTATTTATTTGTCATGTATGTGTTGTGTTGTATTCTTATATGTAGCTTCTCTATACCATTGTAATGTATGGTTTATTTGAGAATAAAGATTCTTAGATAGCTTTCTATACTTTAAAATCAATGTTAACACACATTACGTTTATTAAAATATATTTTCATGATGAGTCACAATTAAATAACTGGAATAATTCAGACCGAACCCAATATATATATGGCAAATCAATTTAGTCAAGGTCATTGTCACTTGATCTTTAATTCTCATGGAGGTTCCTCAGGTTCATTCAACCTATATCAACATTTTAAAAAAATATATATAAAAAGGTAAGAAAGATTGTTGGCATAGGTTGAATAGGTTAATTGTTATATAAACACGACTAGTCATGTTTAATTAGTGTAAAATCGGGGGAGATGTCAATGTACTCAATCAATCAATCATAAGACATAAATATGCATATAACAAATACAGAATAGATATAAACATATATACAGTATATACAACAAAGACATGGGTGTGAGACAGACTAGAGAACAAAAGATTTATTTATATTTCGTATAAATTTACATAATTTTTCTAAATTTTGTTTTTGATAAGCACTCATGATTTGTTTAAATTTAAGAATATTTGGTCTTTCTCGTACATTTGTAACAATGAACCTATTTCTAAAGTTTGAAAAATGTTCACATTCCATTATGTAATGGTATTCATCTCCAATAGTTATATTGTCACATTTTGTACATATTCTATTGACACGGTCAATATTATTCCACCGACCAGTTTCTATAGGTAATTTATGATTGGTAGTTCTGAATTTGCATAGGGTATAAATATCCTTGTCTTCTAAAACTCTAAAGT
Organism: Bathymodiolus brooksi; assembly: GCA_963680875.1. NCBI lineage: Eukaryota > Metazoa > Mollusca > Bivalvia > Mytilida > Modiolidae > Bathymodiolus > Bathymodiolus brooksi. The sequence goes on from OY804584.1 coordinate 80,897,858, forward strand.
AATTTTCAAATTCGAAATTTTCCTTAAATATTCTATAATTCAATGCTTTTGGGGAGTGTTCAATTAGGGAGTACCAGCCCTGTTTAAATTGATCATGCAGGCGTAATTTGATACTCGAAATTAACCAATTAGAATTTGGAATATCTTGATTTATCCAAATACTAGAGTAGCCTGTTTAATCGAAAAGTTCTTTTAAATATTTAATCCAGACGAAGTGAACATTTTCTTCAATAGAAAGAGTGTATAAAAGTTTATATGATAAGTACGATAGTTTTGTTTCTTTCCCCAATAAAAGTCTGGCCCAAAATGACACCATCCTTATTTTTATATCAATTTCGATAGGAAATCGCCCCAGTTCCCCATAAATCATATAATTTGGTGTCGATGATTTTAATTTCAATAGTAATTTACAAAATCGTAATTGTATTTTTTCCAGACAATCAATATTTTTACTATATCCCCAAATTTCCGACCCATAAAGAAGTATAGGTTTAACCATTTTATCAAATAGTTCGAGTTGGCATTCAACAGATAAGTTATGAGTGCGTCCTCTTTTTAAAACTTCATACATAGCCTGTTTTGCCTTTTCTGCTTGCTTTGTGATTGCTTTATTGAAATTTCCAGTTCTGTTTAAAAGTATTCCGAGGTAATTAAATTCGTTTACAATTTCTATTTCAGATCCATTTAATGAAAAATGTATATCTACAAGAGGTCGTCCTCTAGAAAAAATGAAAATTTTAGTTTTTTCTGCATTTACTTTCAATTTCCATTTTTTGCAGTATTCTCCAAAAACATTCAATTGAGCTTGTAGATCTTCGCGTGATTCAGCCATAATAACAGTATCGTCTGCATACAATAGAACGAAAAGTTTCAAATAAATATTTAAATTTTCTTCAATTTTTTCTGAAATTGTTTTAAGACCTGGTAGGTTTTCTTTTTCCAAGAAGCTTTGTAAATCGTTTAAGAACAATGCAAACAGAAAAGTTGACAGATTTTCTCCTTGTCTCACTCCTATATCACAAGAAAAGTAAGCTGATTTACAATTATTATAATTTATACAAGATTTAACATCATTATACATGTTTAAAATAACATTGTACATTTTCCCGTTCATATTGTTTAATAGAAGTTTATACCACAGTGCTACTCTCCAGACAGTGTCAAACGCCTTCTCAAAGTCGACAAACGCACAAAATAATTTCTTCTTTTTACTTTTTAAAATTTCGAAAAATGAAAATAATGTAAAAATACTGTCTGTAGTCGAGTATGATTTCCTAAATTCGAATTGGTTTTCCTCTAACAAAAAAACTTCTTCTGAGAACACCCGTAGTCTTTCATTTAAAATAGCAGTAAACAGTTTGCCAAGACAACTAAGAATGGTAATTGGAAGGAAGTTTTTGGGATCTAAAGGGTTGCCTTTATTCTTATATATCGGTTTAATACTCCCTATCAGCCAAATATCTGGTAAAAAGCCTGTTTCAAAAATTAAATTAAATATCTTCTCGTAAATTGGCAAGAACAGGCCCGATGTTGATTTAATATATTCGTTTATTATGTGATCTTCCCCACTAGCTTTATTGTTTTTGAGTTTCTTGATACAAGAAAGTATTTCTTCCTGTGAAATATAAGTATTGATACCCTCATTTAACTGTTCAAAATTAACATTATCCAAAGGTTCATGATTTAAATGTTCTTCCTCCCGAGTTGGCAAATCGGGCGCCGTGTTTAAATTTTTAAAAAAATTGAACAAATCTTCCATAGGAATATCGGGTTGTTTTTTCTCCCTACCCCTGTTTAAAATTTTCCAATACTCCTTCGGATCAGATGTTTTTAGATTTTTCAACTCCTCCCTCATTTTTTTCCGGTAATTTTTACTATTCTTATCAAGTGTATTTTTATAATGCTTTTCCGCCTCCGTTACTTTTTGTTTAAGGGTTTCCGTCCTTTCCTTTTTAAATTTTCTTTTAAGTTTCCGATAGTTTTTTCTGGAAAATTTACATTCGTAATTAAACCAGGGTTTATCTCCCTTCGGTTTTCTGTTTAAATTTTTACGTTTATTTTTATAAGTGCCGAAGGTCGTTTGAGCACTGTCAACAAAGATATCACAAAGTTTTTTAACAGATGCGTTTATATTGTCTTTAGTTATATTTTCACTTATTGAGTTTGTGAGCTCATTGTAAAGTCCATTTAAATTTTCTTTATCTACATTGTCCTGAAAGGTTAAACATTTTTTATTGTCCCATTTTTTAATTCTCCCATCTATTGTGTGATCGGAGCTTTGAAATTGATCGTGGCCTGCGGCTTTTTCATTAAATTGAAGAGTTGCAACAAGGGGGGAATGGACATCAGAATACAAACGGGAAAAATCTACAACTTTAAAATTACAAAAATATTCAAAAAAGCATGGCGAACAAATATAATAGTCAACAACACTAGAGTTTCTACAAGTTAACCTTCCACTTTCTAGATAATCATCACCGATACGACCGTTCACAATAAATAGATTATTACCTCTACAAAGTTCTAGCAAAATATTACCTGATCTATTTTTACCAGCATCCATACTTTTTCTTTTTCGATCTATTTTTAGTGTGTCTAAAATTGCTAAATCGTTTTCTACAAATTGGGTAAAATCTAGTTCGTGCTCATTAATGAAAATTTCAATAAAATCGGGGTCATCTGCAGTTCTACTGTTAAAATCCCCAAGCAAACAGATATATTTGTAATTTTGAGATAAAACACGATATTCATTTTCGACTTGGTCAAATGCATCTGGGGAAAGGTAAGAAGAACCTTCCGGTGGGATATAAACTATACCAAAGATGAGGTCATCACTCAAGTTAAATAATTTTGATGAAACCTTAAACCAAAATATATAATTTGACTCTGTCTCTAAAGGTTCAATATAATTTTCTAGATGATCTTTGTAACCTAGGATAATTCCGCCTGATTTTCTACCAATTTTTTTTCTATTTTTCATTTTAAAAGTATACCCTTCGAGATCAATCTTATCAATATCGTCAGTTTTTGTTTCTTGTAAACAAACTGTATCATTTTTTTTAATAAGTTCACAAAATTCTGGATACTGTAAACGTAATTTTACACCACAACAGTTCAAGCTTAGAACATTTAAATTACGTTCATTTTTAACGGTACAGTTTAAACTATCTTCTGCATTACTACTACTACATGAGCTGGAATTATCTGGTGAGAACTGATCATCAATAAATTCAATACTACCGTTACATATATTTGATCTACTATTTTGGCTATCATTAGAGTAATTACACAAGTCAATAGAATCATCTGAAAGTAAAATGTTAACTTGTTGATCAGAAACAAAAGTGTTGTCAACAAAAGTATTGTCAACAACAATATTATCAGCAAAAGAATTATGAACAAAAGTATTATCAACAGAAGTATGTTCATCAAAAGTAATACAATCTTTTTTATATAAACTATTGTTATTAATGACAGTAAAGTCTTCATCAACAAAACAGAGAGTTTGAAATATTTGGGATTATTCTCTTTGGCACCCCTTATCCTCGCTCAAGGGTCGTCGAGCTCACTCGTTGCCGTTTTGGTGGTCTTCTATCTCCACTGTTTCTTGGTGTTGACCAGACATTATGCGGTTGCAGCGGTGTATCAAAGTCTCCAGCTTCATCAATTTCCTCAGCTGGTACATACAATTCATTTTCTATATACAGTCGATCTCGGATTAGTGCTACCCTTTTACCTTGTCGTTTTGCCTCTTTCTGAATAGGGTAAAGTTCCCTACGCCTGTCTTCAATTTCCCGGGGAAATTGTTGTCGTATACCGTATGGTGTATTACGGAGCCGGTAAGCGTTGTTCAACACATACTGTAAGTCATTGAAGTGTATGAATCTAGCCACAATGGGTCGTTTCCCTCTCGGTTTGTGACTAAACCGATGCACATTTCCGAAATCAATACGGAAGTCAATTCCAATTTCTTTGTATAGAAAATGTCTGAGAAGTTCTTCTGTATTTTCGTCTCTTACTTCATACAAACCGGTAAATATCAGGTTATTTTTCATGGATCGGCATTGGAGATCGAGAATAGAATTTTGTAGAGTTTTCATATGTCCTTGGCAGTTACACTGGTTATTAGAACTCTCCTGATTTGCCAACGCTTCGAGTTGATCAGAAACCTTTGCTATTTCAGATTTGTTTTTTTCACAGTATGGTTTCAAACTATCAAACTTTTTTCCAACTTTTGTTACTTCTGTTTTGTTTTTATCACAGTCCGATTTCAAGTTGTCAAATAAGTTTCCAACTCCTTGTACGCTATTTTCGACTTCTGTAATTTTCGCCTGACAATTTATTATGTTTTTTTCAACTGAAACTACGCGACTGCTTAGTGAGGTAATAATAGTTTTTATCTCGTCGAACTTTCCTACGCTCTTTTCGACACCTTGCAGTCTAACATCTATACTTGAGACAAGTTTCAAAATCGTATTCAAAAGAACACTGATATTGGTGTTATCGTCCGCTTCGTCAACGATTTTCCTACTTTGTTGTAAAAGTTTCCTAGTTTCGCCTAAAGACATATTTGAATGTGTATTGTAAATGTTACTCGCTAATCAGTATACTAACGGAATACAATATCGACAGTAAGGTCCAAAGTCCAGCTTGATCACAGGTAACGCAGTTCTCCACAGTTCGTTGCACATGGCTAATCAAAGTAAAAGTTCGGCCAAGGTCCCAATGAGCACAATTAACTGATGTCTATTTATGATAAAGGGGAGAGTTACTTCAGTTCTAAAACATATTTCTAAATTTCTGTCTTTAAATTTCTACATAACAAAGTTTCCAATATACGATATAAAGTTTCTCACCGGATTTTGGAAATTCCTTAATTAGATAATCCATACTTATTTCAACATTTCTGATGGAGCAAATGAATAACAACTTATCCCAAAAGGGGACATAACTAAAAAAAAAAAACTCGAAGTCCACAAGTAATTTTTAATGAATAAAGTGGAAAGTAAGTATTTAAAATAATATTTTATGGAAATAACAAACAAAAATCAGTATATCAGCACATATATTTAATATCAAACTTTATAATTTAAAAATAATTAGGATATATTTTAACATCTATCATTATGAAAATGAAATAGGATATTATAAGCATATATATTTTTATATCATACATCATGAAAATAAATTAAAGATATTATAGGCACAGATATTTTTTTTATCATACTTTATCAAAATAACCAAAAACAATCAGTAACACAATCACATTACAAATTGCTAAAAATACAATTGTCTTAGATTTTGGATAACAATGTCCGATTTAGAAATCATAGAAATTATGATAATTCTAAATTTATAAATAAATATTATTAAAAACTTTTGAATTTAGATTTTAAGAAAATTGCTTAATTGCATGAGTATCATATAATATTTTAAATCCATACCTTTTAGAAAGATTGTTTATTTAAACATTATATTTTCATCTTTTTTATTTACAGATTTTTGTGTAATTTTACCAGATTTTTATCTTATATAAAAATTTTAACAAAAATTTAATTATTTTTTTTTTGAAGTTATTAAATTTTAACAGACTTATTGATATTCTTATATTTTTAGATTGTTTTTTGTTTTTGCTTTTTTAATAATTGTTTATTTAAATTATTCTAAAATTTTATATTTTCATCTTTTTTATTTACAGATTTTTGTGGAATTTTACCAGATTTTTATTCTATATATAAATTTTTACAAAAGTTTAATTATTTTTTTTTCAAATTATTAAATTTTAACAGACTTATTCTTATATTTTTTAAGATTGTTTTTTGTTTTGTTTTTTTTAAATAATAAATTTCACTTTTGAGACCTGCATTTCCAATGTTACTTACCTGTAACTGTCATTAATTGCTATATAAACACCTGTAATATAATGTTTGTTGGCATACCTTGAATATGATATTTCAAAATGTTGGCATAGGTTGAAGACACCCTCATGGACACATTATCTAGTTTAAATATATATTGAAGAATGCAAAGAGCTTGACTTGCATGCTTTTTATTCAAGCAAGAGACACTGTTGGAATTTAAAGTTCACCTTGATTTCACAAGGCTATTTTCCATTGTTATTTCCAATCATCCTTTTATTACATGTCATCTTCTTTGATACTTAAATGAGAAGTCATATGCCAATAGTATATTTGCATGGGGAGCACATGTTCTTATTTTTGTTTACAGTTTTAGGCTGTTCTTTAACTCCCCTAGAAATTACACATATAAAAACAAATATTTAACATAAGACACCTAATGGGCAACTTTTTTTTATCTATGGATGAACAATTCTAAAAGTTACTGTCAGAGTTCGTAGAAACATATAAAATATATATGTGAAGAAAAAAGAAAAGAAAACATTAAAATGGATTTTTTTTCTAGGTGGTCAATAGCATTTAAATGGACTTATACAACATTAAAAAACCGCATCGGTATTGTAATTTAGATAGCGTGCTCTTCTCGAATGCGTTAGGTCGTGGGTTCTATAGCCCCCATAAGCAAACCAAACACTATAAACTTCTCCGCTAAGCACGCAGCATTAAGAATACAGAGCAAAAACTGGTTGGCTCGGAATCAGGATAATGTGTCCGAGTAGGGCGACATGTCTATCCACGGACAGTTGTTTCAGTGAGCTAGTACTATAAAAATCCAACTAAAAAACGTGTTGGTCTAGTACAAAGCGGACCTCATCATCATCTCATTGAAAATTAACTTGTTCTCGCCATGATATAGCTGCAAAATTGCTGAGTTGGCGTTAAACAACAATCACTTAGTTACTTTTATAACATTAAAATTGAACTGTGCGTGAAAGGGGATTCTTCTGTCCGCCTTAAAGGGAAATAACTCCTGTAAGATGCATAATTTAAGAATCAAACTCGGAAATGTGCAAATGGTCTATTACCAGGGAATTCCCTCTGGAAAAGAATAGTAGTACCACATAAGGATTGTGACACCTAAGAAAAAGTATGAAAGTGACTTTCTATAATGATAAAATATGTAAAAAAGATAATCTTAATACCCAATCGTTTTTTACTGATCACTTGTATCTTAAGCATGTCCACAATCTGTGGTGTACTTGTTATAGATTGTTCTGAAATTGGACTAGACTCACACTCCATCTACCGGTTGGCTACTTAATTGGAGAAGAGTTGTGTGGGCCAGAACTGACCCCGTCCCCTCTTTTACAGCCAACGGATGTTGTGACTTGTTTTTCTTTATTATTATTTAATATACTATATTTAAGATTTCTTTGTAACTTTCACTATGTTTTTATTGTCAACATAGCGAAATTGTTATGACCTTTATTTATAGAGAGGGGATACCCTTGTATCACTCCGTCTGATTCATCAGGCGTATGAATTCGAGATCACTTATTACGATCCTTGAGTTCTTTGCTCAGTTGCCAGTGGACTGCAACATGGTGGAAACATAGCGGAAATCAAAGATTATGTTTTAAATGTTAAGTTTATTATTGAAGTATTAATTGTACTGTTGGTTCCAATGGGATTCACAATGGGATTCACTAATGATGTTAATAATAAAGGTTTAATGTACTGATAATAAGTCTTCCTTTGGTAAAATAATGACGGCACAGTTGTTTATCGAGTATACACTGTATTGCCGCAGCATTTGCAGATTTGTAATTTTCCCAGCACTATATTTATATTTCTCATGGACTTTATGATGTATTTCCCAAGCAAAATCCATTCAATATTAATTATTTTCCATCTTAAATTGGTAACTACTAAAAATGAAATCGCCGGAAAACTTGAAATGAACTTTACATCCGGAAATTGTCCGGTATTGTTTTGTCGTTTATTACCAATAATAACTGGTGCCTGGTTTAAAACACGTTGTAATTTTATTTATGCTCCTGAGGATTTCATAATTCGTTACAAAAAACATAATTTTCGCGAGATTTTTGACTGAATGAATTCATATGGCTAAAGTGAGTATGACCACTAGAACAATGATAAAACCTGTGATGCAAATTTTGCGTAATCAAACAAAGGGAAGAGTTTTAAATGGTGGAATTGGAAAGCAATGTCGACAAAAATTTCATCATTGTGCAAACACGACTAGGAGAGCATTAGAATTAAAGGGACTTTCTTCGGGTTTAGAGAAAAAATCTTTACAAAAGTTTCCATTAACAATAAACCCTTGCAGACATATAAGTCAGGAAAAATCTGGACCCATTTCTGCCGAAAAAAGGGGGGTATCGAATGAAGCTGGCAAATCTGGGAGCATTCTAGAAAAAATGAAAGATCCTCCTACTGCTAATCCGATGGCATCAGAATCAAGACCAATAAATCCAGCAGCTTCAAAAGAAGTCAAATTGTTTTATTTTGACACATTACGTCTAGCAAACAAATTTCAAAGTCAGGGATTTACACAACAGCAATCCTTTTGTATGGTAGAAGCTTTTATTGATGTACTGAATACATCAATTGAACACCATACTAAAAACATGGTTACAAAACCACAGCAAGAAATAATGGTCCAACAACTTGTAGCCCAAATAGGATCTGTGAAGAAAGATATGGTCATTTTAGAGAAGAGTGAGTTTACAATGTTAAGAAATGAAACAGAGAAACAAACGGCAGAAATCAAACAGATGAAGTCTCTTATCAAAGATGAAATTTCAAAATTACAAGGAAATGTAAAGTTGGATGTTAATCTTGAAAGGAGTCGTGCAGTCGAGGCACATGCAGAGAATGAAAAACAACTACAAATTTTACGTAACAAGATAGATACTGATGTTGCAAATTTAAGAACGACATATGAACAATATAGAAATGATGTAATGAAATTTGCGAGTGGAACAGTGATATCATGTGCAGCTATTATGCTTGGTGCACTAAGATTAATGTCATAAGGCCAAAAGCGTTTCCACTTCCATGCAGACCTTAATTTTTAGTCTCTACATAAAGTTTTATTGCCATTTTTGGACAAACAATGTTAAAGTCATATTCTTGTCTTGTATAAACCTATACTAGGTAAAAATTAAAATAATAAAATGTTTTGCATACCTACCTCGCCTATATTTTTCAAGCATGTTAGTGGAAGCGCATGTATTTTTTGGCCTAATACATCATAACATGAAGCAAAAAAGTCAAGTTTTAGAAATATGTGATATTTATTTATTTTAGTACAAAATTCAAACATGTATTTTTCAAAGTTCTTGTAAAAATGTGTAGAGTCCTTGACCCTGGTTACAATTCAAATCTCATATTTTGTGGACACAATTCACTTGCCATTTTTTATTCATGTTCATATGCAGGCCAAAAGCATTTCCACTTCCATGCAGACCTTAATTTTTAGTCCCTACATAAAGTTTTATTGCCATTTTTGGACAAACAATGTTAAAGTCATATTCTTGTCTTGTATAAACCTATACTAGGTAAAAATTAAAATAATAAAATGTTTTGCATACCTACCTCGCCTATATTTTTCAAGCATGTTAGTGGAAGCGCATGTATTTTTTGGCCTAATACATCATAACATGAAGCAAAAAAGTCAAGTTTTAGAAATATGTGATATTTATTTATTTTAGTACAAAATTCAAACATGTATTTTTCAAAGTTCTTGTAAAAATGTGTAGAGTCCTTGACCCTGGTTACAATTCAAATCTCATATTTTGTGGACACAATTCACTTGCCATTTTTTATTCATGTTCATATGCAGGCCAAAAGCGTTTCCACTTCCATGCAGACCTTAATTTTTAGTCCCTACATAAAGTTTTATTGCCATTTTTGGACAAACAATGTTAAAGTCATATTCTTGTCTTGTATAAACCTATACTAGGTAAAAATTAAAATAATAAAATGTTTTGCATACCTACCTCGCCTATATTTTTCAAGCATGTTAGTGGAAGCGCATGTATTTTTTGGCCTAATACATCATAACATGAAGCAAAAAAGTCAAGTTTTAGAAATATTATGTAATATTTATTTATTTTAGTACAAAATTCAAACATGTATTTTTCAAAGTTCTTGTAAAAATGTGTAGAGTCCTTGACCCTGGTTACAATTCAAATCTCATATTTTGTGGACACAATTCACTTGCCATTTTTTATTCATGTTCATATGCTAGCCTTTATGTTTGTTCAAAATACATAAATATTTTCACACTTTATTGCTCTTGGTTGTATAATTAAAATATTCTCCCAAGTAGTAAGGACCCAATATTATCATATGGCAGATTGCCTTTTGATATTGACAATACAATCAGTATCTAGCACAGCTACAATTTGTGAGTTTTATTTCTGCTCTTGGTGTGGGTTACTCAGTATAACACTTGTTTATGTATATATTGCAATGATGTAGCTGAAGCATTGTTGTAATTGAGATTGCACATCCAAAATCAAAATCTCATTGCTTTACTATAAAGAGATTTAACTTGTTGAATATAATTTATGCTTTTTATTATTCACTAAAGATGTGAAAATATTTGTGCGAGATGACCTACATACCAATTATGAAATGTACTGTTATTCCTTCCGAAAAATTTGTCTAAAACATTTTTGTGGAGGGAGTCTGCAGTCTAAGGTGATGGGGGGATGTAGACTGCATTACAATGTGATCGGTTGATATATAAAGACTACAATATACTATGTAATATTCTCATCTAGATCAGATAGAGATTTGCTCAATTTAGAACACAAACTGGTAACAATCATCGCACAAAATGACCCAAATCCCTATATACAGTACAGCTGACAGCATACACTGATAAATGCTGAGCATTTAAAAGGCTCAGCATTCAATGCTGAGGTTTTATTGGGGGTCGTAAATCATGGGCTGATGATCAGTTTTATTACCCTCACCTGTACAGATGGTCAGCAATTGAATAAACAATATGATCATAATGATTTCCAGGTAGATGTACCTGATTCAATAGGTGTTAGTAAAATTAATCTGAGCATGTATATATATGTGATTTGTTACACTTGTGACTTTTTATTTAGTGGAAATATTTACATAATAAATTTTCTATTTTACAATGTAGCAATGTTTTCATAATTCTAAAATTGAATTAAAATTTCTTTGTTTTTCAATTGAATTGTTTTGTTAAAATTTCAATTATTATCTGTATTTTAAAATTTAAAAGTAAATTATTTGAAAATATTTGCATGTATACAATAGATGTGTATCTATTCTTTTTTTAACCATTTGTTTGTTGTCTTTTTTTTATTTTTTTTATTTGTGTTTGTACTAACAAAAACAGTAAATTATTTAAAAAAAAGTTTAATTCAAAATTCATGAATATTTATGAAAAAGAAATTTATAGTAATTTAATTTTAACCATTGAACATTTCACATTTTATTAAAAAAAAAAGTCTGTATTTAATTTAGGAATCTAGTTGAATATGTGTGTGTGTGTGTGGGTTTCTTTTTCATTAGCCTAGACAGTATGTCTCTTTAAGGTCAATGTATGACATGAGATTGAATATGTGTGTGTGTGTGTGTGTGTTTCTTTTTCATTAGCCTAGACAGTATGTCTCTTTAAGGTCAATGTATGACATGAGAGTGAATAAGTGGCAAATTACAAGTGTCCATAAATCCTTCATTGATTGAGATTTTCTATGTTTACCATATCTATGTGTTAATATACAAAAAATACATAATTTGTCATTTTTTTTATATTGAAAAGAAAGTATTTATAATCAACTGGCATATTTTTTTTAATGTTTAAAATGTATGTGTAACAAAATAAGAATAAAAATGTGAAAAAAAAAAATGTTCAAGAAATGTCCTGAATAACAAAAAGAAAAGAAATTAATATTAATATAAAATGGTTTTAAAAAAAAATTGAAAAATTTGAAACATAGTAACAAGTATAATTTTGAAATTGGATTACATTTAATTGATTAAATTGATAAAGTAATTTAAATATATTATTCCTCTGCAAAAACAGATCAAATTAATTACAAAATAAAGAAATTAAAATTATAAATACATGTATCATAAAAGAACAACTATAACATTTTTGTCAAGGTTGAAAATAAACCTCTTAAATACATGACTAACATGTACACACATGCACATTACATAGAAAGAAAATTCTTAAAATGTTAAATCTAATCTTAATTAATTAATCTATTGATTAAAATAGCATCACAATTAATCTTGTTCTTCTTTGCCATATTTTCAGGTAAAAATTCTTATATATCCAACACAAAATTATGATTTCATTTCAATTATTTGTTTAAATTGTTAGCTGATGCTAATATCACAAAATATTAAATTTTGAAAATATTATTTTATTGACAAATTTTCAAGGTACAGTTAAATGTATTAAAGTCCTTTTTCTACACATCAAAATCACTGAAATCCAAATATGCCCATTTCCTGTTATGTAACACAAACAGGTGTATATATTTATCTGTAGATCACCTGTGAAATCAACAAGACACTACTGACCAGGTATTTTATGGCCCTGTTTATTACCTTGGGGTTAATTAGCAGACCATCAGCGAAAATGCTGAGCCTGGCTCAGCATGCAGATTATGCTCAGCATTTATCAGTGTATGCTGTTAGCTGTACTGTAACTCAGAGGTAGAGACCTGGCATATAATACATTTGTCCCATTCAACTTCATTCCTACTTTTTATAGGACTAGAAGGGCAAAACTTAAGCGGGCTGCCAAATTGTGACATTTCCCGGATCAAAAACGTGTCCTACGAACTTGTTCCGTAAACTACAAATTAGTGTTCACGAAAATACAAATATATCAAAAATAGCATATTTTAACTACATAGTTGTTCGCTCATTGTATTGAGATAAGTTTATTCTACTAAAAGACACAATCACACGCCAAACAGAAGACAAAATGTTAAATATACTGTTTCAGTACACGTACTGAATAATGACTGGATTGTGTTAACCACAAATCGAATATTCTATTTATACCAGGGATTTAGGTTACTTTGTTTGATGGTTGTTACTGAGCCTATGATTAAGAGTATTTGCTGCTGCTTGGTGTTTTCTCATAATGCTTGTCTTCCTCTATCACCAAATTTGTTGACCACATGACGAGTAGTATAAAGTTATTATTCAATGAATTACGGGTAATTCATTTTAATTAGTTTATTGTTTGGTGCTATAAATTATTTAGTTGGTTCATGTTATTTCAAGTAGGATAGTGAAACTGAAAACCATCATACATTTTATTTCGTGTATAATATGACCAAAAATCATTTTTAACTAGTCAATGTTTTTAAAACTTGTTCAACCAAAAATGCAAAAAACTTTTTCAATGCAAGATACTGGTATATTGCTTTTAGCATACATTTGTATGTGCCAGATTTTTGTTTGATACAAAGCTGTTTGTAGCCTATTTATAGTGCAATGAAATAAACATTTAGTTGTAATATATCTGTCTTAGTTGTTTTTTTATGCTGCTGAGATATTATTAACTGCTTCAAATTCATCCATTTTGGGACTACAATTACAAGCCACTGGTAATTCTATCATGACATGGGGTGGGGCTATTCTTGAGAAAAAACTAGCTTCCATCTAAAATATAATGAATATACTGGAAATCTGGTTATCAAGGGGTGAGTGTTAGGATCATATTATCTTGTTTTTATCTGCCTGGAGTGTATGGTGTCAGAGCCTACATTTCCATATGCATCTGTTGTCCTTGTCTATGTGTTTGGGAATTGCAATGACAATGATTTGATTTTTTTTGGTGTTTAACGCCACTCTCAGCAATATTTCAGCTATTTCATGGTGACCAATTTTAGTGGTGGAAGAAGTCGGAGAGAACCACTGACCATGGGCAAGCAACTGGTAAGCTTTATCACTTGCGGTTGCGAGCACCCTTTTTAGCTCACCTGGCCATAGGCCATGTGAGCTTTTGTCATGGGTAAGCGTCCGTTGTCCATCCGTTAGCTTTTCACATTTAAATCTTCTTCTCTGAAACCGCTGAACAGAAATCAGCCAAACTTGCCAGAAACGTTCACTGGATGGTCCTCTACCAGATTTGTGTTTTTGGTGCTGATTTGAAATCCAACATGGCTGCCAGGGTCCATAATGTGTTCTCATTGGCTGAAATTTTAAAAATCTTCTTGTCAGAAACCACTAAGTCAATTGAATTGTGACTTTGCAGGAATGATCATTGGGTGGTCCTGTACTAAAATTGTGAATCGTTTGCCGATCGGAAATTCAAGATGGCCGCCATGACTCGACTTAGTTTAACATTGGACCCTATGGGAATTTCACATTTTCATCTTTTTTTCTGAAACCACAAAATAGATTTGAACCAAACTTGGCAGAAATGTTCATTGGATGGTCATATACAAGATTTTTGTTTTTGGCGCTGATCGGAAATCCAACATGGCTGCCAGGGCCCATAATGTGTTCTGATTGGTCGAAATTTAAAAAATCTTTTTGTTAGAAACCACTAAGCCAATTGAATTGTGACTTTGCAGGAATGATCATTGGGTGGTCCTGTACTAAATTTGTGAATCGTTTGCCAATCGGAAATTCAAGATGGCCACCATGACTCGACTTAGTTTAACATTGGACCCTATGGGAATTTCACATTTTCATCTTTTTTTCTGAAACCACAAAACAGATTTGAACCAAACTTGGCAGAAATGTTCATTGGATGGTCATATACAAGATTTGTGTTTTTGGTGCTGATCGGAAATCCAACATGGCTGCCAGGGCCTATAATGTGTTCTGATTGGTCGAAATTTTAAAAATCTTGTTAGAAACCACTAAGCCAATTGAATTGTGGCTTTGCAGGAATGATCATTGGGTGGTCCTGTACTAAATTTGTGAATCGTTTGCTGATCGGAAATTCAAGATGGCCGCAATGACTCGACTTAATTTTAACATAGGACCCTATGGAAAAAATGTTTAAAAGTCTTCTCCTCTGAAACCAGTAAGTCAGTTTAAAGCAAACATGGGATGAATGGTCCTTAGGTGGTCAACTTTCAAAATTATGTCCTGTGACCCTGACCTCCATCCAAGATGGCAACCATCAGCGAACATAGTTTTAACATAGGACCCTATGGGAAATATATTTAAAAATCTTCTTCTCTGAAACCAGTAAGCCAATTTAAAGCAAACATGGTCCTTAAGTGGTCAATTTTCAAAATTGTGTCCAGTGACCCTGACCTCCATCCAAGATGGCCACCTTCAGCAGACATACTGTAGTTTTAACATAGGACCCTATGGGAAAAAATGTTTTAAAATCTTCTCCTCTGAAACTAGTAAGCCAATATAGCAGGTGTGAACCCACGCCGTATTGGTGATAGGCTTGTATGAGTTGTTAGGTAATCCAACTACCTAACTCATTGAGCCACCCGGGCCCTGCAATGACAATGAGTCTGTGTGCAGTTGTGGCTGTTTTAATTATATGACACTAGGTTTTGCATAAGTGCAAGTCCTGAAAATGCATGGGCAGTCGTGATCGTATGTTAGAAGGGTTTACAACTACCTATGCAATCTGTGCCTATCACCACTAAAGTTGGTAGTTCGAATTCCGCTCATGGCGCGGTGTACTCGATACAACATTATGTGATAAAATTTGTCAGTGACTTGTGGCAGGTCGGTGTTTTTTCTGGGTACTCCACCAATAAAAATGACTGCCAGGATATAACTGAAAATATTAATGGAAGTGGCATTTTATTTATACATCATAATCCTAACCCCATGCAGATTAGTGTGGATATAGTAAAGATACGGTGATCGAGACCAGTGTCTGTAGAATGTATATTATAACAGTCCAAGTGAGCTTTTCTGATCACTTTGCGTCCATCGCCATTTTGTTCTTCTTCACATTTTATTCTTCTTCAGCAAATAGAACGAAATAAAATTTCCAATAACGACCGTTGAAGGCTATGTAACGTCGGCGACGTCTTCGGTTAACGTCATATGTAAGGTAATGTCAGTTTTGCTATTGGTGTGTCCGACCCTGAAATAACAACTTATCATTTCTGATCAACACTTACCACAGATTTTTTTTTAATCCCTCGGGGGGCTCAACTATTCTAAAAAAAAAACACAAGGGAGGAATCTCAAATTTTCATACAAAACTTGTTTAAAATAGTATAGCAAATTAGCACTACTTACTATTTGTTACTAGGTAAGTATCGTATTTCTTCTATTGTTGACTATCAATCGTGGGTACTTCTTGTTCATTCAATGGTGTATCTCGTTGTGGTCAAGCGTGGGTATTTTCTGGTGCATCATGGGTGCTCCTCGGAACTCCTCGGCCCCCATCCCCCACGATTCACTACACTCTTCCCCGTTTTATCTTAAAGGACCTGGACTGCAGCCACTGGGAAACCCCAAGAAACAAGGGGCCATCCGGGATGTAATGATAAATCCAAAGATCACCCTAGGGCTCACAAGAGGCGGATAAAGCCTCCACAAGACCTAAGCTTCCGATATCCACGGGACAGCGTTTCTAGGAGTCACAAGACCAGCTAATTCTGTATGCTACACACCAACTATCTATTTTGATATCCCCTAAAAAAAACCTTCTCGTCACTATCCATAAAATCCTTGCCCCAAGAATTGTTAGATAATAAATATATTGTTGTAATGGGTGGATCAATTCAGAGATCCATTTATAAAGATTTGATTCGACCTCTTCAAGGAAATACTTTCCTAAATGACACTATGTCGAGGATGCCAAAACATTTTAAAATGAATGTGGATATATATATTGACACTTACGAAATGGATCTTAACTCTGAAAAGCCAACACTCAATCAATATGAAATGAACAAGCTAGAAGGAAATCAGAAGAGTGGTAAAAGTATTTTTGTTGCAAAACTTAATGAATGAGGGAAGCCAGAGAATGATTGCCTTGTATAAGCAGAAGGGCCCAAAAGCTAAGCCTTCAAGCAAAAGTAATTCTCCTACAAAATGGAATAAAAAGATGAGAGGCAACCAATGGAAAAATAAAAGACGTAGTCATGTTCCTACAGACACCAATCCACACCACCGAACACAACCATCAACAGCAAGGAGCCCACAATTCTCCTCCACAAAATCAACCCAGAAATTCACCTTTGCACCTTACTCAACTGTTCTCCACCCCCCCTTTCTGTTCCCTCCAATTCTCCCCCTCGGACCAATCTCACTACTTTCTCCGGTACAAAGCTCGTCCATTGGCAATACCTGCCCGGAGGACGTCCAATGGAGATTGGTCCCTCACCCGAGTGACCTCCTCTGCCACCCTGAACAAATGGGCCGGGTGGTTTATAGATCCGGCCACATCGGGGAGATGGGGGGAGTCAGACTCCAAGAGGAGCCTGTTTCCTGGAACGGCTTTGAGCCCCCGTCTCTGTCGGTCGCCAAACCCCTCACCATACTTGAAAAACCAAAGTATGTTCCGGGGTAGGCGTCCGACCAGAGCTTAATTGTAGCCGAATCCCCATTGAAGCAATGGAGATGAATACTCTGCAGGGTGTTAGGAACTCTCTCCTGCATTAAGCCCAATACCTCCCGGTACAACGTATCCGATGCCTGGGGACTTTCCCCCGAGGCCCGGATATGAAGCACCAGAGGCATATATGGGCGAGCAAGCGCTAACACCCATTGCAGAGTACTTTTCTGTATACCGAAGGGCTTAGCTCCCTCGCTACAGTCCATCCCCACCTCCCCCAAGGTAGTCACAGCAGGGGAGTCCATAAGCTTAGACAGGCGATCAAAATAGTCACCAAAGTCGCTGGCATGCTTTGGGTAAACTCCCACCGCTACAACCCATCCCTCGGGGAGATGCAACTTCTCTGGGTCTTTTGACCACGATTTGGGGTCACAGTAGACCCCCTCCCCACCAAGTTGATCTTCTGCTTAGGGGCGGGTGCCGGACACTGGGGTCCAGTCGAAGCCTCCGGAGAGACCTGTCCAGATGCATATGGGAATCCATAGCATCCGGAATCAGGACCGGAGACTCCATCCTGACTCGACTCTCCTCTTCCCGACGCCCTCCAGCCACTGACTGAGGGGCACCCCTACTAAAACCGACCAGATGAGGGGATGGCACTGGATTCAAACTAAAGACAGGCACCGGCCGAGGTGCCGAGAACCCACAAGCCTTCGTCGCCGAGGCTCGTGGTGTTACTCTCTGTCCCTCACCGGGGACTCTCCCAACTGAACCGCCATTGCTCATCCCCCCTTGGGACCAATCCATGGGTTCCTCCGGCTATACAACCTTAGGCCTTACAGCCGGAGGTTCCCCTGAACTACCAAATCCCCGACTACTGGCCAACGGGAACCGGAGGCTACACAGTGCATGAGCCCCAACAGCTCTATGAGGGCTCTCCAGTGTATTAATACAGCTGGAGAGTTAGGGGGTTCAAGGAGAATTCCGAGGGAATCTCCCATCCCCTTACCCTACACACTTCCCTCATAGCCGCCACCTCAACCGGCCCGGAGGAAGAAAAATAAGGGTAGAAGCCGGTATGGGCCTGGTCGTGCAGAGCGCCGTAAACGGCAGGCCCTCAGTCGTCAAGAATTCAAGGGGGGTCTGTGCATGGGGAGGTCGGAGGTGAACCGAAGTTATCCGGGAGCTCCTCCGGTGTGGGGTGTCCCATGGAGGGGTGTGGAGAGTAGGTCACTGACCTGCGGGGACACTGTGTGCAGGCACACATTCCCGAGGTTTTCCAGGACTTGGGTCACATGGGGGAGGATATTGGGAGGGTCAGGGCGTCTGCATTGCAGACGATCCTGAGAGTCCTGGGGGGATCGGGAGGGGGCCTGTTTGGCTACGCGGCAGGACTGCTGAGTGCCATCGGATGCCTGGAGGGTCAGTGTGAAGCCGGTTGAGGTGGCGGCTATGAGGGAAGTGTGTAGGGTAAGGGGATGGGAGATTCCCTCGGAATTCTCCTTGAACCCCCTAACTCTCCAGCTGTATTAATACACTGGAGAGCCCTCATAGAGCTGTTGGGGCTCATGCACTGTGTAGCCTCCGGTTCCCGTTGGCCAGTAGTCGGGGATTTGGTAGTTCAGGGGAACCTCCGGCTGTAAGGCCTAAGGTTGTATAGCCGGAGGAACCCATGGATTGGTCCCAAGGGGGGATGAGCAATGGCGGTTCAGTTGGGAGAGTCCCCGGTGAGGGACAGAGAGTAACACCACGAGCCTCGGCGACGAAGGCTTGTGGGTTCTCGGCACCTCGGCCGGTGCCTGTCTTTAGTTTGAATCCAGTGCCATCCCCTCATCTGGTCGGTTTTAGTAGGGGTGCCCCTCAGTCAGTGGCTGGAGGGCGTCGGGAAGAGGAGAGTCGAGTCAGGATGGAGTCTCCGGTCCTGATTCCGGATGCTATGGATTCCCATATGCATCTGGACAGGTCTCTCCGGAGGCTTCGACTGGACCCCAGTGTCCGGCACCCGCCCCTAAGCAGAAGATCAACTTGGTGGGGAGGGGGTCTACTGTGACCCCAAATCGTGGTCAAAAGACCCAGAGAAGTTGCATCTCCCCGAGGGATGGGTTGTAGCGGTGGGAGTTTACCCAAAGCATGCCAGCGACTTTGGTGACTATTTTGATCGCCTGTCTAATCTTATGGACTCCCCTGCTGTGACTACCTTGGGGGAGGTGGGGATGGACTGTAGCGAGGGAGCTAAGCCCTTCGGTATACAGAAAAGTACTCTGCAATGGGTGTTAGCGCTTGCTCGCCCATATATGCCTCTGGTGCTTCATATCCGGGCCTCGGGGGAAAGTCCCCAGGCATCGGATACGTTGTACCGGGAGGTATTGGGCTTAATGCAGGAGAGAGTTCCTAACACCCTGCAGAGTATTCATCTCCATTGCTTCAATGGGGATTCGGCTACAATTAAGCTCTGGTCGGACGCCTACCCCGGAACATACTTTGGTTTTTCAAGTATGGTGAGGGGTTTGGCGACCGACAGAGACGGGGGCTCAAAGCCGTTCCAGGAAACAGGCTCCTCTTGGAGTCTGACTCCCCCCATCTCCCCGATGTGGCCGGATCTATAAACCACCCGGCCCATTTGTTCAGGGTGGCAGAGGAGGTCACTCGGGTGAGGGACCAATCTCCATTGGACGTCCTCCGGGCAGGTATTGCCAATGGACGAGCTTTGTACCGGAGAAAGTAGTGAGATTGGTCCGAGGGGGAGAATTGGAGGGAACAGAAAGGGGGGGTGGAGAACAGTTGAGTAAGGTGCAAAGGTGAATTTCTGGGTTGATTTTGTGGAAGAGAATTGTGGGCTCCTTGCTGTTGATGGTTGTGTTCGGTGGTGTGGATTGGTGTCTGTAGGAACATGACTACGTCTTTTATTTTTCCATTGGTTGCCTCTCATCTTTTTATTCCATTTTGTAGGAGAATTACTTTTGCTTGAAGGCTTAGCTTTTGGGCCCTTCTGCTTATACAAGGCAATCATTCTCTGGCTTCCCTCATTCATTAAGTTTTGCAACAAAAATACTTTTACCACTCTTCTGATTTCCTTCTAGCTTGTTCATTTCATATTGATTGAGTGTTGGCTTTTCAGAGTTAAGATCCATTTCGTAAGTGTCAATATATATATCCACATTCATTTTAAAATGTTTTGGCATCCTCGACATAGTGTCATTTAGGAAAGTATTTCCTTGAAGAGGTCGAATCAAATCTTTATAAATGGATCTCTGAATTGATCCACCCATTACAACAATATATTTATTATCTAACAATTCTTGGGGCAAGGATTTTATGGATAGTGACGAGAAGGTTTTTTTAAGGGGATATCAAAATAGATAGTTGGTGTGTAGCATACAGAATTAGCTGGTCTTGTGACTCCTAGAAACGCTGTCCCGTGGATATCGGAAGCTTAGGTCTTGTGGAGGCTTTATCCGCCTCTTGTGAGCCCTAGGGTGATCTTTGGATTTATCATTACATCCCGGATGGCCCCTTGTTTCTTGGGGTTTCCCAGTGGCTGCAGTCCAGGTCCTTTAAGATAAAACGGGGAAGAGTGTAGTGAATCGTGGGGGATGGGGGCCGAGGAGTTCCGAGGAGCACCCATGATGCACCAGAAAATACCCACGCTTGACCACAACGAGATACACCATTGAATGAACAAGAAGTACCCACGATTGATAGTCAACAATAGAAGAAATACGATACTTACCTAGTAACAAATAGTAAGTAGTGCTAATTTGCTATACTATTTTAAACAAGTTTTGTATGAAAATTTGAGATTCCTCCCTTGTGTTTTTTTTTTAGAATAGTTGAGCCCCCCGAGGGATTAAAAAAAAATCTGTGGTAAGTGTTGATCAGAAATGATAAGTTGTTATTTCAGGGTCGGACACACCAATAGCAAAACTGACATTACCTTACATATGACGTTAACCGAAGACGTCGCCGACGTTACATAGCCTTCAACGGTCGTTATTGGAAATTTTATTTCGTTCTATTTGCTGAAGAAGAATAAAATGTGAAGAAGAAAAAAATGGCGATGGACGCAAAGTGATCAGAAAAGCTCACTTGGACTGTTATAATATACATTCTACAGACACTGGTCTCGATCACCGTATCTTTACTATATCCACACTAATCTGCATGGGGTTAGGATTATGATGTATAAATAAAATGCCACTTCCATTAATATTTTCAGTTATATCCTGGCAGTCATTTTTATTGGTGGAGTACCCAGAAAAAACACCGACCTGCCACAAGTCACTGACAAATTTTATCACATAATGTTGTATCGAGTACACCGCGCCATGAGCGGAATTCGAACTACCAACTTTAGTGGTGATAGGCACAGATTGCATAGGTAGTTGTAAACCCTTCTAACATACGATCACGACTGCCCATGCATTTTCAGGACTTGCACTTATGCAAAACCTAGTGTCATATAATTAAAACAGCCACAACTGCACAGACTCATTGTCATTGCAGGGCCCGGGTGGCTCAATGAGTTAGGTAGTTGGATTACCTAACAACTCATACAAGCCTATCACCAATACGGCGTGGGTTCACACCTGCTATATTGGCTTACTAGTTTCAGAGGAGAAGATTTTAAAACATTTTTTCCCATAGGGTCCTATGTTAAAACTACAGTATGTCTGCTGAAGGTGGCCATCTTGGATGGAGGTCAGGGTCACTGGACACAATTTTGAAAATTGACCACTTAAGGACCATCCATGCCATGTTTGCTTTAAATTGGCTTACTGGTTTCAGAGAAGAAGATTTTTAAATATATTTCCCATAGGGTCCTATGTTAAAACTATGTTCGCTGATGGTTGCCATCTTGGATGGAGGTCGGGGTCACAGGACATAATTTTGAAAGTTGACCACCTAAGGACCATTCATCCCATGTTTGCTTTAAACTGACTTACTGGTTTCAGAGGAGAAGACTTTTAAACATTTTTTCCATAGGGTCCAATGTTAAACTAAGTCGAGTCATGGTGGCCATCTTGAATTTCCGATTGGCAAACGATTCACAAATTTAGTACAGGACCACCCAATGATCATTCCTGCAAAGTCACAATTCAATTGGCTTAGTGGTTTCTAACAAAAAGATTTTTTAAATTTCGACCAATCAGAACACATTATGGGCCCTGGCAGCCATGTTGGATTTCCGATCAGCGCCAAAAACAAAAATCTTGTATATGACCATCCAATGAACATTTCTGCCAAGTTTGGTTCAAATCTGTTTTGTGGTTTCAGAAAAAAAGATGAAAATGTGAAATTCCCATAGGGTCCAATGTTAAACTAAGTCGAGTCATGGCGGCCATCTTGAATTTCCGATCGGCAAACGATTCACAATTTTAGTACAGGACCACCCAATGATCATTCCTGCAAAGTCACAATTCAATTGACTTAGTGGTTTCTGACAAGAAGATTTTTAAAATTTCAGCCAATCAGAACACATTATGGACCCTGGCAGCCATGTTGGATTTCAAATCAGCACCAAAAACACAAATCTGGTAGAGGACCATCCAGTGAACGTTTCTGGCAAGTTTGGCTGATTTCTGTTCAGCGGTTTCAGAGAAGAAGATTTAAATGTGAAAAGCTAACGGATGGACAACGGACGCTTACCCATGACAAAAGCTCACATGGCCTATGGCCAGGTGAGCTAAAAAGGGTGCACTCGACTCGCAACCGCAAGTGATAAAGCTTACCAGTTGCTTGCCCATGGTCAGTGGTTCTCTCCGACTTCTTCCACCACTAAAATTGGTCGCCATGAAATAGCTGAAATATTGCTGAGAGTGGCGTTAAACACCAAAAAAAATCAAATCATTGTCATTGCAATTCCCAAACACATAGACAAGGACAACAGATGCATATGGAAATGTAGGCTCTGACACCATACACTCCAGGCAGATAAAAACAAGATAATATGATCCTAACACTCACCCCTTGATAACCAGATTTCCAGTATATTCATTATATTTTAGATGGAAGCTAGTTTTTTCTCAAGAATAGCCCCACCCCGTGTCATGATAGAATTACCAGTGGCTTGTAATTGTAGTCCCAAAATGGATGAATTTGAAGCAGTTAATAATATCTCAGCAGCTTAAAAAAACAACTAAGACAGATATATTACAACTAAATGTTTATTTCATTGCACTATAAATAGGCTACAAACAGCTTTGTATCAAACAAAAATCTGGCACATACAAATGTATGCTAAAAGCAATATACCAGTATCTTGCATTGAAAAAGTTTTTTGCATTTTTGGTTGAACAAGTTTTAAAAACATTGACTAGTTAAAAATGATTTTTGGTCATATTATACACGAAATAAAATGTATGATGGTTTTCAGTTTCACTATCCTACTTGAAATAACATGAACCAACTAAATAATTTATAGCACCAAACAATAAACTAATTAAAATGAATTACCCGTAATTCATTGAATAATAACTTTATACTACTCGTCATGTGGTCAACAAATTTGGTGATAGAGGAAGACAAGCATTATGAGAAAACACCAAGCAGCAGCAAATACTCTTAATCATAGGCTCAGTAACAACCATCAAACAAAGTAACCTAAATCCCTGGTATAAATAGAATATTCGATTTGTGGTTAACACAATCCAGTCATTATTCAGTACGTGTACTGAAACAGTATATTTAACATTTTGTCTTCTGTTTGGCGTGTGATTGTGTCTTTTAGTAGAATAAACTTATCTCAATACAATGAGCGAACAACTATGTAGTTAAATTACGCTATTTTTTTATATATTTATATTTTCGTGAACACTAATTTGTAGTTTACGGAACAAGTTCGTAGGACACGTTTTTGATCCGGGAAATGTCACAATTTGGCAGCCCGCTTAAGTTTTGCCCTTCTAGTCCTATAAAAAGTAGGAATGAAGTTGAATGGGACAAATGTATTATATGCCAGGTCTCTACCTCTGAGTTACAGTACAGCTGACAGCATACACTGATAAATGCTGAGCATAATCTGCATGCTGAGCCAGGCTCAGCATTTTCGCTGATGGTCTGCTAATTAACCCCAAGGTAATAAACAGGGCCATAAAATACCTGGTCAGTAGTGTCTTGTTGATTTCACAGGTGATCTACAGGTAAATATATACACCTGTTTGTGTTACATAACAGGAAATGGGCATATTTGGATTTCAGTGATTTTGATGTGTAGAAAAAGGACTTTAATACATTTAACTGTACCTTGAAAATTTGTCAATAAAATAATATTTTCAAAATTTAATATTTTGTGATATTAGCATCAGCTAACAATTTAAACAAATAATTGAAATGACATCATAATTTTGTGTTGGATATATAAGAATTTTTACCTGAAAATATGGCAAAGAAGAACAAGATTAATTGTGATGCTATTTTAATCAATAGATTAATTAATTAAGATTAGATTTAACATTTTAAGAATTTTCTTTCTATGTAATGTGCATGTGTGTACATGTTAGTCATGTATTTAAGAGGTTTATTTTCAACCTTGACAAAAATGTTATAGTTGTTCTTTTATGATACATGTATTTAAAATTTTAAGTTTTTTATTTTGTAATTAATTTGATCTGTTTTTTGCAGAGGAATAATATATTTAAATTACTTTATCAATTTAATCAATTAAATGTAATCCAATTTCAAAATTATACTTGTTACTATGTTTCAAATTTTTCGATTTTTTTTAAAACCATTTTATCCAAGGTAATATTAATTTCTTTTCTTTTTGTTATTCAGGACATTTCTTGAACATTTTTGTATTCTTATTTTGTTACACATACATTTTAAACAATTAAAAAAATATGCCAGTTGATTATAAATACATTCTTTTCAATATAAAAAAAATGACAAATTAAGTATTTTTTGTATATTAACACATAGATATGGTAAACATAGAAAATCTCAATCAATGAAGGATTTATGGACACTTGTAATTTGCCACTTATTCACTCTCATGTCATACATTGACCTTAAAGAGACATACTGTCTAGGCTAATGAAAAAGAAACACACAAACACACACATATTCAACTAGATTCCTAAATTAAATACAGACTTTTTTTTTAATAAAATGTGAAATGTTCAATGGTTAAAATTAAATTACTATAAATTTCTTTTTCATAAATAAAATACAGATAATAATTGAAATTTTAACAAAACAATTCAATTGAAAAACAAAGAAATTTTAATTCAATTTTAGAATTATGAAAACATTGCTACATTGTAAAATAGAAAATTTATTATGTAAATATTTCCACTAAATAAAAAGTCACAAGTGTAACAAATCACACATATATACATGCTCAGATTAATTTTACTAACACCTATTGAATCAGGTACATCTACCTGGAAATCATTATGATCATATTGTTTATTCAATTGCTGACCATCTGTACAGGTGAGGGTAATAAAACTGATCATCAGCCCATGATTTACGACCCTCCGCTAGTCACCGGAAACGCCTACTAGAATAGCCATGGGGCGCAAAAACAGTATATTCATGACTCTAATAAAAATAAAACTGTTATATCTATTGATGCATGTCATATGTTAAATACCAATAAGAATATCCATTGTATACCTTCAACCCCTTGTATTGAGTGTAAATGTGATCCATGTGTATGTTATCTAAGTATATGCGATTATTATTCTGCGCTTGAAAATGAGACACTGTATTTCGAACATTTATTTCAATATTATAATAACCGAGTAATTATCAGTAGTGAAAACAAACCTTTAAATTTTATTAAAGGCTCTGATATGCATTTACACTCAATTACAGGTACATGTAGTACAAAGGATAACGGAGTTGAGAGGCATAATCAATCAGTTAGTAATTTTGATGAAAAAGCGAGCGATAACCCTGACATACCCCTAGGTGACAATGGTAGTATGAATAACACTTCTGACATCAATAGATTCAGATTATGAAGGTGTTGCGTCCCTTTCAAATAGTTCTGTATATAATAATGTAAATAGTAACGATAATTTATTGCGAATCGTATGTTTGAATTGCTGTGGAATCAAAACGAGGCTACAGTATCCCGAATTTAGAACCTTAATACAGAGTTATGATATAGTCTGTTTTGTGGAGACAAAAACTGACGATATAGATATAATAACTTTACCAGGTTACAAGTTTGTCATGAAAAATAGGAAAAAATTTACAAAAAACCGTTCGGGTGGTATCATGGTAGGTTTTAAAGATAATTTAGCAAAACATGTGGTTCAAATGTAGTGAGCAACTCTTTAAAACAGATCAGCCCGTATTTTTTGGTGTTGTATATATACCACCAGAGTATACCAAATACTCATCCGAAGACGCTTTTAGTGAATTGCAACAGGAATACTTGTCTTTTTCAAATAAATCTAAATATATATGTCTTTTGGGGGACTTTAACGCGAGGACGGCAACTGACACTGATTTTGTTGATTTGATCAAAAACCGATATGTTGATGATTATATTACTGACTTTGTTGACAATTTTACAAACGTACTGAATGATTTGAAAATGCCACTCAACAGAATTAGTATGGATAAATCTAAAAATAAGTTTGGTAATCTATTGTTAAATTTTTGTAAAGGAAATAGTATGTTTATAGTTAATGGAAGAGTGGGTAATGATAAAAATATTGGTAGATTTACATGTAGAAATGCTAGCGTTGTTGATTATTGTATTACTAGTCCTGAACTTCTAAAATTATTTTTTGACTTTGATATTCTAGAAAGTAGTAAATTGTTTTCAGATGTCCACGCACCACTACACATTTTATTATCTGTTAACTTAAACAATAATGATAGCAATAGTAATACTGTTAGGAAAACTAATCACTCGAAAACTAAAATAAAATCATGGGAAAATGAGAAGGTAACAGATTTTCAAGAAAACATAGACGAAGAAAAATTACATACTTTCGAACAGAAACTTTCACGTTGGCAAAATGAAATTGGTGTCACAGATCAAGCAATAATACTCATTGTTAGAGGACCTTGGTAATATCTTCACAGGTTCTGCCAAGAAAACATTTGGAACATTTAATTGTAAAAACATTGATAGTAAAATTAACAAGAATAAAAATGGTCAAAATCAAAAACCTTGGTTTGACCAAGACTGTAAATTTGCCAGACAAAAATATCGAAAATCTAAGAGACGTTATAAGTTGAATAACACTATAAGAAATCGTTCAATTATGATCGATGATGAAAAGGGTTATAAGAAAGTTATGGATGAAAAGTATAAAATTTACTGTAAAAAAATTTCAGATGATTTAAAAAATGCCTCAAGAGATAATCCCAAACATTTCTGGAAAATATTAGGTGGACATAAGAGAAAACAACAACCAAATATTGAAATCAATACCTTATATGAATTTTTTAAAGATTTAAATACGAAAGGACTCGATGAACAACAGTCAACGACACTACAAAATGAACTTCCAAATGACTCTAATGTACATATTAATGGGTACATTTCTCAGAATGAAATTTTCAAACGTATAAAAAATTTAAAGAATAATAAAGCTTGTGGGGAAGATGAAATTATAAATGAGTACATTAAATCCACATCAAATCGTTTCATTCATATTTATGAAAAACTTTTTAATATAATTTTTGACACAGGTGTATTACCTCAAAGTTGGTTAAATGGGATTATTAAGCCAATTTATAAAAACAAAGGCGATGTTAAAGACCCAATGAATTATAGACCAATCACAATAGTTAGTTGTTTGGGGAAACTGTTTACTGCAATACTGAATGCAAGATTAAATGATTATACTGAAGAATTCATGATACTTAAAGAAAATCAAAGTGGTTTCAGGCAAAGTTATTCAACACTAGATAATATTTTCTCTATATTTACACTATTTCAAATCTTAAAGTCAAAAAAGAAGAAATTATATTGTGCATTTATTGATTTTGAAAAAGCCTTTGACAGAGTATGGAGAGATGGCCTTTTTCACAAATTATTACTTAACAACATAAATGGTAAAATGTATAATATTATATTCAATATGTATACCAGTGTTAAGTCATGTATCTCATATAAAAATCACACTACAGGATATTTTAACTGTGAAATTGGAGTTAGACAAGGGGAAAACCTGTCACCTTTTCTTTTTTCATTGTTTCTTAATGATCTAGAAGAATTTTTGCTGACAAAAGATATAGTTGGTTTAAAAGGTATCACCGACGAGTTAGAAACTGAACTTGAAATTTATCTAAAAATATTTGTAATGTTATATGCCGATGACACAATTTTATTAGCTGAATCAGCTGAAGATCTTCAAGTACAATTAAATGCTTTTGGTGAATATTGTGACAATTGGAAAATGAAGGTGAATGTGAACAAAACAAAAATAATGGTATTTGGATTTGGAAAACTACGACAAAATCTCAAATTCACCTATAAAAACGTTGATATCGAAATAGTCAAACAATTTAATTATTTAGGGGTAATTTTTACAAAAACATGTAATTTTGATGTTACTAAAAAGCATCTTTCTGACAAAGCGCTTAAGGCAATGTACGAAGTTCTTAAAATGGGAAGGTTATATAAATTATCAGTGAAAATCCAGCTAGATCTCTTTGATAAAATGATAAAACCAATTCTCTTATATGGTTGCGAGGTCTGGGGATTTGGCAAAAATGAAGTACTAGAACGAGTTCACTTGAAATTCTGCAAAATACTTTTAAATTTAAAGTCCTCTACTCCAAACTATATGGTTTATGGTGAGCTAGGCAGGTATCCAATTGATATTGATATAAAAGTAAGGACAATTTCATACTGGGCAAGACTTTTAAGTGGTAAGCAGGCTAAATTTTCAAATGTATTTTATAGGCTTTCTAAAAATTTGAATGAAAATGGTGATACTAATTTAAATTGGGTTTATTTTATCAGAACAATTCTAAATGAGTGTGGATTTACATATATATGGGAAACAGAAAATGTTAATAATAAAGAATGGTTAAAATGTGTTGTGAAACAGCGATTGATAGATCAGTTTGTACAGAATTGGCAAACATCTCTGTCATATTCTTCAAAAGCATTAAATTATAGGATTTTTAAAACCAAATTCGAATTCGAGGAATATTTCAATATTTTAAATATAGGTGATGCAATCAGACTGTGTAGATTTAGGACAACAAATCACTATCTACCGATTGAAACCGGTAGATGGAGAAATATTGATAGAGAAAACAGGTACTGTAATTTATGTAATTGTCAGAAATTAGGCGATGAATACCACTATGTTTTAGAGTGTTCCTCTTTAAACGATAAACGCAAACAGCTTCTTCCAAAATATTTTATGAAAAGACATAATGTTGTCAAATTCTTTGAACTTCTATCTACCAAAAAACAATCGCTGTTACGAAAATTATGTATATTTATCAAACATATCAATAAGATCTTTTGTACTCCTGGCTTACCCACTGTTGTTCCTTAACCTATGTATATTTTGTAAAAAGTCTTGTTATGTTATTATTATGTTGTTATTTTTCTCTGTACCATTGTATTTGGCTGTATGAGAATAAAGATATATATAATAAAACCTCAGCATTGAATGCTGAGCCTTTTAAATGCTCAGCATTTATCAGTGTATGCTGTCAGCTGTACTGTATATAGGGATTTGGGTCATTTTGTGCAATGATTGTAACCAATTTGTGTTCTAAATTGAGCAAATCTCTATCTGATCTAGATGAGAATATTACATAGTATATTGTAGTCTTTATATATCAACCGATCACATTGTAATGCAGTCTACATCCCCCCACCACCTTAGACTGCAGACTCCCTCCACACAAAAATGTTTTAGACAAATTTTTCGGAAGGAATAACAGTACATTTCATAATTGGTATGTAGGTCATCTCGCACAAATATTTTCACATCTTTAGTGAATAATAAAAAGCATAAATTATATTCAACAAGTTAAATCTCTTTATAGTAAAGCAATGAGATTTTGATTTTGGATGTGCAATCTCAATTACAACAATGCTTCAGCTACATCATTGCAATATATACATAAACAAGTGTTATACTGAGTAACCCACACCAAGAGCAGAAATAAAACTCACAAATTGTAGCTGTGCTAGATACTGATTGTATTGTCAATATCAAAAGGCAATCTACCATATGATAATATTGGGTCCTTACTACTTGGGAGAATATTTTAATTATACAACCAAGAGCAATAAAGTGTGAAAATATTTATGTATTTTGGACAAACATAAAGGCTAGCATATGAACATGAATAAAAAATGGCAAGTGAATTGTGTCCACAAAATATGAGATTTGAATTGTAACCAGGGTCAAGGACTCTACACATTTTTACAAGAACTTTGAAAAATACATGTTTGAATTTTGTACTAAAATAAATAAATATCACATAATATTTCTAAAACTTGACTTTTTTGCTTCATGTTATGATGTATTAGGCCAAAAAATACATGCGCTTCCACTAACATGCTTGAAAAATATAGGCGAGGTAGGTATGCAAAACATTTTATTATTTTAATTTTTACCTAGTATAGGTTTATACAAGACAAGAATATGACTTTAACATTGTTTGTCCAAAAATGGCAATAAAACTTTATGTAGGGACTAAAAATTAAGGTCTGCATGGAAGTGGAAACGCTTTTGGCCTTATGACATTAATCTTAGCACACCAAGCATAATAGCTGCACATGATATCACTGTTCCACTCGCAAATTTCATTACATCATTTCTATATTGTTCATATGTCGTTCTTAAATTTGCAACATCAGTATCTATCTTGTTACATAAAATTTGTAGTTGTTTTTCATTCTCTGCATGTGCCTCGACTGCACGACTCCTTTCAAGATTAACATCCAACTTTACATTTCCTTGTAATTTTGAAATTTCATCTTTGATAAGAGACTTCATCTGTTTGATTTCTGCCGTTTGTTTCTCTGTTTCATTTCTTAACATTGTAAACTCACTCTTCTCTAAAATGACCATATCTTTCTTCACAGATCCTATTTGGGCTACAAGTTGTTGGACCATTATTTCTTGCTGTGGTTTTGTAACCATGTTTTTAGTATGGTGTTCAATTGATGTATTCAGTACATCAATAAAAGCTTCTACCATACAAAAGGATTGCTGTTGTGTAAATCCCTGACTTTGAAATTTGTTTGCTAGACGTAATGTGTCAAAATAAAACAATTTGACTTCTTTTGAAGCTGCTGGATTTATTGGTCTTGATTCTGATGCCATCGGATTAGCAGTAGGAGGATCTTTCATTTTTTCTAGAATGCTCCCAGATTTGCCAGCTTCATTCGATACCCCCCTTTTTTCGGCAGAAATGGGTTCAGATTTTTCCGGACTTATATGTCTGCAAGGGTTTATTGTTAATGGAAACTTTTGTAAAGATTTTTTCTCTAAACCCGAAGAAAGTCCCTTTAATTCTAATGCTCTCCTAGTCGTGTTTGCACAATGATGAAATTTTTGTCGACATTGCTTTCCAATTCCACCATTTAAAACTCTTCCCTTTGTTTGATTACGCAAAATTTGCATCACAGGTTTTATCATTGTTCTAGTGGTCATACTCACTTTAGCCATATGAATTCATTCAGTCAAAAATCTCGCGAAAATTATGTTTTTTGTAACGAATTATGAAATCCTCAGGAGCATAAATAAAATTACAACGTGTTTTAAACCAGGCACCAGTTATTATTGGTAATAAACGACAAAACAATACCGGACAATTTCCGGATGTAAAGTTCATTTCAAGTTTTCCGGCGATTTCATTTTTAGTAGTTACCAATTTAAGATGGAAAATAATTAATATTGAATGGATTTTGCTTGGGAAATACATCATAAAGTCCATGAGAAATATAAATATAGTGCTGGGAAAATTACAAATCTGCAAATGCTGCGGCAATACAGTGTATACTCGATAAACAACTGTGCCGTCATAATTTTACCAAAGGAAGACTTATTATCAGTACATTAAACCTTTATTATTAACATCATTAGTGAATCCCATTGGAACCAACAGTCCAATTAATACTTCAATAATAAACTTAACATTTAAAACATAATCTTTGATTTCCGCTATGTTTCCACCATGTTGCAGTCCACTGGCAACTGAGCAAAGAACTCAAGGATCGTAATAAGTGATCTCGAATTCATACGCCTGATGAATCAGACGGAGTGATACAAGGGTATCCCCTCTCTATAAATAAAGGTCATAACAATTTCGCTATGTTGACAATAAAAACATAGTGAAAGTTACAAAGAAATCTTAAATATAGTATATTAAATAATAATAAAGAAAAACAAGTCACAACATCCGTTGGCTGTAAAAGAGGGGACGGGGTCAGTTCTGGCCCACACAACTCTTCTCCAATTAAGTAGCCAACCGGTAGATGGAGTGTGAGTCTAGTCCAATTTCAGAACAATCTATAACAAGTACACCACAGATTGTGGACATGCTTAAGATACAAGTGATCAGTAAAAAACGATTGGGTATTAAGATTATCTTTTTTACATATTTTATCATTATAGAAAGTCACTTTCATACTTTTTCTTAGGTGTCACAATCCTTATGTGGTACTACTATTCTTTTCCAGAGGGAATTCCCTGGTAATAGACCATTTGCACATTTCCGAGTTTGATTCTTAAATTATGCATCTTACAGGAGTTATTTCCCTTTAAGGCGGACAGAAGAATCCCCTTTCACGCACAGTTCAATTTTAATGTTATAAAAGTAACTAAGTGATTGTTGTTTAACGCCAACTCAGCAATTTTGCAGCTATATCATGGCGAGAACAAGTTAATTTTCAATGAGATGATGATGAGGTCCGCTTTGTACTAGACCAACACGTTTTTTAGTTGGATTTTTATAGTACTAGCTCACTGAAACAACCGTCCGTGGATAGACATGTCGCCCTACTCGGACACATTATCCTGATTCCGAGCCAACCAGTTTTTGCTCTGCATTCTTAATGCTGCGTGCTTAGCGGAGAAGTTTATAGTGTTTGGTTTGCTTATGGGGACTATAGAACCCACGACCTAACGCATTCGAGAAGAGCACGCTATCTAAATTACAATACCGATGCGGTTTTTTAATGTTGTATAAGTCCATTTAAATGCTATTGACCACCTAGAACAAAAATCCATTTTAATGTTTTCTTTTCTTTTTTCTTCACATATATATTTTATATGTTTCTACGAACTCTGACAGTAACTTTTAGAATTGTTCATCCATAGATAAAAAAAAGTTGCCCATTAGGTGTCTTATGTTAAATATTTGTTTTTATATGTGTAATTTCTAGGGGAGTTAAAGAACAGCCTAAAACTGTAAACAAAAATAAGAACATGTGCTCCCCATGCAAATATACTATTGGCATATGACTTCTCATTTAAATATCAAAGAAGATGACATGTATTAAAAGGATGATTGGAAATAACAATGGAAAATAGCCTTGTGAAATCAAGGTGAACTTTAAATTCCAACAGTGCCTCTTGCTTGAATAAAAAGCATGCAAGTCAAGCTCTTTGCATTCTTCAATATATATTTAACTAGATAATGTGTCCATGAGGGTGTCTTCAACCTATGCCAACATTTTGAAATATCATATTCAAGGTATGCCAACAAACATTATATTACAGGTGTTTATATAGCAATTAATGACAGTTACAGGTAAGTAACATTGGAAATGCAGGTCTCAAAAGTGAAATTTATTATTTAAAAAAAAACAAAAAACAAACAATCTTAAAAAATATTAGAATAAGTCTGTTAAAATTTAATAATTTGAAAAAAAAATAATTAAACTTTTGTAAAAATTTATATATAAAATAAAAATCTGGTAAAATTCCACAAAAATCTGTAAATAAAAAAGATGAAAAATATAAAATTTTAGAATAATTTAAATAAACAATTATTAAAAAAGCAAAAACAAAAAACAATCTAAAAATATAAGAATATCAATAAGTCTGTTAAAATTTAATAACTTCAAAAAAAAAATAATTAAATTTTTGTTAAAATTTTTATATAAGATAAAAATCTGGTAAAATTACACAAAAATCTGTAAATAAAAAAGATGAAAATATAATGTTTAAATAAACAATCTTTCTAAAAGGTATGGATTTAAAATATTATATGATACTCATGCAATTAAGCAATTTTCTTAAAATCTAAATTCAAAAGTTTTTAATAATATTTATTTATAAATTTAGAATTATCATAATTTCTATGATTTCTAAATCGGACATTGTTATCCAAAATCTAAGACAATTGTATTTTTAGCAATTTGTAATGTGATTGTGTTACTGATTGTTTTTGGTTATTTTGATAAAGTATGATAAAAAAAATATCTGTGCCTATAATATCTTTAATTTATTTTCATGATGTATGATATAAAAATATATATGCTTATAATATCCTATTTCATTTTCATAATGATAGATGTTAAAATATATCC
This sequence comes from Bathymodiolus brooksi, assembly GCA_963680875.1. Classification (NCBI taxonomy): domain Eukaryota; kingdom Metazoa; phylum Mollusca; class Bivalvia; order Mytilida; family Modiolidae; genus Bathymodiolus; species Bathymodiolus brooksi. The sequence continues at coordinate 80,932,731 of OY804584.1, forward strand.
TAATTATTTTTAAATTATAAAGTTTGATATTAAATATATGTGCTGATATACTGATTTTTGTTTGTTATTTCCATAAAATATTATTTTAAATACTTACTTTCCACCTTATTCATTAAAAATTACTTGTGGACTTCCAGTTCTTTTTTTTTTTTTTTTTTTTTCTTTTTTTTTTTTTTTTTTAGTTATGCCCCTTTTGGGATAAGTTGTTATTCATTTGCTCCATCAGAAATGCTGAAATAAGTATGGATTATATAATTAAGGAATTTCCAAAATCCGGTGAGATACTTTATATCGTATATTGGAAACTTTGTTATGTAGAAATTTAAAGACAGAAATTTAGAAATATGTTTTAGAACTGAAGTAACTCTCCCCTTTATCATAAATAGACATCAGTTAATTGTGCTCATTGGGACCTTGGCCGAACTTTTACTTTGATTAGCCATGTGCAACGAACTGTGGAGAACTGCGTTACCTGTGATCAAGCTGGACTTTGGACCTTGCTGTCGATATTGTATTCCGTTAGTATACTGATTAGCGAGTAACATTTACAATACACATTCAAATATGTCTTTAGGCGAAACTAGGAAACTTTTACAACAAAGTAGGAAAATCGTTGACGAAGCGGACGATAACACCAATATCAGTGTTCTTTTGAATACGATTTTGAAACTTGTCTCAAGTATAGATGTTAGACTGCAAGGTGTCGAAAAGAGCGTAGGAAAGTTCGACGAGATAAAAACTATTATTACCTCACTAAGCAGTCGCGTAGTTTCAGTTGAAAAAAACATAATAAATTGTCAGGCGAAAATTACAGAAGTCGAAAATAGCGTACAAGGAGTTGGAAACTTATTTGACAACTTGAAATCGGACTGTGATAAAAACAAAACAGAAGTAACAAAAGTTGGAAAAAAGTTTGATAGTTTGAAACCGTACTGTGAAAAAAACAAATCTGAAATAGCAAAGGTTTCTGATCAACTCGAAGCGTTGGCAAATCAGGAGAGTTCTAATAACCAGTCAGGCGCGTAGCTCCCTATACGCCAACACGCAGTTGCGTGCACATTGGCGTGCTGAAAAAAAAATAAAGACCAAAGGAAAAAAAAAAAAAGGAATAATAAAAATTAAAAAAAAATGGAAAACAAAGTCTCGTTGTGGCTTTTTGGGAAAATTCAATGTCATAAAAATTGCGGCATTTCAAATTTTATTCAAATGACGTTACGGTCGTATCATTAGTATGAGTTACATCCGTCATCGTTTCTGGTATATATACATGTACGTGACCTTTCCGGCGTTGAATGACAACATGACGTCGAAACGTGAAAAGGCTCAAAGGAAAACAATTGACAGTTTCTTCACTAAACCTGTTTCAACAGAAACGAAAGATTCCTCAGACAAAATTGCTTCAACAGGAGAACCTATTTCCAAAGAGTCTTTGCCAGAAAGAATTTATGACAGTGAACATGCAAGCTCAGTTTCGACCGTAACTAGCAAAGACAGCGACCCTCCGTACCCAGATATATCAAGTCTGCAAGATTCCAAATTGCAGATGACAGATGTCAAGATGCAATTATTAACAGCCAACTGGAAAGATGTGAATGAGTTTGACTTCCCGGCAAGGTACACAGTAATATAACGATTCGTATACATGTAACCATCCTGAGAAATCCAGGGGTGTCTCCGTCGCGTACGCTTCATGATGATGGAGTATGCGACCGAGGCACCCCTGGGTTTCCGAGGATGACATTAATTAATTTATAATTTTTTTTTCCGTCCTAGGTAGTTTAAAGCAATCTTCTAGTCCTAATCTATATGCATTCAAGTATAATTTATGAAGTGGCAGAAATACTGTCAATATGGTCAACACACATAAGAAACGATATGCCTAACAAATTAATACCCGAAAAATTAGAATTTATTAAAACAGTAACCTATAATCTGATAAGGCGTCGATGTCTCGTATCGGCAGATGTTGAGGTCCTATACGTTTTCTTTTAAATGTGTCCGTCCGTCCGTCTGTTCGTCAAAAGTTGTTTTGAGATGTTAAGCCTGATTACTCCAAAAGTATACAACCTGCATCAATGAAATTTAATGCAGTTTGTTCACCAACATCATATCTTATTTTCAGAAATGTCCAAATCCAATAATTCGGTTAAATCTTTATTTTTAACTGAAAACACAACTTTTGAGAATTAAAGTTTAAGCGATTATTTTTCCAAATTATATACCTACGTTTACACTTGTTCTCTATCATATAAAGATGTACGTATCCAATTCTCAAGAAATTAAAATTCGTGTTGAATTGCACTGAATACGTCGAGGGGGGGGGGGGGGGGGGCGATGGCCGAGTGGTTAAGGTCTCGGACTTTAAACACCACTGTGGGTTCTAATCCAGCATGTGTCAAGGTTCCGGGAACCTACCGTAGCTCGTGGGTTTCACCGATTTTCCTTAGTGGAAAAGGAAGATCGGGCTTTCCTCCCACACAAATCCTGGCGACCGTGCTTGACCCGAAAGGGTAGTCACGGTCGTTTAACACTCTCTGTCATCATCACTGAACGCGTCAGTCTACTCAGAGTATATAGATCTCAATTCTTCAAAATGTGTAAAGCGTTTCCCATAATGGAATAGCTCATGAATGTTGACTAAATTTACGCAAATATTAATATGATTTTCAGCATTTTATGTTAGAATTTATAGTAAGAAATAATTTCTGTTTGTCAGATGTTCGGGTTTAGCTCACCTAGCCTATTACCATCACTAGACGTCCGTCGTCCGTCCGTCTGTTAACTTAAAAAAACCTTCTCCTCTGAATGTACTGAAGGCATTGGAATTACTAAATTAGGTCCAATTGTCCTAAGGGCATCTTGTATTTGCAACTTGCTGAATTTTTGTCTCATATTCATATCTTAAAAAGTATACTTTGAATGGCAAAAATATTCAGTTCATGAAGTTCTTCAAAAAAGCGGCATTAGGGTAGAATTTGTATGATGATGGCCATTTTTAATTTATAATGACCGGCTGGCGTCATGACTTAATTAAAAAAAAATCAAAGTGCTCTGATTTCAAACGAACATTCACATATAAAGTTGTTATGTCCCTCCCACGTATGTGGCTGGGACATATAGTGTTACCCTTATCCGTCCATCCGTACGTACCTACGTCCGTCTGTCTGTCACACTTTGGTTAAGTTCTTGATTTAGGCACATATCTCGGAAAGTATACATGGTATAGTAATGATACTTCACCTGTGGAAGCATCTTGAGTAGTGTTCCACGGTCCAATAACTTTCAAGTCACTTTGACTTATAGTTTCCGCTTGATTGACTGGTTAAATTCTTGGTTTAGGTTCATATCTTGGAAAATATTGGTATAGTGATGATACTTCACTTGTGGAAGGATCTAGGGTAGTGTTCCACTGTCCAATAACTTTCAGGTCACTTTGATCAATATTGTCAAAGGCGATTTGTTTGGGTAGACAACTGTCATTGAACTACGGTACAGTACAGTACAGTACTGGGTAGGCTTCAATTTTACTACGGGTAGGCCATATTTTTGCAAATTTTACGAAAATAAGGCCTACCCGTGGTAACATCTTCGATAACACCGGGCTCCCATAAGTTATTTCTTAATTTTGAAAGCAAATCAGGCGACACATGTGTGAAGATCGCGCAACTGACGAAGTATATTTATGCGACCATAAAATTGAGGTAACCTGGGCCATAATTATTTTAGTAACTAAATCTTCCTCATTCTTTACAGGGAAATAGGTAAACATCGACGTGGTCTTTCGGCAAAATGGTTGTTGGAATGTAGTTGGATGCGCTATTCAGTTTCTGAGGACGCGTTATACTGTGGCCCTTGTGTAATTTTTGGTCGAAATGAAGCAAAGGAGAAACTATTTATTAATAAAGTTACAGATTGGTCCAATTTGTCTTGCTTCGTAAAGCGCCATCTCAGGGAAGGTTCGCCACATTTTAATTACCAGGCAATGGCAGATAACTTTGTGCACATCAATTCTAAGGATTCCGCTGATGAAGCGATCATATACAAACTTTCAGAATTCAAAAAGACACAAGTTCTTAAAAATCGTCATGTTCTATCGAAAATCATTGAGACACTGTTGCTATGTGGAAAACAAAATATTGCAATACGTGGACACATACCCCAGCTCAGTAACTTCATGGCAATTTTAAACTCAAAGGCAAGGCACAGGGTGACGACATTTTGACTGACCATTTAACAAACAGTAGTAGAAGGGCAAAATATACATCCCCCGATATTCAAAACGAAATAATAAACATCATCGGAAATCAAATTCGCACTTCGATAGTTGAAAGCTGCAACAACAGTAAGTTTTTCACATTGATTGCAGATGAAACAACTGATACATCTACCCGTGAACAGGTTTCTGTCTGTCTTCGTTACTTGGAAAGGGACCCTATCAGTAATAAAATATCTATTAAGGAAGACTTTCTTGATTTCATGATGGCCACAAGCACTACAGGTGAACATTTGGCGGAACTTTTGATTGAAACTCTTAACAATGCAGGTATCAATACAATGAATATGAGGGCACAAGGCTATGACGGGGCCGCCAATATGTCTGGAAAATATAATGGGGTTCAAGCAAGAATACTTCAAATTGTTCCAGGTGCCATGTACGTTCACTGTAAATCTCACTGCTTGAATTTGGCCATAGTCCATAGTTGCAAGGATACATCAGTTAGAAATGTAATGTCAACCGTGCAGGAAGTTGCCTTTTCGTTCGATTATTCATCGAAAAAGCTACAAGCATTTTACCAAGAGTTAGACTCCGATGCAACTACAAAGGAAAATATGGACAAGCGGACCAAACTGCGCACACTTTGCGAAACGCGATGGACGAGTCAAGCCGACGCACTGTACACATTTAAAACATCATTTCCTGTAGTGGTTCATGCGTTGGAACGATTACAAGGACTAGGAGATGACAAAGCCGGACAATACCTTGCATCTATTACCAGATTTGAATTTGTTATAGCTCTGGTAGTATCAGAACACATTTTACAGAGTACGGTGTATCTGTCGAAATTCCTGCAAGGTATCGAATGTGACCTGCTGGAGGATACAAAAGAATGTAAAACTGTCATTGAGTTGTTACGAGCTGAACGACTCGATAAATCAGTTTGGGATGAATTGTATCAATCGGCATTAGATTTATCAGAACCTTTCGATATCGTTGAAAATATGCCGAGGCGATGTGGAAGACAGACTACCAGAGCCAATCACCCTGCAGACACGCCAAAACAGTACTGGAAAGTTTCTTTGTACATTGCGTTTATAGACCACATGATAATGGAATTGGAGTCGCGTCTGATAAAATAAGAAAATCGCTTCTTTGCACAGTATCTGCTTCCTCGTGTTATAGGAAATATTACGAACGAACAAATCGCGACATTGTATGAGACATACCAGACTGACCTGACATGCAATTTAGACGAATTCAAGAGGTGAGGTCGTTCGATGGCGAACACGCTGGAGTATAACACCTCGCGATCAGATGCCAACTTCACTTTGTGAGACACTTGATGCGGTAAACCCGGTGTTATATCCTTCTATAGATACCATTTTGTGTATCATGTTGACAATGCCAGTAACAAGTGCTACCGCAGAGCGATTGTTCAGTGTACTACGTCGGTTGAAGACATATGTACGATCAACAATGAAAAACGATAGGTTGTCATCGCTAGCATTAATGCATATCCATCGCGATTTCAGTGTGGATTTAGACAAAATTATGGAGAAGTTCGTGTCTGCTAAGACACGAAGAACAGATTTTGGGCAATTCTAATTAAATTCTGTCTAACTAAATCATGAAATCAATGTGTTGCTTATGTATTCAATTTACCCCTGAAAACACCTAAGAACGCACCATTTTGCATCAAGTGAAAAAAAAAACCCAGACCCCCCTTTCCAGGTTTGGTTGCTTGCACTCCAAAAAAGGCTAGCTACGCCCCTGCCAGTGTAACTGCCAAGGACATATGAAAACTCTACAAAATTCTATTCTCGATCTCCAATGCCGATCCATGAAAAATAACCTGATATTTACCGGTTTGTATGAAGTAAGAGACGAAAATACAGAAGAACTTCTCAGACATTTTCTATACAAAGAAATTGGAATTGACTTCCGTATTGATTTCGGAAATGTGCATCGGTTTAGTCACAAACCGAGAGGGAAACGACCCATTGTGGCTAGATTCATACACTTCAATGACTTACAGTATGTGTTGAACAACGCTTACCGGCTCCGTAATACACCATACGGTATACGACAACAATTTCCCCGGGAAATTGAAGACAGGCGTAGGGAACTTTACCCTATTCAGAAAGAGGCAAAACGACAAGGTAAAAGGGTAGCACTAATCCGAGATCGACTGTATATAGAAAATGAATTGTATGTACCAGCTGAGGAAATTGATGAAGCTGGAGACTTTGATACACCGCTGCAACCGCATAATGTCTGGTCAACACCAAGAAACAGTGGAGATAGAAGACCACCAAAACGGCAACGAGTGAGCTTGACGACCCCTGAGCGAGGATAGGGGTGCCAAAGAGAACAATCCCAAATATTTCAAACTCTCTGTTTTGTTGATGAAGACTTTATTGTCATTAATAACAATAGTTTATATAAAAAAGATTGTATTACTTTTGATGATCATACTTCTGTTGATAATACTTTTGTTCATAATTCTTTTGCTGATAATATTGTTGTTGACAATACTTTTGTTGACAACACTTTTGTTTCTGATCAACAAGTTAACATTTTACTTTCAGATGATTCTATTGACTTATGTAATTACTCTAATGATAGCCAAAATAGTAGATCAAATATATGTAACTACAAGGCATGCAGTTACAAGCTGTAGTAGATACAGCAGCACAGGTCACACTGGTGTCCGAGGAATTCTACAAATCATTGGACCCTGCCCCGCCAATCCGTAAGGAAGTGGTTATGAACACAGCAGGAACGGTAATGCAGATGAATGGGTATATAGCCGGCCCTTTCCAAGTAGTCCTAGGGACACATCAATTCTCCGTAGAAATCTACGTGGCCCCAATAGAGGAGGATATGTTACTGGGCTTAGACTTTTTAGAGGCTAATGGGGTGTCCCTACATCTCAAAGAAAAGGAACTACAGATAGCAGGGGAGGTAATACACATGAGCTTAGGAACAGGAAGTCCTTTAGTTAACGAAAAGGAGACGGGGGTGTCCCTAGTCAAGGGGTGTAAGGTACCCCCTAATTCAGTCATGAGAGTGGGGGCACAGCTGAGTGAGTCTATGGCAGGGGAGTATATAGCAAAGGCAGCCACCAAGGGTGAGATATTAATACCTTGGACATTGCATAAGGGGGGTGACAATTCAGTGCTTTGTTTGATTAACCTATCCGATCACCATGTAGAATTGGAAAAGGGGTAAGTATTGGCCTATGCAAAAGAGGTGTGTTCGAAGGTGGAGCCCGTTGGAATATAAAAGGTAGAGGCTGCGGAACAGGGGGTCAAGATAATGGAAAACGGGAAATTCCCGAACAGTTGACTAACCTCTTTGAAAAATCCAAAGGGGAGCTGAATGGGCAGGAGCAGACACAGCTTAGTGAGTATTATGTGAGTTTGAAGATGTGTTTGCTAAGAGTGAGTTCGACTTGGGGAAATTTAATACAATCCAGCATGGGATTGACACTGGAACCAATCGCCCAGTAAAACAAAGAATTAGGCGTACACCCTTGGGGTTTGCGGGAGAAGAGGCCCAATTAAAGAAAATGTTGGGTGCGGGGGTGATCCGGCCATCAGTGTCTGAGTGGGCATCGGCTCCGGTTCTTATCCGGAAACGATGTGGGTCTGTGCGGTGGTGTGTGGATTACCGGGCCTTAAATGCTCTCACCACCAAGGATGTGTTCCCATTGCCCTTAGTGGACGAGTGTCTTGACACTTTAGCCGGGAATGTATGGTATTCCAAACTGGACGCCAATTCAGCATATTGGCAGGTGAAAATCAAACCTGAAGACTGCTCCAAAACAGCATTTATTACTAAATACGGGTTGCTTGAGTTCGTTAGAATGGCTTTTGGGTTATGTAACTCACCCGCCTCTTATGCGAGAGTCATCAACCTGGTGCTCAGGGATTTGAATTGGAAAGTGGTTCTGGCTTTCCTAGACGATATCCTGGTCCTGGGAAAGGATTTCGAGGGGCACCTGGCCAACCTAAGGGCGGTCTTGGTTAGGTTTAAGGAGTATGGGCTAAAAGTGAAGCCCAACAAATGTGAACTGTTTCAGAAGGAAGTGGAGTTCCTAGGTAGAGTAGTTGGACCTAGAGGAATGCACATCGGGCCAGGGTATATCAAAAACATAGAAAACTGGCCAAGGCCTAAGAATAAAAAGGAGGTGGAGAGGTTTTTGGGGTTCACCAACTATCATAGGGCCTTTATCGAAGAATACACTCAGATGTCACTTCCCCTTCAGGCCCTAACAGGGAAACGTACATATCAATGGGGAGAGGAACAAGAGAGGGCGTTTGATGACTTGATGAAAGCAATGGTGAGGGCACCAGTTCTAGCCCTGCCTAATGCGACTGATCCCTTTATACTGGACACTGATGCATCCGATAAATCTGTGGGGGCTGAATTGATTCAAATACAAGAGGGAGAAGAGAGGGCAGTACTAGTTAGCGTACGGGAGTCTTACGTTGACTCCGGAGCAACAAAAATACTGCACCACTCGAAAGGAATTATTAGCAATTATTAGGTTCTCTCGACAGTTTAGGCATTACTTGTTGGGGAGGCATTTCACGGTCAGGACAGACCATAACAGTCTGACCTGGCTGAAGAATTTTAAGGAGCCACAGGCTAGATGGTTAGAAGAACTTAGTCAGTTCAATATGGAAATACAGTATCGGCCAGGGAAGAAACATACGAATGCAGATGCCTTGTCAAGGATCCCTGGGGGGGGGGGGGGGGGGGGGGGAGCCAATGCAGATGCCTTGTCAAGGATCCCTGGGGGGGGAGCCATGTTCAGAGTTCAACCTAAGAGTGAAATTACAGGACTTGCCATGTGGGGGATGTCCCTACTGTACTCGAGCCCACTCAAACTGGTCCGGTTTTAACCAGGATGTAGATGACGTGGTTCCCTTGGCACATAAGCCTTGGGGTCAACCCGTGAGTGAGGGTCAAGACCAGACGGAGGAAGAAATGGGACCTATGGTGGCTGAGATCTGGGTCTCTACGGAGGAAGCGGGGAACAGACGCCCCCCTTCTCCTTGGTATATCCTGTCCCCTCAGTGATTTGTTGACTCAACCTTTGGGCCCACTATGGAACCTCTCGGTCCCGACACAACTTCAACCTATCGTAGTTGGCGGTGATTATCACCCGCTTCAACTTTATTTTATATAGATAGGGGGTCAACTTTTCAATTACCACTCCTGGGCTTTTCCACGAGGGACTCAATTTTCTAGTTTTTCCCTTAACGGTGGCAGTGTCCAACTGATACACCAAATCCCCCAGTTTTAACTCTCTGACCCTCACCTTAACGTCGTAATCTCTCTTCATTCGTTTTTGTGCTTGTTTGAGAGTCTCCCTAGCCACCTTGTGGGCCCCTTCAATAGCGGTTTGCAACTCCCCTTCGTATTGGTCTCCTTCGGGCTGTCCGGTGTTTCCCGGACTCCCGAACATTAGTTCCGCAGGCAACCCAATCTCCTTACCCAGCATCATCATATTGGGTGTGTACCCTGTGCTTCTATTTACGGAGGACCTTAATGCCCCTGCCAACTGCGGTAGGTATTGATCCCAGCTCCGCTGATTTTTTCCAATGAAACACCGCACCGCCGCCATCAGTGTACGATTGCATCGCTCTACTTGTCCGTTCGCCGAGGGACGGTAAGGGGTCGTTCTCGATTTATGTATGTGAAGCAAGTCGCACATTTCCCTGAACAAAGAGGACTCAAAATTCCGCCCCTGGTCAGTAAATACTTGGAAAGGGCACCCAAATCTAGAAAATAATTGATTCACCGCGGCTCTTGCCGTCTCCTCTGCACTCTGAGAAGGCAAGGGGGTGCACTCTACCCACTTGGTAAATTGGTCGACCATCATTAAGATGTGTTCATTTCCTCTCAGTGCGAGGTAGCGGTTCAATGAAGTCTAAATGGACCCGTTCCATTGGCGATCCCGAATGATAGGATAACATTGGATGTCTAGCTGAGACCGTTGCCTTCTTATTTTGGTTACACTCCATACACACTTTCACGTAAGCCGACACATCCTTACTTATCCCCCTCCAATAATACCTAGACTTCACCTTCTCGACTGTCCTTTCTATGCCCTGATGTCCAGCTAGGGGGTATCGTGACAAAACTTCACGACTTGTTCCCTGAACTTCTTTGGGACAACCCTCCTTGCTGACTTCCCCTCATCCCCTTTCCTCCACAGGACCCCTTTTTCCAGGACAAAAACTTTCCTGTTTACCCAATAATACTTGCTTCTAGAGTCCCCTATGAACAATTCTCCTTCAGTGGGCTCCTCCCCTGTCTCCCTCCACCTGACTACCCAGACTAGTTCGGGGTCCACCCGCTGCTGTTCCTTCATTTCTTCCTCACCGGGGCCTTGAAAACTGATGCCCTCTGCCTCTCGAACTACTTGGACTCCCTTGATACTTTCCCATCGAAGTCTGTTCCCCGCTTCCTCCGTAGAGACCCAGATCTCAGCCACCATAGGTCCCATTTCTTCCTCCGTCTGGTCTTGACCCTCACTCACGGGTTGACCCCAAGGCTTATGTGCCAAGGGAACCACGTCATCTACATCCTGGTTAAAACCGGACCAGTTTGAGTGGGCTCAAGTACAGTAGGGACATCCCCCACATGGCAAGTCCTGTAATTTCACTCTTAGGTTGAACTCTGAACATGGCTCCCCCCCCCCCCCAGGGATCCTTGACAAGGCATCTGCATTCGTATGTTTCTTCCCTGGCCGATACTGTATTTCCATATTGAACTGACTAAGTTCTTCTAACCATCTAGCCTGTGGCTCCTTAAAATTCTTCAGCCAGGTCAGACTGTTATGGTCTGTCCTGACCGTGAAATGCCTCCCCAACAAGTAATGCCTAAACTGTCGAGAGAACCTAATAATTGCTAATAATTCCTTTCGAGTGGTGCAGTATTTTTGTTGCTCCGGAGTCAACGTAAGACTCCCGTACGCTAACTAGTACTGCCCTCTCTTCTCCCTCTTGTATTTGAATCAATTCAGCCCCCACAGATTTATCGGATGCATCAGTGTCCAGTATAAAGGGATCAGTCGCATTAGGCAGGGCTAGAACTGGTGCCCTCACCATTGCTTTCATCAAGTCATCAAACGCCCTCTCTTGTTCCTCTCCCCATTGATATGTACGTTTCCCTGTTAGGGCCTGAAGGGGAAGTGACATCTGAGTGTATTCTTCGATAAAGGCCCTATGATAGTTGGTGAACCCCAAAAACCTCTCCACCTCCTTTTTATTCTTAGGCCTTGGCCAGTTTTCTATGTTTTTGATATACCCTGGCCCGATGTGCATTCCTCTAGGTCCAACTACTCTACCTAGGAACTCCACTTCCTTCTGAAACAGTTCACATTTGTTGGGCTTCACTTTTAGCCCATACTCCTTAAACCTAACCAAGACCGCCCTTAGGTTGGCCAGGTGCCCCTCGAAATCCTTTCCCAGGACCAGGATATCGTCTAGGAAAGCCAGAACCACTTTCCAATTCAAATCCCTGAGCACCAGGTTGATGACTCTCGCATAAGAGGCGGGTGAGTTACATAACCCAAAAGCCATTCTAGCGAACTCAAGCAACCCGTATTTAGTAATAAATGCTGTTTTGGAGCAGTCTTCAGGTTTGATTTTCACCTGCCAATATGCTGAATTGGCGTCCAGTTTGGAATACCATACATTCCCGGCTAAAGTGTCAAGACACTCGTCCACTAAGGGCAATGGGAACACATCCTTGGTGGTGAGAGCATTTAAGGCCCGGTAATCCACACACCACCGCACAGACCCACATCGTTTCCGGAGCCGATGCCCACTCAGACACTGATGGCCGGAACACCCCCGCACCCAACATTTTCTTTAAATTTGACCTCTTCTCCCGCAAACCCCAAGGGTGTACGCCTAATTCTTTGTTTTACTGGGCGATTGGTTCCAGTGTCAATCCCATGCTGGATTGTATTAAATTTCCCCAAGTCGAACTCACTCTTAGCAAACACATCTTCAAACTCACATAATACTCACTAAGCTGTGTCTGCTCCTGCCCATTCAGCTCCCCTTTGGATTTTTCAAAGAGGTTAGTCAACTGTTCGGGAATTTCCCGTTTTCCATTATCTTGACCCCCTGTTCCGCAGCCTCTACCTTTTATATTCCAACGGGCTCCACCTTCGAACACACCTCTTTTGCATAGGCCAATACTTACCCCTTTTCCAATTCTACATGGTGATCGGATAGGTTAATCAAACAAAGCACTGGATTGTCACCCCCCTTATGCAATGTCCAAGGTATTAATATCTCACCCTTGGTGGCTGCCTTTGCTATATACTCCCCTGCCATAGACTCACTCAGCTGTGCCCCCACTCTCATGACTGAATTAGGGGGTACCTTACACCCCTTGACTAGGGACACCCCCGTCTCCTTTTCGTTAACTAAAGGACTTCCTGTTCCTAAGCTCATGTGTATTACCTCCCCTGCTATCTGTAGTTCCTTTTCTTTGAGATGTAGGGACACCCCATTAGCCTCTAAAAAGTCTAAGCCCAGTAACATATCCTCCTCTATTGGGGCCACGTAGATTTCTACGGAGAATTGATGTGTCCCTAGGACTACTTGGAAAGGGCCGGCTATATACCCATTCATCTGCATTACCGTTCCTGCTGTGTTCATAACCACTTCCTTACGGATTGGCGGGGCAGGGTCCAATGATTTGTAGAATTCCTCGGACACCAGTGTGACCTGTGCTGCTGTATCTACTACAGCTTGTAACTGCATGCCTTGTACCTCTACTGGGACCCTAAACATTACCCCATTTGATAGCTTGAGCACCGTTACTGCTCCCTCTTCTTCCTCATCAGTATCAACATCCCCTATATTATCCTCTGCCCCCTTCTCAACTTCCTCCATGGACTCGTCAGTGTCCCTACCTACTAGGTTGTTTTCCTCGTCTACTGACTCCTCACTTGAGGACATACCCCTGACTCGCAACTTCCTCTTTGACCCATCCCTCCGGACTACTGGAATCCGGAGGGTTCCCTAATTCCCTATTTACCCCCTGGAGATTATCCTGCTGATCCTTCTCCTCTATGTTCCATATGGGAGGTGATACCTTTATATCTACTTCTTCCCCCTCTTTTAATTCTTGGGGAATACACGTGGTGGGATATACACGTGGAGGTGTATACACGTGGGTGGGAACGGGGTACTTTCTTTGCCACGGGCAAGAAAAATAAAAAATTAAAGATTTCTAATCTTGTCTGCTAACCCTACAAGGGGGAGTTGTATTGGTGTCTTGACCTGATTCGCCAAAATATTGGTACCCATTTGAAGCTTAATAAATATATTTTTGATATTTCGATTCCATTTTGTCATCATCTTTACCTATCTGCAACTTTAAAGCAATACCTCACAGAATTTGCAAACTCCGAATCCTTGAACCATCATGTTTACATGTCAGTACGAGGCCGAATTCCTACGTGCGATTTGATTGGTCAGTTATTTTTAGGGTCAGGATTGCAAAGAAATAACCGACCAATCAAGACACCAATACAAAACTATTTTGAAAAGTGTTGTATGAAAATTTGTCTTTTGAGATTCCTCCCTTGTGTTTTTTTTTAAGAGTAGCCGAGGAATTAAAAAAAATCGTAGCAAGCCCCTGTGTACTTACCTGTCGGATGTCAGTGAGGCTAGTATTGCATACCTTCTCATAAGTCATGTCAGTGAGGCTAGTATTGCATACCTTCTCATAAGTCATGTCAGTGAGGCTAGTATTACATACCTTCTCATAAGTCATGTCAGTGAGGCTAGTATTACATACCTTCTCATAAGTCATGTCAGTGAGGCTAGTATTACATACCTTCTCATAAGTCATGTCAGTGAGGCTAGTATTGCATACCTTCTCATAAGTCATGTCAGTGAGGCTAGTATTGCATACCTTCTCATAAGTCATGTCAGTGAGGCTAGTATTACATACCTTCTCATAAGTCATGTCAGTGAGGCTAGTATTGCATACCTTCTCATAAGTCATGTCAGTGAGGCTAGTATTACATACCTTCTCATAAGTCATGTCAGTGAGGCTAGTATTACATACCTTCTCATAAGTCATGTCAGTGAGGCTAGTATTACATATCTTCTCATAAGTCATGTCAGTGAGGCTAGTATTGCATACCTTCTCATAAGTCATGTCAGTGAGGCTAGTATTACATACCTTCTCATAAGTCATGTCAGTGAGGCTAGTATTGCATACCTTCTCATAAGTCATGTCAGTGAGGCTAGTATTACATACCTTCTCATAAGTCATGTCAGTGAGGCTAGTATTACATACCTTCTCATAAGTCATGTCAGTGAGGCTAGTATTACATATCTTCTCATAAGTCATGTCAGTGAGGCTAGTATTGCATACCTTCTCATAAGTCATGTCAGTGAGGCTAGTATTACATACCTTCTCATAAGTCATGTCAGTGAGGCTAGTATTGCATACCTTCTCATAAGTCATGTCAGTGAGGCTAGTATTACATACCTTCTCATAAGTCATGTCAGTGAGGCTAGTATTACATACCTTCTCATAAGTCATGTCAGTGAGGCTAGTATTACATACCTTATCATAAGTCATGTCAGTGAAGCTAGTATTACATACCTTCTCATAAGTCATGTCAGTGAGGCTAGTATTGCATACCTTCTCATAAGTCATGTCAGTGAGGCTAGTATTACATACCTTCTCATAAGTCATGTCAGTGAGGCTAGTATTACATACCTTCTCATAGGTCATGTCAGTGAGGCTAGTATTGCATACCTTCTCATAAGTCATGTCAGTGAGGCTAGTATTGCATACCTTCTCATAAGTCATGTCAGTGAGGCTAGTATTGCATACCTTCTCATAAGTCGTCGGTAAGAAAGGTTTGTTGATACCAAAGTGGTAATCAGAAGCCGTAAATCGGAGAACAGACAACAGAATGGCCATAAGACAACAGAATGGCCATAAGACAACAGAATGGCCATAAGACAACAGAATGGCCATAAGACAACAGAATGGCCATAAGACAACAGAATGGCCATAAGACAACAGAATGGCCAAGAGAAAGAGAGCAAAGATACAAACAACGATCTACAAGACATACACATAAAACTAAAGATCGAGCAACACGAACGCCACTAAAAACTATTCTATAACTCTTTATTGAGGTGGGGCCTGTGTTTTCCCAAAGGTTTTAATTAATCTCGGCAAGTCCTGTTTAACGTCACATATGTGGTCACTGTGGCCAGTCTTGTACACCCACCATATATGTAAGTCGTCAGTGAGGGATATTTTCTGTCCCAGAATTTGTCACGCTGGTGTGTCATGTATACTTTCCAAAAAGCCATCAGTCAAGAGGATGTTGTATTTGTATTCCTTACTTCAAGTTTTCAAACGTGTGTAGTAGGGTTAGTAGCTGTACATGCTCGTCTCAAGAGCAATAATAAATAAGGAACATATAGTACCAAAACTAAAAGTAAACCATCTGCATGTTAACATTGAATACTTATAAGGGTAATAACAAAATTACCGAACTCCGAACAATCTTACAAAGGGAAAGTGAAAACTCATAATTATATAAACAGACAAAATCAGTCAACAACCGGAAAACTGTGAAAACCGTAATGACCCTGACTTGGTACAGATATTTCTAAAGAAATGGTGGGTTGAATCAGATTTTAAAGCGCCAAACCTCCCGCTTTCATTACGGTTCAAAGGTTCCGGCTGTCACTATAACAGTATTTATAACAATACTGGAACATAATAGGTAAAATAGTTGTCAAAGCAGTACCAAATTCAGTGAAGTAAATGTCAAAGATATTAAACTAATTACCTTGGTAAGGCAGTTAACGTACCACTGCATACACACACTAGTTACCTTGATTTACCTCATCACTGGCACGAACCCAGTTATCTTGGTAAACCTTGTCACTGACAGTAAAAAAAAGATGCCTTGGTAAACCTCACATCGAGTCACATTGGTAAATAACACCACTGATGAGTCAAAAACCAATTACCTATGTAACACTTATCGCCGACACAAAAACCAGTTACCTATGTAACACTTATCGCCGACACAAAAACCAGTTACCTATGTAACACTTATCGCCAACACAAAAACCAGTTACCTATGTAACACTTATCGCCGACACACACTCAGTTATCTTGGTGAAAATTGTCACTGACAGTAAAATACCTCTTACCTTGGTAAACCTAATCAGTGACACAACCATTTACCTTGATAAACATCGACACTGACAGTAAACATTCCAAGTTATCTGGCTAAACCTTTTCATTGACATTAAAAACCAATACTTTGGTAAACCTCACATCCAGTCTCAAGCAAATTACACTGGTTTACAACATCACCGAGTCATAAATCCATTATCTCGGTAAACAACAACACTGGTGGTCATAGAACCAGTATACCATTACAACTGAAAGTTTAAGTTTTGAAGGAAATCAGAATTCACGGTCACTGCCATATATTGTCTATTTCTTATGTGCGAGGTGGCTATTCAGTGGGTGATTGTTGTTTATAGCCAAATGAGCAATTTTCATCTATATCATGGCGAAAACAAGTTACATTCGATGAGATGATAATGATATCCTATTTGTACTAGAACAACACACTTATGGTTTTTTTTTATAGTGATAGTTCAGTAAAAAATAGAAATGTTGCTTCACTAGGACACATTATCTTGATTCCGAGCCAACCAGACTTTCTCTTTCTCCTTAATGATGCGTGCTTAGCGGAGAAGCAACAAATACAAATTTTATAGTCCTTGCATTTGGTTCGACCTGATTGGAGTTCGATCCGACGATCTACCGCACTCGAGGCGAACACGCTAATGAATGGTCAAGGAAGTGACAATAATATTATTTACAAAGAATGGAACACAAACAACGAAGGCTAAACACTTGAATCGCTCAATTTAAGGTGGTCCATACACTTCAGGTAAAATTTGATCTTCTCGTTTAATTTTCTTATTTTTTTGGCAGTGTGTTTGAATATATCCACTGTAATAAATATCAAAATTTTAACAAATTCCAACCAACAGACTCAGAGCTATAAATTCACTAGCCACATAGCAGCTTTTCTCTCTGGTTTTTATCACCGAGATGCTTGAAATCTGCATACAAACATCATATGATCAAAACGTTCAACTGATTTTAAAGAGTTATCTCCCTGTAGTGTATGGTACCCCTTAAAAAGAAATTATCTACAATTTAAATGTGCAGCGAAAAAAAATCAGAGCTGCGTTCTTTTTATAATATCGGCGGTCGAAGCATCGGAAACAAGTTTGAAAGAAGTCACATTAATGATGATTGTCGCGGCCAAGTTTAGTTTCAAATGGCCCAGTTGTTTCAAAGGAGAAGATTTTTTTTAAAGATAACGGACGACGGACTTCAAACTATGGCTGCATAAAAGTTGAGGAATGGCTATGCAGCCATTTTTGGGGAGAGTGGCTCTAGAACAGCAGTGGCATTATCCTACATATACATTTTGACCGTCTAATTGTGTTTTCCTACATAGTAAACTGGATTAATTTGACGACTCTTAAAAAAAAAAAAATTCTCTTTTTCTTTTTTGCTATTACCATGATTTTTTATCGAAAATCTGGCCGTTCACAGATTAAAGACTCACTTCTTAAACATGACGATTTTTATTAGAGATAAGACCAGGTCGTTATTTTTTTAATTCACTAAAATGTTCTGTGCACACGTTTGATTTTTTCCCTTCTGTGATACGGTAACCTTTGTTGAAGAAAATATTTTTCAGCCGTATTTTTTCTTTGTTAGCAGAACCGCTACATTGTAAAAATCGTGTAATTACAGAAATAATTATGTTGATTACTGGTTCTTATTGAAATGATAGAAACTAATTTTAATTTTAGATAAGTATCTTCGGATCATCAAAGTAGACGAATATGTATTCTAATTATAGCTAACAATACGATAACATGATTATCATGTGATCGTGAAAAAAAGCTACAATTGTTATTTATAATTTGTAATATTGCCTGGAGAACAATTTATCATAGAAATGGATGATGTTTGCCTTGAGGAAAACACATTTTTAACATATTTTTGAGATGTAAATATTTGAATTAGGGGTGTTCACTTGTTATTTATTTTATTATTTTTTTTTTTTTTATTATTTATCATTATTATTTGTTGCTCATTTTAATATAGGAATTTACTTCAAAATCACAAACTATTTATATTATATGTGCTAGTTTATTTTAATCGGTTTTAAGAGTAATTTAGTAGATGAAGATTATTATGAATTGTACCATATAACCTGTCAATATACATGTATAATAAGAAAACATCTGAGTTATTTTTCTATACAATTGACAGTGGGGAGATGGACAAAAAATTATTAGAGAAAACAGGTTCTGTCATTTATGTTCAAGAAGAGAATTGGGAGACCAGTATCACTATATTTTTTAATGTACTGAATTTATTAATGAAAGAAAACTTTATTTTGATTTTGTCCATATAAATAGACATAATATCATTAAATATAATAACCTGATGTCTTCTAAGTCTATATATACTTTAAGTAAACTCTGTAAATTGATCAGAATGGTAAACAAGAGGATATGTCCTCTAGGTTGATCCACTTCTGTTCACAATTTGTTTAATTATGTATTACATGTATTTATTTCTTATTTAATTGTGTTATTTGTCATCTCTGTACCTCTGTAAATTGTTTATGAGAAATAGAAATAATCTAGTCTACCATAAATGATTTTCATATTCAGCAAAATCTAGTGTACAATTCTTATATTTACCTGTTTAAGCCTGCCACCTTCTAGTGCCTGTCCCAAACAAAGGACTGGATTTCAAACGCCATAATTATGTCGTGGTCTTTTTTTTTCGTTCAGTGATTTGAGGTGACAGATAGTTGCATGTTCATTTTGTTGATATTGGTGGAATTATTGACCATCACTGTTCAAGCATTTTTTATGATTACATTTGTATATACATGTACATATATTTCCATTTTTAACTGAATACAGTGTAATAAAAGTTAGTAACAAGGTATTTCAATATATCAGTGTCGAATCTGTATATTTTCTATTTGTTGAGCATGTGCACTTCCACAGGAACCATCAGTTTTAGATACATGTATCTTGCCAATGTCATGTTTTGTCAGCCTGTTTCTTGTTACTATTTCGTAGTTTGTCCAATATTTAACATAGAAAATTACACAGATACATTTGTATTTTATTATTGACGTGAACAGTATGGGAAATATGTGCAGTTCAGTATTGTGAAAAGACTTATATTTGAGCTTACAATATTTAAAAAAATCAAAATAACTGTGAATTATTTAAATTTCCTCAAAGCAACAACTGAACAAGTTTTTAATATCACCGTCATTTAGGTTCTAATATTTACTTCTGATAGCGACAAAAAGAAAAAAAAGCTATATTAACAAAATCAAATATAGAATATTGTGCTTCTTATTTATGGAACAGATGAATGATTTAATTTCATCATTTTGGAACTCAAATTAGATTTTGCGAAAATCACTACAGTTTTCTCGCTTTATACTTTTTTCTACGCTTTTTCATAATTTTAAATAATGTTGCTACATTATTATAATTTATTCAGGGCGGTTTGTGAAGGAAAACGAAAGTGGTTTTATTATATGTTTCTGCAAAATGAGTGTACAATCGAGTTTCATTAAGATAGAGTTACTCCCCTTTTACCATGCCTCGTAATGTACAACCACTCCTCGATTAAAACGTAAATTTCTGTAGGTTTCTTTCCTTCAAAAATATAGGAAACATACGTTTAAACATGTATCCAAATTAGGGTTCAAGTAATTGGTTTTTTTCGTCACTTTCAGAAATTTTTCAGCCGTATATTTTGACTACACGACATAATGACATAATGGGGAAGAAATTGACCGATGAAATCTACGGCCGCTGATGGAATGTGTTTGGTTGGTTTGTGGTGTTTAACGCCACTTTCAACAATATTTCAGTTATATCGTGGCGGTCAGTTTTATTGGTGGAGGAAACCAGTGTACACAGAGAAAACCACTGACAGGAATGTGTTTGGTCATCTTAAACACTTGATGTAGATATCGCGTGATGGCAAGTGTTAATCTAGTGGTCAGAAATCAACGACCTTTTTATAAATCTTTATTAAAATAACATAGATCTTGCATAATACTACTAATTGAAAAATACAAAGCATATAAGTGAGTGAGTGGTTGTTGTTTAATGTCAAATGAACATTTTTTTTTTTAGGTATATTATGGCGAGAACAAATTATATTTCGATGAGATGACGATGATTTCCACTTTGTACTAGACCAACACGCATTGTTTGTTTGTTCGATCACTGAAACAACAGTTCGCCGGTAAACATGTCTCGGAAACATCTTTTGTCTCCAAGATCAGTTTCAACAAACCTGGCATGCAAATATTAATACCGGCTCTAAAACTTTAAACTATCGCCTTTTTAAAAATAAATTTGAATTTGAAAATTATTTCAATATCCTCGACGATAGGGATATATTTACTTTTTGTCGCTTTAGGCTAAATAATCATAAACTACCTATTGAATACGGACGATGGAACAACATACCTAGGGAACTCAGAATTTGCAATTTATGCAACACAGCAGATCTTGGAGATGAGTTCCATTATCTATTAAAATGTGACTATTTCAGTGAAAAAAGAAAGACTTATATAGATAAAAAATACTTTAAAAATTGTAATATCCTGAAATTTGGTACCTTGATGAATCAGACAAAAAAAATCAAAAATAAAAAAACTTTGCACCTTTATGGCTGAAAAATGTAACTCTCTCTCTCATTTTGTAGATATTGTATATAGCTGTTTTCTTATTATGTATTATATTGTATCTTATTGTGTATTATGTTTGTATTTAATTTGTTATCTGTATACCAATGTATCAACAAAGGTTACCAGAAATAAAGATATATATGCAGTTTGTTTTCTGATCTTTTAAAAAGAATAATCTACACCTATAAAGCCTAAGTCATAAGAATTCCCTCACATTTAGAAAAGAATTTTTGTATTAAGTGGGGGGGTTTGTGAAATAAATTTAATGCATTCTGATTCAGAATAAGCCCAAGAGGTATATCATATGACAAAATTTTGACATGATATTTCATATTTCATAAATACATAAATACATGTAAATGTCTAGTATGGATTAAAATGTCAGACATCAAAATTAACTGTACATTAACCTTAATAATTAGTCTTAATCTATAAATATGTTTTACAATAATGACGATAAAAAAAACCAGACATCAGGTTTAGATATCTATATGAATGATAATTATTCTGGTCAAATGCTAATTGATAATTATTATTTGGATTATATTTAATTTTTTAATTCAAATGTGAAATATTTGACACTAACACTAATTCTTATATAGAAATCAATAACGATTATTTTATGTTCTTGTGTATTCTTTTTGTATTGTTTTATTGTTTGTTTTAGGGGGTTTTTTTTATACAAAAATTTCTTTATAGAAGCTTGTTAACAGAATAACTTTAAAATTTATAATTAAACTTTTGTGAAATAAATTCAAATCTTTAATATCTGTAGAAAAAACAAATATTTTTTTTCTGGACGAAAATCAAGCAGAAAAAAGCTAATCGGTATTGGTGTACAATATAGCGATCAACAACAACACGAAACGCTCCTCTGGTAAACCTCCATGTACAACATACAAAAATACACCTAAGAGGGAAAAAACTCTGGAATTTTTTATTGACAACATATTTATTAAATTTAGTGGACGTGTTTTTCAACAGGCAGTAAGCATTCCCATGGGTACCAATTGTACCCCCGTTTTCGCAAATTTGTTCATGTTAGAAGAAGAAGAATTTGTGCAAGAGGAAAACGAAAAGAAGCTAGCCTGCTATATAGATGAAGCCCTTTCACTAAATAATCTCTAGTTTGGTTACTATGTTGATCGCTTTTAACCCATTGACCTTAAAATAAAGATAACCACAGATATAGCTAGGTTTGCTTCATACCTTGACCTATACATAAGAATCGACAATGAACGTCGGTTAAGAAGGAAACTTTTGCCACAAAAGAGATTATTTCAATTTTCACATTATGAACTTTCCATTTATATGCAGCAACATTGCGACAGCACCTGAATATACAGTATATATTTTTCCGATGATACGATCTTCCAGAGCTTGTGGCTTATATCAGAATATCATTGATAGAGAGTTACTACTAATAAGAAGGCTACTGAAGCAATGGTTCCTATTGGGAAAGTCATCACTTATAAAATGTTACTGTCGCCATCAAGACTGTTACGGAATATCTGTGTGACAGATAACTACGGTTATGTTTATACTGTTTATGATTACCTCTTTGGTATCTTGGCTCTAAAGGTCATCTTAGGAAGGTTGTTATTTATTTACCTTGTTGAAGACCTCACTGTGACTGAAATGTAGAACAACAGTGAAAGCACTGTTCCTTTACTTTGATTTGTGTCTAAGTGTCTATCATGTTCATTTACATCCATATCATTTCTTACTAAATAGTATTTCATTAATCCGGTTTCCTCCACCAATAGAACTGACTGCCATGATATAACTGAAATATTCTTGAGAGTGGCGTTAAACACCATAAACTAAGCTAACCCTTACCGTTTTATCTAAACCGTGACATATAACTACCTATGCAACCAGTACCTATCACCACAAACATTGAAAGTTAGAATCCAACAAAGGCGAGGTGTACTCGATACAACATAATGTGATAAAGATTGTCAGTGACTTCTGGCAGGTCGATGGTTTTCTCCGGGTACTCAGGTTTCCTCCAGCCATAAAACTAAGCGCCGCTATTCAACTGAAATATTGTTGAAAGTGGTGTTAAACACCATAAACAAAACCAACCATAACTGTTTTATCTAAAGACGTGATGCTGAAACTTGTTAATATATAAAAAAAATTCACGCCACGATATTAGTTGAAATACTAAACGCCAATCAATCAATGAAACTTGTAAAATTCAGTTGTGAACTTTCTGGTGCGAGCTTGTGTACATGTGGATATTATCTTATGTTTTCCCAGTACAGAGATATAGATCATTATAAAGCTGTGACGGTATCATCATAATATAATATTGATACTTGAGTTTGCATCTCTATGACATACGAAATAGGGTAGCATATTTAATTTTCGAAGCAACATCCACACACACAAAGAATTTCAAATAATTATGTGTTTGTATTTTATCAGAAATCTAATTTGATACAAATGTTGAGATTTCACACCTGTGAGGGGCACCTTGTTTGGGTGACCTGTCCATCAAAATAGGAACAAAAAAAATGGGAACGTGATGTAAACTTGGGAATCAATAGATTATTATCGCATAATAAGTGGATGTTTTGAAATATATACACTGGAACAAAAGATTAACCATAGATTCTGTATTAATAGATTTAAATTCTTCAAGGACATCAAAGGATTATTTTTTATAAACAAGCTTCTCCACGTTGTAATAGAGGCGAATATAAGCTATGGAAGGTTTCACATTTTTCTAACGTTTTCCGTCCGCTTGACGATAAAATACGTTTGTCTTCGCATATTTCGCACTCGGAGGTGTAAATATTTGCTAATTTGTATCAAATTCTCCGCCATAGTCAGAGATGGGTATATTTATCAAGTTTAGTTAATGATTTTATCGTTTTAAAGTTTCAGGTAATGGACAACAAATAGTCTTTTGAAGTGATCATTAGTTTCCCAGGTGCATGGGCTAGATTTATATAAAAGGGGTACAGGAAAGGGTTACCTGCAAGTTCATGATAGATGACACATAGTCAAGTTTTATCTATGTTTCATGGGAATATAGCGGTGATTATTGATTTTTCAGAGAAATTCGTATCTCGTTTGGTTTTATTTGAAGTTGTGTTTTCTTATTTTATTCATTTAATTTGGAAACAACTTGCCCTGAAAATCATTTCGTCGCTTTCTTAAAAAGAAATGTCTTAATAGCAACTGAGAAGAAACGCAGTCATTCTCAAAAAGGTAATACTCTTTGATGTGGCCTATGTCATGGTGGGAACAAATTATATCGTGATTTTCATATTTGTCATGAACATACAAGAACCGTCGTGACCGCGATTGTATGGTAGTTGGATTATCACCTACCCATGCAATTGCAAGCGGTGTCTATCACCACTAAAGTTTTGGGTTCGAATTCCGCAAGTTATTAGGTGTACTCGATACATCCTTGTGTGATATTTTAGTAAGTCCTGATTACCTCTTTGGTATCTTCAAACCCTTCTTATAGTTACTAACTTTGGGAAGATCTTTGATTTTCTGTATAAACTCCAATTTTCTTTACAAATAAAACTGACCACCACGATATAAATAAAATTATGTTGAATGTGGCTTTAAACACCCATTAAACCAAAGGGCTGTGTCGGAAGTAAACCCACTAAACAATCACTTCACTTCTAACGTTTCAAAACGTTTTCTAATGACCACAGACAGCATACCGACCAGAAAACAAATTCAATGCATTAATTAAACAGTACACACCGAGTCTGAAACGTTTTCCATACAGAGATAAATGTGTTCTCTCTCCTCTCATTACACATAACCATATAAATATAATAAAAACAAATTCCAGACTCTCTGCATTAACAACTGAACTCTATTTTTACAGTATAGTTGACTAATGTAATACAACATCATTATTTCGATCCATAATTTGATTATTTATCGCTGATGTTTAATGGAGAAGCTTAGAGACGCTAAGTTGCTGTGAAGTTAAAAGTGATTGATCCCCGTTCTTTTACATCCCTAAGTCAACTTCCAATACTAGGATATAAACCGACTTTCGTTCCAAATATCCATGAAATGTTTGCTGTTAAGCAACAATCAATCACTCACATAAGCCAACTTAACTAAATAAACAGTTGGTCTAAGTCTTACTACACGCATTTGGTTTGAGCCCTCCTTCGATTTGAACATCGACCTCTCCCACTTTTATGTTTCAACTCCAAAACTTGCATGTTACTTTTGCACACAAAAAACTTTTCGTACAAATGTCTTCGGTTTTCACGACCTAGGTTCAAAACCGACGCTCCCCAAAGTTGTTATATTGTTGCCTTACAAAATAGATCGTTTGTCTAAACCAAAGTTGTGTTTTCTATTTTATCTTGTCGGAGCTCTCTCGCACCTATAATTCACTTTCATCGACTTGTATAGACTAACCTTTGACACACTCGACCTTTCATGCATATTCGAAGGTCTTGTTTTCGGCATTCTGCTGAAGTAATACTTTTGACTATAC
The DNA here is from genome assembly GCA_963680875.1 of Bathymodiolus brooksi. Lineage (NCBI taxonomy): Eukaryota > Metazoa > Mollusca > Bivalvia > Mytilida > Modiolidae > Bathymodiolus > Bathymodiolus brooksi. Next base: position 80,958,309 of record OY804584.1, read on the forward strand.
ATATATTTGTTTCGGAAAGGGGTAATCGGACCATTTTCAACAAGATTGTTTAACTTTTTGAATAACAACTTTAAAATAAACGAACATGCCTGCTGATGTTATGTAACAGTCGTAGACCACACAAGGGGTCGTTTGTTACATAAAATGAGTGTTTCAGATGCATTACAGAACAACTCAAAGATTCCAGATGGAGAAGCATCTGAGCTACACTCGTGTCTCTTAAGAACAATCCTGTCTCATAATTCATGAAATCGTGACTTTTGAAAATAAAACGGTCCAAAGTTAACTTATGGTTTTAAGTATTCAAAATTCCAAATTACGAATCAAAAAAGATGGTGACAGAAATGACAAACTATGTTGTCATTTGAAAAATCGTTTATAAAATTTTGTATTTGATATGCATTGTGTGATATCATCAGAAATGTCGTGTGTTGTCTTTCAACTACCAAATACCATATACCATATACATGTACTCCTAGCAAACTGTAGCTCAGCTCCCTACCAAAGACCATATACCATATACATGTACTCCTAACAAACTGTAGCTCAGCTCCCTATCAAAGACCATATACCATATACATGTACTCCTAGCAAACTGTAGCTCAGCTCCCTATCAAAGACCATATACCATATACATGTACTCCTAGCAAACTGTAGCTCAGCTCCCTATCAAAGACCATATACCATATACATGTACTCCTAGCAAACTGTAGCTCAGCTCCCTATCAAAGACCATATACCATATACATGTACTCCTAACAAACTGTAGCTCAGCTCCCTACCAAAGCCCATATACCATATACATGTACTCCTAACAAACTGTAGCTCAGCTCCCTATCAAAGACCATATACCATATACATGTACTCCTAACAAACTGTAGCTCAGCTCCCTACCAAAGACCATATACCATATACATGTACTCCTAACAAACTGTAGCTCAGCTCCCTATCAAAGACCATATACCATATACATGTACTCCTAACAAACTGTAGCTCAGCTCCCTACCAAAGACCATATACCATATACATGTACTCCTAACAAACTGTAGCTCAGCTCCCTATCAAAGACCATATACCATATACATGTACTCCTAACAAACTGTAGCTCAGCTCCCTACCAAAGACCATATACCATATACATGTACTCCTAACAAACTGTAGCTCAGCTCCCTATCAAAGACCATATACCATATACATGTACTCCTAACAAACTGTAGCTCAGCTCCCTATCAAAGACCATATACCATATACATGTACTCCTAACAAACTGTAGCTCATTGGGAGCTGTTACAAGTCATCTTTTACGAGCAAGGAGTGTGGCTTTCTCCAAACTCAGGGCACCCGATTACGGATTGCGAGTAGTGTAATTTATTCCTCCAGAACAACCAGTGATTGGCAATTCAAGGGGGTGCACAAGGCACCGGGGAATCTTAGTTGTTTCCATACCCGGGTTTTCTTCGTGGCTATTTTGGGGGGAGGGGGGAATATGTGGTTTTTCTTCAACCATGCGTTAATGTTTTAACTTTGCTTCTGGAATGAGGATGTTTATTTAAATTATATTGGCATATTTGATAAATAAGAGAACAATTTTCTACTAAAAACAATGATTCTTATTGTTGATAAACGCTTCGGTTACCATTGCTTTGGGGTTTTTTCTTATATTACTAGCATATATATATATACATCTTTATTTCATACTGTTGAGAACCATCATCAGTTTCACTAATAAAAATTGAATATTTATTACTCTTCAAAGTCAATTTTTTCACAGTTTTTTTTTCCTTTTCACGTTGGAACGGGATATTGTGCCTGAAGTAAAATGATGTATTTTTTGTATATATGTATATTCTATCATATCTTGTCTATTTATTTAAATTACAATGATTTTCCCAATTATAATATTGTTCCGTGTAATTTACCTTCCGAATACCTTTGATGTTTAATTAGATAATTTAAATAACCACTGAATATTCATTAAAATCTGATAAATATTCATAATGGTTCTAATTCAATTTTCAATATATTGTTAAAGACAAGAAACAGTACTTATATTATCGTGTTAGTATATCTTATAGGTTTTGTTGTTCAATCTTTTTGATGTTTGTAGATTTGTAAAAACAACTGTTATAAAATAATCTAAATTTAAAAGATAAAAACACATGCAAAAGGTTGTAAAATTAATAGACAACTTGTAATAAAAAGTATAATCATTGTTTAATTGGAATGATTTATTAGTTCTGAATCAATGAAATTACCATGAAATAATGCATTGTTTTTATGCAGTAAAAAATACACTTGATGAGTTTAATTATATACAATGCCTTGCCTTAATACAGTATGTTTTCCTCTTTTTTTTTATCATTCTTAATAAAAAAAAATGTATATTTATATATTTTATAGAAATGTGAAAAAAAGGATACCTTTGAAAAATGTGACTGAGGAAAATTTTGATATATATTTTCCAATTTTTTTTAATTTGATATATTGTTTATCTTTAATCATATATATGAAGATGATATTAAAGAAAGATTTAATACTCTAATATTCAATATTCTTTGCATTGTTTTTTTGTATGTTTTTGTATACCTTTATTGTTTGATATTTTGTAAATGTTTTTCTTGACCAACAAGGGTGCTATCCAGCCAGAGTGGGTGCTAGCAATTCAAAATAAAATTATTATATAGTTTGCGAAACCTTTTTATCATTTTCCATCGTTCTACATCAGACATGTTCAGGGCCTGTTTGAGCTGAGAATGATCAACAGTAATAACACCTTCATTTGTCATATTCCATACACGTGTGGAATAATTCTATTATTATTATGAATAAACCTTAAAAGTTTCTGAAATTCGAACCTGTTTTATCCAATTTATCTTGATTTCAACAACGTGTTTGGACATCAATCTGCAATATATATTATATCAAGAATATCAGTCTGATTTGGCGCCCAAAATATGTGTTGAGCCTGTATCCTTGACGAGGGCGAATGTCCGCCTTCATCTGTCCTTCTCTACGAGCTACACCCGTCCCGGTATACATCACAAAAGTAGCTACCTACAATACCTTCATGATTACATCGTGTAGACTTACAACTATTATGCATATACATTTGTAAATGAAAATTATTAAATATCTGTGCTACAAACTAAAAATGGAAAACTACATATTCATTTTTTTTTCTGTCCATTTATTTTTTTTTCTTTTGAAAAATCAAATCCAAAACAATGGAATAATCGTTACATATTAGCGAAGAAAAATCGAGTTAAATTATTTGTGTTCTTAATTACAGAACCAAATGATATCCATACTTAAATTGTTACGGGATCTCTGACAACAGAGAGTAATATAAATGTTACGGACGTTAATTAGTTTCCACGGTGATATATATGAGGAAACGGAGAATACAACGACTTCAGATTAAAACATTACCATTGAGGGAAGAAAATATGTAGATCTCGAAGATTTTTGTTTTCAATCAGAATTCATTATGCTGAACATTGACTATCTCTCTAGATTTTCGTCAGTTTTTAAGGAGTGGCTGTGTTGTAGTTTGTTTTATATTGTTGGCAATATTACTGCGTAACATTTCTTCTTTTTTCTTTTTTTTTTGATTGACGAAACAAATTCGTTTTATTTCTTTTCAAAATTCGAAATTGTCCGAAACGATTTTTAATGGGGTTTGTCTAGGAAATGTTATTACTTTAATACTCATATTAGCATAGACATAATGAAAATGTAATTACATCTATTATTTTATTTATACAATTATCCCAAAGAGAATAATTGATGAAAAAGAACAAAGGCATGTATTTGTGCTTATATCGTCTCTAACCAACAAAATTTCCACGAATTAACTAAATAAAATCATCCATTTATGTTCTCATTATTGTGTAAATTAAGTTTCAATCAACGATTAAATCTGTTTTATTTCACAAGATAAATTTCCAAATTTGGTATCCCGTCCCGACCGTGGTTAAAATTGTCACACACGAGGTGTAACCGTTTGAAGTAGCGAACATTTAGTTTATTTAATGTTTACAAAAGATTAATCAGTAAACACAAATAAACAACAAAGACCTAAATAAACCAATTAATGAATAAAGAAAACAAGAGTATACGATTCTCATTGTTAAACTTATTTTTACAATCAGTTGGTATTGAATAGCAATCAATACCCCTTAGGCTTTAGAAGATAGGTTTTTACGAGAAAATAATTGAAACACAATAAAACTTACAATGGGAAAATATTAGGTATAATAAGATTAGTATAATTACATTTTATACCAAGGGCTCTAACTCTTACCAAAACATATGCACTTAATCGTAGAACAAGGAAAAAATGTTTTAACATGAAAAACAGAATTACTGGACATTGTTTTCTGAATACAAAAAGTGGTTTATATTATGAATACTGAATACTTTATTTTATTATTGCGTCACATACAAATATAAAACATTTTATACATCTGTACATACTTAAAACAAATAAAAACATGCACAATAAAATTGTATCAATTATAATATTGTTACCCAGCCACATACGGTTAGAATTTCCTTTCTTTTTCTTCTTATTATTTTTTCTATTTATTTATCTATTCATTTATTTTTGTAAGTAACCTTTCTGCATGTCCTCCGCTAAATGTAAATATAAACAATTATAACATATTCATGAAACAGAGTGTTTTCTCTATTCTGAATATCATGCAATAAAAATATAATATCAAGTTGATTTCATCAAGGATTTATATAGTAGACTATGTAAATCCTTGATTTCATCAAATATGTTAGTAGAAGTGCTAGACTTAAAAGGGGGACGAAATCAATATACATCATTATTCAATGATGAAACAACAAACAAGTGGAGAGTATGTCTTGATCATGACATGGAGGTATTAAAGGGTATCATAGTCCTCCATGATCACACTTAAGTTCTTGGTAACAAACTGGCAATGTTAAATTGATTATATACGTATATTGCTTCTTTAGCTTTACAGTTATTTCAATTGAAATTTCTATATTTTCTTTTGGGCCCATAAAACTAGCTTAACCCCGCCACTTTTAATTGCAGTGCCAAGCTAGGAAAGTGCGCTGTGTGTTATGGGTGTCAATTTTGCTTTTGATTCTGCGATTTGCAATTGAATATTTGGAACTGTTCCGACAAATAACTGCTTAAGTTGGCGTTAAACATAAATCAATCAATCAACAGACAGTGTGGTAGCCCTCGCCCTATTTTTCGTTTTTCTTTTTATTCTTATATTTTTAATTTATTGTATCAAGATAAACAATTTAAGATGTTTATGTGTGGCGGTCAAAAGTGGCCAAAAAATGTTGAAAAATACATGATAAATCTGAAAATCCCATGACATTACAACCTGTCTATTTTTTTCTTCATACACGAGTCTATGAAATCCACAAAAAAGTCACCTCCAAAGTCATATTATAAATAAAATGGGTCGTGGTCAAAAGTGATAAAAAATGTAGGAAAATAAATGATAAACCTAAGCAGCCAGTGACATTACAACCTGTTCATTTATTTTACATAAAATATAAAAATTCACCTCCAAAGTCATTATAATCAATTCTGGGTATAATTTGTTTTGAGAAATAGTATTTCAAATGTTTGACCTATCAAAATCTTCACTCTAACATCAAAGGTTTTTCCTTGAACATACCCATGAATATTTAGTGTCTCATCTTTTGAAGTTTTCAATTTTTATTGATAGTCTAAGTATTTGTAATCATTGAATTCACACTGGAAAAGCAATATTCCAGCTGAGACGGACATATTTCACTCCGGGTACTTGTAAAACTTTTCTGTGGGAAGTAATAAAGAGTAAAAGACAGGCCTTCCGCGCCAGGTTTATTTTCACAACAAATTAACGAATAATAATCAGGAAAAAACCATACTGGAAGTAATCGATTACTTTATTGAGGAAATGTATCAAGTACGTGATAATTAATTAATCTCCAATTATCTCTTTAATTAGGCTTTAAAAATGTCGGAGAAACCAGACTCCCCATGTTTTCTCTAATTTATTGCAGTCGTATGGTGTCCAGTTTGAACTGAAGGTGGAACCAGTTTAATTAATGAAAGAAGAAGAAGAAGAAGAAGATACAGATGTAGATTAAATAATAATTGATCGTAATTGGCCATAATTTGGGTCAACTTCTGAAACAAAGGTCAACCAATATGTATGTAATCATGGCCTCTGTAAAGTTTTTCCTCCCATAAACCAATTACAAATGTACAAAAATACAGAGTTAAAATCGATGAACAAACTAAAACAAAGAAATGAGGATTTTACTCAAAAGGATAAAAAAAAATATGGCCAATTATGAACAACGTTATTTTTTACACAAATTGTTATATATTTATATTTTTCTTCACATTATAATAATTCATATATTTTTTCAGTAGACATTTAGAGGTACAATTTTCTCTTGTATATTTTTACAAGAATTATATTGATGTATCAAATATAAGGCTATGAATAAAATGAATTATCAGTAGAGTAATTTACAACAACAAAAAACATACTATAATTTGTATTTATAATTTTTTTTTCTTAAAAACAAAATATTTTTTGTAATAATGCAGCAATAGATATATTTATAATCACTGACTTTGCTGTATTCATTTTATTTTCGCTACATATGAGCAGAAAGTTATATCATATATTTTCTATTGTATTTTAAAAATCTTAAAAGTACGTCTATAAAAAAAAAATGGATAAAATGATAATTATGTGACATTTTTTTGTGATGCAATTTTTTCCAGCAATTTTGATGCACATAAGTCATGTCAAGTGATCATAAAATGTCACAAATTAGAATGGAGGTACTAACTATTTGTTGTAGAAAATTTTCTCACAATAATACAACAAATCATTAGAAATGAAATTGACATCATTACACGACAGGTAAACTCATTTACATGTTCATGAAGAAGACACCTACATGACACTGACAGCGATTTGTTCATTGGACATGGATCATTAACTTGACCAATCGAATAACGCCTTACAGCAATTTTCCATCATGGCTCCTCCTATTTTCACAAGCAATTGTCAAACCACGCCTACATAGATCGTTAAAGGATTATCAATTATCGAATGAATAGATGTTTTTCAAACAAGTGAATTTGATTTATTTACCGCTATTGAAATGGCAATTATTTCTTCAATGGGGTTGTTTAGATTTTCACGCCTGATTGACCACCATGAGGGTTTATAACGGCTTCCACATCTGATCGTTTTCAGTACATTTGGTTCATTCAATTGGATAAGCATCAATTTAACATTCATATCCTTGCTATAAAGCCTTTGATGGTGTAAGACTACTGCATATTTTCTAGTTCATAATTTTTCAAGGACATAAAATTGAATTTGAAAATAATAACATCCTTGGAAAGAAAGTGATTCAGATAGTTTTTTTTAACATCGTCAATAGTGAAATTTGTGTGGTAACTTTTTAAGTCAAGATTCTAGCAATAAAGGACATTTAGTTAGAAAAAATGCAAGGATCGTTACCGACTTCCCCAAACAGTTCACCAAACATGTCGCTCAGTGATACTTCTTGTACAGAAGATGGACTAAAGATTTCAGACCCTTGTAGGAAGCTGTCGAATTCTTTGGAAAAGAGGATAGATTTTCCAGATTCCCCACAGTCTGAGTGTTCTGACAGTTCCTCTGGAGACGGCATCACACCCGACAAATCCTGCTTCGGAAAATACAAAGGTAATTAAACTCTTGCATTAAACATGTAAGCTTAAATTTATGCTAAATCAAAATATTTTGTTTGTGTTATTCATGAAAAGGGTCCTGTATTATTTTAAATAATGATGACTTTGCACGAATCTTCTTCTTTTTTTTTTTTTTTGCATCTCTTACTGACGCAAAATGCAAATTAAAATTAGATCGACATTGTTTCTTTGTTTTGTTTTATTAATATAAAACAACCTGGGCCATATAAGGTTGTTTGTTAAAACAACCTGGGCCATATAAGGTTGTTTGTTAAAACAACCTGGGCCATATAAGGTTGTTTGTTATATGCCTCTGTTTTATGGGAAAAAATACAATTCCTATACGTTTTAAATTAATCAATCATAATTCGTGGGAGCAGACTAAATCCAAAAATGTGTCCTTTTAAGCTTTTGATCTTTTCAAATGATGTTAATTTCATTTTAATGAAATAGGCATATGGAAAGTTAAATGGTCTATAAATTGAAATCTTTAAGATTCTTTATATAATATCTAAAAAGGTTTGAATTAGTGTTATTTTATTGAGAATTTCCTTTGAAGACAAGAAATTGTAATCACGATCCACTGGATTAGTAAATTAACCGTAAAAAAATCATCAGAACGTTTTTCTTTACTTCATAATTGCATTCAACTCGAAACATTTAATACATCAATTTCATTATTTGAATAAGAAAAAGACATGAATTTACACACATCAAGGAACATCTTATCGTAAACAAGCGTGAAAAGGGGAAAGAAATGATTTCTAATGTTTTTCTTAATATAAAAAGCGTGTATTGAGAAAAATATTTAAGAGAAGAAATTACACTGATCAATACCAAATTATTAGCATAATGAAAACCTAATAGATTCTAAAAGCAGTATTAATTAACTTCATTAATGACATATGTGCAGACGTAAATTAATTGATATTTTATTCAAATTAGTAAAACATACGATTAACTTGTCAACTGTTTAATAATTATTCCTGTTAAATTTAGAATAATTATTTTTTAATAATTGATAAGACATATATTATATATATTAATAGCTCTTAGCCATAGTTTTTTGGCAGTACTTTATAATTGGGGTATATGTTGTATTTTTCTTCTCTAACTATGCATAGCTTACGAGAATAAGATCATGCAATATATAAATTCTAAGGCAAAATATTTTCAACAAAAAAATAATAAAATATTTTCACGTATTTTTTTCAATGCCTGAAAGATTTTTTTGTCATGAATATGGTTTTTTTTATATATATCTTGCCCTTCCTTACTATTTAATTGATTTTTATATTAAATATTTAATTTAAATCCAAAATGACTAACTTTTGAATTGTTCATCCTTGTTTTGAAATATTAAGAATATTCGGGTGGGTCATTAGGAAAGATCAAAAGACATTCCGAACAAAAGCATTAGGGGAGTAAGCCTCGTCATCATCATAAAAGTTTTATTGAAAAACCTTTATTTCATCTTTGGTTTAATACTGAGTATTTCTTACATTGTGTACAAACAAAAATATCTGTAATTTCTTCTCCTTCTAAATTGTATATCTAATTTCCCGTTTGATGTCTGTATTTAATGGTCCCCTGTCAAATAGCTAATAGATCCAATGGACTGTAGTAAAATTTCTAAATTCTATCCAGTAATAACACATTCGACATAAAACTCTTTACTAATATCATTTAACAAGATTTTTATGTCGGAGGCAAACTGAAACATGGTAATAATCTATTTGTAAAAGGGTTTTAAAACTGTTAATATACTAAATTAAACCAATTATGCACCCATTGAACTCGTGGGAGGAGGGGAGCTTTCAATCCACAAAATACTTTAGTAGCCTAGACAAGAGAAAGCACCTGCAAGAAATTGATGCTAAAATGAAAATTGAACAAATTTCAATTTTAAAATCAAAGACTTTCACCTCATTTGATTTAAGGAAAATAATATGACGGGAACCAGCACGCGCGGTGATGTCGTCTGCTTTGTCGAAACATATGTTCTCCGTAGAATAAATTGATATTCATTGGTTTTTATTTTTGGTAATTTAGAATATTTAGTCATAAAACGACTGTTAAACTTTTCTTCGGCCTATAATAAAACTTTTGACAGCCATATTAGTCATAATTATGCTTTAAAAATCCCAACTTCACAAGCAAGTGTAAGTTTTGGTTCAAACGATTCAGAATAGAAATAATGAATGATTTAAGAGGTAAATATCTACAGTTCTTTCAAGTACGAATTATCATTTAAGAAAAAGCAGTTATACTTTATTTATCCGCGTAACTGAAGATTTCAACTTTTTCACCTTTATTTGGCAGAACGCATTAAAAAATGTTGCACACATCAACGAGTAAACTGATCCCTCGAAAATGCGTTGTGTCTGAATACAATTACAAATTCTGCACAATGTGTACAACAGATGCATCTATGATTAACAAACAGATAGAAATCTAGAATTTGGGCATCATTAGTAAAATAAGTAGCCTTCTGAAATATAACAAGTTGTCATGAAATTTGATACTGTTATTAAATACGAAATACTTTAAACATAGTGGCATTAATTAACGACATAACTCACTGATTAACAACTTTTATACACGGAAATTTAAACTCAAACATAATTTTTGAAATCTATTAGAATAAACGGTTAGCTTTGAAAAAAAGATACCAAAAGTATGTTATGCATTTTATTTATTTATTTATTTATTTATTTATTTATTTATTTATTTATTTATTTCCAAGTTGAATAAATAAAAGGGGGCTATATCTATACCAATCAATCTTGATTCTGGTAAATCATAGCACCAACAATGGTACATAAAAAAAATTTAAATAATCAAATAAATAAATAAATAAATAACAGTTACACAGGAAGAAAAATACGTTAAATACAATTTATGATTTCCTTCTTGATGGACATTTCTGCAAGTTGTTAAATCATTATATAATATTACAGAAAGCTCACAAGACCAACGTGATTTAAGGAGATACAGAACAGCTTTTACGAAGGAACAACTTAACAGACTGGAAAAAGAATTCTTAAAAGAAAACTATGTCTCAAGACCAAAAAGATGTGAACTTGCCGCTGAACTTAATCTTTCTGAGAGTACTATAAAGGTATGCATTAGTACATTATTTTTGTACATCTTCTAGACGTCGATTATAAAAAAAATCAGATTATAAATAAAATAGACAAAAATACACACTAACTGGGAAACAACAACAATGAATATAGGAACGTAACATTTTAACCCGAAATACAAAAATACATAAAATATTATGGTAGGAACTGCATACATGTTTAAATACAACTCCTTAAACATCCAATACTCTAAACAGAAGTTGTAAAGAATTTTTCGTAATACAATGGAAGATACTGATTATGCCTTATCCAAATTTGAACTGTGTATCGTCATTTATATATGAACCTTATTTATAAATTTGTATGTTTGTAAGAAAGAATATGAATGTAAGTGAACACGAGAGATTATCTAATTTTACACTTGGACACACATAAAGTAAAGGAACATCGCTTTTATTGCTGTTATACAAATGACAGTCACGGAATATGTATTTATAATATTTATTCATTTTCAGGTTTGGTTCCAAAATAGACGTATGAAGGACAAAAGACAACGAATGGCAATGACTTGGCCATACGGAATCCCAGCCGATCCCCAGGTTTACGCCTACCTAGCCGCTGCAGCTGCCCAAGCGTCATACCCATATGGATTTCCAAACCCAGCCGCCATGTCTTTTCCTGGTATTAACCTTCATGGACTTCAGCCATCAAGCAGCTCTGCCTTTACACCTTTGTCAATGTCAAGTCCTCTTCATCCACGATTAGATCTGTTACAGTCTATGGGTGGTCCACTCCATCGTCCATTTACCGGTCTAGAAGGAACTTCTCCGTTACGTCCAATCCCTGGATTTGACTCAAGTTCGTCAATCTTTAGACCAGGATTGGAGTCACTTTACCGTCCAGTATCAACAATTGAATCAAGTTCTCCAATCTCAAGTACAACGCCAACAACATCAATTTCATCTGTACCCAAAATGCATTTTCCATGGATGGAAACACCACACACTTCCGGTGTTTGTGGTATTGCATCCGGCAAACCATGTACGTGTGGTGTTCCAAGTTTAGGACTTTCCACGTCGCTTGCACCTCCATCAGGTTTTCTGTCGTCGCCTTCATTACTTGGTTTACATAAACCAGTATTAACGAAACCGGAAGTTGAAAGGTCATAAACTTATATTTTCTAACTCGAATGTGTGCCGGAAATGATTGTGATAATATTATTTGTGACATTTGAATGTTTCTGTAGTGAGTTATGAATGATGTGAATGACGTGTGAATGCTGATGAGTGTATTTTGAACGTGTTACATTGTTATGAAATTGACATTTGTTATTTCTTGTTGTTGAACTGTAGCCCTAACTAGAATTCGCCAAATTCAGGGTACCATAATATCTAGTAAATCCATGTATTATATTAACAAAATGCTCACAACTGTGCGCACGCAATTGCAGAATAGACACAAATTTCTGTAAATATTAAATATTTGTTGCAATGATATTTGTAAGAGATTATTAAAAAAATAATTAATATAAATTATATTTGTTTATTATTTTTGTTCAGAGACATTGATTTAAGTAAGTACATCGCTTTCAGGGTTAATAAAAAGCATTTCTTTCTATTATTGTATTATCGTTTGTTTTCGATGCAATAAAATGTCGAAATTTGTGGTGAATATATAATTTCTATAACGAGAAATGAAAGGTCCATAATTGTGGCGAGGTGTACTCGATACAACATTGTGTGATAAAGTTTGTCAGTGACTTGCGACAGGTCGGTGGTTTTCTCTGAGTACTCTGGTTTCTCCCACCAATAGAACTGACCGCCATGATATAACTGAAATATTGTTGAAAGTGGCGTTAAATACCATAACCCCACCCCAATTATGGGGCGGAAGTTTATAATTGCCTCTGGAAAAACAGGATATAATTGACAGGGTTGGAAAATGTTGCCTTCGAACGGACCTACATCGACCATACTTAATAAACTGCTGCTCATTATATAGTAGCTGCTCCAATGTGTCTTTTCCGCATAAGGATCCTGGGATTCTCTTTAAATAAAGTACTCATTGGTCCCCTCTCATAAAGGCGAGTTGTGTTTCTGATTCTTCAAGCAGAACAAGCAGACGTCCGCTTTACACAAGAAAAGTTTGAAGATGCCAAAGGGGTAAACAGAAGCCATAAATCGAAAAAGGACTTATAATACAATGGCCAAGAGAAAAAGGACTTATAATACAATTGCCAAGAGAAAAAGGACTTATAATACAATGGCCAAGAGAAAAAGGTCTTATAATACAATGGCCAAGAGAAAAAGGACTTATAATACAATGGCCAAAAGAAAAAGGACTTATAATACAATGGCCAAAAGAAAAAGGACTTATAATACAATGGCCAAAAGAAAAAGGTCTTATAATACAATGGCCAAAAGAAAAAGGTCTTATAATACAATGGCCAAAAGAAAAAGGTCTTATAATACAATGGCCAAGAGAAAAAGGACTTATAATACAATGGCCAAAAGAAAAAGGACTTATAATACAATGGCCAAAAGAAAAAGGTCTTATAATACAATGGCCAAGAGAAAAAGGACTTATAATACAATGGCCAAAAGAAAAAGGACTTATAATACAATGGCCAAAAGAAAAAGGACTTATAATACAATGGCCAAAAGAAAAAGGACTTATAATACAATGGCCAAAAGAAAAAGGTCTTATAATACAATGGCCAAAAGAAAAAGGACTTATAATACAATGGCCAAAAGAAAAAGGACTTATAATACAATGGCCAAAAGAAAAAGGTATTATAATACAATGGCCAAAAGAAAAAGGACTTATAATACAATGGCCAAAAGAAAAAGGTCTTATAATACAATGGCCAAAAGAAAAAGGTCTTATAATACAATGGCCAAGAGAAAAAGTACAGTCAATGATCTAAGAAAAAAAAAACTACACAAATACTAAGTATAGAGCAACACGGACCTCACTAAAAACATGAGGTGAACGCAGGCCGTGATCCTGAAGGGCATACAATTCCTGTTCTACTAATAGAACACGTCGTGTTACTGTTAAACGACACGAACACATTATTTTGTAAAACTGAACAAGTTTTATCCAGATTTAACCCGACACTGGTGATTCAGTTGTAATCAACATTTCTAAAATCATGACTTGGTTAGCCGTTACAGTTTACAGTATATTGAGAAAACACTCGGCAGACATGGAATATCTTTGTCACAAACGATCATGTTCCGTTTGTTGTAATCACAATCCTTTCCTCACTCATGAATTATCACCGGGTCTGTAACAGACGACGGTTGCCACATGTGGAGTAGGAACTGTTTACACTTCTGGAGCAAATAAGATAACCTCCGTTTGTTAGTGGGGCTCATCTTGCTTGATATATAGTTTTCCATGTAGTGTTTTGTAGATCATTGTTTGTCTGTTTTTCGCTTGTTCTTTTGGCCATTGTGTTTTCTGTACTTCCATGTAGTGTTTTGTAGATCATTGTTTGTCTGTTTTTCACTTGTTCTTTTGGCCATTGTGTTTTCTGTACTTCCATGTAGTGTTTTGTAGATCATTGTTTGTCTGTTTTTCGCTTGTTCTTTTGGCCATTGTGTTTTCTGTACTTCCATGTAGTGTTTTGTAAATCATTGTTTTTCTGTGTGTTCCCCTCTTTCGTTTGGCCATTGTGTTGTCTGTACTTCTTCTATTTACGGTTTCTGACTACTTTGTTGGTATCTTCAAGCTACCTATTTTTTTCTATAACATTTCAACTTTTATAGAATATGAGTAGTATGAAGTTTAGAGTTACATGTAATTATTTGTATTTTTGTCCCTTTCCTTTTGACCTTTGTATTGTCTGTCCTTCGAATTACGCTTCTGTTTACAACTTTTGAGTATCTTTAAAGTTTTCGTGTAAAACTACTCACGATACAGAAGAAATATCACGAAATTTTGTTACAAATCTAATTCTAATAATATATATAAATGATAGTTAATAGTGAAAGTCATTACTTTTTCTGACTGTTAGTCATCGATCTTGGCTTTTTCAACTTTTAATGTACATTTTATCCTAATTTAAATTTAAAATCCTTTAATATAGTCATCTGTTCACTGAAGGATATAATAGGCACTTAATATATTTTTTTTCATTTACATTAAATTTTAATTTTTAAGATATACAGCTTTAAATGGCATCTATATGATTTGTCATCATGAATCCTTTGAGTTGTGTTAACGACGTCTACATATCGATATGAGAAATCTACACAAATCAGACTCACAAATGCCAAATAGCTTTTAAACTTGCTGTAATTTGCTGTTGGCTAATTTATATTTATTTGATCTTAAAATCTTGTTTTGAAATAAAACTGAATAATTCGATTAGTTACAGTGTTATCAGATTAAATTATTTTTAATCCATGATGTTCCTCATAAAGAGCTAGGAATAGTTTGCTTAGAAGATGATTAATTATGGATAATAATTCATAATCTCAATGTGTAAATTAAAGAAAAAAAAGTCCTTAAATCTTCTGTATACTTAGACGTTAGACCTTTCTACTTGGGAGACATATATAACAGTACTAGGAACCTTTCATAATTGCATGCATCTGAGACGGAATTTCGAAATTGTAGCGTCGTTTAAATCATACTGTGGTTTTAATATTTATAATTAAGATCTTGCAAAATTATTTTATTGCTTTATACCATTAAAAGAACATTTCAGCTCATTTCATCGTTGTTATCAGTTTTAAAAGTACACGAAACCAGAGAGTAAGGGTTATGGTTTTGATGTTTAACACCACTTTCAACAATATTTCAGCTATATCGTGGCGGTCAGTTTTATTGGTGGAGGAAACCGGAGTATCTGGAGAAAACCACCGACCTGCAGTATGTCACTGATAAACTTTATCACATAATGTTGTATCAAGTACACCTCGCCATGAGCGGGATTTGAACTCACAACTTTAGTGATTATAGGCACTGATTGCACATGTGAACCTTGTACAATCATGACCACCACGCCAACTCAAATATATTGACAGTTTATAATGCACATTGGACAACATAACTTGCTGGGGTTATTGTGTTTAAAATTTATTGGTACTTTCATAAGACTTTACTAGAGATGTAGAACTGTATTTAATGATTGTTGGAAGTTCCGTTCTTTCTCTAGTCGGGGATGTAGAGGAAGGGAAGTAAAAGACACTGGATTTCACACATTAGTAAAAGATACCCAAATCTCATATTTTGGCAGAATGGAAGAACCCATTTCTTCCGTAATGAAAAAGTAAATATGATTATAAGGAAAATACAGGGAGGTTATTGTATTTTCTTACACATATATGGCGTATTCATAATCCCAACATTTGATAGACAATGAACCCAATAAGAGACACCACCACGTGTTCTGTCTTCTATGGGCGTGAGTGTCTCACATAAAAAAAAAAAAATTTAAGGAAGAATTTTTTTCTGTTTGGAACGTCGATCAAGTTAGCCAATACAATTACTCAAAATAATAATGAACAATTCCCACGTGAGAGCTCAGAAATATGCATTAGGAAAGGACGTAAATATGTGCCTCGTTGTTTTAGGGTTTTTCTTGGGTTTTTTTTTGAGGGGGTAAATTTGTTCTCTTCATGATATCTAATAACGGTATTCATTTGAAGCTAAGCAACATTCAACCAATCCCAACGTAAAAAGCCCCGGAATGCGTTGATGTATTCGATGGAGTTCCTACCTTACGCTACACAACATGCAGCATTGATATATATTTAGATGTATATTTAGTACATATACCTTCAGTACCGGATTAAGGAGAAGAGAGACCATAGGCTATTCCACTTGTGAGGCCATCCCAGCTCTCCATCCTCACGACTGCAAGGACAATTACTGAAGGGTTGTTTAGATACTACAGTACGTTATGACTGCAAAAAGGCACGAATTACATCAAGCATGTTATTCCATCGATTTAATCAATCTGCATTTTTTTTAAATACCTGGCAAAAACTTTTCTAAGGCACAACATGTCAATTTACTGTTGAAATTCGCAGGGCTATGTTAATGCACAATATCATCAATGTGTAAATTTCTCGTCATTTACTATTTCACGGTCCATTAAGCAGGTAATGCATATTTCTTAAGGTGTTAACCATGTCTGGCATATAATGGACCTCTTCATTGAATTTCGGCCAGATTAAAAGAATCGTGGTTAAAACGGATTTGTCAGTCAAAATCTTCCAGTCGATGGAATAAAACTGTAGAGGTATTCGTGGTAGATTGTAATTATATTACAAATGATTTGAACAAAGATTAGAAAAATGAGAAATGATCTTAAACTTGTTACATTAAAATTTTTGTTTTCATGGGTGTGGACAAAAAAATAAACTCATAATTCGATAATATTTTTTTTAATGTAATTCAAAATAGACAGAAATCATTAAATTATGAAATGTACTTTTTAGAAATCTAAAATCAGGTGTTTTTGTATAAATGGGATAAGTTGTAATCACAGATATTTCTTTGTTTTCAGTTGGGTATTATTTTTTTTAATATTTGCATTTATCATCAATGAAATATTGACAAGAATAATGGACGCGACACTTAAAATTGGCACATTTCCCTCATATTAAAAATCTGAGATCAGCGGATGTGACTTGAATTTCGATATGTTTAACCGATTGACTTTCAATATGTTTAACTGATTGACTTTCAATATGTTTAAACCGATTGACATTCAATATGTTTAACCGATTGAATTTCGATATGCTTAACCGATTGACTTTCGATATCTTTTACTTTTTGATTTTCGATATTTTTAGGTGATTGAATTTCGATATATTTAACCGCTGGACTTTCGATATAATTAACCGATTGCTTTTCGATATGCTTAATCGATATAAAACCGAAGAGACAACAAGGAATAGACAATCCAGAGACAACATTGGACACAAGACAAAAGGAAGACGAACAAATCACAAAAAAACACACAGAAAGGTAACAGATGAGCATCACGAGGCCCACCAAAAACCGGGGTGAACCCAGATGCTCTCGAAGGGTGAAAAGTTCTTGTTTCTTATAATACACCCACAGTGTTACTCATATAGTTATATCCTCCAAAAGTCTTGTCAGTGATAGAAGAAAGAAAAAAATTCTCGTAAACGGGAAGAGATCCATTGTCATTTGAGAAATGGATATTTCGTAACGGTCAACTAGTTCGTGAAGGCGACCAGCTATTTTTGTATCGATGACTTCAACCTCAGACGGCCCCTCAGATGGTTTGGAAATTACGTCTGCTTTGACATCTGACTTTTTTTTCTAAAGACCATTTTTACGATAATTATTAAGATATTAGTTGCCTATTTAAGTTTACACGGGTACATTTCGATGAATATCATTACTTCGTTACAACGGATCAGATTTTAACAATAATATATTCCTTTAATATTTTGTTTCTTCTCAACACCTCGTAAACAACACGATGACTACACTGCATTAAGAAGCTAATGGCGTGTCAAAGAATAATTATCTAACATCTCTAGTCGGACAATAGAAATATGAGCATGTTAAATGAGCTAACAAGAAGACATTAACCTTGGGTATAAGGATCAAGAGACAAGAAACATGAGATTTCAGTACCCTTACTCTTCGATCAAGTTTGTATACAAGTAACAATGCAACGTATTGTGACGGATGTTAAGCATTGTATTGTGACGGATGTTAAACATTGTATTGTGACGGATGTTAAACATTGTATTGTGACGGATGCTCAACTTTGTATTGTGACGGATGTTAAACATATTCCAGTGAAGTCAATCTTTTCATTAGGATTTGCCACCGATATCCTTAACGGACAAAAGGGTCGTGAAGGTGTCTAAGTTAATAAAAAAAATTGTTCATGCTGAAATTTTGCTAAAGTTGACGTTAAACACTAATCAATCAATCAATCAATCCTTTACGGACATAATAGACACCACCGTGCCTGCATACATTTTTGTCACATGCTCCAGTAGCCATTTGTGTGACGAGCATTACACAATATAAATATACACATCAAATGTTTACTCGGTAGCAACCCGATGTGTGAGCAAAATTAAAAACAGATTGAACTTGCTATTGCTGCATTTAAAACATGATAAAGGTGTCACGTGAATAAAAAGCTATACATTCTGTATTTTAAGAATATCACATTTTCTGGTATTCCATTCACGCTTTACATGTTGAGCTTAGGAAGAACAGTTTCAGATTAGTAAATCGGTTCACTTATTGCTCGGAGTTCGGTAATTTTGTTATTACCCTTATTTCCTGTAAACAGAAAATATCAAAAGAGACAAACAATGGAAAATTGTATAATTTTTTTATTTGATATGAAATATACTCATCCATCATGGATTAATGCGATCTTCTGAATGATAAACACAGTATTAATGCATCTATTGGATTATTAAGTCTATAGCAAAACTGGGTTAAACCTCGACTATATATTCCAGTATCTAAGCATGCGCTTTATATTTCAAGAAACTTATGTATATAACGAACAGACAGGTGAACGCAGGCTAACATTACTTTATATTTCAAGAAACTTATGTATATAACGAACAGACAGGTGAACGCATGCTAACATTACTTTATATTTCAAGAAACTTATGTATATAACGAACAGACAGGTGAACGCATGCTAACATTACTTTATATTTCAAGAAACTTATGTATATAACGAACAGACAGGTGAACGCATGCTAACATTACTTTATATTTCAAGAAACTTATGTTTTTAACGAACAGACAGGTGAACACATGCTAACATTACTTTATATTTCAAGAAACTTATGTATATAACGAACAGACAGGTGAACGCAGGCTAACGTTAACCAACTTTATTTTGGTCTCTTCATTGAATACAAATTATTGTGGCGATGTCTTATGTAAATCAAATAAATATATACAACAGGAGTCATCACTCTTATGTAAATTACGATCTCAACCAAAAGAAATCTGTATTATATTGCATTTTGTGCACAACATCTTCAAATGCGACTGACTATCTTTTATCTATCTGCACCGTATGAATGCATTGACAAAGGAAAAACTTCAAAGACGGTTTTGCATGAAGATAAATGGTTTTATTAAATTACCCTGCAAAATCGTTATATTTATCAAATAAAAAAACCGAATGAAATAAATTTAAAATTTCGGCATCATTTAACGACACATTTGGACAGAACTTTCGGGGTATACTTAAATTTTACAACGAATTAACTCTCTTTATTCGTTTAAAGAAAGTCAGATACAAAATACCCGGATCACCCGTTTCATGTTTGTAGTCATTAAGCAAGAATTAATGGATGAAAGATTCAATTTTTACCCTGTACTAATCAAGGCTACAACGTATTTGTTAAAGCTCTTAATAGGTATTTAAGACAGTAATGACACGAGAAAAAAAATAGATTTAGAATGAGTCACACTGAATATCTTCATCAATATCAGAGGCGGAACGAAGGCTTTAAAAAAAAGGGGGGAGGCGTCACTTAGTAGTAAAATAAAAACCTGTCGAAAAGATTTCAAAATATAATTTAAAAATCGTACAATCAGAGACAAAATCAATTATTACAAACAAAAATTAGGAATAAAAATATAAGCATTCTAAACAAAATTTACACACAAATATTATGAATCGGAATCAAAAGACGTTAAACTGCTAGAATTAAATTTTGTCAGAATTTTTGAAATGCTATAGATTACTGTGATCATAACATGGACGAAATCTATTGTCGCAACATTTTCGTGGGAGCACATTACTACGACTGCTAAGGATGAAAAAAGTAACTAATTACCGCGATTTTTTCCCGCAGATAAACGTTACCACGAGTAACAATATATTGTGTAATGTATGCGAAAGTCGCGGTAATGTATACTTCTAATCGTCGCGCTAATATAGCACTTTAAGTCACGGTAATAATTATTGCGCAGTTACTTTTTTCATCCTTAGCAGTCGTAGTAATGTGCTCCCACCAATATCATGTAACTCTGTCCTGGACAGAGACTAATCTATCTCGTTCGAATTTTTTTTTCTTCCAACATTTTTGATAGCGTGTTCCAAAAAAAACCGGTCATTTCCAAGCTTTATGTGAAAGATATGTCTCTGGGACGGAAAAAGTTATTAGGTTGCTTCCAAGCAATAAAGGTTTTACAGATTTACCTTTATTTTCGTCATATGAGTTCATAGAAATTTTTCAACTACAAACAAATAAATAAATAAATAAATAAATAAACAAGATGTTTAAATTGTTCATTCTTCTTAACTTGGTGATTTTTATTTATTTATCTTTATTTGTTGTCACTTGTTTATAATTTGATGTATTTATATACATCATTGTCTCTTATTTTTCTTTAATTCTATAATTTTACGATTTTAAAACTTCTGTAAGAAGACAAATCAGTGAAAATTACGTACTTTATAGAAAACATTAAACCGTCCGAGCGAAGAATGTAACGGTTTTCTACAAGTTTAAAGCGACTAATAGTAAATTACCTGATCTCACCTGAGAGATCAAAGGCTTTCAGAGCATTACTGAATATGGCCTATACAGAACTGGTATATAAACATTTACAGATAATGATAGCTTACGCAAGAGTTAGACCTCTTTCATTTTATGTTTGAAAATCGATTAAGTTTTCTATTTAAGCTTTCAGCGCTTATTTGTTAAATAGTTTATTTTACGGCCAGTAATTACGGAGGGAAATGAATTTTTGAATTAAATTAGATTTGACTATTGTTAAACTGGTTAGCAAATGATCGCCGATCAGGTTCAAAGATTCTTTCAGATAATCTATCGGTAAAAATCTCTTGGTTATTTAGGTTGGTCACTTTCCGGACACTTGTAATGTCCAGTTAATGGTCTTTCGTAGACCCCCTGGAAGTTGTAAGTGAGTTTCAGTGTTTTCATGTGGTGATTTTAATAAGAAACAATTTAGCTAAAATGGAACGTTCATGTTAAAAAGTCTAGGTGATTAAGGTGTTTAATTGAATGGAATTAGTATCAACACCTTCAAACACGGGGACGACGCAGAAGAAATGAATATGTCCTGACTGCGACCTGAACCATCTGCTGTATAAAATACATCTTTTCTTGTGAAATTGACACATTTTACTACATATGAAAATCTTTTGCAGTTTCCTGGTCATTTCATTTTATTCAAAAGTCATTGACACTGAGCAAGGTAGACATATTCTTAAACGTGCAGAAGTTCATCATAAGTAGTAAACGATTCACCTTTTAACCATATTCACACAACTTAAACATGTTTAAAAAATTGAAAAATTAAAAAAAAAAAAAAAAAAAAAAAAAAAGCACTTGCACCTTTGCACTTCATTTGTTTGTTTCTTTTTATTTCTTTTTTCTTACTAAAGCACACCGAATAACATTGACAACGACTGATAAACACTTGATTAATTCTCAATACACTTCTACCTTTCGATACTAATTAAACCTTGAACATCTGATAACAACAGGGATACGGATTAATATAAGTATAACCACTTGTTTCCGAATCCTATTGATTAATTTAAATGTCTATATAATTTATATGTGTATTATCATAATGTGTAATATTGAATTAATTAATAAAATATGTTTATACTAAGGTAGACTTTACAACTGCATGATCATAAGAAGAGCTTGGGCAATCAGAATCCGTAAATCGAAGAAGAACAGACAACACAATGACCAAAAGAAAAAAGTACAAAAGGACAAACAACGATCTACAAAACATACATATAAAACTATATCATTGTTTGTTTGTCAATATACTCTTGTATGTCATTGTGTTTGGTTATGTCTGTTTATTGAATTGTTTATATATTTTTATTTTTTAATTGTTCATTGATTGATGATAGATCACTGTTTGGTCTTTATTTCGATAAAAATTACTTACTTACTTATAAAACTAAAGATCGAGTAACAGGTACCCCACTAAAAACCGAGAGTGAACTCAGGTGCTAAATTTACTCTGTATAATATATATTACTTCAGTTGATCTATGTATATTTGTAAACGTTTATGTCATGCTATCCACTCTTAGCGGTATAAATGTGCAGTTTCTTCAAAAATTAGAGTTAATTGATACAATTGATACCAAAAAAAACAAGTATAACTATTTTACACTTGCAAATACAAATGTATTGAAATGTTTTTAGTCTTCATTTTCGGTGTATAGCCATATCTGCTAGAAAGTGGCTGCATGCTAGCTTGAGTCTGGATATTTCTCAACTGATATCTAACATTTATTAGATAAATAAAAACACACCGTAGTCTCGGATTACTTCACGGCCTCCTCAACCCTCATGCTACTTTTCGTTTTTAATTGTTTCATGTTTTGTGTATGTCTGTTGATTGTATTGTTGCTGATGACAATCCTTTGTTGGATTTAATATCAACAAAGAATTTTGATTTTTTTTTTTTTTTTTTTTTTAATAACTTAATCCAGTTTATGAGATTATGCGGTGAGTGAGTAAGTGATTGTTGTTTAGCGCCAAGTCAGCAGTTTGTCAACTATTTCATGGCGAGAACAAGTTAAATTCCGATGAAATGTCGATGGTAGATATGCTTTGTACTAGACCAACACGACTTGTTGAATTTTTATTGTCCTAGCTCACTGAAACAACAGTCCGCGAGTAGATACACCGTTCCACTTGGACGCAATATCTTGATTCCAAAGGCAACAAGTCTTTCTCTTACTCCTAAATCCGTGTGCTTAGCGGAGATGTAGCAAATACAAATTTTATAGTCCTTGGATTGACCCGACTGGTTCTCGAACACACGATCTACCTCACTCGGACGAACACGCTATTTATTACACCATCGAGGCGGTCCTAACTATAAATTCGCCTCACCCCAACGCAAATGTAATGAAATAATTTTGCTTTTGCACAGTTTTTACAAATTAAATTTCAAAAGAATAGGATATTGATAGAACAAAATGCTAACAGATCCTCTCGTTACAGATATAGCTTATATAAAACAGGTAACAACATAAGTTAAAACATGAAAACGTATTTGTCGTTACCTGACAGATCAAAGGTATCGTGAAACTGATCACCCCATGATGGACAGTAATGGACATTCTTGGGGTCGAAATAAGAACTTAAAATGTTAAATGATACTGTTAAAGATGTTACTTCTCATGTGAGTGACTGAATAGTTTTGTAAATGGGTGAAATTATGAAAATCTGAATAAATGGCTTTAATAGGAGATTAATAAACAATTGCAGAACCAATTGAGAGAAACCAAGTGAAAAATACATTTCTAATTTTTTTTCATATAAATTATATTTCATGAATAGTTTAAAAACGATGTTCGGTTCGTCGAAGGGTCATGTCTTATTTACGTTATTTGTGTTTATTTGCGTATAGTGGTGTCCAACAGATATTGTGTTGTGTTTTTGTTTTGTTGTTCTTCGTCTTGTGTACCCTATGTTGCCAGTTTCTCTGGATTGTCCATTTTGTTTGTCCCTTTGGTATTCACTAATGTTTATTTACGGACATGGAAACGAGGATTTCAAAATCCCATTTGAACAACAAAGAAGTTATGATTTAGTGAAACATTAACTATATGAAATATCGAACTGTTTATTTGTGTGTATTTACCATTGCATAACCATTTTACATACACAATTCTATTGGCTTAGATCATGTCACCTGATGTTCTATAAATTCCAATGTTGTTTGTTTAATACTCGTATTCATTTTCACTTAAAATTACTTAATAAAACAATTTCACTCTTTCGTATCCGTAAATGTAAGTCATTATGGACTTGCGGCCTCAATTAATATTAATTTCTTGGGTCCACAAAAATTCATATCGACACCCACAAAATGTTAGCTGTGCAGGAGCTGCTTGCCCCCCAGTTTTAGTGGACTTTGTGTTCATTTTGCATGTCATTTTAGTGGGGTTCGTGTAGCTTAGTTTACTGTGTGTTGTAGATCATTGTTGGTCTCTTTTGACCTTTGTCGTTTGACCTTTGTCTTATCTGTCTTTCCTCGATTTATTGCTTCTTGTTGCCCCCTTTTTAATAAAAAAAAATTCTTATTTCTAATTCTTTGCTAAAATGATATGGCAATTCCATTATTAAATGATATTTCTGGAATGTTTCTCGGAAAAAAATAATGTTTTTGGGCATATGCCGATTTATATTTGGGATACACAGAAATTACACTTAAAGCCGAACATTTATTCAGATCGGGTCTGCGAGCGTGCATATACCACACACTTGTAGATTTTAGTTTGACCATCAGTTCATATTTTTTTACAACCGGATTAAAACGTCTCCTTTGAGTGGGTGAGGCATTATTGCTTAGCGCCAAATAAGCAACATTTCAGCTATATCATGGCGAGAACAAGTTACATTCATTGAGATAATTGTATCAGATCAACACGCTTAGCTGGATGTTAATAATAGTGCTAGCTCCCTGAAACAACAGTCCGCGTGCAGATATGTTGCTCAGCTCGGACACATTGCCCGTCTTCCGAGTCAACCAGTCTTTGCTCTTTCTCCTGTAATGCTGTGTGCTTAGCGGAGAAGCCACATATACCAATTTCATAGTCTTTAATTTAACCAAACCGGGGGTCGAACCCATGATCTACCGCGATAGCGGCGAGCACGCTAACCATTACAACGCCTTTGCGTTGTGTCTCCGTTGCTATTTAAGGACATATGTCATTAAGAAAATAAAAAAATTTACCCCAAAGTAAACAAATAAATTAATCATACGAATTTAAAACTTGGCTCAACTCTCCCCCGCTGCACGTGTATACAAGTTACAAATGTGTGTTATAAATTGGGGTGAATGGGGTGCTGCATAAACGTGTCTTTATAAAACACAACCGTTTAAAACGAGACAACCTGAAGTGTTTCATTTAGTGTTAGTTTAACCCTTTACACAAGTGAAAAATAATAATGCATTAATGTCTCGTCACTAAATCATACGGATACAAAGTAACAGATTAAAGTTGTTACCAAAACAATGAGAAGAATTTGCTAGATTAATGTTTGTTACTTAATGTAATGATGCATTAGAAAAATGACAAAATGGCATGACATCGCTTATAGCCATGATAATTCATTTTCTTGTTTTCATTGGTGTAGGGGACATGCAGTAAATAGTTCGAGTTGTGAAAAAACCCTGAAAACATATACACCAAAAGAACTAGTTAATATATTATGAACGTAAACAACTTCATGTTTAATAATATTTAGGCATACATTCTGTTTTAAAACAAATCTAACAACAACATTAGATATTTATTGCAATGTTCTGTACCATTGTAAAAATCCATTAACAAATATAGAACCTTAAAGAGATTCGCTGTAGTTTGTTTTAGTGCACTTGCGCTAAAAGAACATATCTTCATATATATTTACATTGATGATCCGGATACCCCTTGCATAGATTTTAAGCATAGTCTCTCCACCTAGGGGTATGATATCACAGAGAGTTGCACTTTGGTTGTGTAAGACGAACCACACAACTCTGTGTTTAGAAAGGTCGAAGATGAGTGCTTAATTTTTTTTTAGAATGATAGGTTCTTACATACGTTCTTGGGAAAGACCGGTGATCTTCCACGAGTGATATAAATTTTATGTCTTTTCGCGAGTGGAGCGCAGCGAAACGAGCGAAACATAGCCAGAAATGATGGGTACTTTGCTCATTTGCATATCTAAGATGGCGACGCCAGGACGTCTGTAATTTTCATATGATCTATATAGACGATATCATTCATAATTGCATGCGTGTCATTTTCTGAACTTGAAAATGATACATTGAATCAAGCTGAATTAAATGAAATAAAAATTAATGAAACAATTAAATATTCGAGGTTTCTGGACTAAATGAAAATCCGAGGCGACGAACCCTTATTTGGCCTCAAGAGTCTATGTAAAAATGTCTGAAATACATGAAACTGGTGGCGTGTCACACAAAATTTAGCAATGAATAACATTTGGCGACATATTTTCTGAAATTGAATTATTGATTTAGATTCCTCAATAATATATGTAATTATATTGACTAACCTTATATTTCTCGCTTCTAACCTCGGGGTTCCCACATTAAATATAATATGATCATTTTTCCATGATCGCGATATTAAAGACATGTTTAAAATCGCTACAAAACAAAAATATTTGAATTTTGACAAGAAAAACTTTGCGAAATAAACAATAACTTTTAATTTTCGAATCATTGACGGACACATTGAATTTCCGTACTGTATGCTATTTTTTGACAAATCTAATAAACGATCCATCAAGCTTGAAACTGCAGTCACGTGATCAAAATCTAATTTAAATATGAAGAATATTTATGAGGAAAGTACCAACAATTTCTTGATATGAAGAAACAAAAATTTCTATCACGAGTGGAAGATCACCCGGGCTTTCCCAACAACGCATGTAAGTACCTATTCTTCCGTAAATGGCCGTTTTCGGGTTGAGACGACCGAGGTAAGACGGGTGCACGTGCACTCGTCTTTACTCGTTGTGACATCCAATCAGAACGCCTCTAACAAGAAAAAAATCGTTTAAATATATATCCTAAGCCGGGAATGTCACATTATATACCCTGTCTGATAGCTGAATAACAGATATATTACGGATTTAACCATTGGGTTTTTTTTCAAATACAGACTCCAACCGTATTAAATATATTTGTGTCTTTTATTTTCATTTGTTCGTATTTCTAGATGTCCTTTTCCGTACCTTTGACGTCATTCTTCAATGACGTCAAAATATGTGTCACGTCATATTTCATGTATGAGGTGTCTCGTGAAGGAAAATACTGTACTTTCAATAAAACATTAGTGAGAAAAGCTCAAATATCAGTAGAAAGCTACTTAGTTTATCAATCGGTGTCACAAAAGTCAATTTTATGTGATGTGTATTTCATAACGCTCAATTTTATGATAATTTATTCAAATTAGTTACTGATCAATGGCGGGGGTCTCTAGGAGTTCGCTATAGTGAAAGTTGTTGGTTTACGGAAGAAATAGGTACTTACATGCGTTGTTGGGAAAGCCCGGGTGATCTTCCACTCGTGATAGAAAATTGTGTTTCTTTTCGCTCGTTTCGCTGCTCTCCACTCGCGAAAAGACATAAAATTTCTATCACTCGTGGAAGATCACCCGGTCTTTCCCAAGAGTTCATGCATGTGTACACGAGGTCGATGCACTTACAAACTTTACATAAGCGTCCTTCTCTCCTAGCACGTGGTGATCTAATTTCGGGGCCGAAATGTAAGCATTGTTAAAAACGGAAGAAATAGGTTCTTACACTCGTCTCTATTGAAGATCTGGCATGGGATTTCTTCCACTCGTGTGAGAAATTCCAGATCTTGAATAGAGACTCGTGTAAGAACCTATTAGTCTTTGCACGTAATAATATCTACTTGCCACAGTTTCTTATGAGAAAGTGTTTATTACTAATGGTGGTCCATTTATTTGGTTGTACATATATATTAGGTGATTAAAAATGTTTTGCCACTGGAAGATTAATTGTTGTCAAGTATGGAGGTTAGGAATTTATTATTTATGTAACACTATATATATAATAGATTTGTGTCTATCCCAAACCAAGACCTAGATTTCCTTCGACCTCTGTCGTCTTTTCTGTTTGTTTGTTTATTTAATGTTTGTTTTTAATGTTTTTCCATATGATTTGAGGCTTACCAGAAGTGGATCGTGTTGTGCAACCCTTGGTGTTTAACAGACTATTTTCAATATTCATTGAACGATGTACCTAGTTCTATATAGCATGTCAATAGAGTGCATTACATATATGAGTTTGATGATACTGAAAGGGGCAATCAGAATCCGCAAATCGAAGGACAGATAACACAATAGTCAAAAGAAGGACAGATAACACAATAGTCAAAAGAAGGACAGATAACACAATAGTCAAAAGAAGGACAGATAACACAATAGTCAAAAGAAGGACAGATAACACAATAGTCAAAAGAAGGACAGATAACACAATAGTCAAAAGAAGGACAGATAACACAATAGTCAAAAGAAGGACAGATAACACAATAGTCAAAAGAAGGACAGATAACACAATAGTCAAAAGAAGGACAGATAACACAATAGTCAAAAGAAGGACAGATAACACAATAGTCAAAAGAAGGACAGATAACACAATGGTCAAAAGAAGGACAGATAACACAATAGTCAAAAGAAGGACAGATAACACAATGGTCAAAAGAAGGACAGATAACACAATAGTCAAAAGAAGGACAGATAACACAATAGTCAAAAGAAGGACAGATAACACAATAGTCAAAAGAAGGACAGATAACACAATAGTCAAAAGAAGGACAGATAACACAATAGTCAAAAGAAGGACAGATAACACAATAGTTAAAAGAAGGACAGATAACACAATAGTCAAAAGAAGGACAGATAACACAATAGTCAAAAGAAGGACAGATAACACAATAGTCAAAAGAAGGACAGATAACACAATAGTCAAAAGAAGGACAGATAACACAATAGTCAAAAGAAGGACAGATAACACAATAGTCAAAAGAAGGACAGATAACACAATAGCCAAAAGAAGGACAGATAACACAATAGTCAAAAGAAGGACAGATAACACAATAGTCAAAAGAAGGACAGATAACACAATAGTCAAAAGAAGGACAGATAACACAATAGTCAAAAGAAGGACAGATAACACCAATAGTCAAAAGAAGGACAGATAACACAATAGTCAAAAAGAAGGACAGATAACACAATAGTCAAAAGAAGGACAGATAACACAATAGTCAAAAGAAGGACAGATAACACAATAGTCAAAAGAAGGACAGATAACACAATAGTCAACAGAAGGACAGATAACACAATAGTCAAAAGAAGGACAGATAACACAATAGTCAAAAGAAGGACAGATAACACAATAGTCAAAAGAAGGACAGATAACACAATAGTCAAAAGAAGGACAGATAACACAATAGTCAAAAGAAGGACAGATAACACAATAGTCAAAAGAAGGACAGATAACACAATAGTCAAAAGAAGGACAGATAACACAATAGTCAAAAGAAGGACAGATAACACAATAGCCAAAAGAAGGACAGATAACACAATAGTCAAAAGAAGGACAGATAACACAATAGTCAAAAGAAGGACAGATAACACAATAGTCAAAAGAAGGACAGATAACACAATAGTCAAAAGAAGGACAGATAACACAATAGTCAAAAGAAGGACAGATAACACAATAGTCAAAAGAAGGACAGATAACACAATAGTCAAAAGAAGGACAGATAACACAATAGTCAAAAGAAGGACAGATAACACAATAGTCAAAAGAAGGACAGATAACACAATAGTCAAAAGAAGGACAGATAACACAATAGTCAAAAGAAGGACAGATAACACAATAGTCAAAAGAAGGACAGATAGCACAATAGTCAAAAGAAGGACAGATAACACAATAGTCAAAAGAAGACAGATAACACAATAGTCAAAAGAAGGACAATAACACAATAGTCAAAAGAAGGACAGATAACACAATAGTCAAAAGAAGGACAGATAACACAATAGTCAAAAGAAGGACAGATAACACAATAGTCAAAAGAAGGACAGATAACACAATAGTCAAAAGAAGGACAGATAACACAATAGTCAAAAGAAGGACAGATAACACAATAATCAAAAGAAGGACAGATAACACAATAGTCAAAAGAAGGACAGATAACACAATAGTCAAAAGAAGGACAGATAACACAATAGTCAAAAGAAGGACAGATAACACAATAGTCAAAAGAAGGACAGATAACACAATAGTCAAAAGAAGGACAGATAACACAATAGTCAAAAGAAGGACAGATAACACAATAGCCAAAAGAAGGACAGATAACACAATAGTCAAAAGAAGGACAGATAACACAATAGTCAAAAGAAGGACAGATAACACAATAGTCAAAAGAAGGACAGATAACACAATAGTCAAAAGAAGGACAGATAACACAATAGTCAAAAGAAGGACAGATAACACAATAGTCAAAAGAAGGACAGATAACACAATAGTCAAAAGAAGGACAGATAACACAATAGTCAAAAGAAGGACAGATAACACAATAGTCAAAAGAAGGACAGATAACACAATAGTCAAAAGAAGGACAGATAACACAATAGTCAAAAGAAGGACAGATAACACAATAGTCAAAAGAAGGACAGACAACACAATAGTCAAAAGAAGGACAGACAACACAATAGTCAAAAGAAGGACAGACAACACAATAGTCAAAAAAAGGACAGATAACACAATAGTCAAAAGAAGGACAGATAACACAATAGTCAAAAGAAGGACAGATAACACAATAGTCAAAAGAAGGACAGATAACACAATAGTCAAAAGAAGGACAGATAACACAATAGTCAAAAGAAGGACAGATAACACAATAGTCAAAAGAAGGACAGATACCACAATAGTCAAAAGAAGGACAGATACCACAATAGTCAAAAGAAGGACAGATAACACAATAGTCAAAAGAAGGACAGATAACACAATAGTCAAAAGAAGGACAGATAACACAATAGTCAAAAGAAGGACAGATAACACAATAGTCAAAAGAAGGACAGATAACACAATAGTCAAAAGAAGGACAGATAACACAATAGTCAAAAGAAGGACAGACAACACAATAGTCAAAAGAAGGACAGACAACACAATAGTCAAAAGAAGGACAGACAACACAATAGTCAAAAGAAGGACAGACAACACAATAGTCAAAAGAAGGACAGACAACACAATAGTCAAAAGAAGGACAGACAACACAATAGTCAAAAGAAGGACAGACAACACAATAGTCAAAAGAAGGACAGACAACACAATAGTCAAAAGAAGGACAGACAACACAATAGTCAAAAAAAGGACAGATAACACAATAGTCAAAAGAAGGACAGATAACACAATAGTCAAAAGAAGGACAGATAACACAATAGTCAAAAGAAGGACAGATAACACAATAGTCAAAAGAAGGACAGATAACACAATAATCAAAAGAAGGACAGATAACACAATAGTCAAAAGAAGGACAGATAACACAATAGTCAAAAGAAGGACAGATACCACAATAGTCAAAAGAAGGACAGATAACACAATAGTCAAAAGAAGGACAGATAACACAATAGTCAAAAGAAGGACAGATAACACAATAGTCAAAAGAAGGACAGATAACACAATAGTCAAAAGAAGGACAGATAACACAATAGTCAAAAGAAGGACAGATAACACAATAGTCAAAAGAAGGACAGATAACACAATAGTCAAAAGAAGGACAGATAACACAATAGTCAAAAGAAGGACAGATAACACAATAGTCAAAAGAAGGACAGATAACACAATAGTCAAAAGAAGGACAGATAACACAATAGTCAAAAGAAGGACAGATAACACAATAGTCAAAAGAAGGACAGATAACACAATAGTCAAAAGAAGGACAGATAACACATAGTCAAAAGAAGGACAGATAACACAATAGTCAAAAGAAGGACAGATAACACAATAGTCAAAAGAAGGACAGATAAACAATAGTCAAAAGAAGGACAGATAACACAATAGTCAAAAGAAGGACAGATAACACAATAGTCAAAAGAAGGACAGATAACACAATAGTCAAAAGAAGGACAGATAACACAATAGTCAAAAGAAGGACAGATAACACAATAGTCAAAAGAAGGACAGATAACACAATAGTCAAAAGAAGGACAGATAACACAATAGTCAAAAGAAGGACAGATAACACAATAGTCAAAAGAAGGACAGATAACACAATAGTCAAAAGAAGGGACAGAATAACACAATAGTCAAAAGAAGGACAGATAACACATAGTCAAAAGAAGGACAGATAACACAATAGTCAAAGAAGGACAGATAACACAATAGTCAAAAGAAGGACAGATAACACAATAGCCAAAAGAAGGACAGATAACACAATAGTCAAAAGAAGGACAGATAACACAATAGTCAAAAGAAAAAGGACAAAAGGACAAAACAAACACTACACAGAAAGCTAAAGATCGCATAACACGAACCCCCAATACATAGGATAACCCACTGGAGTATGTCATCTCGAACTTTTAAAATCTACTAGAAATACCAAATGTTACTTTTCACAACCTTGTAGTTTGACATACCGTAATATGAAAACATATTATTAACAGAAAACATTACATTTGGGGAGTAACATGGATGCAATCTTACAGTATAGATGAATTTATTTATGTATATGCAATAAGCACCATTCCCCCATTGAAGTCGCGAGTTTGATTTCTGAACGTGATGATGTCTATTCGAAACAACTGTATGTTATTACGTTTTGTCAGTTACATGCGGCATTCGGGATTCCTACATCAATAAAACTGCACACAACGATCAGTATAACTGAAATATTGCTAAGGTGATGTTTAATTTCTTAACCCTAATTCAGTGCATACAAACACCGCATCGGTGGTGTACAAGGGTAGTATGCTCTCATCGAGTGCGGTATATCATGGGTTCAAGAACCGGTGGGGTCAAACCAAAGGAAAAAATGGATTTGCTGACTCCCCCCTAAGCACGCAGCTTTAAGGAGTAAGAGCAAAAACTGGTTGGCTCGGAATCGAGAAAATTTTTCAAGTGGAGCTATATTTCTACCTGCGGACTGTTATTTCAGAGAGTTAGCACAATAAAAATCAACTGAACACGTTGGTCTAATACAAAGCATACACCAGCATCATTATCTCATCTCTATGTAACTTGTTCTCGCCAGAATATAGCTGAAACATTGCTCTCTTGGTGTTTAACAACAATCACCCACTCACTCACTCAAACCCAAATTGAAACTGTCTCACAATGCCGGGATAAGTATTAATAATAATGTATTAGAGGTGCAATACCACTAAACATGGGTACCAGTCGAAAAGAACGTAGTACGTAACACAAAATGGATTCCTACATTGTTGGATAAAAAATAAACCCTATTAGAGACTGCAAAATACTGAATGTCAGCAGAAACCTACATATTTTAGGATATTTTAAGCCCATATTTGATGTCCTTGTGGTTTTAAATAAAAAATTGATTGCATTGGAAAGAAACCACCTGAATTTGTGTTAAATCGAAAGTGAAAGTAGGATTTTTGACGGTATACATCTTCGGACTGTCTGTTTTTTCTTATATGCCATTAAATGTATGTTGATTTTCGTAGTTAAGCTTCCAATTAGGTACCCCTTCCATGAGATATGAGTGTCACTTAGATTAATCTTAAGATGAATCCTGTATGAAAGCTTTTTTTTTTTTAACATGAAAGGCTATGGAGAATTCTTTAGTGGTATTACTCACAGGGGCTCGCAGTTATATTTTCATATCACCAGGTATGTATTAAAAAGAAGAAGGGACGACACTTTATGGGGGGCCAAAAGTGAAAGTAGAGTTTCGGCACCTTTTTTCGCTTCAAAAACGGTTTAGTCTTTGTTCTTCCCATAAAATTAATACAAATATCGATGTTTTTTGCTGATTGACTGGTTTAAAGTGGAATAACACTCGTTTTTAAATTCCAAGCGGTTTGGACAACTTCTTAGCATACTCAATTCCGGTTTATACGAACTAAATATCAAGGTGAGTTTTCATTGGTCGAAGGATTTAAACTGGCATTTTTGCGGGAAATTATTTACTCGTCTTGTCAAAAGATATTCTTAAAATGCCGTCTTCCTATATTTCCAGATTGATTGAGACAAGGAAAAAATATATTTTAATGCAAGAGATTTAAGTTATCTTTTTTCCTACTTTTTAAAATTACATTTCGATTTTTTTATTTCTATCAATATTATTAAGTCCGTATAAACCGGAAATGAGTATGATAAGAAGTTGTCCAGACCGCTTGGAGTGTTATTCCACTGTAAACCAGTCAATCAGCAAAAAAACAACGATGTTTGCATTAATATTATGGTAAGAACAAAGACTAAACCGTTTTTGAAGCGAAAAAAGGTGCCGAAATTCTACTTTCACTTTGGGCAGCAAAAAAAGTGTCCTCCCTTCTCTTTTAACATATACCTGGCGATGTGAAAATATAACTGCGAGCCCCTGTGGTATTACTCCTTAGAAATTGCCCTTACTTTCGTTTAATCTACATTATTGGTAGGTCAAAAGGGAGATAATTGAAGTATTACAACCTTTTCCGAAATGGAAGGAGAAAACCGACAATTGTACCATCTCTGGCAAGTCATCATCATGTAGATGAAATATATATCGTGTCAATCGGAGGCCATTATAATCTATTATGAGAGAGAACGATGACATTATTATTTACATCTTAGCCAGAAGGTGACAAATGTTTAACGTTAAGAGACAACAAATATGGTATTATCATGTATTATCATGGGAATAAGTATACGTAATGTATAGTCAACCGTTCATATGGGATGGTGGTCATATTCGTGGGGGAAATGTCGCTGCGTTAAAATAAAAAAAAATAAAAAAAAAAAAAAAAAAAGAACAAACAGACTTTAACGGACAATCATTTTATTGTAAAAAAACAACAATGCAGAATTAAAACATATAATAACCGTTGCTATTTCCATTATCATGAATTAATTTGCTTGGCCTCTCTTCATTTCAATTTATTCGCATATTTGTTTATCAAAATTGAAGGAAACTTTGTTTAACTCTTTAGCAATACAAACACAAGCAGTTAAGCATATTTTATAAGAAGAGTACAGAAAATACCGCAACATGGAAAATAAATTAAGATCTTATTGCCTAAGAACGTGGGATATTTTGCACATTATGTAGACCAAGACTGCATTTCTGAGACTTTGTTGTTTTAATGATAATATAATTGTTTATTTAAATAGTTTGAGGATACATGTATTGATTGTTGTTGTTGTTGTCTTTTTCGCGAAAAGCAAAAAGTAGTACTCTGTAAATGGTAAAGAAGATATTGTGTGCATAAATTTGTTTCAGGACAAGTAAAATCACTATTGGATGTATCTAAATTATCAGTATTGAGTTCTCAGATATATGGGATGGCATTGCAAAATATTGCATTTTCGGTGAGAAAAAATATCAAATATTTATATGGCAAAAAGCTAATTAAATTACTGCATATTTAAGTAAAACCGTTCCTCTACATCATTATCATTGCATGATCAAATATGTTTGGTAAATTATGCTAATATTATCAGTATATAATTATCATCCTCAAGGTCCAATATTTTACACACTAGTACATTGCATACAATGAGCTTCGGTCTAAAGTTGTCATTCTCATGGTCCAGTATATACACTATATTGTATAAAAAGCTTCAGTATATAATTATCAACGGTTAAATGTGCTAAATACATTGCATAAAAAGTTTCAGTATATAATTATCAACCTTATGGTCCAATGTGCTAAATACATTGCATAAAAAGTTTCAGTATATAATTATCAACCTTATGGTGCAATGTGCTAAATACATTGCATAAAAAGTTTCAGTAAATAATTATCAACCTTATGGTCCAATGTGCTAAATACATTGCATAAAAAGTTTCAGTATATAATTATCAACCTTAATGGTCCAATGTGCTAAATACATTGCATAAAAAGTTTCAGTATATAATTATCAACCTTATGGTCCAAAGTGCTAAATACTAGTACATTGCATAAACAGTTTCAGTATATCATTACTATCGCATGGATAAATAAATTTGATACATTGTGCAAAACGCTTTTAGCATATACTTATCACCCTCGTAGTCCAATATGCTAAATATATTATAGATAAAACATTTCAGTGTATATTTATCATTAGCATGGGCAATATTTTAAATACATTGTACAAAAAAAATCAAGAATTATCACCCAATGGCCCAGTTTGTTAAATGCATTGCATAAACAGTTTCAATTCATAATTATCTCTTGCACGATGATGATCCAATATGCTAAGTGCATTGCATAAGAAGTTTAAGAATATAACTATCACCCACATGGTTAAATATCTTAAATACACTGCATTAAAAAGTTTCAGCATATTACTATCATCGCGCGATCAAATGCCTTATGTACATTGAACAAAGAGTTTTAACCTATAATTATCACCCTCAATGTTTATTATTTCAAATACATTTTCAATATTAAAAAAATAAGTATATAATTATCATTCGCATGGTCCAATATCTTAAATATATCAAATAAAAAGTTGCATTGAGATTTTATTACATTTCTGTACACAATGTATATCATACACGACTACACATATATCACCTCCAGTAATATTAACTATCACACATAATTCAGACATTTATTATTTGACAAGGTACATTTTTATGTTAGGCAAAATCAATAATCGGGATCAACGTGCCAAATATTAACCTGTTATTGATTATTAAAGAAACATAAATTTTGATTGACATCAGAACATATATCATATTGAGTGTTATATCTGAATTGGATGGAACATTAAGAAAATTAATATTTGCTCTTTTCTTGTTCTTATACAATGGACAATAACAACATTTTAACCAGGACAAATTTGAATTGTCAAATATTATTTATTTCTAGTCAGGTTTCTGTTTCATCAATATCAATATGTTTTGAAATAAATATTGAAATCCACACAATACAACTTTAGTATTACGATAAAAGTCATTTCAACACAATATCAATGTCTGAAAAAAAAATCCCAACGTAAGTGTATTTCAGCAGGAACAAATACTTATATTAATCATTTGACAACTTATTCTTACATATAAATTATGCTTAATGAAGCCCGCAAGTGGGCAACTTGCTGTACCTGATATTACGCTATATATTGCATATTTTATTTGCACATTTGATTTACTTATGTAGGAAATATTAAAAGCTTAATTGGACCTGAGTGTTGTCTGTTCTTCTTCTTTTGGTCATTGTGTTGTTTGTTCTTCTTCGATTGGCGGATTCTGGTTGCCACTTTGGTATCTTTAGACTCTTCTTGAAACATTTAATTCATATGGTTTATGCAGGTGATTTAAAGGAAGCATTATATGTATGTTTAAAGACAAAAACCACATATATTCCGTTGTGTGGATTTTAAACTGAAGACATTGCACAGAAAAAGGAATATTTTGTGAGCTAAGATCAATATTGATATTCTTTATGTTCATTAAAATTGTGTGAAATCGTATGCATATCGCATAACAAATTCCCTGTCCACAATTCTGCATTGCTTTTTATTTTATCGATTCAGTTTATTTATTTTTACTAAGACAAGACCATTCTTAATCTTTATGTGAACATGGAAGATATGTGATTGATTGATTGATTTTTGCTTAACTTCCAGTGAACCGAAATTCAGCTATGATAAGGACGAAAATATCCAAAAAATATATATAAATAATTGATGGAGGGATTGGACAACCGAGGGCAATATGGGAGCTATAAATATAAGAAAGAATAATAATCTAAGCATGCTAAACAGTAATGTGTATTTAAAAAAGAAAATCTTGAAGATAGCAAATGGGTAATCAGAAGCCGTAAAGCGAAGGACAGAGAACACAATGATCAGAATAAAAAGGACAAAGGGACAAACAACGATAATCAGAAGCCGTAACTCGAAGGACAGAGAACACAATGGCCACAAGATAGCAAATGGGTAATCAGAAGCCGTAACTCGAAGGACAGAGAACACAATGGCCACAAGATAGCAAATGGGTAATCAGAAGCCGTAACTCGAAGAACAGAGAACACAATGGTCACAAGATAGCAAATGGGTAATCAGAAGCCGTAACTCGAAGGACAGAGAACACAATGGCCACAAGATAGCAAATGGGTAATCAGAAGCCGTAACTCGAAGGACAGAGAACACAATGGTCACAAGATAGCAAATGGGTAATCAGAAGCCGTAACTCGAAGGACAGAGAACATAATGGCCACAAGATAGCAAATGGGTAATCAGAAGCCGTAACTTGAAGGACAGAGAACATAATGGCCACAAGATAGCAAATGGGTAATCAGAAGCCGTATCTTGAAGGACAGAGAACACAATGATCACAAGATACCAGATGGGTAATCAGAAGCCGTAACTCGAAGGACAGAGAACACAATGGTCACAAGATAGCAAATGGGTAATCAGAAGCCGTAACTCGAAGGACAGAGAACACAATGGCCACAAGATAGCAAATGAGTAATCAGAAGCCGTAACTTGAAGGACAGAGAACATAATGCTCACAAGATAGCAAATGGGTAATCAGAAGCCGTAACTCGAAGGACAGAGAACACAATGGCCACAAGATAGCAAATGGGTAATCAGAAGCCGTAACTTGAAGGACAGAGAACATAATGGCCACAAGATAGCAAATGGGTAATCAGAAGCCGTAACTTGAAGGACAGAGAACATAATGGCCACAAGATAGCAAATGGGTAATCAGAAGCCGTAACTCGAAGGACAGAGAACACAATGGCCACAAGATAGCAAATGGGTAATCAGAAGCCGTAACTCGAAGGACAGAGAACACAATGGTTACAAGATAGCAAATGGGTAATCAGAAGCCGTAACTCGAAGGACAGAGAACACAATGGCCACAAGATAGCAAATGGGTAATCAGAAGTCGTAACTCGAAGGACAGAGAACACAATGGTCACAAGATAGCAAATGGGTAATCAGAAGTCGTAACTCGAAGGACAGAGAACACAATGGCCACAAGATAGCAAATGGGTAATCAGAAGCCGTAACTCGAAGGACAGAGAACACAGTGGCCACAAGATAGCAAATGGGTAATCAGAAGCCGTATCTTGAAGGACAGAGAACACAATGGTCACAAGATAGCAAATGGGTAATCAGAAGCCGTATCTTGAAGGACAGAGAACACAATGCTCACAAGATACCAGATGGGTAATCAGAAGCCGTAACTCGAAGGACAGAGAACACAATGCTCACAAGATAGCAAATGGGTAATCAGAACTCGTAACTCGAAGGACAGAGAACACAATGGTCACAAGATAGCAAATGGGTAATCAGAAGCCGTATCTTGAAGGACAGAGAACACAATGCTCACAAGATAGCAAATGGGTAATCAGAACTCGTAACTCGAAGGACAGAGAACACAATGGCCACAAGATAGCAAATGGGTAATCAGAAGCCGTAACTCGAAGGACAGAGAACACAATGGTCACAAGATAGCAAATGGGTAATCAGAAGCCGTATCTTGAAGGACAGAGAACACAATGCTCACAAGATACCAGATGGGTAATCAGAAGCGTATCTTGCAGGACAGAGAACACAATGCTCACAAGATACCAGATGGGTAATCAGAAGCCGTATCTTGAAGGACAGAGAACACAATGATCACAAGATACTAGATGGGTAATCAGAAGCCGTAACTCGAAGGACAGAGAACACAATGGCCACAAGATAGCAAATGGGTAATCAGAACTCGTAACTCGAAGGACAGAGAACACAATGGTCACAAGATAGCAAATGGGTAATCAGAAGCCGTATCTTGAAGGACAGAGAACACAATGCTCACAAGATACCAGATGGGTAATCAGAAGCCGTATCTTGAAGGACAGAGAACACAATGATCACAAGATACCAAATGGGTAATCAGAAGCCGTATCTTGAAGGACAGAGAACACAATGATCACAAGATACCAAATGGGTAATCAGAAGCCGTATCTTGAAGGACAGAGAACACAATGATCACAAGATAGCAGATGGGTAATCAGAAGCCGTAACTCGAAGGACAGAGAACATAATGGCCACAAGATAGCAAATGGGTAATCAGAAGCCGTATCTTGAAGGACAGAGAACACAATGGTCACAAGATACCAAATGGGTAATCAGAAGCCGTATTTTGAAGGACAGAGAACACAATGGCCACAAGATACCAGATGGGTAATCAGAAGACGTAACTCGAAGGACAGAGAACACAATGGCCACAAGATAGCAAATGGGTAATCAGAAGCCGTATCTTGAAGGACAGAGAACACAATGGTCACAAGATACCAGATGGGTAATCAGAAGCCGTAACTCGAAGGACAGAGAACACAATGGTCACAAGATACCAGATGGGTAATCAGAAGCCGTAACTTGAAGGACAGAGAACACAATGGTCACAAGATACCAGATGGGTAATCAGAAGCCGTATCTTGAAGGACAGAGAACACAATGATCACAAGATACCAAATGGGTAATCAGAATCCGTATCTTGAAGGACAGAGAACACAATGATCACAAGATACCAGATGGGTAATCAGAAGCCGTAACTCCAAGGACAGAGAACACAATGGCCACAAGATACCAAATGGGTAATCAGAAGCCGTATCTTGAAGGACAGAGAACACAATGGCCACAAGATAGCAAATGGGTAATCAGAAGCCGTATCTTGAAGGACAGAGAACACAATGCTCACAAGATAGCAAATGGGTAATCAGAACTCGTAACTCGAAGGACAGAGAACACAATGGCCACAAGATAGCAAATGGGTAATCAGAAGCCGTAACTTGAAGGACAGAGAACACAATGGCCACAAGATACCAAATGGGTAATCAGAAGCCGTATCTTGAAGGACAGAGAACACAATGGTCACAAGATACCAGATGGGTAATCAGAAGCTGTAACTCGAAGAACAGAGAACACAATGGTCACAAGATAGCAAATGGGTAATCAGAACTCGTAACTCGAAGAACAGAGAACACAATGGCCAGAAGAAAAAGGACAAAGGGACAAACAACGATCTACAAACCATTACACAGAAAACCAAAGATCGAGTAACACGAACCCCACTAAATAGTCCTTGTTCCATTATATATCTCAACGTGATGGTAGTTGCCATATATATTATATAGATTAATGTATATGGCTTCATTTGAGGGTGTTAATTAATGGTAGCTACATGTATGTATAACATGATTAATTTCAATTCGTGTGATGAAACTTTTTTCGTGATTTTATTTTCGTGTTAGAGTAATACTTATGAATGTTTAGTTTATCAATTATTAAGAATAACCTTTTTTTGTTATTCTGTTATCATTACATACTTTGTAAGCCTTAAGCCTTAAGCCTTACATGTAGAAACTATTGTTAATAAGAAAATTACATGACTTAGAACATTGTCGAGTCTCGTGTCACATAATTCAATGTCCATACCTACTAATTTGTACCAGCCATAATATGATTTAATATCTGTCATCTAGGTGGTCAGTTTTTTCCTATATTGCTGCACCTCGCATTATGTGACGTCACATTAGAAATGTCGTCTATAGTTGATCTATAGCTTTTCCGTGTCATGTTCCTTTTCAGCAAAATGTGGGAATTGATATTTGAAACAATTGTTTTATTATGTACTAATCTATTTTCTCTTGGTGTTAAGCGTTTAGGTTGTCACTATGATAGATTTATTTTATTGTTATTATTATTTCTATAAGTCTTGCATTAAAAATAACACGAAAGGTGGTAAAATAATGAAACTGTGGTAAACGTATAATTGTAGGATGTGATCTATACGTATATATAATGAAACAGCAATATGTTTTGTCTGTTTATGATTATAGTGCAAACTATGGTATCCCAATATATTCTACAAACAACCATTCTATTAAAAGCATTATATCATATATGGTATTATACACCAACTAATTTTATTAGGAAACACAGTATATGTTCCTTGAGAAATACCATGATATTTATGCTATATTGCCAAGACTTTTGTTAGAGCTGTTTGTTTCTGTGCATTTTATCGGACAGACAATGGTCTGCATATAATAATGTAGGTGTGTACTCATATACAGTTTTTTGTTCTGCATGTAGTGATGAGTCATATTATTATCTGTGCACAATGATAGGGTATACTGCTGTTTGTTCATACTGATAGTATATAATGTGTTGTCTGTCACAATTATAGAGCATATTGTGGTGTGTATATAATGATAGGTCAAATTTTAGTCATCTCATATAAATATAGGGAAAACCATGATTACTCATATGGCATACTGTGATGTGTGTGTGTGCATATCAGACAAAACAAGAAAGACGGTAAAATAATGAAACTGGGTACCCGTATAATAATGTAATAATACGACAAAATGAGATCTACGTATAATGATGTAGCAAATATGTTGTCTGTGTGAATAATAAGGCAAACCGTGCCCTCCATGTTATGATATAGGCCATACTCTAATCTGCATATAATGATGGTGGATACTGCTATCTGCCTTCAACGATAGGGCATGTTGCGGTTTGTCCATCTTGGTTGGGTATGCCATAGTCTAATCTGCATATAATGATGCTATCTGCCTTCAACGATAGGGCATGTTGCGGTTTGTCCATCTTGGTTGGGTATGCCATAGTCTAATCTGCATATAATGATGCTATCTGCCTTCAACGATAGGGCATGTTGCGGTTTGTCCATCTTGGTTGGGTATGCCATAGTCTAATCTGCATATAATGATGCTATCTGCCTTCAACGATAGGGCATGTTGCGGTTTGTCCACCTTGGTTGGGTATGCCATAGTCTAAGCATAATAATAGGACAAACGATAAAATATTGTTAATAAAAACGTAGATATCAAGCTTACAAAGGTCTTGTTAAAAAAAAAACCAATTCCAATGAAATCATGTAATTTATATTCCAAAATATATCTTAAAACTTTATGCATAGCATGAATTGAACTTGATTTAACATTGCCTGTCGCTCTACCGATGTATAAGTCTTCATTCATGTTTTGGAGGATAGGTAAAAAATCCATTTTGTATAAATTAATGGACTATGCATATTTAAGATTAAACAATGGACAAATAATATTATAAGCATATTCTCCGGATATATTTTGCAAACAACATACGCCATTAATGCATTATACCACATCAATTCTGTATGAAGAACAGTCAGTCACAGAATAGAGTCTATAGTGGGTATTCTTGTCAAACGTCACTTTTAAACTATTATTAACATATGACTTTACTTGGAGGCACCTTTTTCTGTGTACATCTCAACGAGATCTACTGTTACTCGATTCATAAACAAATTCAGAAACTCATAAAAGAAATTGAGACAGATAAAAGATGCTATAAAAGTCACTCTATATATACGTTATTAACCCTATATCTAAGGGTGTGTAAATTTATGGTTCGTATAATTAATTCATTTGAAAACCCATCATCTATCATTAGTTCTTTTTAAACGCTCCCATATTCATCATTTTCATAAAATGTTACAAGCTATTTTATTAATTATAGATTGTTAAAGTTGTAAACAGCTAAAATTGTTTGTTTATCTGAATTTTCTTGCCACAATTTGTCATTTAAAAGAATTAATCAAATGTTTACAAATGTTGATGGTTTAATCCCACATGTTTATCATATTGTCAGATTTTGTTTGCAATGTGAAATGACATATAGTAACATAATGAATTAAGTATGTTAATTTGTTGTCAATTCATTGTTCTTTTATTTCTTAATAATTTTATAATTCATTTCCAAATATTATAATTCAATATTCTGTCTTGCATTTATTCGATTTTAATCCTTTAAACCCATTTGGCATTGAAAAGTTAATCCTTGTGTAACATTAATGTGTCTGGATCTGAGACTAATTTCTACCCTGCAGTTAAGATGTACTAATAAGTCAAAAATTTAATATTTTCAAATTTATATTAATTTGTACATTATTAAATTTTAGCCGGAAGACTAAATATGGTTTTTTTTTCATTAAAATGTCATTTTTTACCATAAATAAAATAACAACTTAGGAGTAATTAGTTTTTTTAGACAAAGATTGCGTTTTTATAAAATATGGTACAAAAAGATCCCATTTTATCTCTAAATGCAAACATGATTAAGTGACATCTTAACATATTTCATCTTTAGTATGGTTCGCATAACATGGACTCACTTTTGCCAATAAATACATTACAAAACAGAATCTGGTACATTTAAGAAAAAATGATAAAAAAAATTGACATA
This sequence comes from Bathymodiolus brooksi, assembly GCA_963680875.1. Taxonomy (NCBI): domain Eukaryota; kingdom Metazoa; phylum Mollusca; class Bivalvia; order Mytilida; family Modiolidae; genus Bathymodiolus; species Bathymodiolus brooksi. The sequence continues at coordinate 81,003,082 of OY804584.1, forward strand.
TCTTAGATAACAACTTCTTTTTATGTTAACTTTTGATGACGTTGATATTTTATTTGGTTTTATTCAAATGATATTTCATGTTCTGTCCCATGCAGTGTGACAGAATTTCATGGTCTCTCGCTAGAACTATGTATGTATCCTGCTGGGGCGATGATTTTGTAAATCTGGATATTCAACTTCTTGTTGTGCAATGAATTTTATGTCTATGCATTGCCGACTAAAGTAAAGCCCTCGAAACACGTTTTCTTTGCTAAAATTATAATGGTTCCTAAGCAGAGAAATAACCATAGAAGCGGGTGCAAATTTAGATCTAGGCATATAATGAGACGGCGCTAAGCCATTCGATGTTGCATGCAAAAATTTAATTTCAACAATTTGATTGCTTTTAATACATCTGTTTAGATTGTTGGACAACTAATGGTTTCACTTTCTTTCATTCATTTTTCCTTTAGCTGGAATATATTAATTTAGAATTTTAGACGATTTTTCATTTCATGTCCATCGTGACATCTTTTCAGCATGGAAAGCAAACGTAAGAGAAAACCGAACGGGGAATCAAGAATGGACAATCCAGAGACATAGCCAACATTGGGAGATAGACACAGATCGCAGACAAACAAATCAAAAATACAACATAGACATCTACAAACTTAATGACCAGAAAAACGAGGGTGAACCTGAAAAGGGTAAACAGTTCCTATTTCGTATATGACACCCGACGTATTGCTTAGAGTCAAGTCGGGTTGAAAACGTCATGGTGACAGTGATGTCAAGAACAAAACCAAAAATATTGTTTCTTAACTTTTGAGGTTTTTTTTATAATATTTACATGCATACAATTCTTGGTATTTGTTGAGAAATTCAGTAAATTGGAATAAATTAATTATTTTGTACATGTTATGAAAAGAAAGTTTAAACAGTGATGGTCAGCAATTCCACCAATATTAATAAAACGAACAATCACCAGTCATCTGTGACGTTAGAAATCCAGATCCTTTCTTAGAACACGCATACAAATGTGGCAGTGTTAAACCGGTTAATGGGATCCCAACCCTCCCCTCTTATTTTCTTAGTTTTTATTGCCGTCTGTCAATAAAAAGTCCTTCTTCTCCTAAATCCGAGAATTTGGACGGTTTACCGGCAATTCTGTTTTAATGTTGATTTGCAAATACACTTTATATTGATTATTCTAAGTTAATGTAATGAACGGTCTTCTGTTCTGGTTTTTTTTTTTTTTTTTTTTTTTTTTTTTTTTTTTTTTTGTTAGCGCCTTGAAATTGGTAAGCTTGTGTTCATGTTGTTGTTGGTATTGGGGTATTTTAAGCTTCCTGTCTTTATATAAAGATGCGATGTTTTCTTAGTTTCGACTATTTTGAATTGCTTTGGATATTTTAGCTTTCTTGTTGTTTGCTGTTCTAAACTGTATTATTGAGTCATTGTTGATTATCACTATAAAATTGTGAGTTGGAATCCCGCTCGTGGCGAGGTGTACTCGATACAACATTATGTGATAAAGCAGGTCTGTGGTTTTCTCCGGTTTTCTCCAACTGACCTCCACGATATAACTGAAATATTGCTAAAGTGGTGTTAAACACCATAACGCACCTTCTCTGAATGCGTTGTTATTTCTGGGTTGATTTAGGAATTGTACAGAATAACTTATTTCGAAAAGTGGTTAGTTTCGTTAGATTGGATTCTCTTGCTTAAAACAACATAAGATGTATGTCATTTTAACAGTAAGAACAACTTTTTTGCGCAAAAGGTAAATTTTACTTTAATGTGTCTATTCAACAGGTGCATTCCTTGCTAATTATAGATTATCACAAATTAGTTTACAAGATCTTGGTGGTGTAAAGGTTGGATGTACCTATTTCCTGTCAGAACACGCCATTATCTAAAAACCAAATACACGTCCGAGAGCATGTACAAAATATAACATCACACGCAATAAATAAAAAAATCACTCCATATGCCATACACCAAAAGAACTTTGTAATTTTGACATTTTTGTCAGACGAGCAAAAATTTCGTGTTTGAAAATGACGGATCGTGTGAAAGAACTGTAGCGACAGGTACAAGCATAAATCTGTCACATGACCACCATAAAATCTCGGACAGTCCACGATTTTACGAGATCATTGTGACAACTGGAGGTTAAAATAAATAAACGATGTATTAATTGAATAAATGTGTTCATTATAGGTGACATATATAACATAAGTATTTCTAAAAGTAGACATTAAGGAACTATTATACTGGATAATGGTGGACAATAAACTGTCAATCATCCTGTATCCCAACACGGTACAACATCACATTGTGAGGTGTAACTTTACAACAACAGCGTTTAATTCCTATTAGGGAGCGACCCTTTAACTTTTATGGGGTGGGGGCTAACCATCCTGTATCCCAAACGGCGCAACATCACATTGTGAGGTGTATTTTTACAACAGCGTCTAATTCCTATTAGGGAACGACTATTTAACTTTTATGGGGTAGGGGCTATGTTGACGTGAAAGATGCAAATAAAAACGTAGATATCAAATTTAGTGCGCACGACGCATTTCTGGAATTACCTTCATCAAGTACACTCAAATTCATCCTGCAATTCTCAACGAAATTAAGTACTAGTAATCACATGTCCCTGTTCATGGTAATTTTTATCGTAAAATACCCAGTTCAAGGCCCCATATTCCATTGGTTATCCTTAGATGAAAATTATTCAACATTCTAAAAGTGATATTGAAATTTCTATTAGCTACGATTTTGACCAAATTTATGTTTTGGAAATTGGTAAATAGCTTTAAAATGATGAAATAAAGGTAATTATTTCACATTAAACAGCTTATCGAACCACTTTTCGCTTTTTGAGAACGAAAATTACCATCGATTTATTATTTCCTTGCAAGCACATAATTTGACCTCGCTTTCTCCGTATGCAACTGACCTTACTAGTGACAGGTAAAAACGAATAATTTTTATTTTGTCGCTTATTAACTGCAAACTTGCATGGTTCTTTGTCCGTCATTAACGCCGAGTAAAAGCAGATTCACAGAAAATAAGAAATAAGTGCATTGTTATACTGATTTAATGACGATTCGGCAAACTCCGTAAACAATGCCGATAATTAATAAGATGGCGTCCATTTCTTGATCGATCACTAAACACGAGCAGTTGCACCTTTTTTCCCCGATGCGCGTACATTTCATAACATTTATAAGTTACAAAAACACGTTTTATTAAGGCATCAATCATATCTGATAGTTTTTATTGGTAACAAAAATTTACAATTTTGGCAGATAATGTTTTAACTAATGTTTAAGTCTTAATTTTATATATGAAAACATTTTAGCTTACCGTATGTATACTTTACTTGTTTGTTAAAACGTTTTGCGTTAATTTCATATGTCGTAGTAATGAAATGTAAAACAAATATACCACACTGTCGGAACTATTTCCAAATCAAATATTAAAATTATAGAAAGAGTCATATTCGATACACTCAACACACAAATACATGACCGCTCAATTCCCTGGCTTGGTACATCAACTACAGTAAAATATGACGATGTTAAGCTAGTTCTCTTGGCTCAGACCTAAATATTTCCTCTCAAAAAATCAACACTTAACTATGAGAATTACGTTTCAACAAACGATGATCATGGGCATAACATTTAAAAGTCTTGTCAACACTGCTAAGTCAGCGATACTTTTTTTTTCAGAACGTCTGCATGGACCCCAAGCATAATTTGTTGAGCTTACAATTAAGTTGTGCAATAGAGAGAAGTGTAAATGTGTAATTATGGGCGATTAAGTGATTGTCGTTTAACACCAAGTGAACAGTTATTTAAACGATGAAGCTGTCTGCATTCTTCTAGACATACACGTTTAAAGGGATATTAAAGCTCGTTTTAACGTATATTTTTTCAACTCGTGACGAAGGTTGTTTCTTTTCAATTTAATTGTAAAAACAATCCAAATATACTTTGCACGCCCATAATATCGTTAAAATATCACTTAAAAGGGTCGAAATGAATTTTTGTCCAGGAAGCAAAAATTCAATTATTGGAGAAAAAAAAACGAGAAAACCGCAAGATATGACAAAATTATCAACGAATTATGTCACTTTTACAAAGTTTCATTGATAAAAACCGGGTTAATGTTTCATAAATATCAATCATTGAACCAACTGCAAGTTTTCATGAGATACAAAAAAATTACCAAAATGAGCTTTAATATCCCTTTAAATAACAGTGTCAAATAAACCATTATGAATTTTGTTTCGTGTGAATAAATATCTGACTATGGGGAAAACATAGTCCTCTATAAGTTAAATGGTTTGTCCCTTAGAGAATTAATAGTTCTCTTTACTAATTGGGTTAGGGTTATGGTGTTTAACGCCACTTTCAACAATATTTCAGCTATATTGTTATGGTGAAGGAAACCGGAGTCGCAGAAGAAAACAACCGACCTGCCACAAGTCACTGACAAACTTTATCATATAATGTTGTATCGAGTACACCTCGCCTGTCTCTCACTGTAAGTGAATAAATCTTGCGAATATTTTAGGAATAAACTTTGATTGATAAGTGATTAGCAAAATTATATTTTCGAAATCAGCAAAGGACCCATTTTTCAGATATATATATACATTGTATATGTACCAGCTTATTGTTATTTCCGCTAATGTATATATACACAGGGGATCACGTGGTCATGATGGAATGGTAGTTGGATTTACAATATGTATATATATATATAAACGTCTAAAATGTTAGCACAACGATATAAAAAAAAGATGCTAAAATGTAACAAAAATATCTACAAGTCTACAAAAAGACTATAATTATAATTAAATCGACGGATATTTCGCTTGACCGACAAGCTTCATCAGCGTCTGTAATCTGATTTGAAAAATTATCACGTGACCATCAGTTATCGTGACGTAAATTACTAAAAATCTTATTCTTGAACTTTATACTTTATATGTGTGTGTGTGTGTGTGTGTGCGTGTGTAGTCAAAATTATATATTTAGATGATAAAAATAAATTAATTTCACCAGTCAGTGTTTTCAGTTATTTGATACATATTAGAATACATCAGAAAGTTTTGATGATGCCATACAGGTAATCAGAAGATGACATACGGGTAGCTCAGAAGCTCAGAAGACGTAAATCTAGGAAGGACAATCAATGCAAAAGAAAAAGGACAAAATACAACACAGAAAACTAAAGATTGAGCAACAAAAACCTCATAAAAAATCGGATGAACGGACAACGAATGTGCTCCGGAATGTCAAGCAGCTCCTGCTAACCTAGTGACCCCAGTCGTGATGTGCTCCGGAATGTCAAGCAGCTCCTGCTAAGCTAGTGACCCCAGTAGTGATGTGCTCCGGAATGTCAAGCAGCTCCTGCTAACCTAGTGACCCCAGTCGTGATGTGCTCTGGAATGTCAAGCAGCTCCTGCTAAGCTAGTGACCCCAGTCGTGATGTGCTCCGGAATGTCAAGCAGCTCCTGCTAAGCTAGTGACCCCAGTCGTGATGTGCCCCGGAATGTTAAGCAGCTCCTGCTAAGCTAGTGACCCCAGTCGTGATGTGCTCCGGAATGTCAAGCAGCTCCTGCTAAGCTAGTGACCCCAGTCGTGATGTGCCCCGGAATGTCAAGCAGCTCCTGCTAAGCTAGTGACCCCAGTCGTGATGTGCTCCGGAATGTCAAGCAGCTCCTGCTAAGCTAGTGACCCCAGTCGTGATGTGCTCCGGAATGTCAAGCAGCTCCTGCTAAGCTAGTGACCCCAGTCGTGATGTGCCCCGGAATGTCAAGCAGCTCCTGCTAAGCTAGTGACCCCAGTCGTGATGTGCCCCGGAATGTCAAGCAGCTCCTGCTAAGCTAGTGACCCCAGTCGTGATGTGCTCCGGAATGTCAAGCAGCTCCTGCTAAGCTAGTGACCCCAGTCGTGATGTGCCCCGGAATGTCAAGCAGCTCCTGCTAAGCTAGTGACCCCAGTCGTGATGTGCTCCGGAATGTCAAGCAGCTCCTGCTAAGCTAGTGACCCCAGTCGTGATGTGCCCCGGAATGTCAAGCAGCTCCTGCTAAGCTAGTGACCCCAGTCGTGATGTGCTCTGGAATGTCAAGCAGCTCCTGCTAAGCTAGTGACCCCAGTCGTGATGTGCCCCGGAATGTTAAGCAGCTCCTGCTAAGCTAGTGACCCCAGTCGTGATGTGCTCCGGAATGTCAAGCAGCTCCTGCTAAGCTAGTGACCCCAGTCGTGATGTGCCCCGGAATGTCAAGCAGCTCCTGCTAAGCTAGTGACGCCATTCGTGTTACGCTTGGCTTGTTACACACCAGATGATAATAATAAAAATGTAGATATCAAATTTAGTGTGATGTCATCAATGTGTAAAGAATGGGATTGTGATCATATCCGTGGTCATGTGTGACACAGGTATAGTGTAATGGTTAACCAAGTCATGGTATCGACCGTTTAGCTTCACCTTAACCACCAGGACCAGTCTTGGTTCCGTGGCTTCCTTCCCAAGAGCAACCCAGTATCGAGGTACTCTGAATATGCTCTAGAATATCGTATTGACTGAGAGATATGTATACTCTATATGTAGGTGCCGCTGGAATGTTGCTACATATAAATGGCAAGTTAACATTGGATTACATATTTTTGATGTTTAAATGGCTTCTCGTGATTAGCCATCTCTAACCATGACATGCCTGTATATATGGTTATAATCAATAATGACTACCTATCTAATACCCAGGGTCGGACTTAGGAGGTGTTGGGTCCAATGATGTTCCAGCGCGGGGCCCAATTAATCAAATTGACTTAAGGCCGGCCCTGGGTATACCATGTTGTACACAACTTATTACTATTCATACGGCTCTATCGAATGCTGTTAGTTTGTCATAATTCATAGGAAATATATTCTCCCCACAAATTCTCTTTGCATTGAATGTTGAAACGTTTCTTTTTGGGTCAACTATACTTACAGTTGATGTAAACACAGTTTCAAGGGTGTATGCTATTTAACGCCACTTTCAACAATATTTCAGTCATATCGTGGCGGTCAGTTTTATTGGTGGAGGAAACCGGAGAAAACCAGCAACATGCCGCAAATCACTAACAAACTTCATCACATAAAGTTTTATCGAGTACACCTCGCCATGACCGGTATTCGAACTGACAACTTTATTGGTTATAGGCACTTATTGCACAGCCAATTGTAAATCTAACTACCATACGATCACGACCACGACGGCCCCTTATATTCATTTAAGCTTGTACTCATAATGTTTGTTTTTTCTAAAACATGTAATGAAATATACAGTCCGACAAAAGTTAAGCACCACCTGACTTGTTTCAATAATATCTTTTCTAATAATGAACTTATTTCAAATCGGTTTGCTGTTTTCGTTACCTGTACACACATACTTACTTACCTGTGAAACAGGTTATTGATCGATTTTTATTTATGTGTATATGCCAGAGTGTGTAGAGTTTTAAGTTTCATTTTCATTTGGTTTGGTATTAACCATACCAGAAAGGTGGCAAGCTGTTGGCATGCATAGCGGTGGTTTTATCCATATAAGGATGGCAGACCATTTCAGGGTTAACCATTCCATCATTGTACGACTGATGCAGCGTTTTCGTCAAACGGGGAATGTTATTGACCGTCCACGTGCAGGTAGACCTCGCAAAACGACGCCGAGAGAGGACCGGCTCATATCCAGACAGGCGCGGCAACGGCCGTTCAGCACAGCTGGTGCACTTCGTGGTAATTTAGCGTTTGGAGGCCACATTAGCACACGCACTGTAATCAGACGCCTCCACCATCAGGGAATGCGAGCGCGACGACCCATAAAACGTCCACAGTTGACATTACGTCATCGCCATGCTCGATTTGACTGGTCACATGATCATTTGGGGTGGACTATTCGCACATGGATACGGGTCCACTGGTCTGATGAAAGTCGTTTTTTGTTACGCCCTACCGACGGTCGTGCAAGGGTTTGGCGCCAACGAAACACTTCATTTCAGGACAACCACATTTTGGGCACAACTGCTTTTGGGGGTGGGGTGTAACTGTCTGGGGTTGTTTTTCCTTTGACTGTAAGTTGTACGTTCTTGATGGTAATCTGACAGGCCAAAAATACCGTAACAATGTGCTCGCTCCACGCGTAGTCCCCCATTTCGACAATCATGCGTTGGCTGACAGGCCAATGTTCATGGACGACAACGCTAGGCCACATAGAGCCCGAATTGTACAACATTTTTTACAGCAAGAGGCTGTTCAGACAATTCCATGGCCTGCAATGTCGCCAGACATGAACCCTATAGAGCATGTATGGGACTTTATTGGCCGAAAAATTAACCAACGCAATCCAAAATGTCAAAATATTGACGAATTAAGACCTGCTATCTTACAGGAGTGGCAACAGTTCCCCCAGGAACGGCTTAGGCGTCTTGTGCGAAGCATGACGAGGCGTGTACAGAAATTCACAATAAACGCGGTGGATATACTCGTTATTGATTTTTGTGCCTTACACATACGCACAATAGATGAATTTAAAAGTTCTTAAAATCTGAAGACTCTGCATTTTAATGTAATGTTAAAAACTTCCATCAAAGACAAACTGGTTTTACGTTTTTCCAGCGCCTGTTTTGAACCCCATTTTTGCCACGTCATAGTCACGTCTTTCAGGATGATAAATACTTCGCAGATTGGTTATTTTAGAGCTCTTGGTGTAGTCTTTTAAGAAGTGTAAGAAAAATGGTGATATCTATTTTATTGTTTTAACAGTATTGATGTAAAAAAAATATATTGATAAAAATATAGGGTGGTGCTTAACTTTGGTCGGAGTGTATATATTACATCACATGTTGTTTATGTTTTATGCTGTCTGAGCATTAATATGTGTAATATCTTGGACGTGGATTGATATAAGCATTTATTAGCTTGTTTCAGAATCCTGTTGTCAAAATAATGCATAATCATATTGTAATATTTTTGCTTAATTGTATAATATGCAATAAATTTTAACAATAAAATATGTTTACACTAACTTGTATTTGAATTTGGTAATACATATTGCATTGAAATATTTCCAATCTCAAATGTCCCGCCATTTTATGTCTTTTTCAAAATTATAACTAAAATGTTGTTTGTCCGTGTTTATTTACTACTCGTATTGGGGTCTAAAGGTGTAAAATTACATACTAAAATTTCAAATGGCATATGTCAGTCCGCGAGATTATGTAGTTACCCAATTACTATGACCACTTAATAAGGTAATATTATCTGTTTTAGTGGAGCTACCTGTTAGAACCCAGGTGAGAATTTACAATCATTTACATTGTCTACTTCTAAGTGGTCTGGGGTTCAAATTCGTTAATTTTATGATTCGTCTGGGAAATCATTGTACGATGATGACATATGATGACGCCTGGGAAAGTGAATTATGGGTAATTATATTGTTCAAACTAATAAGATGTGTAAATATTGAATGTTGATATGTTTTTATTACCTGTATCGGACTTGAAGGTGTAAATGAAAGACTATAAAACATTGAGATGATTCTGATCAAAGAACTCGAACTATATTTAGACAAGATAAATTAATAAAAGAAAAGTTCACGGGGGAAACAAGGTTAAAATACGTTTTAATTTGTTTCCAGTATTTAAAAAGTGCACAATTTAAAAAAAAATGAAAATATCTTTTTATGAAATGAAAGTTTTTACAGTGATAAACTGATAGTCAACAATTACACCAATATCAACAATAACGAACAATCACCTCTCACCTTAACTCATTGAACACAAAAAAATACCACGACATATGGCACTGAAAACCCAGGTCCTGGCTTGGGACAGGCACACAAAATGTGACGGGGATAAACCGGGTAATGGGATCCCAACTCTTCACTCTTGATAACTGGATCTCCAATGGCAACACATATAAACAAACGATTAATTACCGAATTAATAGCTTCGTGTCGGCTATAAGATGCTGAAGATTCAAGATTTTATTGGGGGGGGGGGGTCCAAAATATAGGTGGAACTATCTGTTGAATTGACCAAAAATGCGATATTTTATTCCGTCAGTTGTTTTATAAAAATAAGTGTTTTTAATTCAGGTGTTTATTTTTACATATATTTTTTTTCACAAATAGTTAATTTGTACTGTTAACTTAATATGCAAAGCAATAAAAGATCATGGACATTCTTATGAAATATACGTGTATGTGAAATTTGTTAATTTCATGATTATAATAATGTGAAGTGCATGTAGTTGTAAGCAGAATAGTTCCACATGTACTTTTCAGGTGTGTGATGTGCGGCGATGGACAATTTAGCGCTTTGGTAGGACAATTTAGCGGCGGATCATAGAACAATTAAGCGCCAGATTTGTAACCCATTTTAGCAACGCAAGGAAATTTCCTGAGACTTTAACATTTTATCTACGTGATATCTATAGCCATCACATATTAAACCTTTTTTGCCTTGGTCGGTCTCAATCAGTTGTAGCTCCATGCCGTCGACCAGTCATTCAGAGAGTGAAAATTTCAAATAAGTTTCAATAAAAACTATTCCCTATATATACATAAGAAAATACAAGTACAATGTACATGTAAGGTAAACATTATTCACTATGTACTTAAGAAAATGCAGGTTAAGTCATTCGAACATAGTCGTATAGGTAAATGGCGATAAATTGTCCTATCTAAAATACATGTGAATGTCGCTAAATTGTCCTATGATGTCGGCGCTAAAATGTCCACACCGATTTTGCTTCCGCGGAGCTAAAATGTCCATTATCCGTGATGTGAAAGTAGAGGTTGAGATATGCATTTATGATTTGTTATGCCATATATTTATGAAAACTACCCGGCGCATCAATAGAACTCTTACCACATATATAATTCCCAACCATCGTATCACTTAAACTACACACTACCATCTGTTGAATATGTTGTGAATTTTACTTACAAATGTTGCTTATTTATAAGGGCGCCTAGCTGAGGCATTGGCGGAAAGAAATTGTTCACACTCTGTGACTGACTATTAGTCTATCAGTAAGCTTTTAGGATACATTCGGTAATATTTAGAAAAAAGAATGCCACACTGTCGGAACAGTTCCAACCAAAATCCAATATCAAAATCGTTGAAAGAGGTAAAAATGATACCCATAACTCTCAAATACATGACCGCTCACTTTCCTGGCTTGGTACAGTCATTTTAATAAAAAGTGGCGGGGTTAAACTAGTTTTATGGGCCCAAACATTCCCTCTTAGTGAAATGACGTGCCCGTAGATGAAATATCATTTGCTGAAACCACATGGCTACTTACTTACAAGGGCTTTGCCCAACTTTCACCTGCTGTTAATATAATAAAGAAAAAATGACATAACACAATAAAGAACATAATAAGAAATGAAATTACCTTTAATAAGTTTCAATTATGCCCTTTACTTATTTTTATTGTTTTACAACTCACCAGAGAAATTACCGTAAAGTTACCAAGCTATTTATAATACTTATTAAGCTGTTTAATTTACGATGCGTTAATTAGAAATATAAATATAGATGATACAGTTCATCACGTGGGCCATTATCAGTAGATCATGTGGGCAATTTGTTTAATTAAGAAAGTGATAAGAAATTTGATTACTTTACGTCTGAGGCACCGATGGGGTTTCAAACATATTTGTTTTCTCTCCGAATTTAATAACAAGGGGCGTAAATGAGATATACGGAGTGTCCTTATGCTATCAGGCAAGTTCTGCTGGTTAACCATGTATATCTGTCCTACAATAAATGTTGTTATACCTTATAATTTTTTCTCTATATAAATGTATTAGGAATAAAAATCAACATTTTTCTCTTTTTTTAAAAATCTCAAAATCCTTCAATCAGCGATCTGTTGACCGTCAACAGTTTTCGGTCTGTTGGACCGGGTCCGATCTGTTGACCGCTTGCCCTACTTTTATTGGTTACTTAAAATAGCTGCACGCGTATGTCACGTGATTCCCTGTCGTCTGTGTAACGTTTACTAAAACAGACTTATTAATGAATTATATACTATAGCAAAAAAGACTGTTATTGGAATGGCAGAAATGCAGGATACAAACCAAAAACAATTTATAAGCTGGTCGCGATAAGCCAGTAAAACTAAAAACAGGAAAAGAAATTAAATTAGAAAGCATTGAATATGATAAGGTATAACAAATCAGTTATAGACTGGTTCCTCGAACAACAGCTGTTGTCCTCGGACCCAGTCAATAACTGTATAATGTTATTATACTTTTACAGTATTTTTACTATATAAATTAACAGTCATAGATTTGCTAATTTCCCCTAAAAGACTATTTCCCCGGAAGTGAACTATTTCCCTGAGACTATTTCCCTATCCGCAATTTTGCACGTTCATATTTCCCGTTTTTTTTAAATCCTTTCATTTGATTGGTCTAAAATACTTTCGGAAGCTTTTGTGCTTTACCTGTCGTGCACGTACAATGCCGTTAGTTTTCAGTTGATAGGGACGCCATGTCGTCTGGTCGTGGGGACCGATGAGGATTTAGAGAAACTTATTGAAAGTAAGGACACTAATAACACGAAGCAAGTTGTGAAAACATCCGTAAGATTATTGGAAGAATACCTGAGCGTAAAGGAGAATCTTGGTGTAAAGACAGTGACCGAAATGGATACCGCATCTGTTCAAATTATGACCCTGACATTACGAAAGTTTCAGTTGTTATGGTTGTTGAATTTGTTTAATATTACTGGTAAAACATATATTTGTTGTTTATTTCATTACACTTTAATTAGTGGTAAGTGATAAAAATCTGAAGTGACACAACTATAAACACAATATTGAGATAATATGCCTTATTTTGCTGTTCTTCATCAGTATGAGATTGATAACTTAGAAATAATCATATCACAGAGAAAAAAGCCTTTTATTGTTGTTCTTCAATTGTTAAAGTATAATAAAACAGTTAAAAACCGGTTATTTCGGGAAGTAGCAAGTTTATTGTCCCCTTCAACAAACTTGTTACTTCCCTCACAACCGGTCTTTAACTGTACACTATTTCATTTTTTATTATTATTATTTTGCAAGTTTTGTAGACCATCTTGTTTTGTCAAGTGAATTTAGTATATATTTATATTAAATAAACAAATTCTCTGTACCAATGTTTAGACTATGGTTTTATGGGAAATAATTAATTAATCCTGAATCTTTCGGCTGAATCTTAGGTAATATGAACAAATAAGATATAAGGAGATGTATCCCTTATTAAATTGAGTTGTGAGTTCGAATTCTGCTCATGGCGAGGTGTGCTCGATATAACATTATGTGATAAAGTATGTCAGTGACTTGTGACAGGTCGGTGGTTTTCTTCTGGGACTCCGGTTTTCTCCAACAATAAATAAGACAGCCAGGATATAACTAAAGTATTGTTGAAAGTGGCGCTAAACATCACAACCTTAATCCTTATTAATTTGTTTTTCATTCGGAATTTCAATTTGTTAATTTAGTAGTTATTGGTACCATTTTAATTTTCACTGTAATAGGTTTAACGGTTATGGTGTTCAGCAATATTTCAGTTATATCGTGGCGGTCAGTTTTATTGGTGGAGGAAACCAACGACCTGGTCGCAATTCACTGACAAACTTTATCACATAATAGTGTATCGAATACACCTCGCCATGAGCTTCAATGTTAAAATATAATATTCATCAAAGTTCAGCAATATTTCAGTTATATCGTGGCGGTCAGTTTTATTGGTGGAGGAAACCACCGACCTGGCCGCAAGTCACTGACAAACTTTATCACAAAATGTTGTATCGAATACACCTCGCATGAGCTTCAATGTTAAAATATAATATTCATCAAAGTTCAGCAATATTTCAGTTATATCGTGGCGGTCAGTTTTATTGGTGGAGGAAACCACCGACCTGGCCGCAATTCACTGACACCCTTTATCACATAATAGTGTATCGAATACACCTCGCATGAGCTTCAATGTTAAAATATAATATTCATCAAAGTTCAGCAATATTTCAGTTATATCGTGGCGGTCAGTTTTATTGGTGGAGGAAACCACCGACCTGGCCGCAAGTCACTGACAAACTTTATCACAAAATGTTGTATCGAATACACCTCGCATGAGCTTCAATGTTAAAATATAATATTCATCAAAGTTCAGCAATATTTCAGTTATATCGTGGCGGTCAGTTTTATTGGTGGAGGAAACCACCGACCTGGCCGCAATTCACTGACACCCTTTATCACATAATAGTGTATCGAATACACCTCGCATGAGCTTCAATGTTAAAATATAATATTCATCAAAGTTCAGCAATATTTCAGTTATATCGTGGCGGTCAGTTTTATTGGTGGAGGAAACCACCGACCTGGCCGCAATTTACTGACAAACTTTATCACATAATGTTGTATCGAATACACCTAGCCATGAGCTTCAATGTTAAAATATAATATTCATCAAAGTTCAGCAATATTTCAGTTATATCGTGGCGGTCAGTTTTATTGGTGGAGGAAACCACCGACCTGGCCGCAATTCACTGACAAACTTTATCACATAATGTTGTATCGAATACACCTCGCCATGAGCTTCAATGTTAAAATATAATATTCATCAAAGTTCAGCAATATTTCAGTTATATCGTGGCGGTCAGTTTTATTGGTGGAGGAAACCACCGACCTGGCCGCAATTCACTGACAAACTTTATCACATAATGTTGTATCGAATACACCTCGCCATGAGCTTCAATGTTAAAATATAATATTCATCAAAGTTCAGCAATATTTCAGTTATATCGTGGCGGTCAGTTTTATTGGTGGAGGAAACCACCGACCTGGCCGCAATTCACTGACAAACTTTATCACATAATAGTGTATTGAATACACCTCGCATGAGCTTCAATGTTAAAATATAATATTCATCAAAGTTCAGCAATATTTCAGTTATATCGTGGCGGTCAGTTTTATTGGTGGAGGAAACCACCGACCTGGCCGCAATTCACTGACAAACTTTATCACATAATGTTGTATCGAATACACCTCGCCATGAGCTTCAATGTTAAAATATAATATTCATCAAAGTGAAGGGGAAAAATAATAACAAGATATTGTTATTACATCTAGTTTTAAACGGACTGAAACTCATGCATTAAGTTTATTTTTTTTCAAAATGTTTAAATTCTCTTTAAAAAAGGCCGAACTAGTAAAAGTGTAAAAATATGTTTTTGTTTTTATTTGGTAAGAATGCACATACATGTATATATGCATTCTGTCATTCTTTCTCATACATATACAATGGTTTAAATAGAATAGTTTATTCTACATAAACATTTAATTGAGCTAGTGCTATAAAAATCCAACTAAGCTTGCTGGTCTAGTGCGAAGCGGACATCAGCATCTCATCGAAAGTAACTTGAACTCTGCTATGGTAAGGCTGAAAGCTTATTCATTTAACGTTAAACAAGAATCACCCACTCACTCACTAATAGCAGGGTGTTTTTCACAGTATTTTCTTTTTCCCAAGTCACCTCGTGGTCTTCAGTAAAAAAAAATGGTAAGCATCATAAAGTAACTTGAAGTGAGTGTGACTCGACCAATAGCTCATACAGAAGCGGTACTCTCACGTTTCAATTAAATGATGCATCTGTGTTCTTTTTGCCTACAGATGTGGGAGGGGGTATCCCGGAATGGGATGCTTCAATATTCAAAATTATATCAATAATTATATCAATCGAGAAAAGGATGCTACGTGTTTTATGTGTCTATAGCCATGTTATAACGTGTCGCAGATTTACGGCGAGTATATTCATGTCTGGTCCGTTTGTTTTTCATTACCCTCATTTATTAAGACATTACCACCGATGACAAGATTCGATTGTTTTTGATAAGAATTGAATAACATGTAATCAAAATGTTTATTTAATTTATAGAATTAGAAACATCTTTATCATGTTCATTTATCAACTATACAGTAAGTAAAACTGTTATAGCCTCCGGTTATCTCCCGTGTTTCGAGCTCTTTAACGCGGCACTCTTCAAAAGGAGGCGAGAAAGATGTAATCACGTTGCGTGAATATGATGTTCATTGTTGTCAATTATTACCATTACCGAAGGGTGGAAATAAAGAATCTTAATATTATGAGGGAGAAATTACTCGATCGACATTTAACTGTTTCTTTTGTACCATTCTATTTTATGACTCGTAAAACTTTTTAGAAGCGATTTTATCGAAATTATATCACACCTCTATGACGGATAAAACATTTAACTGCCCATTCGGAACTTTCATGTTGTGAAAACATTATACAGATAACCACATCACTTTTAATTTTATAGTTTTTTGGACAACACTTTATTTATTAGGGTTTGTATATAAAGTTCTCTTGGGTGGTTTTCTATTATCTATAACACTAAAATAAGGTCCACTCGATTAGTACCAATCATGTGATCAAATTGAAAAGACATAAAGTGAAATTCAGTCAGACAACGCAAATGTGTATACACTAGTTCAGATCCAGTGACTAGAAATTGTAATGTATTTTAAAAATCCTAGAAACATTAATGTTTTTGTTATTTCAGAATTGAGTAAAATGAAATGCTAGAGGTTTTTTTTATATATTTGTATGGGGTTAGGGTTACAGTGTTTAACGCCACTTTCAACACTATTTCAGTTATATCGTGGCTGTTTTATTCGTATGTAATTATTGAATAAGAAAATATCATAGTATACCGGTTTCAACAAAGTCCTATATCTAGATCAGAAGTGTTATGTATAAGAATTTGCCGGGTTGTCGCAGAAAGTCATCAAGATGTAAAAGCCCCATTTGGCAAACGTGATTTCCTGAATATGGTGCCTTTCTCATAGCACATAGATTATCTATCTCACGTGTGAATTTTGATGTCAACTAAACTATATGATTAACATTTAATGTCATCAAATTATCTCCCTTTATAATTGTGTTAAAATATTTTTGGTGATAATTTCGTCATTCTTGACTGAAATTAATCAAACTGCATGATATTAAACAGAAACATTTCATATCCATGGCTGAAACTTTACGAAAGCATTCATAAAAACATATAACATGTTGTCCAGTTCTAGAAAGGGTAAGCAGAACTAATAGTGTAGATATTCAAATTGTGTAAAATTATATAATAAAATAGCTGACTTTTATCATTCATTTTTGTAGTGAGAGAAAAATTACGTGATTGTTACGGCTAATTTCGCGATTTGCTTTCCGGTAATTTGTTGCTTCCGGCGGCCATTGTTGTTATTCTGCACAAATTTCCTACGGCTTATTAGAACTGATAAGATTTTGTCTTAATTATAGATAATCAACGCCTTACATGATGGATCAAAAGAATTCACCAGATTGTATCTGATTCTCCTAATTGATAATTTGTAATACAAGGTGTTATTTGTTAGTTTTATGGTAGGGATAAATTGTTATTTTTTATGAACCATTCATTTTCCTTTAATTGATTTTCCGTCTGATATGTTTGTTACCGTATGGTCAGAATTCTTTATCAATAATTGCTATGCATACACATTAAATTAGTTGGCTTTTCAATCTTTCGATTTAGAGCGTACCTGATGAAGGTTACTCCAGAAACGCTTTGTACATGTACACTGCACGCACTAAATTTGATATGATTTTTTTTTAATATGAAACAGGCACCGCCTGAAAAGCTCGCGAAACCGGTATCAATCGTGACTAGTCGGAAATTTCCACTACACTATAGGCGTAGCGAGAATGGCCGAGTAGTTACGATTGGACCGGATGCTCTGCTCTTCGATACCTTTCGTGTTTTTTTGTAAGTTCTCAAGGGTTCTCGAAAAGCGGTAACCCCGTTGTGTTGAAGCTTTTTCATAGGCATAGTGTATGGATGATAAGGATTTATGTTTTAGTCAAAGTAAATGGTATTCTAGTCAAAGTAAATAGTATTCGTCATTATTCCTTTATTGATTTAATTATAGCATGCCTCAGTCATAAATAACTCGCAAAGCGAGCTTATTAATTTCAAACTCCTGGTCATGGCAGTTATAAATAAAAATAGATATTTTTCCGATGGTCATCTTAATATCTTGTCATTACTTATCTTTGTTATTTATGCTTGTTTGCGTACATAGTAGTGTCCAACACAATCATATTGTATTGTGGTTTTTGTTTTGTTTGTCTTCGTCTTGTTTCTTGTGTACCATCTGTTGCCAGTTTCTCTGGATTGTCCATTTTTGATTGCCCTTTCGGTTTTCTCTAACGTTAATCAGAAAATGGACTATATCATCGTCCACCAAAGAAATGAGTAATATAACAGACTGCATTAATACACTGGTTTTTGCATATTAATTATATGATTGGACTATTGATATACGAACAAAATATATCTAAAAAATATATTCTTATGGCTCAATAGAAATGTGTGTCCTTGTAAATTCCCTCTACTTTCCGATAAAGTATCGAATTTAACTTCCCTTTCTCTGTTTTTTTGCGGGGGTGGGGGGGGGGGGGGGGGAGGGGGAGATGATAATGTTTTTCTTAAATGCTGTCACCAAATTTTATAGAAAAATATCTTGAAAAGAAAAAAAAAATAATAATATGACCCTGCACTTTTCAACAAGAACATTAGATAAAATTAAAATTACAAATTGTTGATGTAAAATAATCATGTGATTTTCGTTTAGTATGGAAAAGAAATTTTCTAACTCGGGGGAAAACATAGTCCTCTATAAGTTAAATGGGTGGTCCCTTGGAGAATAAATAATTCTATTTACTAATTGGTAAAGTAATCGAACACACATATATTACTATATTACAGATAAGTAAACGTGTCACTTTTATAATGATGAAATGTACAATTTTAATTAACATATCTTATTAAATTGTGTCGAATGTGTAATACGAGCAACCATATAAATGTCATAATAAATATTTAAAACAAAAATTATGATTTCTTCATTAAGCGTCGTAATCATATATAACACAAAATAAATAGTTTACAAATAATAATATTATTTCTAAAATATATATCATAAAATAAACTGACGCATTGTTTACGTTGTAATTTTCACAATGGGACTTTTTGTTTGTTTGTTGTTTATTTTTTTTAACAAAAACAATTATTATAATTAAAATAAAGCACCTTTTTGTGATGTTCTCTTTTGCATAAATAATTACAAACTTTTTTTTATTGTTTATTTCGTTATTCAACTATTTGTTTTGTTTTATATTTACACACACAAGTGACCCAAATGTTTTGAATAAAAATGATTACTGAAATAAACAAATATGTGTTTCTTATCTATATTAGATTTTTTCAAAAACGTGTAAATTATTAATGAAGCCTTTCTTTACGTGTGCTGCGTTCCTATAGCTATCAAAATATGAAAATTAACAACTAGTAACCGAACGGTCATTTTTAACTTTTAATGGGGAAGGGGTATGTATTTTTTTTCTATTTTTGTCTCCATATTTTATGGAAAAATATCATTTGATCTGAAAGATGTAAAAAAAAAAAAGAATAATTTGACTGCAGTTTTCTACGAGACAATGTTTCATGTCCAAAAGAGAAATAATCTGATTTTTGTTTCGTGTCAAGAAAAACTTCTAGCTTAAAGGGAAAACATACCCCTCCTCTCCAAAATAAATAAATAAATAAATAATGTTTATTTATTTATTTATTTATTTATTTATTTATTTATTTATTTATTTATTTATTTATTTATTTATTTATTTATTTATTTATTTATTTATTTATTTATTTATTTATTTATTTATTTATTTATTTATTTATTTATTTATTTATTGATGCTCGGCCCCAATAAGTACACTAGATACAAGAGCGTCGTCGGTTTTCCGAATGAACATCTGAGCAAAAAATAGGACATGCTGTGTGGGACGTCCGTTCGTTATGCAGGGCGAATCTAATACGTCAGACGGAACGTAATCGAGTACACCACGTAGAAGAATGCTGCTTGTAGTAGTTTTTTATGAGCAACGAGTCGTGTGCACTAAATTAGATAACTACGAGCGTGCTTGCTGGAATGTCCCTTCTCACTCAGTTACTACACTTTCGTTTTGAAGTATAGTCCATTCTATATTTAAACTTGCACTTTTAATAAATCCATTCAACATATATATGTTAAAAGGACAGTAATATTTGCAAAACATCTAAGTTTATCATGGGACTTCTCTTTGACATTTTGTCGTCTGCTGTGATGCACGTGGTTTGGACAACTATTGGTATGAGACATTTATACAGGCCTTTCAATAAGGTTCGTTACCAGGTACTTTTATCTGCCTAAGATGCTCTTCGGTACTTCTTGATTTTAAATAGTGTTGTATAAGATATTCTTGACAATAGTTTAAATTTTAATTTAAAAAGGGTATCTATCGCCTGTAAATAGTGAAGTACTGGCAGACTTGAAAATATTGAAAGCCCTGTGATACTGTGTTTTACTGACAAAAAATACACATTAATATGCTTAGGGAACGACAACTAAACTTTTAGGAGGGGGCTGTGGGGTTTTTTTCTGAAAAGAAGATTTCTGCGCCAAATTTTATAGAAAAAATGACGTAAAAGATTAAAAATTATAAATTATGACACTACAGTTTTCAACGAGAAATTTTGGTAAAATTTGAAAAAGAAATACAGATTTTTCTTGTCCAAAATAGAAAAAATAATCTGATTTTTTTTCCCGGCTTAGGGTAAAAGAAATAGCCCTTCTCCCTTAAAAATCAAATGATCTGTCCCTTACATGCAGTACGCAATGTTTGAATTAGAGATTAAACGGAGACGACAATCATCTGAGTTCATTTTATCGGACACCACTACAAACATAGGACCACAAATCAAACAGTGGTCATTTGTTTTTCTTGAAACAACAAACATTTAAAAAAGAGCAACCGATACAAAAATATAAAAGTCAAATCATGGAAAAATCAACAAGTTCTGTACTTGGGCGACAGAAAAAATGACCACTTTATATAAAACATGACGGCTTGTCAAATTACGCTCCCAAAACATATAGGTTCTGATAAAATACAGCAGAAACTGACATTTTGTGATAAATTTTACTAATTTTCATTATTATAAGTGTCCTTTGGCCTAGGTCAAGCTATAAATAACTACCACAAGAATTCACATTATTTTATCTTTGTTTTAAATCATCACCGCTAATGACGCGGTCAGTCCAACAAAATTAATTGCCCGGATGCCAGTGACAAGTCTATAATACATGTATCATTGTAAATTAACATTCCCGAACATACCCAGCTAACCTCGGCGAAAAAAACTTTACAAACTTCGTTAAAAGATGTCCTAATACCAACCACACAAGTTTGACGTTTATTTGTCGTTTGAACGTCTGATTGTTTTAAATGTCTTTTCTTAATAGGAAAATTTGATATTTCATACTGATAGGCTCAGCATACATGTACATGTATGTACATTATGGCGTCGACCATAGTTGTTAAGACTGTCTGATACAAATTAACTAAAGAATGTCCTTACCGATATGTTTTCCCAATATATTTTATCATTAGCTTCTAAGAAGAACATTCAAGGGGAAAACAAACTAGCAACGACTTAGGCATAACGAATGCGGCACGATTGCAAAACGTCTCGTTTAGCCTTTGTCAATGCCGCATAGCGAATGCGGCACCACTGTAAAACGTCTTGTTTGGCATTTGGCTTAGCTGCTGTAAACCGGATTTGTACGGTGTGTAACAATTCCAACAGTAAAAAAATCCTTGAACGACAACAACCTTGAACGACAACAACCTTGAACGACAACAACCTTGAACGACAGAAAATCACAAAAAGACATGTTAACTGTATCATCAATCTAATATAATTTATATATATAATTATTATGCTATCATAATTTTACTAAATACAAATCATATGGCGGAAAATGAATAACAACACGTCAGTAATTGAAAAGAAACGGACCAACAACAAATTTAATAATAGATTCCATCAATCTACGGCTGCGATTAATATGGGCAGAGATGAATTGTATATTCATAAGCATTAATAAATTTGACATATTCGGACAAAACGTGATGAGGGGAAATTATCCGCGAGATTTTACGACACTTAAATTAACCACGTGACCTTTGAACGGACATTAATTTAATGGCGTTTTCAAAGCGAACAAGTGAATGAGACGAAAAGAGATACATATATAAGACAACAAAATTAATAAATATGACAGGTAGATACGGAAAAGTGACCAAAGAGGTCAAACATATCTTAGAAAGATGATGTATTATAATCTTCGTCATTTAAAGAACAAATAGTTTTTATTATGCCGTAAAATACCCATTATTTACAAAAAATTTCCGTGGGATATTTATCAGTCACATACTAAAACAAGTTTTCTGATGAAAATTGTTACTTACTGAACATTTACGTAGGTTTTATTTTGGCAGATACATAGCTTGTTTATGTGGTATGCTGTCATCGTTCTATTTTTGTCCAACAAAATGTGTTGGGGGTTTTTTCACGAACCTGACAGACATTTTGTATGCAAAAGTCCGATCTTATTGTACCGCGGGTAATATGGTTCAGTTATTCACGTGCTATTTCAACAAATTTTCGCTAATCACCGGAAATGAACTCAAGTGCTCCGGAAGGATTAGCAGTTCCTTAGTGCTCCACTAGTGACATCCGTCATGTTACTGTTAAGCGACACGAACATCATCTGATATGGAAACCGTATTGGACATCAGTATACGTAAATAAATACAAATTACATTTGTAAAATAAATAAAACATGATATAAAACTATATCCATGATGCGGGAATGGCGTACAAATAATAAACCGTCTAGGTACTAATTATGACACGGATGGGCCTACATTGCATGAGTGCAGGGCCGGCCTTAGGAAATGCGGGGCTAGATTGTTCTCTGTAAAACCTGCAATGTGTTGTGTGTACAGCCAAGAGCGCATAACCCAGCGCGGGGTTCAATTGGGAGCCCTGCATGAATAGATGTATTTAGTTGCCACAAATGAAAGGAGAGATAGTGTATACAGTGGCGAAATGCTTGTCTTGTTACGGGGCAACACGCGTTACAATCTCTGAAACAGAGACAACATTATTCCTTCGTCAGAATTTCATTCTGCTCTCTAACAATCGCTCATAGACAGGTTGTCTTTTATTTGTGCAATAAGCATGACATTCTTCAAATGTGAGAAACATATTCACGTTCATAATGCGAGTTGTGTAATTGAATATCCCGCACAACTAGCGGACTCCACTTTTGGAGTGCATATACCACCGTAGTGGGGCCCCTCACCACTCCTGCATACACAACCACTCACAGGAATAAAGATATAAAAAGTCGAAAAAAAATAAACATATATATATAGTATTGTATTGGTACTTCCAACAAAATCAGTGTTTAAACATTAAAAAAACATGCCGTACACAACATACACATATTAGCATGGGACCTCTGTGCTCGTGGGGCCACGGGCAACTGCCCAGCATGCCCATGCGTTAATACGGCACAGGTACCACGCATCTGAGAAAGAATGATGTCTTATTTCTATATCCCAAGGGTTGGTTCCTTCGAGGAGTATTTAATTTATTTTATCCAAATCATTGGTAATAAGCCACACACGCTTGCGATTGCGCTTATTAGCGCCAATGAGCAATTTATCAGCAGTAACATGGAGAGTGCTCACATGTTGCTCTTTACGAAATCACGGTGTATGATTTTACTAAGCAAACACGTCGAGCTGTTGCGTCATTTGCGGCACATGCTAATTTTACCGTCCTTGGTGTGATCCGACCTGCGATCGAACCCACCATTCTCCCGCCTTCGAGGTGAGCACGCGCTAACCATTACACAACCGAGATGATCGGTAATATAGTGTCAAAGTAAAATGGAAAATAATCAATCATGAAAAGTAAGGTCACTAAATTTATTACCTAATTATGCAGAATGAAGCATAGATCTCTCCTACATTGTAAATTTCTTTGTTCAATTTATAGAAAACGTCACATCAAACACACCGAACTCATTATAAGGTTAACGATGAAATATTAATTATTTGGCAAAAAAACAACCAGCAAAATTTGTCTAAAGGGTAAAATACAAATATGAAATACTATGGCCTTTGTTCAAAACGTCTTTTGTAATGAGGGAAATTTATTGTTGGTTTACGAGACACAATAAGAGGTCATAAAATAAATAGTTTTACTGCTCTTGGCCTCTGTAATATCTTTTAATTGCAATTAATTATTCGACGTAAAAGGTCAGAAGAGAAAGAAAAAAATTGTCAAGTTTTGTGTGAATCATAGATAGTTTGCCGGGGTTAAGGAAGAAATAAGATGTTGTCATATCGATTAATGGCTCATTTATAGTTTTAACGACCAAATGAAGCTCCTGTGACCGAAGTCTTGCAGTAATACTTCAGAATGCTGAAGATTTTTTTTAAGTTTTTTTATTGAAAATATTTTTAAGTACAGTTCCCTTTATGAACTCGAGACTTCAGCAGGAACATTCCATGAACCTTTCTTAAAAGATTGATTGATTGATTGATTGATTGATTGATTGATTGATTGATTGATTGATTGATTGATTGATTGATTGATTGATTGATTGATTGATTGATTGATTGATTGATTGATTGATTGATTGATTGATTGATTGATTGATTGATTGATTGATTGATTGATTGATTGATTGATTGATTGATTGATTGATTGATTGATTGATTGATTGATTGATTGATTGATTGATTGATTGATTGATTGATTGATTGATTGATTGATTGATTGATTGATTGATTGATTGATTGATTGATTGATTGATTGATTGATTGATTGATTGATTGATTGATTGATTGATTGATTGATTGATTGATCGATCGATCGATCGATCGATCGATCGATCTGCAAATGAGTGGTATTTAAAAAAAACAATATCAAAGTAGCTAAAAAGAAGACACTATAATGGTTTTATGGGTTGAAAGTTAGATTACCACAAGAAAAAATGACAAAATGGATAAGGTCGGGTAATTTTGCCTTGTACGAACCACCAACGACCACTCTCTGCTACTGCCAAGAAGGAGGTAATGGAAGTTGTCTTTATGTACAAAGAGCAGCGTGATATTATCCAAAACACAAGGGACCTGTCTTCAAGACGTTATATTGTGTATTTGATTTGTCCCGCGTAACTGAAGGGTTGTACCGGGGTTGTAGCCCCCAAGGTAGAAACTAGGTCCCATTCATATACCCCATGACAATGTTTCTGTAAACATAATTCCGTTATAGGATGGCCTTGTAATTTATGGTCGTCGCTTACGTCTTCAATTGCAAAAAAGAGTTTGTTAAAATAAGTCATAAATTTCCGCAGTTAAGTTTTTGAGTTGTAAAATGTGTCAGCAGCGTGTGCAGAGGTTATACAACTGCATTTTACTGCTGTTTTCTTTATGTAACACATTAATCATAAAATGATGCTATCATCAACACAATTTATGTAACTTCTAAGAGGTCCACGACATTACAGCTGAATAATTTGTAATTTTCAAAAGTATCTAGTAAGAATTTATATTAAAATTAAAAGTTTAAACTTTGGCAGCTAATAAATGAGGTACAAAACAATATATGGGTGGCTTAAAGTGCAAAAGGGTACAGTCTATGGTGTCTTAGTAATAATATGACGTCACAAAATAAATATGGCTGCTTTAGGGGCCAGATTAAATCTGAAACCACAAACATGCGTCTTTAAAATTCGACGCCACAAAAGAAATTCACGTAAAAGCACGAATTAAACAAAAATGAATATCAGTAGTTTGTATGTACCTTTTTTTATAGATATATATATATGTAACTTTATATAATGTACAAAAAACATGTCGTAGGGCATGCGTATCTCTTGATGGCAAAAATAACTCGTAAATAATAAATATATCATCGACCAAGATTCTGAGTTAAGGCTATTTATTATTATATTATTGTATTGCATGACGAAGTATTCAGAGCAATTATTGGTCACTTTCGTGCATCATTGATGTAATAAACTAGTCTGGCAATCCCATCATTAAATAATGAGAAACTAAGATAGATAACTCAACTGTTACATTAAATGCTTAATCCAATTAACACTTCTTCAAAATTACGACTTGATTACCTCCCTTGAGGGAATCAAGATGGCCACTTATGTCCAGAATGTCTTTCATTTCGTATTGTTATCAGTTATTTAACGGTGGAACAAACGGGACAGTTTAGATTAAATTGTTTGTAAACAATTGATTGGTCTAATCTAATGACAATTTCGCTTGTTGTGAAATAGCCATAAAATAACACATTATGCCTGTAAATGAGCGAGGTACCAAATAGGGGGGTTTTCATTTTTGTATTTTGTTTATTTATCATTAATTTGATTAATTGTTTTAAAAAATATGAATGTAATCATTTGATTCTGGTTGATCACGCAGACTTAGAAATTATCTGGTTTGGGAAATATAATAAAAAAAATAATAAATCTGTTGCCAAGCAAATTAATGTCCTATAAATTTCTATAAAAGAAAAACACTTACTAAAATTTAGCATGTTTAATCTAATAACAAAGGAAAACTTCGATTTTTTTATAAATTTGCTCATCATTTGACTGGAAAAAATATCTCGGATTCTATATACCAAAATCTGACCAATCATTAATCCCAATAAAAAAAAGATTATGCACATACTCACTTGCTTTTGAAATTAGGAGATCTTGTAAGCCGAAGATTTTAGCTTTTGAAAAAATCTACAAATGTTGCATGGATAAAGTAGAGGACGAAGTAGATTTTCTTTTATGCTGTCCTTTATATAAAACTCTTCGAGAGAAGCATATGTTGCATTTACTCAAATAATGATGACATTCAACCCATAAAAACTTATTAATCCTGATATTGCCTTGTGAATTGAAGAAAAGTCTACACTTATTTGAATCAGAATTTGACAGAAAGAAAATTCAATGTCAATTGGTCTAGCATACATAAATTTATCAATAATTACTAATATTTTGATCATTTGCCTCTGTTACGTTTTATTTATTATAATGAAACGTTCTTGTACTATGCAGTATATACTGATGGGAACTTATTCAATAAAATATTTGCATAAATTATTCAAGACAAATTTTTATAAACAATTTTAACAGTATAAGGTATACATGAACACGAATACAAAAAAAAACAAAAAAACATGCCTGTCCCAAGTAAGGACCTGGATTTCCAACGTCATATGTCATGGTCCTTTCTTGTGTGTTCAGTGATTAAACGTTAGAGTTGATTGTTCGTTTTGTTCATATCTATAGGTGGAATTGTTTACTATCATTGTTTATACTTTCTTTTCATTACAACATAAGAAAAACAGCAACATGTGCTTATAAAATCAAGATAAAAAAAAATCAAATATTTTATTAACCAATCAAGGGCCCTCGAGGGGCAACAAGCTAAACTACAAATACACATATAAAGGGGAAAGAGTTGTTTGATTGATAGATAGACATAACATTAACAATAGTAAAGTAATATGTATGAACATACACAAATATATAAAATGTATATTAAAATGGTAAAAGATTTTTTTTTTTTTATTAAATTGGTTAACAGTAATTTAAGGCATGTTTTCATATAGAAACCTACCAACAGATTGTAGGATTTCTTGATCTTCGTAGGTTAGGATATAATATAATTTCTGATTATTAGATAATTTGGTGAAATTTTTCACTTTTGATGAAATAAGTTTGAACAACTCCTCTCTCTTGTTATTGAGTTTGTCACATATGTTAAACTGTAACCTGTGCAGTGCCTCTGCTTTTACAGGAATCACCGTAGCCAATGATGAGTATCGAAGAGCAGCGCTTATCACTGTCTGGGCCCTTTGTTTGTAGTTACGATTAACACGTGGGTGTAACATCCCACGGTCGAGGAAATAATAATAAATATTAAAGAACTTCAACAGATGATTAGTCCCCACAGAATAAAGGGTGAATGATTTATATATAATATATTGTGGTACAGATCAGGGTAAATTATTTCTGAACTTTTGTCCACACCATAGAAGTATTATTACGATGGCGGATCAAGAGTATCTACTCCAATTCTTATCTGGATTTTTTTTAAATTTAGTGTGGACTTTATTTAACACATTTTTATCTTGGTATCGCCTTCTTTTACTACCTTTTAGAGCCAAAAATCTATCCCGCCATTTTTTCTCTGTACCTGTCTAGATCAGCTCCTGCATTACATATAATACAAATGCAGGTTTTATGATATTGCAATCATGACAGAATTATATTGTTATTAGAATATTAATATTAGACCAAGGAAGTGCTGTTTGTTATAATGCTCCCGCGCCTTAGATTTAAAGCCGTGGAAGCTTGAATAATCAATTGCGTGTTCATATAATGCCCCCTCGCCTTATAGTTTTAAAGTCATGGAAGCTTGAATATTCATTTAAACCATTGCATTTCTAATATTAAATCTTGAAAGTACTATTTTGGCAGTATAATGTTATCGCTTCATAAAGGTATCTTCAAACTTTTTTTGGACACGGAAATCTGCATTTAGTTTTTATCAGAATCCTAGTTTGTAACAGCAATTACGTCAGGTCAACATGGCGTCATCATGTCAACATCCTAATGTTTATATCGTGTTGAAATTAATTTAGAAACGAACATGTTTATAAAAGTAAAATCAAATTAATTTTAATGAGGCAGTCCAAAGGTTTTTTTCTAAACAAATCCGTGCTCGAAAAATTTACTTATTTTTGGTTATCCTTTTTTAGGCCCTTTGGTTTTCTTGTTTCCACATACTTATTTTTCGGCTTTCAGATATTTAAAAAAAAAATGACATCGTATAATTCTGTGATAACGTTTGACATTTTTGTTGTTGAGAGCTGATTTTTCTAGGAAATGCAACTTGCAATAGCCGTTCATGAGCAATAATTGACCCTATGTTATCGGTCGTTGGAGGCCTGTAGCATGGCAAACCTTTTCGACCCTATCCAATATATATTTTTTTCCCTACCTGATAGTTTTTGCTTAAAAGATGAGTTTGAAGATACCAAAGAGGTAATCAGAATCCGTAAATTGAAGGACAGACAACACAATGACCAAGAGATAAAAGACAAAAGGACAAGAAACGATCTATAAAGCCCTTCACACAAAGCTAAAGCTTGAGCAACACAAACCCCACTAAAAACCGCGGGTGAACGCAGGAGCTCCGGAAGGGTGAACAGTTTCCGCTCCACTAGTGGCATCTGTATAAGCTTGTTGTCGTCATGAATATAGCTGAAATATCGCTCACTTGATGTTAAACAACAATCAATTAATCAATCAGCTATATATTTTATATAAGCCTTTTCGTATTTAAGGATGGCGCCCTATTCATATTGACATTACATCTCAGTTTATGCTCCATATTCCTTACAAGTTAATATAAATATTAAACTACCCTGTGTTGCTCCTCTAAATGTTTAGTTGGTATTTTTGATTGACAAAGAAGACAAGTGAAATCTTTCTTCAATTAACTTTAAACAATTAAGTGTTGTAAAAATTGACAGCGAATGAGTAGAGTCATAAGTAATAATGTTAAATAATTTGTTTTTGATCATGATTTTCATATTAGTATATATTAATCTAAAAATATGTGTAGATGTCATTTCTAAAATGACAGTTGTCGATTCGAATGCGTATTTTAGTTTGCTAGGATGTTAGTAAGCTAGCAGAAATGTGGGTCAAATTCAAAAGTAAAACCACATCACTTTTATTGCTATTCCCATCTTACAATCAGCGCTGGGTATTATAATTACCCGAAAGTACGTGTGAAACATTACAGAAACATTACATACTACTTAGAGGAAGGTAGAATATTTCCCCCTGTTTTCATTGAAATGATGGTATTACCGAATAAACATAACCTCAACTGTAGAGTGCTGATTGCAATTTTGCCACGTTTGAGCAACATTGCATTTGTAGAATTTATCCCTCGCTATTGAACAAGGTATTATATGAGAGATTTAATGCTGTGAAATGAGCTTGCTTCCCAAAATGATTCCTAAATCATTTCGATTGATAAAAATATGATATCAAAAACGGCATTAGACAGGGTTATCCATTATTGCCCTTGTTTTACATTGAATCTTACATTTATAAATTATATTTAGGTTTAGTTTGATGGTGCTTGACGCCACTTTTAACAATATTTCAGCTCATTTCATCGTTGTCATCAGTTTTAAAAGTACACGAAACCAGAGAGTAAGGGTTATGGCTTTGATGTTTAACACCACTTTCAACAATATTTCAGCTATATCGTGGCGGTCAGTTTTATCGTGGAGGAAACCTGAGTACCTGGAGAAAACCACCGACCTGTCGCAAGTCACTGACAAACTTTATCACATAATGTTGTATCAAGTACACCTCGCCATGAACGGGATTCGAACTCAAAACTTTAGTGGTGAAATGCACTGATTGTGCATGTAGTTGTAAATCCAACTATCATTCCACCACGACCACGATGGCCCCTGATTATACTTTATAAATGATATCTTTAAATATAAAATGCTGTCATCTAGGTGTTAATGAAAGAAATTTCGAGATATAAGTTGTGTCCAATTTATCACTTTACACCTAATGCTCTCTAAATAAATTAATGCCGAACACTCATTTGATAGGTGCAATCATATATTTTGAAATGTACAAACACTGACACACATTACACACAACTACAACACGTGTACTAAATACGTAGATATATGTTTTTGAGCACACGTCGTGTGTCTAGAATAACCTTTATCAGCTAACTCATTGTCAAAAGATTGGAAAGTTAATTAGTTCAATAGTCTACCAGTAAACCAAAGGGAATACAAATTTTGTTCCACATTTTTTCCATAGCTTTTAAAAACTTAAGATAGAAATGTTTTTCTTATGTTGATTGCCATAACACATATAAATTGTATATATTCTAAACCTTAGCAAACGATTAGTTTTCCCCAAAGTTTGATTAAGAAATTTTCCGCAAAAGTTTTTCGTAAATGAAAATTTCAGCTCCCACAATCTCTTTTTTTAAAGAGTTGCTGTTTTTTTTAATTCTGTACGTCATTCCCACCAAGATGTGGCATTATAGTTAGCATTGGTGATAATTAACTCTGTTTGTATTTTACATGTAATTGTTAGATTGTTGGAAAGACAATGATTTATCCCTACAAACTGCCGCAAAATACTACAACGACAGTTACATAATAGAATACTTATCTCTTAATGATGAAACTATCATTGTATGTTGACATGTAATAATTCTTTTGTGTCAGATTTCAAATAGATCATAAAAATAGCTTTCATACCACACAGTATCCACAAATTTCGGTTACACAAAAGTTGATGGATAAATAATGCTCTGATTTAATAGGATCACAATGTATCCCTTTTACCTTTAATTCTTTAACAGCAATTTTCATATATTTATAAAAAGATATAAAATGCATGTTTATCTATTTAATTTTTATTTTATTGTTTTGTAATTTTTGTTTTAAATAAATGGAGATACTACTAATAGTATACCAACACAACATAAAACAAGCAAATAAATACAAGAGGAGGTTTGGTCCCTTTAATTGGATTAACTCCGCCACACCTTTGTGCCTTTCCAAGCGACTACATGGATATCTGATGTCGTAGTCTGTTTTCTGTTAAGTGATTTTAGCTAATAGATTCGCTTTGTTGATATTGGTTGAATTGTTGATCACCACTGTTTAAACATTCTTTTCATAAAGCACAATCAGTCATAATATACGATTTTTTCATAATATCAAAGTTCTAGGAAGATGCTATGCACTGCCACTATCATCATCAGCATATATATATATAAGGGGAATGGCAAAGCAAATCTTCTTAAGACGAATGAACTCTGGAAGGGATTGCCCCTCCTGTACCATTATTGTCCCCACTAAGTCAATCAGGTGTGGATTCTGAAGAACTCTAAAGATCTGTTAGAGTACATACAATATATGTCCCTCTCTTCCTGCAATAGCATTAAAACATTTGTCTTCTCCTTCTACACATCTATGCCTCACTCTAAGCTGAAGGACAGATTAAGGGAGTTGGTCCAACTGTGTTTCATAAAAAAAGAATGTCCAACGTAGATACAAATACCTTGTGCTAGGAAGGGACATATCTTATTTTGTTTTTTAAAAAAAAACGCTCTGATACTACCAAAAAGTTATCTGAAATTGACATCTTCAACATGCTCGAGGTTTTGATTGACAACATATTTGTTGTTTGGAGGGTGCGTTTTTCAACAGACAGTCGGCATACCAATGGGTACAAACTCTTCTCGCCGACTTGTTCCTTTATTCGTATGAGACAGACAGGGACTTCTCAAAAAAGAAAGAAAAGAAGCTATTCCGATCCTTTAATTGCACGTTCCGCTACATAGATAATGTTCATTCGCTAAATAATTCTAGGTTTGGTGATTTCGTTGATCGCATCTATCCCATTGAGCTTGAAATAAAGGATACCACAGATACAGATAGGTCTGCTTCATACCTTGGCATACACCTCGAAATTGACAGTGGGGGCGGTAAAGAACGTAACTTTACGACAAAAAAGATGATTTCAATTTTCCCATTGTGAACTTTCCATTTATATGTAGCAACATTCCAACAGCACCTGCATATGGAATATATATCTCTCAGTTGATACGATATTCCAGAGCTTGTTGTTCCTATCAGGATTTCCTTGATAGAGGGTTGCTGTTAACAAGGAAGCTACTGAACCAAGTGTTCCTCCTAGTTAAGTTGAAGTCATCACTTCGAAAGCTTTACCGTCGTCACCATGACTTGGTTGACCGCTATGGAATATCTGTGTCACAAATGACTACGGATATGTTCCACTTGTCGTAATCACTTCCCGGTTCTTTCCTCATTCATTAATTATCACCGGTTTTGTAACTAGAATAACACGACGGGCGCCACTAGTGGAGTAGGAGCTGTTAACCCTTCCGGAGCACCTGCGTTCACCACCGGTTTTTAGTGGGGTTCGTGTTACTCGATCTTTACTTTTATGTGTATGTTTTGTAGATCGTTGTTTGTCCTTTTGTCCTTTTTCTTTTAACCATTGTGTTATCTGCTCTTCTTCGATATACGGATTCTGATTACCCCATTGGTATCTTCAAACTCTTCATATTATACGGACAGCCTGATCGTGGATAATAGTTAGTAACTTGTTTCAAGAGTGTGGCGCCCCATGTACGCTGTAAATGAGTGATCGCATTTTAACCGCTACAAAAGTATACATTTGTTGTCCCTACCCAACTCTCCATACTCCATACCTTTCCAGTTGCAGTCAACCTCTTGTCCCATTCATCCCCAACTTATGTACGGCTTTAAATTTTGTTGAACTTTTTCATGTCCGGAATATGCATGATGTTTTGTCGCTGGATTTTAAGCAACCAACAATCAATCGATTAAAAGGTTGTATTTTACATTTGTGTCACTGATTCAGCGTTTGTTTTCTACATTTGTTTAAACGTTTCATTGCTTTCTATTCTACGTGTGTTTACCAGTTCAGTGTTTGCATAGTATATTTGAATCCTGATTTGAAGGTTTGTGTAACGGAATCCAGAGCCTTGTATACTATCGTTGTTCTATGTGCTGTTCCTATATTTGTGTTTGTTTGAAAACATTCCTATCGGTTCTAGTGTCGTCTAAAATTGTCCAGAATAAAAACACCAAAATGATAAGCAAACAGACGTGGATGACACATGTTCTCCACATGAAATCACGGTAAGATTAAGTGGGCATTTGTAGGTGTATAAATACATTAGCATTGTCAATGATAAAGACAGCTGCATCTAAGTGACATATTATTATTGTATTTTATCATCTATCCACGCGTATAAATCACTGTAAAATAAAGAATAAAAATAGGAAAACGTGCAGTTTTTGATTCATAACATTTGGTAAAGATATCTCGGCAAACACATGTTCATGACCTTTATTTTATAAATATTTTTTTCTAGAATGCGGATATATGTGCATATATTTGAGCAATTTCTTTTCCCAATTGATTTTGTTTGGTTGATGGTGCTTAATGCCACTTTCAACAATATTTCAGCTATATTGTGGAGGTAAGTTTTATTGGTGGCGGAACCGGAGTACCCGGAAAAAAGCA
Source organism: Bathymodiolus brooksi (assembly GCA_963680875.1). Lineage (NCBI taxonomy): Eukaryota > Metazoa > Mollusca > Bivalvia > Mytilida > Modiolidae > Bathymodiolus > Bathymodiolus brooksi. Next base: position 81,037,307 of record OY804584.1, read on the forward strand.
CTGACACATTTTATCACATAATGTTGTATCGAGCACACCTAGCCATGAACGGGGTTGGAATTCACAACTTTAGTGGTGATAGGCACTGATTGCACAGGAAATTATAAGTCAAATTACCATGCGATCGCGACCACGACGACCCCTTTCCAAATTGAAGCTATGCTATGCTGTACATCTGTAAATACTACTTTCTAGACCGGGATGTATAATTTCAAGTACGTTCTCGTCTTCTAATGGATCGGAAAAAATTTCAAAAAAGTATTTCGAGAACACCCCAGGAGATAAACTTCATCTGTTTTTCAATTAATATTTTAATAAGTAAAAAACAAAGAAAATTAAGAAATTTCATTACATTTTATTTTCAATGCAGCTGTTCTTTTTACAAATTCATTAGGATTGATTTATTCTGTCGTTCAAAGTGAAAGTGTTAGAGGGTTAAATTGGGATTTTATCACTTAGATGTAAATGTGGTATAAGGTGGTAAACAAGGAGACCACGCATGTCTCCTGTTATTGGTCGTTATCAATCATAGTTAAATTTAGTGTCAAATGAAAACATCTTCTACTTTTTTCTCATGGAAAATAATTTACAGATTTTATTAAAGGTGCTATGTGTTTTCTTATTTGCCAAAAAGGAAATTTTACATAAAGACATTTATTTCTTTAAATCAGTTTAGCCCATTTTTATTGGAGTGCCTGTAACAAGCCAGGAAGATGAGCGGCTTGGGTTAGGAGTATTTATTTTGTCATTTCCTATTATTCTCTTGTAGTGTGGTATTTTTATTTTTTCATTTGTTTTTACGAATTTCCTTTAAATGAAATATCAATGTTTTAAATTTATTTCCAAACGAAAATTTTTATGGTTATTTTCATGCATGTATATTATTTTAGAAAACCATCACGATGAAATATATGTACAATATAGCAATAAGGTAGTGCATTTAAAACATCGTCTGATAAGCAAATTTAAGAAATAAGAAATTTCGTCATTATAGTGGACACATAACAGCGTCAGCATTTTATGATATAGTGTACGTTTTGAAATTTCAATATTTAAAAAAGAATATTTCAATAAATAAAATTATGTTCTAAAGGATTTTAAAGTTTTAAACCATATTATTTTTTGGATAACCCAGGAGTGTAAGTAACATAGCGAATAAAACATATCTGATAAGTTATGTAGATTAATTCTTTTGGTAGTAAATGGTTGGTTTCTAACTTTAAAATACATTATATAGATAAACAAAGCTCATGTGTTATAAATAACATCAAAGATAGTAAATAAAACTATTAAATACAGCTGTGAAGGCGGTCAAGCAAGGATGCCCACTCTGTCATCATTTCTTTTGAGAAAATTGCTGAGAAAATATTCAAATGATTGTCAATTTGTTACAAATTAAAGATAACGCGTGACAACACGAGAATCTTAAACAGCAAATGGCGCCTACGATCAGAGGTTTTCAGCTGTCAAGCATAAATAAAATATGACATAACTTTTTTACCTTCATTATAATTGATTTGATTCATTATTATTTCATTTTATTAATTTGATATGTTGTTAATGAAATAAATGATTTATAATGATGATGTCAACTTTTGTATTTACACCTGCTATTTCTTATCATTTATTCACCTAGTGTTCATCCTAATACCAAACCGCATCGGTGGTGCAATGGTTAGCGTGCTAGCCTCGAATGCGTAAATCATGTGTTTGAGTTCCGGTCGGTTCGAACTAAAGACTAAACAATTTGGCATTTCTTGCTTCGCCGCTAAGCACGCAGCATTAAGGAGAAAGAGTAAAGACTGGTTGGCTCGCAATCAGGATCATGTGTCCTAGTGGGGCGACATGTCTATCCGCGGACTGTTGTTTCAGTGAGCTAGCACTATAAAAATCCAACCAAAGCGGACCTCATCACCATCTCATCAAATGTAACTTGTTCTCGCCATGATATAGCTGAAAATTTGCTCATTTGGCGTGAAACAACATTCACTCACTCACTCTTATTAACAAATGTTAATATTTCCAACTCTAATATGCTAGATAGCATGGAGGTATTACTATGATACCGCCATGCAAATATTGACAGACTTCAACATGTTGGAGATTATCTCAGAGGTTGATATAATTAAAATATTGTTTTTATCTTCAGTTTTCATGGAATTATATATATTTATATTTTAGAGACAGCAGTCTTTTTATTTCGTGGTATATATGACACCATAAGTCACATGATACATTTATCACGTGGTATATATGCACCATGAACATTGCCACCAAAAGTCACATGATATATTAATCACGTGGTATATATGCCACTATGAACATTGCCACCAAAAGTCACATGGAGTATTCAGCACGTGGTATATATATATGCTTTACCATCATGAGAATTGACACCAAAAGCCACACGACATATTTATCACGTAGTATATGAAGATGAAAATGAGCACAGCCACCAAAAGTCACATAGAACATTTATCTCGCTGTATATATGCCACCATGAACATTGCCACCAAAAGTCACATGCAACACTCATCACGTGGTATATATGCCACCATGAACATTGCCACCAAAAGTTACATGAAACATTCATCACGTGGTATATATGCCACCATGAACTTTGCCACCAAAAGTCACATGAAACACTCATCACGTGGTTTATATGCCACCATGAACCATCTTACACCTAACACACATTAAGATGCACCTGTAATTATTATTAATCATCTACAACACTTTTTCATTGCTTATGAAATGTGTAATTAATAACCACAAATTGTCATGTTTATTTTTTTCTTATTTGATAGTTTCTTTCATTCATCAAAGTTGTGTTTACATTGGTTTTAAATGAAATCTGACAATTGCGTCCCATTTCGAGGCGATAACAGTTTGTCACATGTCAACTACCATTTCTAGTTAATTCAAAGGTCGTAACCCTACTGATATCAGTTTTAGTTCGGCTGACTGCTTGGCTAGTCACATGTTAATGTTACACAAGAAGGCCAACTTACCTTGAAAGGATAATGTTAGTCTCTCTACACAAATATCAACTGGGGTCTTGTCGAATGCATGTTTCACAACAAAACATACTAGGCGATCTAATTTGGGCTTAAGCGTGTGAAGCGCTGTCCATATTTATTTTATTTGAAAAACTAATTGAGGGATCATGATCGTTGAAATGTTTTTAATCTTTGAAACAGATGTAGGTTTCTAGAATGAATTCGAATTTAGAAATAATTCATGGAAGCCAGAATGTGTTTTGAGTTTTAACATGGGTTGGCGGATATTAGTATTTTATCCCGAGCCGGAGGAGAGGGATAACATTTACTAATATCCACCAACACATGTAAAACTCAAAACACATTCTGGTTGCCATGAATTATTTCGATTCTGATATGTCTAAGAGTACAAATACGGTAGTATACCTTGATTGGAAGACGGTAATTTATATTTACGTTTGCGGACAATGTATGCTGCCAAACTCGAGCAGACGATAATTCATCAACATGTACATTTACAACGAGGAAGTCAGTCACATGCACCGGCGCATATGCTAATGAGATTATACCCAATCGATAAATCGCTCGTTTGTTTACAAAGCGAAAGAAGGACGTCATGTTAGAATAGGTAATAATATCGTAACACCAGATGAGCTACGATCTATATAATGATACTAGTAACCAAAAGCACATACATAGAAACTCCGTAATGTTCATCCTGCACAGGAACGCCATTAGAGTATGCTATGACGCATAAATTCTGAATGGCGAACCAAAACAGAAAAATGATAATGGCAAGTAGAGACATGACAATTACGTAATTACCAGTAAACATAGAAATATGATTACAGTTAGTATAGAAACGTAGTCTCGATTATGGCGAACCAATCATATAAAAACCAGATTACAGTCAGTAAAGGAATAGCAAATTCGTAATGGCAAGGCGTTGGCAGAAACATGATAGCTGTTGGTACAGGCAGGTAGCCTCAATATATAACTTGTGTCTTATCCTTTTTGCATATTTGAGCAAAAAAAATATGTTTAAACTAGAAACCAGAGTACGATCAGTAGAGACATAACAATTTGGCAATGGCAAGTAAATGCAGAAACTGAGCTATAGAAATATAATTGCGTTAAGTAAAGAAACGGGTGTTCAGGAAATGGCTAGCCAATACAGAAATATAATCACAATAGCTACAGACTGTATGAAGAAAAACCAATTTGACACATAATTAGTTGATACGGATATGTCACAATTATTATGAGGAATACAGAACACGACAACGGTAAATAAAGACATCGGGGGTCCGAAAGGGCCATTTAATTCAAACACATGGTAACTAATAGTTGGTATAGACTCGTAGCGTCCATAATGCCGAACTAATATCAGATAGATTACGGTAACTAGAGACACGGGTGCTCCGTAAAGGCGACAACTACAGAAACATGATTAGAATTAGTAGCGACACAGCAATTTAGTATTAATCACCCATTCATCATCTCATTGAACAATAACTTGTTCTCGCCATGATATAGCTGAACAAATGCTGAGTTGGAGTTAAACAACAATCACTCACTCCCATTACAGAAACATGATCACATTAAATAGAGACACTATAATAAAAGCATAGATATATATCTAATTTGATGCGCACTCCGCGTTTCTAGAATAACCTTCATCAGGTACGCTCATAATTGTATTCCGTAAAAACCAACCAATATAGAAACATGATTACACCCAGGAGGCATGAAAACTTAATACTATAGTATTATTACGTGATGTTTTTCATATTGGCCTAGTTATAGGTCCGAGGCCTGCTGTATTGGCCTGAGGCGCGTCCGAGGCCTGCTGTATTGGCCTGAGGCACAGCCGAAGGCCAATACATCAGACCGAGGACCTATAACTAGGCCAATATGAAAAACATCACGTAATAATACCTTTAATAATTAACCAGTGCAATATCTCTCTGGACTTTTCCTTGCGATTGTCGAAACGTCTAGCGGATTTCGATCTAGCTGTTATTGGACTGACTGGAATAGGCCAATACGGAAAATATCCGTATTGGATTGGTTTTTTCCGTATTGGCCCGATGAAAGTTTCTATATTGTATTGACATATTTGATCATATAAAGGTTAATAAATAAAAGTTAATTAATAATGACCAACAAATATCATCCACAAAATGTATACCAAGTGGATACACATCAACTCCGCATTTACAAACTAATATAGATACATGGCTGAAATAGTTTGGGCTCAGTATTTTTTATATGGGAGTACGTAATGTCTAAACTGTTGTCATATTATTTCATATTTTACACTCTAACCTTTATTGGTGTATGAAACCCGAGTACCAAGATATAACCACCGACCTGCCGCAAGTCACTGACCAACATTTTCACATAATGTTGCATCGAGTACACCTCGCCATGTGCGGGATTCGAACTCACAACATTATTGGTGATATGTACTGTATGCACCTGTGGTGTAAATCATACTACCATACGACCACGGCCACGATGACCCCTCTTGTATTTGACCTTTGTCTCGTAAATCAATACGCATGCACGGAAATATAGTACAATAGATTATATTAACAAGCTTTGTTTTTCTTTTTGTCTTGAACGTTAGCTGCCTAAGGAGATTAGTTGTCATGTACCTGTCCCCGATGTTGAAGTTAGAATACAATAATAAACGTTGATGTACCTTCTTGTATTAGTTATATTTTAAAACAAATTAACATGTACTGTTTGGTAGCAGTGTCCCAGTGAGTTTGAACCCCGCTCATGGCGAGGTGTACTCGATACAACATTATGTGATAAAGTTTGTCAGTGACTTGCGGCAGTTCGGTGGTTTTCCCCGTGTAATACGGTTTCCTCCACCAATAAAATTGACAGCCACGATATAACTGAAATATTGTTGAAAGTGGCGTTAAACACCATAAACCATTAACCATCAAACCTTTGTAGCGGTGTCAATTTTGAGCGTCTGGTTGCTCTGTTGCATCTGGTATTAGTCATATTGTAAACGAGTACGGAGCTTTGTTTATAAAAAAAATAAACATTTTAACTTTGGTAGAAACATTTTTAACTCTAAATTGTGGTTGAAAAAATGTTAGCATATAACAATATTTTGCTTTGGTGAAAAATAATTTTTGATTTCATCAGCCATAATAAGGTATATTCCTAATACCGGTAACAAATTTATCCCTGCGTTTCAAATTGTGAGGTTTTGGCTCATAAACTAGCTTAACCCCGCCGCTTTTTATTGAAGTGTTTGTATCGAATTTTGTCTCTATCTCCGATTTGTTTTATTGGATTTTGGAACTGTTCCGACAGTGTGGTATTTTAGAACTGTTCCGACAGTGTGGTATTTTAGAACTGTTCCGACAGTGTGGTATTTTGGAACTGTTCCGACAGTGTGGTATTTTAGAACTGTTCCGGCAGTGTGGTATTTTAGAACTGTTCCGACAGTGTGGTATTTTAGAACTGTTCCGACAGTGTGGTATTTTAGAACTGTTCCGGCAGTGTGGTATTTTGGAACTGCTCCGACAGTGTGGTATTTTAGAACTGTTCCGACAGTGTGGTATTTTGGAACTGTTCCGACAGTGTGGTATTTTGGAACTGTTCCGACAGTGTGGTATTTTAGAACTGTTCCGACAGTGTGGTATTTTAGAACTGTTCCGACAGTGTGGTATTTTAGAACTGTTCCGACAGTGTGGTATTTTGGAACTGTTCCGACAGTGTGGTATTTTGGAACTGTTCCGACAGTGTGGTATTTTAGAACTGTTCCGACAGTGTGGTATTTTAGAACTGTTCCGACAGTGTGGTATTTTGGAACTGTTCCGACAGTGTGGTATTTTAGAACTGTTCCGACAGTGTGGTATTTTAGAACTGTTCCGGCAGTGTGGTATTTTAGAACTGTTCCGACAGTGTGGTATTTTAGAACTGTTCCGACAGTGTGGTATTTTAGAACTGTTCCGACAGTGTGGTATTTTAGAACTGTTCCGACAGTGTGGTATTTTGGAACTGTTCCGACAGTGTGGTATTTTAGAACTGTTCCGGCAGTGTGGTATTTTAGAACTGTTCCGACAGTGTGGTATTTTAGAACTGTTCCGACAGTGTGGTATTTTAGAACTGTTCCGGCAGTGTGGTATTTTGGAACTGCTCCGACAGTGTGGTATTTTAGAACTGTTCCGACAGTGTGGTATTTTGGAACTGTTCCGACAGTGTGGTATTTTGGAACTGTTCCGACAGTGTGGTATTTTAGAACTGTTCCGACAGTGTGGTATTTTAGAACTGTTCCGACAGTGTGGTATTTTAGAACTGTTCCGACAGTGTGGTATTTTGGAACTGTTCCGACAGTGTGGTATTTTGGAACTGTTCCGACAGTGTGGTATTTTAGAACTGTTCCGACAGTGTGGTATTTTAGAACTGTTCCGACAGTGTGGTATTTTGGAACTGTTCCGACAGTGTGGTATTTTGGAACTGTTCCGACAGTGTGGTATTTTAGAACTGTTCCGACAGTGTGGTATTTTAGAACTGTTCCGACAGTGTGGTATTTTAGAACTGTTCCGACAGTGTGGTATTTTGGAACTGTTCCGACAGTGTGGTATTTTGGAACTGTTCCGACAGTGTGGTATTTTAGAACTGTTCCGACAGTGTGGTATTTTAGAACTGTTCCGACAGTGTGGTATTTTGGAACTGTTCCGACAGTGTGGTATTTTAGAACTGTTCCGACAGTGTGGTATTTTAGAACTGTTCCGGCAGTGTGGTATTTTAGAACTGTTCCGACAGTGTGGTATTTTAGAACTGTTCCGACAGTGTGGTATTTTAGAACTGTTCCGACAGTGTGGTATTTTAGAACTGTTCCGGCAGTGTGGTATTTTGGAACTGTTCCGACAGTGTGGTATTTTAGAACTGTTCCGACAGTGTGGTATTTTAGAACTGTTCCGACAGTGTGGTATTTTAGAACTGTTCCGGCAGTGTGGTATTTTGGAACTGTTCCGACAGTGGGGTATTTTAGAACTGTTCCGACAGTGTGGTACTTTAGAACTGTTCCGACAGTGTGGTATTTTAGAACTGTTCCGACAGTGTGGTATTTTGGAACTGTTCCGACAGTGTGGTATTTTAGAACTGTTCCGACAGTGTGGTATTTTGGAACTGTTCCGACAGTGTGGTATTTTGGAACTGTTCCGACAGTGTGGTATTTTAGAACTGTTCCCACAGTGTGGTATTTTGGAACTGTTCCGACAGTGTGGTATTTTAGAACTGTTCCGACAGTGTGGTATTTTAGAACTGTTCCGACAGTGTGGTATTTTGGAACTGTTCCGACAGTGTGGTATTTTGGAACTGTTCCGACAGTGTGGTATTTTAGAACTGTTCCCACAGCGTGGTATTTTGGAACTGTTCCGACAGTGTGGTATTTTAGAACTGTTCCGACAGTGTGGTATTTTAGAACTGTTCCGACAGTGTGGTATTTTAGAACTGTTCCGGCAGTGTGGTATTTTGGAACTGTTCCGACAGTGTGGTATTTTAGAACTGTTCCGACAGTGTGGTATTTTAGAACTGTTCCCACAGTGTGGTATTTTAGAACTGTTCCGGCAGTGTGGTATTTTGGAACTGTTCCGACAGTGGGGTATTTTAGAACTGTTCCGACAGTGTGGTATTTTAGAACTGTTCCGACAGTGTGGTATTTTAGAACTGTTCCGACAGTGTGGTATTTTAGAACTGTTCCGACAGTGTGGTATTTTGGAACTGTTCCGACAGTGTGGTATTTTGGAACTGTTCCGACAGTGTGGTATTTTAGAACTGTTCCGACAGTGTGGTATTTTAGAACTGTTCCGACAGTGTGGTATTTTGGAACTGTTCCGAGAGTGTGGTATTTTGGAACTGTTCCGACAGTGTGGTATTTTAGAACTGTTCCGACAGCGTGGTATTTTGGAACTGTTCCGACAGTGTGGTATTTTAGAACTGTTCCGACAGTGTGGTATTTTAGAACTGTTCCGACAGTGTGGTATTTTAGAACTGTTCCGACAGTGTGGTATTTTGGAACTGTTCCGACAGTGTGGTATTTTAGAACTGTTCCGACAGTGTGGTATTTTAGAACTGTTCCGACAGTGTGGTATTTTAGAACTGTTCCGACAGTGTGGTATTTTAGAACTGTTCCGACAGTGTGGTATTTTAGAACTGTTCCGACAGTGTGGTATTTTAGAACTGTTCCGACAGTGTGGTATTTTAGAACTGTTCCGACAGTGTGGTATTTGGAACTGTTCCGACAGTGTGGTATTTTAGAACTGTTCCGACAGTGTGGTATTTTGGAACTATTCCGACAGTGTGGTATTTTAGAACTGTTCCGACAGTGTGGTATTTTAGAACTGTTCCGACAGTGTGGTATTTTAGAACTGTCCCGACAGCGTGGTATTTTAGAACTGTTCCGACAGTGGGGTATTTTAGAACTGTTCCGACAGTGTGGTATTTTAGAACTGTTCCGACAGTGTGGTATTTTGGAACTGTTCCGACAGTGTGGTATTTTAGAACTGTTCCGACAGTGTGGTATTTTAGAACTGTTCCGACAGTGTGGTATTTTGGAACTGTTCCGACAGTGTGGTATTTTAGAACTGTTCCGACAGTGGGGTATTTTAGAACTGTCCCGACAGCGTGGTATTTTAGAACTGTTCCGACAGTGGGGTATTTTAGAACTGTTCCGACAGTGTGGTATTTTAGAACTGTTCCGACAGTGTGGTATTTTAGAACTGTTCCGACAGTGTGGTATTTTAGAACTGTTCCGACAGTGTGGTATTTTAGAACTGTTCCGACAGCGTGGTATTTTAGAACTGTTCCGACAGTGTGGTATTTTAGAACTGTTCCGACAGTGTGGTATTTTAGAACTGTTCCGACAGTTTGGTATTTTAGAACTGTTCCGACAGTGTGGTATTTTAGAACTGTTCCGACAGTGTGGTATTTTTATGTTTTTCATTTTATTCTTTTGATAATGGTGTCTGTTAATGCAAGCTCTACTAGATATGCGTATATGGACGCTTGTAGTAGTATATTCATTGAATTTCTTCACTCTTGGCACACCACAGCATTTTCAAACGTAAATCAGTCTTACGCAATTTTAAGTAATTAAATAGTTTCACAACCTCTTTATTGGTTGAATTTATCGGCGACGTGTACTCTACTTAAACGTTAAAACGCATGCTCTGCAATACGGAGTCTGGTGTGTCGCATTTATACCAGGTTCTCTACCGACAGGTGGCGATAGACGAAGACGTATAAATTAATAAGTAACAGGAACTGATTACCCTTCGCGGACATCTTGGTTCATTCCGTCTCATTTTCTTTGGTCGGTTCCATGTTGCTCATCTTGTGTTGTGTTTTCTGTTTTGTTTGTTTTCGTCCTGTGTCTTGTGCCCATTGTTGCCTGCGTCTTGTGTCTTGTGCCTGGTGTTACCTGTATCTCTGGACTGTCCATTCTTGTTTGTCCCTTCGGTTTTCTCTTACGCTTATATGAAAAATCAACCCTTTGGTCTTCTACATCACCATATGATCTACAGCCAGACTCTTGTGTTGCAATGCAGAATTGTCGTTGGAGGTCCAATTATCAGAGTGATAGGGTTGGGATCCAATTTGCTCCGCCCCATTTGTATCTTGCTTTCTCAAGCCAGGACCTGGATTTCCAACACCATATGTCATGGTCTTTTTCGTGTTTAATGATTTGAGGTTAAGGATGGTTGTTCGTTTTGTTGATATTGGTGAAATTAGTGGACCATTACTGTTTAAACTTTCTTATCATATAAAAGAAACGTTGAATTATTTGGACAAGTGTGAAAAATCGTGACCACAAACAAAATAATTTAATTGTTTATATTTATTTCTTCAAGTTTTAGGTTGCAGTGGTTTCAACCTTATCTTAAATTCGCTGTTGACATAAAATGCAAATTAATAGATCATTCGTAAACATTGAATTGTAGCACTTTCTAGGTTATTCCCAATAAATATTATTCATTGTGTCCACTTTGTCACTAAGAAATTCCAATTTGAAGTTAAATGGTCTATATATATATGTGTGTGTTAGAATACATCTTCATTGAGTGTCAACTATATCCTAGTATATTATCAAGCAATAGACCTTTACACATGCCCGATTTAATTCTAAAATTATACATTTTTAAATTCATTTTATACGTGTTATTTCCTTTACGACCGGCAAAATAGTACCTCGTCTAGCAAGAGGAATGGAAAGGACAATAAATGTGAGTATAACATTTCCTGATAATTTGTAGATATCTGAATCCTGTTAAACATCAGAGGATAATTTTATAGCAAAATTCGATTATTAACAAGTTGTTTCACCATTAAAATTTCGAACTAATTATGTGGAAAAAATATGATATTTTCAGGTTTCATGAAGTTTGCATGATAGCGACACTTTTGTCCGCCTTAAAGGGAAATAACTCCTGTTAAAAACGTATTAAAGGGAAATAACTCCTGTAAAAAACGTATAATTTTAGAATCAAAGTAGGAAATGATGTGAAAAAGTTCTATTCACATGTCAAATCTTATATCGATATATACTATCTTAATATGGAAATAACCCATCACTATCACAGTAACTTATTGACTTGAGTCGTCAAGAATAAATGGCAAGAAAACTAGCATTAACATTGTTTTCAGTTAACATGTATCAAACCACAGAGATTATGTACTTTCGATATCCGTCTGAAATGGTCGGAAAAGTCCACGAGATGTAGTATTCGAATGTGCTTTCGGTGCCGTCGGAAGTGACGTAGGAATATTTGACAAACCAGCTAAAACTGGTTTACAATTACAATTGTCAGCTGTATGGGACGATGGTGAACTACCATTATGTCCTATTAGACCCGCACTTTCCAACACTGAATGCATATTACACCCTATCGGTGATACCCCGGATAGTGAAGGTGGAATATGTGATGAACGTTGTAGAATTGAATTTGCCATGCCATGTAAAATGTCCGACCGAGGCCTTATAGCGTTTGAAAACGGAAGTTGTGTCATACTGTTTGGCGGTCTTTGTATACCCATTTGAGTATATAAATTAAACGGATTTGAATTAGTTGAAGAAATGCCATACGGATAAGAAGCTGCGGCTGCCGCTAAATATGCATACAGATGAGGATCAGCTATACCATAAGGCCATGCCATTGCCATTCGCTGTCTCTTGTCTTTCATCCGTCTGTTCTGAAACCAAACCTGTAAAAGATTGTCGTATTAATAGGTAAGCGTCAAATGTAAGAAAGTGGCGTTAAATACCATATTCTCCCTCTCTCTCAAATGTAAGAAAATTGTACATGGTTAACAATTACAAGTTTACAAGTTACAAGACACATGGTTACAAGTTTAATATATTTACACACAAGAAAAACCTCTGCATTTCCACAAATAGACGAATAATGTATCCATCTTATAGCTACAGCAACGTATTCAACGCTAAGCAAAACATTAGAGAAAACCGAAGCGGTAACATTCGACACAAGACACAGAACAAAGTCAAGCAATAATAAAAACACAATACAGACATATAAAAAGATAAGCAAGACGGACTCTACCAAAAAAAGGGTGAACTCGTTTGCTCGCCAAGAATAAGCAGTTACTGTTTCTTATGCGACTCCCGTCGTGTTACTCATATAGTTGACTCGTGACGGACACCTCTAAACGCAAACACAACTACCATAAATACGACATTAGTCCTACAAACAATTAAGTGTAAGGACTAACCGAACACCGTTTTTATGCGCAACTAAGAATGTAAAGATATATAAGACAAAATGAAGAACACGAACCCCACTAAATGCAGGAAGCAGGAAAGTATTTTGATGTGTGGGATACACTTAGTACAAGAAAATGGCTGCACCATCCCAGAGCTTCTGTAACTACGTCTTCATTTAGTGTTTGTTCATGTGTTCTTTACATGGATATAACTAAAATACTACTCTACTGACGTTACTATAGGAATAAACGCATTTTTTCCGGAGCCTTGGACTTTTATGTAAGTTTGTGGGTGAATTGGTCCAGGTTATACATCAATAAACTCCGGAAAAAATGCGTTTAATCCTTATAATTCTGTAACTAAGTTTTTTTTTCTTCATTTGTTTTGAAAATTTACCTTTGGGGATCCCCAGTACGCACACATACATTCCATCGATGTGTGTCGGTCATGAATAACAAAATGAACTAACCTTATTTCCTACTTCAAACCACAGGGGCTAGGTGCGTCCGGAAAAAAAAATATAAAAAAATACTATATAATACTACAAGGGGGCGAACTCACTTGCTCCCATTTTTTTTAAGTCGTCGTGTTAAATTGATCGTAACTTCGGAACGCCTTAATATTTTCAAAAAATGTTTCCACCAGTCGAAAGTCAAGTAATTTTCCTTTCCAAAGAGACCCCAATTGTTAGTGTAGGCCTCCGAACTGCTGAGGTATCATACACGAACCAAAACAAAACGGCGTGAAAATCCGAAGTCGTACAAACGCTGGGATGAACTGTTTCAGCCAATCAAAAAGCCCGTTAGAACTCTCTCAATTTTCACGTCTATGGCGTTTGTCAAGGATGCAAATGGGATTTTTTCAAAAACAGACTTAAAGGACATATAAATTGGCGTAAGGTAAGAAATTTTATCATAATTTGAATGGATGAAAGTATTTAGCTAGTCAAAATGACTCGTTTACGCATGGGAAAGTCTGTACACAGATGGGAAGTGGTCATCCCAGCATTTGTACGACTTCGGATTTTCACGCCGTTTTGTTTTGGTTCGTGTATGATACCTCAGCAGTTCGGAGGCCTACACTAACAATTGGGGTCTCTTTGGAAAGGAAAATTACTTGACTTTCGACTGGTGGAAACATTTTTTGAAAATATTAAGGCGTTCCGAAGTTACAATCAATTTAACACGACGACTTAAAAAAATGGGAGCAAGTGAGTTCGCCCCCTTGTAGTATTATATGGTATTTATTTATATTTTTTTTTCGGACGCACCTAGCCCCTGTGCTTCAAACTAGACAGTGATGTAATTAAGCTACCGATATTTTCCAATTTTATGGCATTTTGCATTTAGCTACTCAAACAAGTAAAATGCCCACAAAATCAGCTTGTGTCAATCAGCGTCCCTTGTAAACAACGTCACAGGATGACGATATATTACAAACGTCAAAGTCGATAGCTGGTTGTCTTAAGTATTTTTTCCGGAATTTTTTTTTAATGTCAGCATACAAGCTTTTTTTTTTCATTGGCATTTATTTTTTTATTTCATATCTAACAATAATTGTCGATTATTAACAATAAACATTGTTTCTTTTATCTTTTTTTATTATCGGGAATCCAAGCCGCCATTTTGTTTACATTACCGCTGAACATCGTCTATCGAAAAATAAACTGACAAAACCCCGCCTCCATAAGCGCTTATACCTAATCAGAGTATAGGATTTCTAATTATGTAAATCATATAAGAATTATACAACCATACATCACAACTGTATAACGTTTATGACTTATTATCCTTGAATATCATATCAGTTAAGGTGGACATGCCATTATCCTGGTTCATCCCTGCCCCATTATCGATCATATCAATTCATATTCATCGAAACAATACGAGTGTCTAGTTTTTAGAAGATGCCACGCTTGGAAAGACAAAAATGGAAGCAGTTAGCCTCAGAAGTATGTTGCTGGCCGTTGCAAGACCACATTTTCCTCGTCCATTGCCCCATCTCAGTGCAACCTTAATGCCTTTACATGATTTATTTTTTGCTAAATTCTTGTCATGAATATAGCTGAAATATACTTTTACACTAGATGTTAAACAACAATCGACCAATCAATGACTATTTATACAACTGACCTTAATAGTATTTTCTGGGAGATTGAGAGATTTCGCTAATTCACAACGTCGAGGACGAGAGACGTAATTTTCTTTATAAAACTCTTTTTCCAGACGACCAATTTGTTCCCGCGTAAAAGCTGTTCTGTATCGTCTTACTTGAGAATCGTCTGTTAACGAATCTGAAAAAAAATCATTTGATACTTTTTAGTTTGAGTTATCGGTGCCATTTCTATAAAATATACATTTTTTCACAGTGATTATAAATCGATAAACAAAAAAAGTCACGTTCGATTTCTCGCCATAGTTTTGGATGGAATTCTCGGTGTTTCACATTGAAAATCATTAGAAAAATCTTATCTCTAAACTATCTCTCGCTATAATAAAGCTCGCTGTTAAAATAGAAAAAAATAATTATGCCAAGAAAAATTTGAAGATACCAAAGGAATATTCAGAAGCCATAAATCTAAGAACAGACAATACAATGGTCAAAAGATAAAATTCAAATGGACAAACATGAATTCTCCACAAAAGATTACAACGAAAATGAAAGATCGAGCAACACGAACCTCACTAACAACCGGAAGTGAACTCAGAGGTTCCGAAAAGAAAGGTAGTTCTATACTTTGCCCAGTATATGAGATTTACAATAAAAAGTATTTTATTGTCATACCAGAATACAAAAAGAAATTCCCGACCTCCCCAGCAGTGCATACCTTGTAATTGAACATATTAATGATTAATGAATAAATCTGTATATTTTCAGAAAACTCTTAATTCGTACGGATGTTGTTTCAACAGTTTTCAAGTAATAAAACAAATTTGGAGACCATTTAAACGCTCATATATAGCTCGTTTCTGATTTACAGAGCCTAATATCTCAAGTCTTCGTCCCACACACATCTTAGAAGCAGAATTATATAGACCAGTAAATCCACGTCTGATAGCTCATCGGAGAATCCTGGAAAATTGTTTTTAACTTGGGGGTTAAATGTATCCACGCATCCACATTAAGATTGTTTTTATGTTAGGTTAGTGTATGGTGTTTAACGCCACTTTCAACAATATTTCAGTTATATCGTGGCGGTCAGTTTTATTGGTGGAGGAAACCGGAGTACCCGGAGAAAACTACTGACCGGTCGCAAGTCACTGACAAACTTTATCACATAATGTTGTACAGAGTACACCTCACATGAGCGGGATTCGAACTGACAACGTTAGTGGTGATAGGTAGTTGTAAATCCAACCATCATACGATCATGACGACAACGGCTCTCATTAACCGAGAAGAAAAGGGTCAAAGATTAAACAAAATCTAAAAACCAGTGCTTGTCGCCATCGAAAAAACATGTAACTTATAACTGATTCCTGTAATGTATTGCTTTGAAGTAATTAATTTGTCTAAAATTTCATACAAAACTTTAAGATCACTATTTTGTCTTTGTTCTTGTATTTTTCAGTAAGAATTTTTCTCATCTGTTACCCATGGTTTATAGATCAAACACGCTATGATGTATACAGACTTCAATCTGTGAACCACTGCACTTTGAAATTTGTGAACTTATGTTTTTAATTACCACGTAATCGTCTAAATGATAATTAATTATTGTACATCTTAACGTTTATTTCACAGAGACAATGACGTAAGGGGCACATTCATTGTCTCCCTACTTAAGCGGTCTATCAATTTTATAAATAGTTTGTAAATTATGAAAAAAATGTATCATTTAAAACTTGTTTTTGATTTTTATGGGTTTTCTTTTTTACAAATGGCCTAATTTATCAAAATGGTGTTTCAACATTCCCCATAGTGGCCATCACCGCGCCGTCAGAACAGTTCCATATATCTAATGGAAAAATCATAGAAACAGAGACAAAAATCGATGCCACTAACACGCATATACATGACCACTCACTTTCCTGGCTTCGTACAGGCGCTTCAATAAAAAGTGGCGGGTTGCATTATTTATATTGGCCCAAGCTTCACCTCTTGGTAATAGATATAAATTGAACTCCAGTGATCTCGTCCTCTCCATACAATGGTCCTGTATCCACAAGAGTCCTTGTGGCACCATTGTCGTGTATCCACAAGTCTTTGTGGCACCATTGCCTGTATCCACAAGAGTCTTTGTGGCACCCCTTGTCCTTTTGCATTTACAATTTTGACGGCAATACTAAATTTCATGTTACAACTTAGAGGAAGGTCAACAGTTCGGTTTAAGTTCTTTTTATTTTATTTTAAACACATTTTCGAAATGCATTCAATAAAATTATCGGTGCCATGGTCACAATTTAACAGAAAAAAATCTGACCTTGCACTTTTGAAGAATAAATTTTGGTTCAATTTAAAAAGCAAAACAAAAATAAAGACAAATAAAAAAACAAAAAAAAAGAATCTAATTTTCATTTCTTGTGGAAAAAAAACTGGCTCGGACAAAAATATGTTTTCCCATAAAGTGAAATGGTCGGTACCTAAAACAGATTCGGATGTATAAATCAAGTACATGTATTTACAAATAGTGACAACTGTTGAAATCAAAAAGTTAGTCAATATCATTTTCTTTCTTGAGTTACAAGATTTCTAATTCGTCCAGAGTGAATCAAAAATGTGACTTTGTTAAGGAGGGTTATGGTGTTTAACGCCACTTTTCAACAATAATTCAGTTATATCATGGCAGTCAGTTTTATTGGTGGATAAAACCGGAGTACCCGAAGAAAACAACCGACCTGCCGCAAGTCACTGACAAACGTTTTCACATAATGCTGTGTCGAGTACACCTTCCCATGAGCGTACTTTGCTATGGGACGATAAAAATAATTCTAAAAATGAAACAATGAATCATACAGTTTTAACTCTCTGTGGAGAAATATACAAGAGTCTTACAAAAATGTGCAAAAAAAAATCAACACCACCTCACAATCTTTCCATAGTGGACAAAGACCTACCAATTTCAATATTTTATTACTTAATATCACAATTAACATCATGCAATAGATAAATCTAAAATGTAGATCAAATATAGTTATAAAAAAGTTACAAAATCATATTTATTTATTTATTTATTTATTTATTTATTTATTTATTTATTTATTTATTTATTTTATTTATTTATTTATTTTATTTATTTGTTTATTTATTTATCTATTTTATTTATTTATTTATTTATTTATTTATTTATTTATTTATTTATTTATTTATTTAGTATGTGATAAATTAATACTTTTTGTAATGGTTTTTAAAATCTAACTGTTTTAGAAATCAAAACTCATATAAGTTGGTATAACTTGCTGTCCAATCCTATTGTTTATGTACAATAAAATATTATTAAACACAATCAAAACTCAAACTTCCGAATGTGTGGCACAAAAACAAATAACGTTTAAAATATAGATCGAGCGTTTTTATTGCAAAAAAAAACTGTCCGTTCCAACTTCCATTATCTAAAGTAAATTATATAAATAAATAAAAATATATATGTGTATGTGTGTCACTTTAATGTGCACAATTCGTTGTCGTCTAGCTTGACGAATTGTAGTTTTTTTTTTATCTGGTTCAACACTTTCAGTTCTGCAGCCTAGACCAAAAATAAATGTTAGGTGGGGAATATAGACAATATTTATCATGAAAAATTCAAATAAAAAAGTACAAAATAATATTTAACAGAGTATTATCTATAAATAAACAGCAGAATCTGTCACATTTCTGTTGAATTTCTCAAAAAGTTAGTGTATTGTTATGTAATAGTTGTGTATAAAACTCAATCTAATTATATAATTTGGCGACCGCGCAAAAAATGAGCAAGTGCGAATATCCAATTGTTATTAGATTGGTATGAAACTTTGGAAATAATCTGAAAATTAAACCAAACAGTGTTAGAATTAGATTTTAGAGCTGTCAAATTTTTGTTCTTCCCTCGACGGGATTTGAACCCACACCATTGATACACTGCAGCACCATTCGCTTAGCCTTACGTCCAGCGCCCTAGACCACTCGACCACATCCATATTATATTCCTGTCTAACCCCGGATATAAAGTAAGTAAAAATTTTCCAATTGGATAGCATATACAGGTCAGGGGAGCGAACTCTTAACAAATTTGAAAGAAAAAAAAATCCCCTAATTTGACGCCAAGTTAAAACTGAAGTTTCCCTATCAAACAAAATCACGATATCTTTCAATCTATTTAAAAAGCTATTAGTAAATTCAATACGTACATATTTCTTCTATGATTCAAGAATCTTGTTACAACCCGTAAACCATATTAGAAAGGCAATAAACTTCAATTCTGACATGAAATACTTTACATCGTCTGTAATTTATTAATGACTTTTAATTAACAATAATTAATTAGTTGGCGTCATAAAATTGTTAATTGTGTTTTGCTAACAAGATATGCTATAAATGAGTCACAAATTATGTTATATCGAGAATGAATTTTACCCTCTGTGATAGATAGAGAAATATGACAAATTTTGCATCATATAAACCATGTGTATAAAACAAACTGAAGACTGTGGAACAAGGGAGGGAGGAAATTGCCCCATCAACCGTCCCATCCCCATCCACCTACAACTTTTTGGCAAAAATTTAAGAAAAAGCTCAATTGTCAGCATGGAAGCAAAAATTGTCAAATTAACCAAAATGCATTTTTTTTGCTTGACAGTTTTGAAAACTTGACCTCACCACCACCACCCCTTTTTTCAAGACTGTCCGCTTCTCTCCTAAGACTTGTGCCTCACCCTTCACATTGACTTGTCCATTTCTACGTCTATGAAACGTTAGTTTCCTCTGACGATTCTAGAGATTTAGGTTTTCTTTACGGAAAGACAATTTATGATTTCGCTACAAAACTGCAAATTATTTGTACCTCTTTTGGGAATCTCGGAACCTTTCGTGAAAACTGTCTTCATAATAATGCAAGAATACAGATGCAGAATGGGTCTTAAAACCGACACCAACACCCGCCGCGTATCAGGTCAGTCCATTTTTCATAAATATGTTGCTTATCTGAGCGGCCCACCGGGCATTGCTCAATTTCCCGTATGGCCTGTCCGTCTCTGTGCAAGATGATACTAGAAAGGGGCACATTTCTTAAAAACATTAAGCCAAATATTATAAAATAATCTTCACTTCAATGATACACGAAAACGCAAAGAAGTTCCAAAGGAAACACTGACTTCTTCTTCCAAGTACAGGACTAGACTGTAAGGATAGAGTGTGACTTATGAGCAAAACAAAATCAAAATAAAACAATATTAAAACCTTATTTGGCTTTAGCAGTTGTGCACTGCTCATCTAGATTTGTGTTTGAAAGATTCAAGGGAGGTAATCTAATATTACATTACTTTGTATCTTTTAACTTCTTTTACAAATAACATCCTTGGTATTTTTAAGAAGGTTGGGAATCGGCTTACGTTTACTATACGTCTAGATTGTGATCAAGTGGCTAATGCGGTAGATCATATATGTATACAATATGGTATAAGTTCTCTTCCCACGAGGTGTGCTCGAATTGTAACTCAAGAGAGAAAGCTTACTGCAAGTTATTGTTGTGGTAATGGGTGTTTCAACGATATTTACGTTATATCGTAGTGACCAATTGTATTGGCAGAGGAAACCCACCACAATACATTGACAAACTTATTCACATAAAATCATATCGAGTGCACCTGGCAATGATCTCGAATCAAACTCTTAGGCAGTGCTGGGTTTACCAGTGTGCTTAGGTGTGCACACGTCCCCGTTGGCTAGGGACTCATCTTCCTGCCAAAAAAATGTTTTACGACGGATTTTTGCTTATGTGGTGCAATTTTAAATTTGAAGGCGTTCTGTTTCGGAGCGATTCCAGACATAATGATAGAGTTGATGTACGCCTGACTGCCTGTGTAGGCCTATCGGGTTTACCTCCTTCAGGGCCCAGGTAAGGAGCCTCATAACTTAACTAGCACAGGGCCTCATTTGTCCTAAATCCAGCACTGCTCTTAGGTTATGGACACTGACGTATGCATCTGTTAAGAATTTTGAGGTTTGACAAATAGTGCTTCATATTGTTACGGTTGGTTAGATCTTAGACCATGATTGTTAAACCTTGTATTTTCAAATGACGTCCATTTTTTTTAGATTTAGAATATCAAAAACCTTTTAAAAAATGAAAATATATCATTGTGCATTTATTTTTTATTTTTCCATGTTGTTGACATCAATATTTATTTACGTTTGTTAATAAAATCTTCTGTTGTTTTTTGTTGTTTATTACACTTTAAGAAAAAGTAAAACAATTAATATATAAAAAAAAAATATAAATTTTATTGTCGTAAATAACAACCTGTGACGAGGGAGAATTTTTAACAGTTTATCAACTTACAAAGTATGATAAAGATGATGAAGCGTCTCCTGTCATTATTAGAAGTACTAAGAAAACACACATATATCATTATGTAATGTGGTTTTTACTGTCAATTTAAAAATGTAGAAATTTAAACCTCCGAACTCAGAAAGATGAAGCCTCCGAACTCATCTACGTTCCGATCCCTGCTTGGTGAGCATGATATATATATATATATATATATATATATATATATATGTTTTTTTATGTATTGCCGTTGGAGATCCAGTTATCAAGAGCGGATGGTTGGGATCCCACTAACCGGTATAACCCTGCCACATCTTGTGCCTGTCCCAAACCAGGATTTCGATTTCCAACGTCATATGTCGCGGTCTTTTTTGTGTTCAGTTAAGAAGAGAGGTGGTTTTTCGTATTGTTGATATTGGTGGCATTGATGACCATCACTGTTTATGTTTTCATGATGACCATCACTGTTTATGCTTTATTGATGACCATCACTGTTTATGTTTTCTTGTTGACCATCACTGTTTATGTTTTCTTGATGACCATCACTGTTTATGTTTTCTTGTTGACCATCACTGTTTATGTTTTCATGATGACCATCACTGTTTATGTTTTCTTGATGACCATCACTGTTTATGTTTTCTTGATGACCATCACTGTTTATGTTTTCATGATGACCATCACTGTTTATGTTTTCATGATGACCATCACTGTTTATGTTTTCATGATGACCATCACTGTTTATGTTTTCATGATGACCATCACTGTTTATGTTTTCATGATGATCATCACTGTTTATGTTTTCTTGATGACCATCACTGTTTATGTTTTCTTGTTGACCATCACTGTTTATGTTTTCATGATGACCATCACTGTTTATGTTTTCTTGATGACCATCACTGTTTATGTTTTCTTGATGACCATCACTGTTTATATTTTCATGATGACCATCACTGTTTATGTTTTCATGATGACCATCACTGTTTATGTTTTCATGATGACCATCACTGTTTATGTTTTCATGATGACCATCACTGTTTATGTTTTCTTGTTGACCATCACTGTTTATGCTTTCTTTTTATAATCAAAAACATGTACTTTGATGCAAGTTACGATTTAAATAGTGTTTCAATGTAATTCATATTAAAGTTGCGTCCTTCAAGTAAATTGAATTAGAAAGAAACTATGCATAGTGACAAAAGTATCCGATATCTGTAATATATGTAGCTAACCCCCACCCTTACCCCCACCCTTCCTCCTCCATGCACACCCATACTTAAAAAAGCAGGATGATATAGTTAAAAAGAAACATTATGTTTAATGTCGGAGCGACAGGTTACTATATTTTTATTTATAATGCTTAAAATAAAAATACAGAAAAACAAACTGTTTGTATTTGTGGCCGTCAAAAAAAACAACACAACTCTTATTTAAAAAAATTAATATGCATCTATCCCTTTGTCGCTTCCAGTTTTTCTTACTCATATCCCACTAGATATAGTAGTTCAATGTGAACAAAAATAAATTGATAGTAAAGTTCAAAGGTGACTGCTTTCCTAGAAAATGATGAACCATGTGTTTAGGTTTATGGTGTTTAACGCCACTTTCAACAATATTTCAGTTATATCGTGGCGGTTGAACCATGTGTATATATTTATTTACCTTAAGTACATAACACAATACAATGTACACCAAATTTAGATTAAAACAATATAATTTTAAAGGTATTTATGCAGTCGGTGCATTCTGTTATAATTTTTGCAGCTAGGAAGGGGGTTTTCAAGAGTCAGTTTCAAACTAGCAAATTCTCTATAATCAAGTTGAGAACATCCTCAGTTATTCAATATCATTCAAAACAAGTTTTAAAACAGGTAAGCTATGTACCTTTCTAGCAAACATTGACTGGTTCCTACTGGTAACTCAACTCACCTTGATCACAAATTTCTCTCTCATCAAGATCCAGGTCTTCTCGACTTCTCTCTATCTGTTCATTATCTTTTTTGTCATTCCTGTTTAGACGACCGTCTGTGATGAAGTATGAATCGTCATCGGAAATTACATTATTTTCGTCTGAAATTCCTTGGTTATGTTTAAAACTAAAATCATAAGTTCCGTTATGTAGGCTTTCTGTCTTTTCTGTGTTAACATGGTCAAAATTTGTAGATTTTCCCCCGAATTCAGTCATGTTTGTTTTGTTTTTCTAAATTTGATATATAGTATCCTTTAATTCACATAATAATATATTGCTGTTTACGATACTGTTTACATGTATATGATAGTAAGTAAATTGTCCCAAAACTTGTAATATACTATAAGAAACTTGATATCGTTGATGTGTCAATTTTAGACGATTTATCTGTAAAACACGCCGTTTTCACACAAGAACGAACGCCAAAGTCCCAGGGGATTTGACGAAAAAAATATATTAAAGTGTCATTTAGATTGATTCTAGGGCGGGGTTAGTTTGACACATTGACAACTCAATTAAAAACGACTGTTCTCATTGGTTATCTTTGCTAAACGTTACCGCCCACTTGTGTTACTAGCTAATAAATATATTGATATTTTAGTTGACAGTGCAGGACAAAAGGTTATTCGTTTTGTAAAATATTAGTAGCTCTGTCAAATGATAAAAGGAGACTTTTAAGAGGTATTTAGGTGAAGTGAATTGTAAACTATCTTGTTTACCCAAAAATTAATGAAGAAAAACGACAAGAAAATAACGATTTACATATGTAATCAATTTCGAAATTATTTGAGAAAATAATTTGAATAAGCAATTTTCTAAATATTCTTCTTTTTCGAAATGGGATTTTTTTTCAGAATATTTTTACAAGTAAATAAAATAATTACTTTTTTAAATCATGATATATGGGATTCATATGCATGCATACCAATCAAAATAAATTAATTTTTTAATATTGTTTAATTATAGTTCACATCACAAATACATAAAGTTTTATTATACATTAATTGTACATATTCAGTATGGCGATGCACGTTGGTGCTTTACACAATTTAGTTGTTTCGTTCCCCAATAAGTCGTTTCTCCCTCAGCAAACGTTTGTTCAACATGGCTCACAATTTCGCAGTTAATGTGATTTTAAACAAAATGACAGGAAAATCAACGGGAAAACTTTCTAAAATATGATTTTTTTTTAATTTATATTTTTCTAATCTGCAAGTAATTATCTTAATAAGATGAACTGGTTGTTTCCTATTTTTGCACTCAACCTCAGCATTATTTTTGTTATTGATCAAATTTTCTGAGCCAGTAATTCTTTTAATCAAATAGTTATCCTGTTCTAAAAAAATAAGTCACATATTGTATGATGTCCATTTTTGTATATTTTAATAAATTAGTTCAATTCCACTGTTTTACCTGCCGCCAGATCCACTTTAAATTCCGCCTCTTTTAAAATGACAATTTCACCCTCTTCTATAACACTGTAAACTCATCGATAAAAAATTAACCATTTTAATTTCGATAAATAAGTATTTTCTTTGAAATTTTTATTGAAAGTTACCCAAGTCGTAAAATCGTTTATATGCGTTCATTTGATGTTTTCATTTTTCTTAAGAAATGTTCACAAATAAAATAAAAATGCAGGAAAAATTTGTCTACAGACATTAGCCATCCTCTTGATTCCTCATGTGTATCAATTGATGAAATAGATTACTGTTGTTAACTCGTGTTTAAAAAGAAATGAACGACGATACATTGTCGGTGAAGAATCGTGAACCAACAAAAAATATTTTCGCTTTTTAATAATTTGAAAACGTTTAATGAGAGATAACATAATTTAATGAGTTTGAATAACTGATTAAGCCTTTAAGAGACCCATATACCTTGACAAAAATTAAAGGTTTTCATTCAGAAAATCTGGTAATTATTTAAGGCTAATTAATTTTTTAATCAGAAGGTGATAATAAAAATAAAATGGGATGACGGAGGGGGAGCAAATTTTCCGACATCCACAAACAACTTCAAAGATAACATTTTCTTTTAAAATGCAACATTTAAAAATGTTTGAAGTTAGAACGGACAATTAGAATATCATTATATAGAAACAGCTTGGGTGCAAAACGCTAAAAATTAATAGTATCCCCTTCATCTGTTTATTCGTATATTGCAATATTTTTACAAAATTTGAGGCATTTTATTGAAATGCACTTTAAATTGTACACAAACTTATTCCGCTAATGTTAGATTTAGACCTTTAAATTTAACGACAAGGTAAACTGATATGTACTTCTGTAGGTCCTTCGCCATCTGAAAAATAGGTCCTTTGTGGATTTCGAAACTATAATTTTGCTGATCACTAAACAATCTAAGAAGAGTTTGAAGATACCAAAGGGGTAATCAGAATCCGTAAATCGAAGAACAGACAACACAATGGATAAAAGAAAAAGTACAAAAGGACAAACAACAATCTACAAAATATACACATAAAGGTAAAGATCGAGTAACACGAACCCCACTAAAAACCAGGGATGAACTCAGATGCTCCGGAAGGATAAGCAGTTCCTGCTCCACTAGTGGCACCCTAAGAAAAGCCGTTAAAAATTAAGTATAATTGTTGTATTTGTCCGTATGTCCGTGCACACTTTCTTGTTAACAGCCACTTGTTATGATTTAGATTTTTTTTCACAATTTTTTTGGAGAAAATTCTTAATTTCCTTGATGAAAAAACCCGAAGATTTTGAAATCGGTATAGAAGAAGAGCTTGAAATATGTTTATGCAGCTTCATATGGGTCTTCATCTACATGTACTTAGGAGTCTTTACGTGTGCTTTCATATTTTTAACACGGTTTGGGGTCAAACAAAAAAGTAAATGATAACATATTTTGGGATTTAATTATTTTAATATCTTATAGGACCACGTTAATAGTTTTGTGAATCTTGCATCGCTTCCTCAGCACACGAAGTCGTGCCCTTTTTCTTCATATAGCTTTCTCGGCACATGTTTTTTTTTGTATATGCGAGTGAGTGAGTGAGTGAAACATTTGCATGACCGCATCATTTCACTAAGACGGGAGGTTCGGGCCCATAAAACTAGTTTAACCCCGCCACTTTTTATTGAAGTGTCTGTACCAAGGCAAGAAAGTGAGCGGTTATATATTTGCGTGTTAGGGGTATCAATTAGTAGTTTTACATGTTTTAAAAAGTATTTTTTATTTTCAACTATTATAGGGGTTTTGACTTTCTAGTGTTGTATTGCCTGGTGATCTATTGCCTGGCGTTCTATTGCCTGGCTACCTTTGACCTTTACTGTGATTGGTCAAAGCAATCTCATGAATATAAATATTACTAATACGAAATCTTGTCTAGTCCAAACCGGATATACAGCGTATGAAAGTGTCGTAATCTAACACGATTTAACACTTTGACTGCGACGTTTCATACATAATCGTTACTTTGTGTGCTGTAAAATACGGTATGGCTCTTTCAGCAAAGTGACGTCATTTATTTCATGACGCCATTTTAACAGCAATGTGACGTTACTTACCGTTTCTTTTTAATTTTAAAGAGGTTCTATATGTACAATATCTGTATCTAACTTCAAATTGTGCAATCTAATTATAACGTATTTGCGTAACTTATTCTTAAAGAAATAAACGTGCATTTCTTTCCCAAGGGAGTATATATGTCCCTAGCGCAGTCTATCAACCAGGGACATATATGTCCCTCGCGCAGTCTAAAAACAATGTTTATTATGAAAAAGATAATTTGTGTTATTTGTTAAAATTGTTTAGCAATATTTAGATATTGAAAACAGTAGGTTTTTTTTAATCTGTCGAAAAAATATATAATATAGGATTAAACGCATTTTTTCCGGAGTTTATTTATGTATAAACTCACAAACAAATAAAAGTCATGTAAGTTTGTGAGTGACTTGGTCCAAGTTATACATCAATAAACTCAATAAAATGCGTTTAATCCTTATAATCCTTATAATTCTGTAACTACGGTTTTTTTTTCATTTGTTTTGAAAATTTACCTTTGGGGATCCCCAGTACGCACACATACATTCGTCATTCCATTGATGTGTGTCGGCCATGAATAACAAAATGCACTAACCTTGTTTAAGTTGTTTTCCTACATTGATAACTAAACGGTGATGTAATTAAGTTACTGATATTTTCCAATTTGATGGCATTTTGCATTTAGCTACTCAAACAAGTAAAATGCTCACAAAATCGTCAAATAAATCAGTAACCAGCTTGTGTCAATCAGCGTCCCTTGTAAACAACGTCACATAATGACGACACTCGTCGCAACTTCAGCTGATTCCCTACCTTCATCATACCTCGTCCGTATTACCATAGCTCCCATTGGAACTACTTTCGGAAATCTTCAATGAAGGAGGTATTAAAATAATTTCACTTTCGAATATTCGTCCAATAATAATATATTTTCATTCGTCGCAATGTCTGCTGATTCCGTACCTTCATCAAAGACCAATATTTTTCAAAACAAACTCATCTATTGTCGCCATTTTAGAACTTATTCGCGGTGCGCAATGTTTGATTGAAGTGATACGGTCTTCCGGCGAAGAAATGTGACGCGTAGACGCATATCAAATACCGTATTACAGCCGAGGTATTGAGGAAGAGAAGCGGACTCACCCGGGGTTTGCCGATTGAGGATGACGATATATTACAAAAGTCAAAGTCGATATTTTTTCCGGAATTTTTTTGTACAAGCTTTTTTTTTTCATTGGCATTTATTTTTTTATTTCATATCTAACAATAATTGTCGATTATTAACAATAAACATTGTTTCTTTTATCTTTTTTTTGCTATCGGGAATCCAAGCCGCCATTTTGTTTACATTACGAAAAAAGTAGTCCGATGAACATCGTCTATCGAAAAATAAACTGACAAAAATCCTCGGGAAAAATATTTTGATCTATTGCCTGCACTCCCATTAAATAACTGTATATTATTAACTTATAGTATATATTTTCCATATGCTATATTTTTAACTGATTACAAGAAAATTTTAAAAATAGCCGGCGTAGTGAAACAGTTG
Organism: Bathymodiolus brooksi; assembly: GCA_963680875.1. Lineage (NCBI taxonomy): Eukaryota > Metazoa > Mollusca > Bivalvia > Mytilida > Modiolidae > Bathymodiolus > Bathymodiolus brooksi. The sequence continues at coordinate 81,065,558 of OY804584.1, forward strand.
ACTGTTCCCCTACTTCCGAATCCGAACTGTTCCATGCCCGAGAACGATGCACAGTGCGTCATTCCTGTCAAGTGCACCAGTCGTGGATTTGTGGTTATGTGCATGTATATATTAAAGATAATAAAACAGTTATTTCATGACTGTTCTTCGACCTCAGGCAACAGTTCTCAAGTCATCTCCAGCACCTCGGGACAATAGTTTTGACTGTTCCCTGAACAGGCATGAAATAACTGTATATTATTATACTTCACTATCTTTTTTCCTTTATAAAAACATGACAGTAGTTTTGCTATTTCATCCTAAAATCAACTGCATGACTATTCCCCCGGTGGTGCCGGTCAAAAATGTTAGGACTATTCCCCTCGGCGGTAATTTCAGCAATCATATTTCCCGAACTTTTCTAAATTATGCATCTCATTGGTTTAAATTAAATGACGTCATGCAAGTCCTCGGACTTTTTCATTGCGCGTGCTAAACTACCGAGACAAGTAAACAATGGCAGATTGAAGCAGGTTTGCTTCGCTCGAAGACATTGATATTTTGAAAATTATTGATGACAAGGACGCGAAAGCTACCAAAAATGTAATAGCAGGTGCCGTTAGAATTTTGCATGAATATCTGCAGGTGAAAGATGGATAATTTAAAACCATAGTTTATGAAATATTGGGGGGGAAAATTTAAAAGACTGCTTTAAAGAATTTGTATATAATGGAATGATCATATCACCCTCTAATAGTCTAGAGGACAAATGTCAATATCCATACAAAAAAAGAACGAACTAAATGATTTTTTTTTATTAATTTCTTTTTCAAATGCACACACATGAAAATGTATTAGTTTTAAAAAGCACTAATAAAGTAGACTAGAAATCCATCAGAAAAGGGCCTACAATTTAGAATTTTGAATTACACAGTTGTTCAGTATAATAAGAACGAACTAAACATTTTTTTTGTTTTTTGTTTTTTATTAATTTCTTTTTCAAATACACACATGAAAATGTATTAGTTTAAAAAAAAGCACTAATAAAGTAGACTAGAAATCCACCAGAAAAGGGCCTACAATTTAGAATTTTGAAATGCACAGTTGTTCAGTATAATAAAACACTTATAGACTTGATATTCGGGTTTCGGGTAATAGCAATTGTATTGTCCCCTCTGTACCAACTATTTTCCTCGGCGTTGCCTCGGAAAATAGTTGGTACCTTGGGGACAATAAAAGTGCTATTACCCTCATACCCAGTCAATAAGTGTATACTTCTTTCTACGATTTTGCTATTGGATTTTGGAAGTGTTCCGATAGTGTGGTATTTTTTTTTATCTTTTTTATTTTATTATATTTAATTTCAATACTGTTTTTACACTACAATAATTATAATAGAAGTACTTTTAAGGTGAAATAATGTTATAATTTAACAAATTGGACAAGGGCATAGACATGGGTGTTTTATTCTGAGAGCTTATAGGTTTACGATAGTCACATCTTTCAAAAAATATATACCGCATGGGTGGTGTAAAGGTAAGCGTGCTCCCCTCGAGTGCGGTAGATCGTGGGTTCGAGTCCCGATCGGGTAAAACTAAAGACTATAAAATTGGTATATGTTGCTTCTCGGCTAAGCACGCAGCAGTAAGGAGAAAATGCACTGGTTGGCTCGGAATCAGAATAATGTGTTGTCTTTACAATAACACTGCTCGCCCACTCCTATGTGATGATTGTAATTTTACTCGCATCTGGAAAACACTTGGACGACAGCATTTTTCAATAATAGCAGAAATTTGTGCCCATAAGACAAGATAAACACCGTCACTATTGTTTTATTGAAGTAAATATACTAAATCAGGAAAGTGAGTGATCATGTATGTATGTTTTAGCAATATTGATTTTTTCTCTTTCTATTATTTTTCGATTAGATTCTGGAACTGTTCAGACAGGTGGTATTTTTTTGTTTTTCAGGTAGTTATAATCAATCTATTAGAAGTATCAATGAATCGCTTTGTTGATATTTGTGGAATTGTTAACCATCAGCTGTTTAACCTTTTTTCTATAATAGATATAAATGAAAACCAATTATGCCACACCTTCAGAACAAAATATAATAGAAAACTCATAGAAACAGAGAGAATAATAATATAGTATCATTACGTGATGTTTTTCATATTGGCCTAGCTATAGGTCCGAGGCCTACTGTATTGGCCTGAGGCGCAACTGAAGCCCAATACAGCAGACCAAGGACCTATAACTAAGCCAATATGAAAAAAACATCACGTAATGATACCTTTATTAATTAACCAGTCCAATATCTTTCGGGACTTTTCCTTGCGATTATCGAAACGTCTAGCGGATTCCGATCTAGCTGTTATTGGACTGACTGGAATCGGGCCAATACGGAAAATATCCTTATTGGACTGGTTTTGCCGTATTGGCCCAATGAAAGTTTTTATATTGTATTGACAGATTTGATCATATAAAGGCTAATAAATAAAAGTTAATTAATAATGTCCATTACACACATATATATATCTACATCAAGACGGTCATGCATGGCTCGGTACAGGCATTGAAATAAAAAGTGGCGTGGTTAAACTAGTTTTATTGCCTAAATGTGATTTTAACTTTCGAGATTTTATCATATTTCTCATCCGTAGTAATAAAATAAAATCAAATAATTTTTATTGATCTAAAAATCCAAACAAAGGATTATCATCCTACACAGAACATGACAAACACAACTAAGACAACTTTAAGTACACAATATTTGATAACATATATGATATGATAATGTTGTTTTTTCTCACATTTATGTATTTTTCAAGGTTTTTTTTAATTATGTGTCTTCTTCCAAAAAAATATTGTATACATTTTTTATGTTTGGGGGAAACAAAACATTATATGATCGCGGATAAGTTGTTGCTTTTTTTATTTTATTATTCTACATTTATGTATTTTTCAAGTTTTTCTTAAAAATATAAATCTTCTTGAAAATGATCTGGAAAAAGGTATTTTATATATCTACTGTGTTTGTGGGAAGCAAAACATTATATGTATGGGGCTCCCATGATCGCACACAAATTGTTCACTCTGTTTACACACGTTTTACAACATGAAGACCTTGATTATTTATTTAGGTGACAATATATGTTTCCCTTTTCTCAATAAAACCAAAAAAATCATTAAAATCACGAATAAACTCATATTTGTTCGAAAAGTCGTTTAGTACTAAGCACTGATCACTATAATTCAAAATCCTGCAAATTTTCTAAATTTATTTTAATAAGTATTATTTAACCAATTTCAGACTGTGATTAAAAACACCTTGAAAAAATATATACTAGTACATGTATAACAATTAAAAAAAGTACCACATCGTAAAAAAAAGTTCCATAATCTAATATAAAAATCGTAGAAATAAAGGCAAAATCGATATCCCTAATACACATTTGACCAATCACTTTCCTTTCTTGGTACAGGCACTTCAATAAAAAAAAGTGGCGGGGTTACGCTAGTTTTATTGGCCCAAAGAGTAATTATAATACAATTAGTATTCAATAATAGATGATAAAAGTGAGGGAGGGAGGGAGGGAGGGAGGGAGGGAGGGAGGGAGGGAGGGAGGGAGGGAGGGAGGGAGGGAGGGAGGGAGGGAGGGAGGGAGGGAGGGAGGGAGGGAGGGAGGGAGGGAGGGAGGGAGGGAGGGAGGGAGGGAGGGAGTGAGTGAGTGAGTGAGTGAGTGAGTGAGTGAGTGAGTGAGTGAGTGAGTGAGTGAGTGAGTGAGTGAGTGAGTGAGTGAGTGAGTGAGTGAGTGAGTGAGTGAGTGAGTGAGTGAGTGAGTGAGTGAGTGAGTGAGTGAGTGAGTGAGTGAGTGAGTGAGTGAGTGAGTGAGTGAGTGAGTGAGTGAGTGAGTGAGTGAGTGAGTGAGTGAGTGAGTGAGTGAGTGAGTGAGTGAGTGAGTGAGTGAGTGAGTGAGTGAGTGAGTGAGTGAGTGAGTGAGTGAGTGAGTGAGTGAGTGAGTGAGTGAGTGAGTGAGTGAGTGAGTGAGTGAGTGAGTGAGTGAGTGAGTGAGTGAGTGAGTGAGTGAGTGAGTGAGTGAGTGAGTGAGTGAGTGAGTGAGTGAGTGAGTGAGTGAGTGAGTGAGTGAGTGAGTGAGTGAGTGAGTGAGTGAGTGAGTGAGTGAGTGAGTGAGTGAGTGAGTGAGTGAGTGAGTGAGTGAGTGAGTGAGTGAGTGAGTGAGTGAGTGAGTGAGTGAGTGAGTGAGTGAGTGAGTGAGTGAGTGAGTGAGTGAGTGAGTGAGTGAGTGAGTGAGTGAGTGAGTGAGTGAGTGAGTGAGTGAGTGAGTGAGTGAGTGAGTGAGTGAGTGAGTGAGTGAGTGAGTGAGTGAGTGAGTGAGTGAGTGAGTGAGTGAGTGAGTGAGTGAGTGAGTGAGTGAGTGAGTGAGTGAGTGAGTGAGTGAGTGAGTGAGTGAGTGAGTGAGTGAGTGAGTGAGTGAGTGAGTGAGTGAGTGAGTGAGTGAGTGAGTGAGTGAGTGAGTGAGTGAGTGAGTGAGTGAGTGAGTGAGTGAGTGAGTGAGTGAGTGAGTGAGTGAGTGAGTGAGTGAGTGAGTGAGTGAGTGAGTGAGTGAGTGAGTGAGTGAGTGAGTGAGTGAGTGAGTGAGTGAGTGAGTGAGTGAGTGAGTGAGTGAGTGAGTGAGTGAGTGAGTGAGTGAGTGAGTGAGTGAGTGAGTGAGTGAGTGAGTGAGTGAGTGAGTGAGTGAGTGAGTGAGTGAGTGAGTGAGTGAGTGAGTGAGTGAGTGAGTGAGTGAGTGAGTGAGTGAGTGAGTGAGTGAGTGAGTGAGTGAGTGAGTGAGTGAGTGAGTGAGTGAGTGAGTGAGTGAGTGAGTGAGTGAGTGAGTGAGTGAGTGAGTGAGTGAGTGAGTGAGTGAGTGAGTGAGTGAGTGAGTGAGTGAGTGAGTGAGTGAGTGAGTGAGTGAGTGAGTGAGTGAGTGAGTGAGTGAGTGAGTGAGTGAGTGAGTGAGTGAGTGAGTGAGTGAGTGAGTGAGTGAGTGAGTGAGTGAGTGAGTGAGTGAGTGAGTGAGTGAGTGAGTGAGTGAGTGAGTGAGTGAGTGAGTGAGTGAGTGAGTGAGTGAGTGAGTGAGTGAGTGAGTGAGTGAGTGAGTGAGTGAGTGAGTGAGTGAGTGAGTGAGTGAGTGAGTGAGTGAGTGAGTGAGTGAGTGAGTGAGTGAGTGAGTGAGTGAGTGAGTGAGTGAGTGAGTGAGTGAGTGAGTGAGTGAGTGAGTGAGTGAGTGAGTGAGTGAGTGAGTGAGTGAGTGAGTGAGTGAGTGAGTGAGTGAGTGAGTGAGTGAGTGAGTGAGTGAGTGAGTGAGTGAGTGAGTGAGTGAGTGAGTGAGTGAGTGAGTGAGTGAGTGAGTGAGTGAGTGAGTGAGTGAGTGAGTGAGTGAGTGAGTGAGTGAGTGAGTGAGTGAGTGAGTGAGTGAGTGAGTGAGTGAGTGAGTGAGTGAGTGAGTGAGTGAGTGAGTGAGTGAGTGAGTGAGTGAGTGAGTGAGTGAGTGAGTGAGTGAGTGAGTGAGTGAGTGAGTGAGTGAGTGAGTGAGTGAGTGAGTGAGTGAGTGAGTGAGTGAGTGAGTGAGTGAGTGAGTGAGTGAGTGAGTGAGTGAGTGAGTGAGTGAGTGAGTGAGTGAGTGAGTGAGTGAGTGAGTGAGTGAGTGAGTGAGTGAGTGAGTGAGTGAGTGAGTGAGTGAGTGAGTGAGTGAGTGAGTGAGTGAGTGAGTGAGTGAGTGAGTGAGTGAGTGAGTGAGTGAGTGAGTGAGTGAGTGAGTGAGTGAGTGAGTGAGTGAGTGAGTGAGTGAGTGAGTGAGTGAGTGAGTGAGTGAGTGAGTGTTTAACTCCAACTCAGCAATTTTTCAGTTATATCATGGCGAGAACAAGTTAAGTTTCAATGAGATGATGATGAGGTCCGCTTTGTCCTAGACCAACACGCCGAGTTGGATTTTCATACTGCTAGCTCTCTGAAAAAACAGTCCGTGGATAGACATATCGCCCCACTAGGACACATTATCCTGATTCCGAGCCAATTAATCTTTACTCTTTCTCCTTAATGCTGCGTGCTTAGCGGAGAAGCAACAAATACCAATTTTATAGACTTTTGTTTAACTCGACCGGGTTTCGAACCCACGATCTACCGCACTCAGGGCGAGCACGCTAACCATTACACCACCGATGCGGTTGATGATTAAAGTAATTTTGTTGAAGATTTATTAAAATTTACATAAAATAATTTTTTTAATCCGTTTGTTAACTAAGCAAAAATTACAGAAATACTTTCTTGAAGATCAAACATATTTTATTGAAAAAGATTAGTGTTAAATACATGTTTAAATCTCTATTAATTTCCACTGGTCGACTAGTGTATAGGAGCTGGGTCATTCCTTTTCCCCAAACACAAGTCCATAAAACGTGTAAAGTCTGGGAGGTCTTTCAAGAGTTATGTAACTTTAAAAGCGGAAGTAGTAATAATAGTTTAACGAATAAGTAACAATTCGTCGTAATGGACGGGAGTGTCTAAGGAGTGTTAGACTAAATAAACAGTAATGAGACTATAAATCACTTGAGAAGATAACCAGTCTCCATCGTCACAGTCTACTGTGCGAAATAAGGATTCGGGTAGTTACATTCATTCAGATTTTGTAATATCATTCAGTGACACATCTTTGTGTGCAACACGCCTAACAACCTTAGTTGTGAAACATCAAAACCGCATCTGTGGTGTAATGGTTAGCGTGCTCGTCTCGAGTGTGGTAGATCGTGGGTTCGAACCCCGATCGGATCAAACCAATTTGGTATTTGTTGTTTCTCCGCTAAGCATGCAGTATAAAGGAGAAAGAGCAAAGACTGGTTGGCTCGGAATCAGGATATCAGGAATCAGGAGCACATGGGTTCACTCCTAGTTTTAGTGAGGCTCGTGTTGCTCAATCTTTAGCCAGTTTTTTTTGGGTTTTTTTGCGTAGTGTTTTGTCAACAATAATTCGTTTTTTCGTCTTTTTCGCTAAAGTCATTGTATTGTCTGGGATCCTTCCGAGCCCTGATTACCCCTTTAATATCTTCAATCTTGTCTTATATGAAGAAGCACTCAAGCAAACACATCTCAGTTAGCTGTCACGCGAGACTGCAGATAGGTTTGTTAGGGGTCCATAGATACATGTTGGCATGTCATGATATCCGCGACGGAGAACAACAAGTGTGAATGTTGATGGCTGATAGGATATAGGCCCTTTGGTTTTATTGCTCCTAAGATGTTTTAAGATTATTTGGCTTTCCAACCTTTTGATTTTGAGCCTACCTGATGAAGGTTACTCCAGAAACGCGTTGTGCGTACTAAATTAGATATCTACGTTTTTAACACAGTTAGTCATTTTATATGCCAAAGTTTATAAAATGACGGTTTAAAGACAGTAAATAATACACCAGGTAAACGTACGGTTGTGTAGAATAAAAATTATGTAGTTTCAATAGGTTTTTAGTAGTATTTACATTTTTTGCTTACTAAGTGTTAGCTTTCCTGGGGAGCTGAATATTTAACCTTAATGTTATATAATAGAAAAGTTATCATAACTAGTATTTACTTTATATAAATGAAAGAATGAAAGAATACTAAGCGATCTATCACATGGTATGATCTTGTACTTGAATTTGTATGTTGCGTGCGCACACTAGATGTATTTATTGGGGGGGGGGGGGGGGGGAGGTGTTGGAAGAAAGGGGGGTTATTGCTTGTTTTGTATTCGTTTATTTGTTTTTGTTTTATTGTATTGTCGTTAAGCAATTCTTATCGCTATAAAAGGAGAGAAAAAAATCCAAAAAGAAGTAGCAATAGATGTTATTTTCCTTCCACAGCAAGGGGCCGTCGTGGTTAGAATCGTATAGTAGAGTGGATTTACAATTTGCAATCAGTGTCTATCACTACCAAAGTTGTGAGTTCGAACCCCTTTTATGGCGAGATGTACTCGATACAACATTATGTGATAAAGTTTGTCAGTGACTTGCGACAGGTCTGGTTTTCTCCAGGTCCTCAGGTTTCCTCCACCAATAAAACTAACCGCCACGATATAACTGAAATTTAGTGGCGTTAAAGACCACAAACCAACCAAACCAACCTTCCATAATAAGCACCAGACAACCGATCGATGTGTATGTTAAAATAAGAGCTAAGCATTTTGACCATGCTTTTTTTGTTATTAAATGGTTAGTGGTTTAGCTATTAAAATACAAAATCTCTTTTAAAAGGTGCTGTTTAATATCATTAGAGTTGTAATGAGAAAACATATGCTGTAAAGGAAACTTGTAAATTTTCTTTTGCCATTAATTTACTTCCTCAATACCTTTTATTCTTGAAGAAAATTTCCATCAATTACTTGAAGTTTATCGCTTCAACTTTTAATACAGATACAAATCTTAGAGACGGCCATTTAATAGCTTCAAACCTTGATATCAGATTAAGGTCGGGATCAAATTATGAACTAACTTATAACGTTCCTTATTTGTCAAATAATACGACAAAACAACAGTCTTAAATCTCGCTTAATATCGCGTTATTGTGAATTAATGCGGAATTATGGACTTGTTTGAAATCCATTCTGTCAATGGTATAATTTATCAGATAACTTCTCTTGATTTGATGTCGTATTTAGCGGAAAGAAACATAAACGGGGTTAGGACACACATTAATATAATGAAATGAAATAGAACCGACGTACATTTCATTTTGCTTGGTAATTGGTTAATCAAGTCATATGATCAACAAGAAGATTAAATAAATGGGAGATAACTCTAAATCAGAGAGCGTGTACTTTCGTTTAATATACATCATAAATACGTATTTGATTTTTTTTATGTCGTTTTCTGTCCTAGACGTATTATGTTTCCAATGACAAGGATACAGAATAAAACAGTCAGTTAAGAAATAATTCATGGTAGCCGTAGATTTGTGCTCATTTAACCATGGGTTGGGCATTTATATTCGATTATTTCTTCCCGAGCGCTAGCGATTATTAAAATACGAATATAAATGCCCAACCCATGGTTAAATGTACACAAATCTAAAGTGCCATGAATTAATTCTTTTCTAATATCACAAATACGGTAATTTTTATGATCCTAGGCTACCTTAGAATCCGCCACACAACGGCTGTTCCGTTTAGCCCCCTTCACATATGAATACGAATATTGGTTGTTTACGTCGTCAAAATTTCACGTGGGAGGTGGCCGGAACATCCGTCGGGGAAAACCCCAGATGAGTGCGTTTTCATCGCATATTTGTGTATACATGTAAACAAAGTAATATAATGTGTAGTTGTTGTGTATGACCTCACGGAAACGCCTTGTAGGCTTTTATTCATTACAGAAACTTTTTGAATTATGTTTTTTTTTTTTTTTCAATCGATAATTTGAGTGCGCAGGTGCTAAAGGTAGATATATACCGACATATACTGGTTGACGATATATAGGCCGTCACATTTTTACATGTAAAAAAAATTAAAGTTTGAAGATACCAAATAGATAAACAGAAGACGTAATTCGAAGAAGTACAGACAATGCAATAGACATAAGAAAATCGACAAACAATGATCAACTACATAGAATGCTAAAGCTGGAGCATCACTGTAAACATGGGTGAACTCAGGTTCTCCGGAAGGGAAAGCAGTTTCTGCTCCATTAGCGATACCCGTCGCGTTACTCTTAGTTAAAATCCAGCGTGAAATCATGAATGAGGAAAGGATAGGATTTTCGACACAAGTATTAATAGATTATTCATAAGAAAAGTTTGAAGATACAAAATGGGTAATTAGAAGCAGGAAATCAACGAAGGACAGACAACACAATGGACATGAGAAAAGGGACAAAAAGACAAAGAATGATCTACGAAATACTGCACAGAAAACTAAAGATTGAGCAACACGAACCATACAAAAAACCGCAGCTGAGCTCAGGTGCTCCGGAAAGTTAAGCAATTCCTGCTCCACTAGTACCGTCGTGTTACTCTTGTTACAAACCCGCTAATAAGTCACGAATGAGGAAATGACGGGACTGTGATTACGACAAACGAAACATTTGGTCATTTGAGACACAAATATACCTTAACGGTTAACAAAGTCATGGTTGCGACTGTAAAACTTTCGTTGTGATAGCTTCAACTTAACCACTAGAAACAATTGGTTCATCACCTTCCTTGTTAACAGCAACTATCTATCAAGGAAATGATGATAGAAACCACAAGTTCTAGAATAACTACCAGCTGAGAGATATATACTCTATGAGTAAGTGCTGCAGGAATGTTACTACATATCAATGGTAAGTTTACGATGAGAGAATTGAAATCATCTCTTTTGTCGTAAAGTTTCGTTCTTAACCGACCTACAGTGTCAATTGAAATCTAGCAAAGATAAACAGTCATTCGCTAACCAGAATAATAGTTTCTTATAAGAGCCTAGCAATCTTAGAGCATGTGCAGTATTGTGCATATGCTTGAACAATTTTTTTTTTCTTAAATGGCGGTCATCCGCAACTTTACATAAATACAATGTATATAGAATAAAGTCAGAATTCGTTAGTATGAAAGATAACTCTCGTATTTAACGATGTCATTCCTAAAATGAAATATTTGAAACTATATATATTTATGTCAATAAGCAAATGAACAATCCCTAGGATCCATTGCTTCAATTTTAAACGTCTTGGGCAAGTCAAATCTGTCCAATCATTTTCAAATAATTGTTCAACAAAGAAAGCACTATAACGGAAAATTACTTGCATATACATGTAGCATAAATTTTTTACCCGTATTTACCCCAAAGACGGAAGTCATAGCATTTAAATCTTTATGCTCGCACCTACTTAATATATCTTAATTAACAACAATTTATCAACAGAATTGACGACGGAAGTCATAACATAGAAAATGTGTGCTGTTCTTGCATCATTAACATAGAACAGGATACAGATTAAAGGTATACTGTTGTGAAGACATTTTATATGCTTACCTTACTTCAGTATACCTTAGTGTTTACAGATTGTCAATATAATAAGAAATAGACATAGTATAATATATATTTTCTACACTCAAATATCCTCAATCTACCATAGTATGTAAACGTAGATATGTAATATTTATGAAATAGCCTACATCAGACACGCTCATAGTCAGGTGATTGACAAGACAAATGATAAAGTCTTTGGGGGCAAGTAAATTAATCGGCCTAGACAGGATAGTTAATAAACGTTAGAGAATACCGAAGTGGCAATCAAAAAGGGACAATCCAGAGAAACTGGCAACATAGGGTGCACAAGACGATGGAAAAAAAATGTGCTATACCTGCAATATTAACATAGAACAGGATACCGGTTAGAGATGTTCTCCGCTCAAATATTCTCAAGCTACCATAGTATTCAAACGTAGATATGTAATTTAGTGCGCACCAAATGTTTCTGAGATAATCTTCATCAGGTACGCTTATAGTCAAAAGATTGAAAAGCCAAATACCCAGTAATAAAGTCCTGAGGAGTAAGTAGACCCATGAACCTAAACAGGATAGTTAAAATCTTCTAAGGTAGTACTTCAGTTGAATGTTAGAAGGAAGACATAACATTTGTGTAGTTTTATGTGTTGTCCTATTATGTGTTTTTACGCTCCGAGTTCCGTGTTGTGATGTCCGTTACGATGTTCTCATAAAAACGATGTTCGGTTCGTCTTTACCTCCAGTTGTTTGTAAGTGGGCTCATGTTTTATTTACGTTATTTGTGTTTGATTACGTATAGTGGTGTCCAACACATATTGTGTTATGTTTTTGGTTTGTGTTTCTTTGTCTTGTGTACCCTATGTTGCGAGTTTCTCTGGATTTTCCATTGTTGATTGCCCCATCGGTATTCTCTAACGTTTATAGATACTTTTCTACCATCACACTAATAAACAAGTAGATATCTACGAAGGGTTTGAAGAAACGAAAGTGGTGGTCAGAATCCGTAATTTGAAGAAGGACAGACAACACAATGGCCAAAAGAAAAAGAAAAACAAAGGAACAAACAATTATCTACAATACACTACACATAAAACTAAATATCGATCAACACGAATCCCAATAAAAACCGGGAATGAACTCATGTGCTTTTGAAGGGTAAGTCGTTTCTGCTCTACATGGTGCTCCCGTCGTGTTATTCGGCGGTAAGTCATAAATGAAGAAAGGACTACGACAAACGGAACATATTTGTGGTCATCTGTGCACACGACGTGTTTCTGAAATAACATTCCCTAGGTACGTCCATAGTCAAAATATTACTAAGCCTACGATGGATTACAACCGTATCAACTGTGCAAGATATGGAATACACAGAGCGAGGGATATTCTACATCCACTATGTCTCAGTATATTAGTGATCACAGCAGTATCCATTCAGCGGGATACGGTAAACATAGCGACTGGACATTTCTCTCCACTCTCTCGAAGCATATTATAGATCACAACAGTATCTATTGAATGGGATACAAAAGACACGGTGTGGGAGACTTGTACCTCAACCCACTCTCAATGAATCATTGATCAGAAGACACGGTGTGGGAGACTTGTACCTCAACCCACTCTCAATGAATCATTGATCAGAAAACACGGTGTGGGAGACTTGTACCTCAACCCACTCTCAATGAATCATTGATCACAACAGTATCCATGGAATGGGATACAGAAGACACGGTGTGGGAGATTTGTACCCCAACCCACTCTCAATGAATCATTGATCACAACAGTATCCATTGAATGGGATACAGAAGACATGGTGTGGGAGACTTGTACCTCAACCCACTCTCAATGAATCATTGATCACAACAGTATCCATTGAATGGGATACAGAAGAAACGGTGTGGGAGACTTGTACCTCAACCCACTCTCAAAGAATCATTGATCACAACAGTATCTATTGAATGGGATACAGAAGACACGATGTGGGAGACTTGTACCTCAACCCACTCTCAATGAATCATTGATCACAACAGTATCCATTGAATGGGATACAGAAGATATGGTGTGGGAGACTTGTACCTCAACCCACTCTCAATGAATCATTGATCACAACAGTATCCATTGAACGGGATACAGAAGACACGGTGTGGGAGACTTGTACCTCAACCCACTCTCAATGAATCATTGATCACAACAGTATCCATTGAATGGGATACAGAAGACATGGTGTGGGAGACTTGTACCTCAACCCACTCTCAATGAATCATTGATCACAACAGTATCCATTGAATGGGATACAGAAGACACGGTGTGGGAGACTTGTACCTCAACCCACTCTCAATGAATCATTGATCACAACAGTATCCATTGAATGGGATACAGAAGACATGGCGTGGGAGACTTGTACCTCAACCCACTCTCAATGAATCATTGATCACAACAGTATCCATTGAATGGGATACAGAAGACACGGTGTGGGAGACTTGTACCTCAACCCACTCTCAATGAATCATTGATCAGAAGACACGGTGTGGGAGACTTGTATCTCAACCCACTCTCAATGAATCATTGATCAGAAGACACGGTGTGGGAGATTTGTACCCCAACCCACTCTCAATGAATCATTGATCACAACAGTATCCATTGAATGGGATACAGAAGACATGGTGTGGGAGACTTGTACCTCAACCCACTCTCAATGAATCATTGATCACAACAGTATCCATTGAATGGGATACAGAAGAAACGGTGTGGGAGACTTGTACCTCAACCCACTCTCAATGAATCATTGATCACAACAGTATCTATTGAATGGGATACAGAAGACACGGTGTGGGAGACTTGTACCTCAACCCACTCTCAATGAATCATTGATCACAACAATATCTATTGAATGGGATACAGAAGACACGGTGTGGGAGGCTTGTACCTCAACCCACTCTCAATGAATCATTGATCACAACAGCATCTATTGAATGGGATACAGAAGACACGGTGTGGGAGACTTGTACCCCAACCCACTCTCAATGAATCATTGATCACAACAGTATCCATTGAATGGGATACAGAAGACATGGTGTGGGAGACTTGTACCTCAACCCACTCTCAATGAATCATTGATCACAACAGTATCTATTGAATGGGATACAGAAGACACGGTGTGGGAGACTTGTACCCCAACACACTCTCAATGAATCATTGATCACAACAGTAATGGGATACAGAAGACATGTTGTGTGGACCTGTATGTATTGTACATCCTCTCTCTCTCTCTTAGTATATCAGAGATAATTATAGTATGGGAACGAGACAAGTAACAGAGAGTGTGGGCACTACTCTGCTCTCACAATCCCCCCTTTACACATTCTTTCCCTACTTTCAAATCGGTTTATAACAATTACATAAACGCAAGAGCATACATAATATTTGCTCGCTGTTGTTAATTAAACAAAATTAAATCAATTTCGAAATTGATTTTTTAATTGGTTTGTTGATCGTGATAGTAGTGTGTGACGACTGTCAATGGTTTGTGACATTTTGAAATTGACATTAGTAATAAGTAGTCAAATCAATGGCTCCACTGTAAACGATGATGGTACTAAAAATAGAAAGTAATTAATCTTTAACAGCATTTAATAATATTAATTATTAAATTCATATGATTCAATTATTCAAATGATTTGAATGTCAATATTAAATTTTTATTATTATTTTATTTTGGCGATGAAACTTATGCAAATTAGTTTTTACGATTGTTCGAAGTAGTGATATATAATTGTACAGGTCAGAATATGAATGAAATAAGTAGGTCAAAGGCTTTTGCTATATTGTCTTTATGTTTCCTGCCGTTATCCTACGACATACTTATAGGACGAACGCCAGGGGCCGTGTTAACAAAGGTGTCTTAAGACTAAGACGTGTCTTATGATGGTCTTATGACATATCTTAGTCCTAAGTCGGGTTAAAGAAAGTGTCCTAAATTGTGATATGTCCAAAAATTTATCCTAAAGTTAGGACACCAAAATAGGTGTCCTAAGAGTGTTTTAGGATAATCTGTAGTTCGGACTCTGAAAAATTCGGGCTTCTTTTTCTGCTCATTTTGGTACAGAAGTACAGAATGTATTACACGGAACAGTTACGTACGAAATAATGGACAGACAAAGTTTTACTTTCAATTTATAATAAAAATCTGCACGTTTTTATCCTTTAACCGTTTTGAATAACTGATGATGTGACACGCCGTTGACATCTTGAAAACAGCTCACTTGGCTAAAAGTTTAATGTAAAGTACACGTATTGATTAAAATTTACCATCACTTTCATTGATATTATTTTGTTGAATTATTATAAGATTTTATTAGGTTTATATACATTTCTTATCTAAAAATCACAATTAAATCAATGCAATATATAAAGAAAAGATAATTTAATCTTATTATTTTATTTTCTATGTGGACTTTTGCGTAGCACATTAATGTTTGTATCATTTATATTTATAATATGAGACAGGCAACCTGTTTGAAGGACGAAGTTCTGAAATTTCAATAATACGATGATCCGTACAAGTTATTATCTTTTATTTTGAATGAATTTTGTAGCCGATTTGATTTGATTTGTTATCAGGAATGAGGCTTCAATGGTGGTGGACATAAATTTCATGAGGAGACAAGAATTAGTTTTATTTTGTGGTTGAGGCGTATATTTATATGTAACAACATTCCTACAATCCATTAAACACAAGTTATAGCGGAATTCATTCTTTTTAGATTTTAATTTGTTAAAACTAAGCATTTTTAAGCTTCGGCATTCCTTTTACATGAAAATCATGCGCGGGAAAATGGCGGCCATTTAAAAAAAATAAATAAATCGACGATCTGTATACACACAACAAGAGTGTCTCATAGATATAAATCTATAAAAACCCATATCAACATTCACATCCACTAGAGTTTCAACCTTCTATGTGTCATTACAACAGCCAATACTTAAAACAAATCTGAGATGTGGCCATAGAATGAACGATCTTCAAGGAAAGTGACTCGACTCAACATACGATCATATTACATGACTTTTAAATTGTGATATATAGTTTTATTGAAGAACAACCAAAATTGTATTATCATAGACTGTATTACCCAATCCGAGTGTTTTAGCACCTTTCCTGTTCTTAACATATTTTTTTTTCTGCATACAATTGCTGTGCCATGCCTGTGATATGAACTAATATAGTGCGACCATGTACTTTTAATTTTTTTTTTTTTTTTTTTTTATTTAGTATTATTATTTTATAGTGGCTTCTAATATCGTGATATAATACATATATTGGACACAAAGCATTATATATAGACTCTTACTTTTAACTTATTATCATTATTTTATGGTGACGTGTTGTACCAAGCTATAATACATATATATTGAATACAAGACATACTTATGACGGAACACAAGCTGCTGAAATACCTCTCCAAAACATTTGAACTACCAGTAGATAACAAACGTTTAACTCCAGTTGTCCTTACAGACAGTAAAGGAAAATATCTGGAACGATACTGTCAAAATCCACTTGAAAATAGTATTAAATGGTGGGCGAAACCAGGCCGTAACTCCACTGAAGGACTTGAATGGTTAAAAGAAAATCTTAAATATAAAATTGGACATCTTGATAATATCGCACTTTACGTTTGGTTTGGTACGTGTGATCTAACAGCCTACGACAAACAAACGAGATTCATTTCAATCAAAGATCAAACAAATGAAACAATTCAGAAAGTAGTAAACAACTATCAAGAAATTGCGGAAATCGTAAAGAAATATCCCGAAGTTAAATTAACCTTTTTGTCCATTCCTCCTTATTCAATACATTCTTGGAACCTGTATCAAAAACATCCGGACGCTGAACAATTCAAATCAGAAGACGATATATTATTAAAACAAATTCAGGAACTAAATCAACATATTTATTATATCAACAGTACTTTAGGAACCAGAACCCCAAACTTCTCAACTGACATCCAACATAGAATTAATACTAGCAACAAAAATAGTAAAAAAAAAAGCCAGAAATCAATACAATTTTCAACTGTACAAAGACGGCATCCACCCCACAGCAAATTTGGCAAAAGTCTGGTTAAGAAAATTATCGTATCAAATCAAAATCGACTGCTGGTAAACCATCCCGTCCCATCTTATCTTATTGACTAGCGGTTGGGTGGGACTTTCCACAGATACCGTTAACGTAGGTCAGGGAGGAGACGGTGGGACTTTCCACAGTATCCTCACTGAACACGTAGCAACAACCATCTGAACATAAAATACCTGATACGATACTGTCGAAATACACGTGGAAATAACATGGAGCTAACAAGAAAAACTAAATTGAGAACTTCAAATAGCGATAACATTCTAAGATATGAAAACAATTATACCTTAAATATAGAAAAATCCTTGAGGAAAAAACTAGAAAGTACGAAAAGACCTGAGATTGTATACACAAAAATAGGAGGTGGGGTAACTGCCAAATTAGATGCTGTTACTTTTGAGCTCTTTAATCATGCCTGTGAAGTCTATTATAAAAACACAAGTGAAATATTAGACTTTAAAAAAACAGTTGCAACCGACAAAGAAGGCAATAATGTTCAAGTAACATACAACATTACAGACGCAACAAATAGTAGTTTTACAATAAATGCTTACCTGACAAAATGTACATTATTGATAAATGGAAAGAATACTAACAGGTTCGAGAGTAAAGACATTAAAGAAATACACAAAACTATGTCAAATACCAAAATATCTGGTGTTAAGGCAAATATTGCAAAGTGGAACGAAAAACTTGCCATAGACCTAGAAGAAGCAATTGCAACCCTACAAACAAATATGAATACTATACAACTAGGAAATAATCATAATTCCACTTCTGAAAATAAGAATCATGATGAAAAATGTGGCAAATGCAACAGAAATTGTAGAACTAAGGCTGTAGAGTGCCGAAATGGTCACTGGGTTCACTATAATTGTGAAAAACTTAATGATGAAGACATACAGAAAGTAAAGAAAAAGGATGCCATCTATACTTGCACAACTTGTACTTCTATAAACGATAAGAAAAAAACAACTCTAACTATAGCAAAAAGATCTGAAGAGTATAGTAAGGCACATAAATTAACATTAGCAGAGGACCTTCTAGTAGAAGAATTCGAACAGAGATGTCAAGCTTGTAATAATTCTATACAAAATGGTGGTGATACGTGTAATGTGTGTCTCATGCAGTTTCATGAATCATGCCTTAATGTGGATAACAATACCTGTTTTGGATGTATAGGAAACTTAGACCAAAATGACATACAACAAACTAAAGTCTTGTCAATAGATACAGATCAAACAGTAGAGCCCATCAGGATGGAAAAATCACAACAACGTAAAGAGAATGCGGATATTATTGCCACAAGTAATACTCAAACAAATATAGTAATTACTACTGAACAAATACAGCCAGAACCTATACCTAATATTGAAGATCATAAAATAAAGCTGAAAGAACTACGTCAACTTGAACAGCGATTGCGAAAAAAAGAAGAACAACTAAAATTAAAAGAAGTAGCTATTAATGATACTATGACTGAAAAAACCAGAATCCTAGATCGAATGTATAAAGCGGAAGCTAGAAACCTAGAAATGGAACATACAGTGAAGAACTTTCAAAACAGAATAGAGATGTTAGAGAGCAGAAAGACTCTTCAGGGAGATGGTGGGAATTTCCACAGTATCCCTAAGAAAGATGAAAATAGCTGTCCTACTCGAGAAAATGACGATCTCATATTAGGAATACGTGAAAAAGTCACCAAATTCATTCTTGGGAAAGTAGAAAATGAGCTGAACAAACTACAAAATCATGATTATGAAGAAACACCAAAAACCAACTTAAATGAACAAAGACAAGAATATTACAACCAGCATCAAACATGTATACCAACATATAATCAGTGGCCAAGCTCTTACTGTCAAGACTGGACAAACGAATATAACCAGTATAATAGCCATCAAAGCAAACAGGAAATAGACCACAACCAAAGATACATTAATGATGATACAAATATATGTAGAGACAATCTAATAGAACTAACACCGAGCGGAGAACATGATGATAGTCTAAAGTATATAAATATACCTGATGACAGCTCAAACCACTACACATTGAATACAAATAGAACATCTGCGGAAAAGAAAACAGATGGTACACAACAAGGACCAAAGAATATGGATGAAAACTGGTTCTACATGTCTCGGGAGGGACAACCACTGTATTACAGCACAAGTGACAGAAATGAATATTTTTTATACCAGAACAGCCTCAGCCGATCGCGACTAAAATACACAAACAACCAGATGTATTAAAAAGAATACAGTCAAATACGTGTAAATATGTACTAAAGATCTTAGATTTTAACTGTAAGAACATTTTAACATGTGAACCATTTTTTCAGGAACTTAATAACTCCATTGATATCTACCTATTGCAAGAACACTGGTTATTTGATTGCCAACTGAACTTATTAAACGAAATTCACCAGCAGTATACAGGAGTAGGCAAAGCAGTGGACTCCAATGACCCAATTACACCGTTGCGCATGCCAAGAGGATATGGTGGAACAGCTATACTTTGGAGAAAAGATATTGATACAATAGTAACTCCACTGACAATAGGCAACAATCGTATACAATCCATAGAGATCACAGGAGACCCAAATCTATTAATCATCTCTGTCTATCTTCCTTGTAAAGGTTCTCCCAACAGTCAAAATGAATTCCAAGAATGTATAGACCAGTTACATGAAATAATGTCAACTTATGAGCAAACACATCAAGTAATCATTGGAGGGGACTTTATGCAGAAATTACAAATATCAATACCACAACTAGACAGCAATATGCAGTAGAATTTATGGCTGAACACCAGATGTACACGAAAGAAATGGGACCTACTTTTATCAATGCTAAGGGAAAAGATTGTACATCAATTGATTATATACTGTTCCAAGAGAGTTACAGAGATCAGATAAGCAGCATCAAGAAAATTGACGTCATAGCAAATGTCTCTGATCATTACCCCATACTACAAACTTTGAAGTATAAAAAACCAATAGATAAGAATCAAAAACATGCACATACTCAAAAGACAAAAATTAAATGGGATACGGCAGACAAAGACAAATATATAGAATTAGTCAATGAAGGAATACAATCTTCAGATCTAACTTTGGAAACAGCTAAAGATGTTGAGAAAGCCTTTCTTAATCTAAACAGTCTCATAAATAATGCAGCTAGTGCTATTACTCCAAAGCCAAAAATAAGGAAGAACAAACCTAAATTACAAGTAATGTCAGAGGAAATACTCGAGGCTATAAAAAATAAAAAGACTGCATTTTATAACTGGAAAACAAATGGGCGAATAAAGGACATCCATGACCCCTTCTTGATGGAAAAGAAAATTACAACATATGAACTGAGGAAAAACTGCAGAAAAGAAATGGCACAAAAACGTATACAAGAGAGACAAACAATAACAGAAGCTAGGACCTCTGATAAAAATCTATTTTATAGAATCATAAGACAGCAACGCGGAAAACTAACAAGATTTATTGACGAACTTTATGTTGGAAATCAAACACACAATACAGAAGACCAGATACTAGAAGGATGGAAAACACACTTTGAACAACTAGCAGAACGCTCCATATGTGAGAATTATGATAAGGATTACTTACACCTAGCCGAAGCTGAATATCAAACCATCATCCAATCATGTAAAGAAAGAGCCGTACATGTTCCAGTGACCAAACAAGAAGTAAAAAAAGCTATCAACAGTTTAAATCGTAACAAAGCAGCAGACTTTTATGGCATCACTGCTGAAAATATTGTCTATGGAGGGGATAATCTTGTAAAATATATACAAGAGGTACTCAATAAAACCTTCCAACTACATCACATTCCGGATATTCTGAAAATTGGAATCTTATTCCCTGTATTCAAAAATAAAGGTGACTGCAAAAATGCTAAGAACTACAGAGGAATTACAGTAACACCTACACTTTCTAAAATAATAGAGAAGATACTAAAAATAAGAGAAAATGGCAAAATCCTATTGAATCAGAATCCACTACAAAAAGGATTCACAGAAAACTCATCACCACTTCTTTGTGAATTACTTGTAGAAGAATTTGAACGAGAAAACAAAGATCTCAAAAGACCTACATACATTGCTATGTTGGATGCAAAGTCAGCGTTCGATGTTGTAGTGCATGCAAACCTAATTAGAAGACTACATCAGTATGAATTTTCGGATCAGTCTATCCTATTAATAAATAGTCTTTATGAAAATGCAGTATCCCATATAAAATGGAAAAACCTAATGTCCGAACAAAACTTTAAAATTGAACAGGGTGTTCGACAAGGCGGAGTCTTATGTGCCGACCTGTATAAACTGTATATCAACCCTCTCCTGAATTTCCTTGATGACTCTGGATTAGGTGGGAAAATTGGAAATATTAATGTCTGTGCTCCGACCTGCGCAGATGATGTTGCATTGATTGCTTACAACCCATTGGATATACAAACGATGGTGGACATTGCAGTAGATTTCAGCAAACGTGAAGGATACCAACTACAACCTGCCAAAAGTGTTATTCTTCCAGTCAAATCCAAAATTAAGACAATTGTAACAAATGAAGGCTTCTGGAAAATAGATAATAGAATAATGCCAGTAGTAGATAAAGCCACCCATATTGGAATTACCAGATCTGACACCAACTCAGCACGAACTACCGTAGATGAAAACATTAGAAAAGCCAGAAGAGCCACATACAGCCTCATGGGTACTGGATTGCATGGCGAAAATGGCCTAGATCCTGAAACATCAATATCACTGCTGAAAACTTATATCTTACCAATATTAACCTATGGACTAGAAATCGTAATACCAAAAGGAAAAATATTAGATGACATACAAAATTATTACAAGAAGCTTTTAAAGCAATTGTTGTCCCTGACTATAAATGTAGCAGATCCTGCTGTATACATGATATCAGGACTATTACCTCTGGAAGCAGAGATACATACCAAGGTTTTAACAATGTTCGGCAATATTACAAGAGCGCATAAAAACTCCACTGAATGGAAGTTAGCAGAAAGACAATTACATATCAAAAGTCTTGACAGTAACAGCTGGTTCATGGAAATAAAAAAGCTATGTATAAAATACGACCTAGAGGATCCAATACATTATATGCAAAACCATTTATCTAAAACAAAATGGAAGAGTCTGATTACATCAGCAATATATAATTATTGGAGTGACAGAATTAATGAGGAAATAAAATATTATTCTACTCTGAAATACCTCTCACCAACATATGAAATTGGAAAAATCCATCCACTAGCCAAAACAAATACTGTCAACCAGAAAGATATCAACAGAATTCCAACCAGACTTAAACTTGCAACTGGGAATTACATGCTACAAACTATGAGAGCAGCTTATAATCAAAACCCTATTGATCCAACCTGCAAACTGTGTAACCAGGCAGAAGAAACTGTCTCACACTTCTTAATATGCTGCAAAACCTTGGAATATCTACGAGCACCAACGATAAATAACATTATTGTGGAAAGTAGTAAACTGTTTGCTTCACACTGTACTAACCCGCAACTAGATATTATACAATTGATTATTAATCCATTTCACTACGCTGTGAATAATAGCTTAAAAGCAAATCCTTGCACCAGCATTGAGCCACTGTGTAGGCAATTAATACACAAATTGCACTGTAAAAGATATGAACTGCTTGCGAAGAACGACCTGTTGAGATGTAAGAGAAAGATAAACATTTCTGCGTAGTCAATAACTCTTGTGTGTATACAGATCACCTAGACATATATTGTTTTAAAATACATGTATTTTACCTTTTAAGCGACTTTACTTAATATGAACTATGTAAATAACATGTGACGTGTAAATACTTTGGTGCTGGATTGAATTGACAATTGGGATATAGTAACATTGTGTTTTATTACTCCAATCAAGGAGGTGTGCCTTAACTGGCAGAATTTCATTGGATACAGATACATACAGATATGGCTGTTCCGTTCATATTACCTACGCCGCTCTTCCGTCGAGAGTTTCGTAGAAAGAGATTTTGTTATTAGAATTTTATTTCAAGTTTATTTCGATTTTGCATAGAGTAAATAATTAAAGAATTGGGAATTCTTCATTGAAATATATTTCTTTTGCGTTTCTAAATATCAATTGATCTATTTTTTTTAACTTCCGGTGAACAGATATTTGGCCATCAATATAGGAGGAAAAATCGGACAGCCTACCGTTAAAAGGATTTCGTCCTTTATTATCTTTATATTATTCTTTCTTTACACAAATCAGCTCGTATTCATATTTACGATTATGTCTAGGACATCCTAAACGAAGGACATATATGATACTTTCATTAACACGGCCCCAGATTTTCATTTTGAGCCGACAATAATGATTTACATATAATTGATCAGCTGTTAATTCATGTGGTTAATATTTATTTTCTCAGTTGGAAATTTTATTGCATATGAATTTAACTGATTGCTGATAAGAAGTGACCACATGTAAAATAACAATACCAGAATAAAAATAAGTTCAAAAATCTAATGAAAGATGAATATTTTGCAATCTGTAATATTTTAAAACTGAATTAGTTATTAAATCAAAACAGTACAGTTTTATGGCAGACATTATTCAAAAGAATAAGTCGGAACTATTTCAGTATCCTGTTTCTCAGTTCCAAAGACCGTTCAATGTAGGAACCATATTTTTACCCATCTTGTTGATGGTTCAACATGGAATAGAATAATTATTTGCAATATCAGAAATGTTTGTAATATCTAAATTGTTAATTGAGTAGTCATTAAATAATTAGGATCTTTACGGTGTAAAAGAAAGATTATTTCGTCATCTGGAATTTTACATATTGGACATAATTATTCATGTCTTCCTTCAAATCAGCCAATTATAGTCACTAGTTCTAACTTTTGCTATAAGCTGACTCTTTCTACATGCAGTTAGATACACATAAATAGCGTTTTGAAGATTTGAACTTTTTTCATCCAATTTAATGCAGTTTTTTGCACAATGTTCATCTCTATGGGCTTTTGATAGGATATAATTTGGTTAACCATTTTATTTGTATAAGGAATCCAAATTCCAATTTTCTCATATTTTTAAGATATATAGAATTTTTATTTTTAAGCCAATTTTTTTTTGTAATTTGTTTATTTTTGAAAAGGAATAAACATGTAATTGTATACATTCAATTACCAATTATATATTGTTTATATATTGTTTTGACACTCATCACACATATATACTAATTTCATTTTCATTGATAAATACATCTCTATTTTAACCATGCACATTTGCTAATGCTACTTCAAGAGGCTGCAATTTCATGTTGAAACAGTCACCAACTACAGAGGGTGATAAGGAACGTGCAGAGTACTTTTCCATTTTTATTTCAGAATGAAGATATTGTAACCCTGCATTCAAGTTTGGTAACATATCCTTTAACTTGCATATATACAAGTAATATTTGAAATTAAGTATACAATTCGGAACCAGGTAGATAACTTTCAAACTACATTTCCCAATATAATACCTTTTGGAGTCAAGTTTACATTGCTTCCATCTATATTTTTTAGGAAGTCCATTATTGAAAACGGAAAGTTTTTTGTTACATTACAGTCCCCAAAAAAGTGTTTATAAGATTCTTTTGCTTCGTTGCAAAAGGAACATAGTTCAGTTTCTTTTATCTTACACTTAAAGAGATAGGGATTTAGAGCGAGAACTCTATGAATTAGTTTATATTGGAAACATGACAATTTATTATTTTTTGATAATGAAAAGGACTCTGAAAAGATAAGACCCCATTCGATTTCTTCTATATCAAACTCATTTGACCACTTATTAATAGTATTTACAGGTACAACTGTGTTTTTATCAATAAACTGTCAATAGAAATATTTACAGGGTTTTGGGTCAATCTGTAACTGATGAATAAACCTATTCTCCTTATATATTAAATTGTGACATGTATTGATCAAGTGCTTCCAATGTCTTGGTATTACACTTATAATACCATAGAACTAGATACGAATGTGGTGTCAACATGATATGTGTCCTGAAAGATTTCATAGCTCATTATTTGTTTATTTTGATCAAGTAAGTCATTTATAATATAAATGTCATTTTTAATCCAATTCCTCAAACAGGGAGATGTATTATTGGCTTTGATATGACTATTTAACCATATGGATTGGCTCAAGATATCATTTCCATCTGTCACTTTTTCATTTTGTAGGTTACTAAAATTGTCAAGAATGTCTTTCCAAAAAGGGTTTAAAGTGCTTGCTACTGTGTTAAGTCCTTCTTTTCCAAGTAGTAAAATGTTATCACCACCCCATTTTTCTAAAGAATCAATTAACAGTATTTTCAAGGGAGAAAAATTTAAAGGATCTATGTATTTCTTTATCCATGTTACTTTTAATGCTTGACAGAAAAGTTTGATATCAATCATTTTCAAACCACCATCCTCGTAACTGTTTGTTAGTATTTCCCTTTTTCCATTCCAAAGAAACTTATAAAAAGATTGTTGTATATCTTTTAATATATTGTCAGGCGGGTTTGGCAGAACTGTTAGAATTTGGATTAGAATTGGCAATGCCAGTGACTTGATAACTGTAATTTTCCCAATAAATGTTAAATCACGCCAGTACCAAGCACTTAGTATCTTATTAATACTTTGAAGTTTATCTGAAAAATTAAGAAGAGTTTTGTCTGGAGAATTTAGATCAAATTTAATACCAAGGAGTTTAAATCTACCTGTATGATTCCAAGTTATATTATTTTGGAGGTAATATTCCTCTCCCGATCCATGTTTAGAGCCAATCCATATTGCTTCTGTTTTGTCTAAATTTACTTTTAAGCCAGAACATTCTGAGAAAAGGAACAGTATATGTAATGACTTTTCTAATGATTGAGGGTTATCATCTAAAATTAAAGACGAATCATCTGCATATTGGCCGAGGAGAAATTCAGAGTTTTCTATCTGTACTCCAGTAATATCTTTATCATTTTTTAAAGCTGCAGCGAGTAATTCTAGAACAAATAAAAATAAATAAGGCGACAACGGAACACATTGACGTACATCCCTACCCAATTTGAAATAATCAGAGCAGTGTCCATTATTTATAATACAGCTGCTGATATCATTATAAAAGGTTTTGATCCAAGAATAAAAAGACTCACCAAAACCAAAAAATTGTAAAGTTTTATACAGAAAAGACCATTCCACTGTATCAAAAGCTTTTTCAAAATCTAGGAGAACCAGCAGACCAGGAATGTCATCCTCTTCCATTTTTTCTGTAAGATCAAAAATCAGTCTGGTGCATTCCCCAATATATTTTCCCTTTAAAAAAACCTTTTGCGTTTGACTTGTTAAATCTACCAAAACTGGTTTCAGTCTATTTGAGATAGCAGCTGAACATATTTTCAAATCTACATTTAGCAGGGTAATTAGTCGCCAATTTTTTAAGGAGTATTTAGATTTCCCTTCTTTTGGAAATCAAAACAGTGTAGTTTTATGGCAGACATTATTTAAAAGAATGAGTCAGAACTATTTCAGTCTCCCATTTCTCAGTTCCAAATACCGTTCAATGTAGGAACCATATTTTTTACCCATCTTGTTGATGGTTCAACATGGAATAAAATAATTATTTGCAATATCAGAAATGTTTGTAATATCTAAATTATTAATTGAGTAGTCATTAAATAATTAGGATCTTTACGGTGTAATATTCATGTCTTCCTTTTTCAATCAGCCAATTATAGTCACTAGTTCTAATTTTTGCTATCAACTGATTCTTTCTACATGCAGTTAGATGCACATAAATAGCGTTTTGAAGATTTGAACTTTTTTCATCCAATTTAATGCAGTTTTTTGCACAATGTTCATCTCTATGGGATTTTGATAGGACATAATTTTGCTAACCATTTTATTTGTATAAGGAATCCAAATTCCAATTTTCTCATTTTTTAATATATATAGAATTTTTATTTCTAAGCAAATTTTGCTGTGGTTTTTATTTGAGTTGATTTTGCTGAGAACTTTCGGCAGTATGTCGACAGATTTCCTCCGTCTTTTACCTTTGCTGGGCCACCCTGTAGTCTCCTACACGGCTATGCCGCCTTGTATGTAGTCACATACACGGCTAGGCCGCCCTGTACGTAGTCTCCTACACGGCTAGGCCGCCCTGTGCGAAGTCTCCTACACGGCTAGGCCGCCCTGTGTGTAGTCTCCTACACGGCTAGGCCGCCCTACATGCAGTCTCCTACATGGTTAGGCCGCCCTGTATGTAGTCTCCTACACGGCTAGGTCGCCCTGTACGTAGTCTCCTACACGGCTAGGCCGCCCTGCATGCAGTCTCCTACATGGCTAGGCCGCCCTGTACGTAGTCTCCTACACGGCTAGACCGCCTTGTACGTAGTCTCCTACACGGCTAGGTCACCCTGTATGTACTCTCCTACACGGCTAAGCCGCCCTGTATGTAGTCTCCTACACGGCTAGATCGCCCTGTATGTAGTCTCCTACACGGCTAGGCCGCCTTGTATGTAGTCTCCTACACGGCCAGGCCGTCCTGTATGTAGTCTCCTACATGGCTAGACCGCCCTTATGTAGTCTCCTACATGGCTAGGCCGCCCTGTATGTGGTCTCCTACACGGCTCGGCCGCCCTGTATGTAGTCTCCTACACGAATAGGCCATCCTGTATGTAGTCTCCTACACGGCTCGGCCGCCCTGTACGTAGCCTCCTACACGGCTAGGCCGCCCTGTACGTAGTCTCCTACACGACTAGGACGCCCTGTATGCAGTCTACTACACGGCTAGGCCGCCCTGTAGTCTCCTACACAGCTAGGCCGCCCTGTACGTAGTCTTCTACACGGCTAGGCCGCCCTGTATGTAGTCTCCTACTCGGCTAGGCCGCCCTGTAGGTAGTGTCCTACACGGCTAGGCCGCGCTGTATGTAGTCTTCTACACGGCTAGGCCGCCCTGTAGTCTCCTACACGGCAAGGCCGCCCTGAAGTCTCCTACACGGCTAGGCTGCCCTGTAGTCTCCTACACGGCTAGGCCACCCTGTAGTCTCCTACACGGCTAGGCCGCCCTGTATGTAATCTCCTACACGGCTAGGACGCCCTGTAGTCTCCTACACTGCTAGGCCACCCTGTAGTCTCCTACACGGCTAGGCCGCCCTGTATGTAGTCTCCTTCACGGCTAGGCCACCCTGTATGTAGTCTCCTACACGACTAGGCCGCCCTGTATGTAGTCTCCTACACGGCTAGATCGCCCTGTATGTAGTCTCCTACACGGCTAGGCCGCCCTGTATGTAGTCTCCTACATGGCTAGGCCGCCCTGTATGTAATCTCCTACACGGCTAGGCCGCCCTGTACGTAGTCTCCTACACGGCTAGGCCGCCTTGTATGTAGTCTCCTACACGCCTTTTTCTTTTAGCCATTGTGTTGTCTGTCTTTCGATTTATGATTGTCGCATTTGTAAAATTTAAAATATATCGTGTCTATCAAACTCATTGGGGGATTGAAACTCTTGGCAGTTATTATGAACAGAACGGTACCCCCCCCCCCCCCTCCCCACAGTCCTTGATAGGGTTCTGGGTCAGAACTTACACCAGCGATATGGTGTTAGGCTTGTGGTCTGACGACAACAACCTTACCACCCGGCTACCCATGCTCAACTGACGGTGTATGCCATGTGATGAACAGCAATACAATTGTTGTGTCTTAACTTTTGATATTGTTCGTTTTTCTTTCATTGTTCTTTATTGATATTCCAAAGTAAGAATGGGTGTGGATGAACAAGAGAGACTATCCAACATTATACTTAGACACAAATTATGTTACTCGATCTTTAGTTTTATATGTATGTTTTGTAGATCGTTATTTGTACTTTTGTACTTTTTCTTTTGGCCATTGTGTTGTCTGTTCTTCTTCGATATACGGATTCTGATTACCCCTTTGGTAACTTCAAACTCCTCTTAAAGTAAGAGAACAGCGCTTTCGTTGTCGTTCTACATATTTTCCATGTACTGTGAAACTAAATTCCGAACATTACAATGAAAAATAATTTCTGCCATAACCTCTCAATCTATATGTCATGAAGTCTGTCATTTGATTTTATTTGTACATGTACATTTTATTTTCACGGAAGTTCAATCAACATATCTTTAATATATTGATAGCGGGCCAATTTGTACAGCATCAACAAACTGTGGGGATAACAATTTAACTTCAAGGGGTATGTGCGCTTCAGACCATAAGCAAGTTTCATTAAAAAAAAACAATCCAAAGCAGATTTTGTCAATCAATAAAAGATTTAGAAAATTTAACAATCTAATTAAAATTCGATCTGTAATTCCCCCTGGTTTTTTTATGTCGCGACAAAACCGGGAGCAATTAAAGATCGAATTTTAATTAGATTGTAAATTTTTAATAAAATTCACAGAACTATT
Organism: Bathymodiolus brooksi; assembly: GCA_963680875.1. Classification (NCBI taxonomy): domain Eukaryota; kingdom Metazoa; phylum Mollusca; class Bivalvia; order Mytilida; family Modiolidae; genus Bathymodiolus; species Bathymodiolus brooksi. The sequence goes on from OY804584.1 coordinate 81,095,165, forward strand.
GTAAGGGAGATAACCCAAATTTGTTGTAAGATTTTGTTTTTCAAATTTGCTATAGTATGCTCCCCTTAATTATTAGTTGATTTTGTAAGTATTTGTTGTATGTTGGTGTAATTTGCTTCACATGGTTGTTATTTGCAAATAAAATTATTATTATATGTAATATCAGATCGGGTCAAACCAATGTGAATGACTATAAAATCGGTATTTGTTGTTTCTCCGCTAAGCATACAACACTAAGTAGTAAGAACACAGACTGGTTGGGTCGCAATATCACTATATACAAAAAGCTCCTCTCAGTAAACTGCACCCGCTACTAGTCGGCGTGCAATGTGGTTATGTCATAGCGGAATCACAAGGTTTTACTTGCAATTCTCATTTTAAATTATGTAGCTTTCCGATCTTTGATCGTATCTGATGAAGGTTATTCCAGAAACGTTCCGTGCACCAACTCATTTGTTTGTTTGCTTGATGGTGTTTAACGCCACTTCAACAATATTTCAGTTATATCGTGGCGGTCAGTTTTATTGGTGGAGGAAACCGGAGGGCCAGGAGAAAACCACCGACCTGTCGCAAGTCACTGGCATACTTTATCACATAATGTGGTACACCTTACCTTGATCGAGATTCGAACTCGCAACATCAATGGTGATAGGCACTGATTGCATTGGTAGTTGTAAATCCAACTACCATACGATCACGGCCACGACGGCCCCTGTGTGTGCCAAATTAGATATCTACTGTTTTACCCTTCAATGTGTTCATCTGAATCAATAAGGACAGAAATACGAAATCTTTGACTTTTACTTTCTTTTTCTGTTATGTCTTGTTGACTGCTGACAGCAAAACAAACACCACTGAAGTTTTCACGCCTCGATACCTAGGCACATAACCATGGTTATGTAAGTAAATAAACGTTAGAGAATACCGAAGGGCCAATCAAAAAGGACAATCCAGAGAAACTGTACACACAAAACAAGGAAAAACACAACAAAACCACAACATAATATGTGTTGGACAACACTATGCACAAACAAACACAAATAACGTATGAAAAAAACCTCCGGTTTCCTCCATCAATAACCCTGACCGCCACGATATAATTGCAATATTGTTGAAAGTGGCGTTTAACACCATAACCCTAACCTCCAACACAGAGGGCACAGCACAATGCAGTCATATCCAAATAAACAAAGAAAACACAAGTGAATAATGGTCTTGCTAAAACAAAAATATACATAGTTAATTCATCACATATGTTCGATTTTAATGTAAAGGTGAACATTGCAAAGAATCATGGGAATTTAGTTATATGAGATAATATTGTTTTCATCAGCTGTCAATCAGGTTCCTCTCCTCTTGTCCTACTTCACTGTATAATTCGTTATTCTGCTGGTCGTTTTCTTGTTTGTGTACAACATTTATCTGAAATAACTAATAATATTGTTTGAATTAATAAAAAAAAATAAACATAAAAGATTTCAGGATAATCGTTCAACCTGCTATTTTGTTTTGTCTCAAGGAATACTTTATGAATTTCTATATACAAACTGCAAAATATTACAAACTTCCAATATAATATAAGAAAAACCGGAATCCTGTATACACCAAACTTTAAATAAAGTTACAATGAAGGAAATATTTGTTAACTTAATCTGTATAAACCGAACACCTGTTTATGCCGAACACATAAATTTGTCTAAAGGAGGTTTGGTTTAGACAGGTTTCACGGTAGTACCAATGATTATGTTTAATAAATACATTGGCATCAAGACAAAACCATTGCCAGCCAGGTGACATATAAGTTATTTAAATACATTGGCATCAAGACAAAACCATTGCCAGCCAGGTGACATATAAGTTGCTTAAATACATTGGCATAAAGACAAAACCATTGCCAGCCAGGTGACATATAAGTTATTTAAATACATTGGTATCAAGACAAAATCATTGCCAGCCAGGTGACATATAAGTTGCTTAAATACATTGGCATAAAGACAAAATCATTGCCAGCCAGGTGACATATAAGTTATTTAAATACATTGGCATCAAGACAAAACCATTGCCAGCCAGGTGACATATAAGTTATTTAAATACATTGGCATCAAGACAAAATCATTGCCAGCCAGGTGATATATAACTTATTTAAATACATTGGCATCAAGACAAAACCATTGCCAGCCAGGTGACATATAAGTTATTTAAATACATTGGCATCAAGACAAAACCACTGCCAGCCAGGTTATATAAGTTATTTAAATACATTGGCATCAAGACAAATACATTACCAGCCAGGTTATATAAGTTATTTAAATACATTGGCATCAAGACAAAACCATTGCCAGCCAGGTTATATAAGTTATTTAAATACATTGGCATCAAGACAAAACCATTGCCAGCCAGGTTATATAAGCTATTTAAATACATTGGCATCAAGACAAAACCACTGCCAGCCAGGTAATATAAGTTATTTAAATACATTGGCATCAAGACAAAACCACTGCCAGCCAGGTTATACAAGTTATTTAAATACATTGGCATCAAGACAAAACCGCTCCCCAGCCAGGTTATACAAGTTATTTAAATACATTGGCATCAAGACAAACCCATTGCCAGCCAGGTGATATATAAGTTATTAAAATACATTGGCATCAAGACAAAAACATTGCCAGCCAGGTTATATAAGCTATTTAAATACATTGGCATCAAGACAAATCCACTGCCAGCCAGGTTATATAAGTTATTTAAATACATTGCCATCAAGACAAAACCGCTCCCCAGCCAGGTTATATAAGTTATTTAAATAAATTGGCATCAAGACAAAATCATTGCCAGCCAGGTGGCATATAAGTTATTTAAATACATTGGCATCAAGACAAAACCATTGCCAGCCAGGTGATATATAAGTTATTAAAATACATTGGCATCAAGACAAAATCACTGCCAGCCAGGTTATATAAGTTATTTAAATACATTGGCATCAAGAATAAACCATTGCCAGCCAGGTTATATAAGCTATTTAAATACATTGGCATCAAGACAAAACCATTGCCAGCCAGGTTATATAAGTTATTTAAATACATTGGCATCAAGACAAAACCACTGCCAGCCAGGTTATATAAGCTATTTAAATACATTGGCATCAAGACAAAACCATTGCCAGCCAGGTTATATAAGCTATTTAAATACATTGGCATCAAGAAAAAACCACTGCCAGCCAGGTTATATAAGTTATTTAAATACATTGGCATCAAGACAAAACCACTGCCAGCCAGGTTGTATAAGTTATTTAAATACATTGCCATTAAGACAAAACCGCTCCCCAGCCAGGTTATACAAGTTATTTAAATACATTGGCATCAAGACAAAATCATTGCCAGCCAGGTGGCATATAAGTTATTTAAATACATTGGCATCAAGACAAAACCATTGCCAGCCAGGTGATATATAAGTTATTAAAATACATTGGCATCAAGACAAAAACATTGCCAGCCAGGTTATATAAGCTATTTAAATACATTGGCATCAAGACAAAACCACTGCCAGCCAGGTTATATAAGTTATTTAAATACATTGGCATCAAGACAAAACCACTGCCAGCCAGGTTATATAAGTTATTCAAATACATTGCCATCAAGACAAAACCGCTCCCCAGCCAAGTTATATAAGTTATTTAAATACATTGGCATCAAGACAAAATCATTGCCAGCCAGGTGGCATATAAGTTATTTAAATACATTGGCATCAAGACAAAACCATTGCCAGCCAGGTTATATAAGTTATTTAAATACATTGGCATCAAGACAAAACCATTGCCAGCCAGGTTATATAAGTTATTTAAATACATTGGCATCAAGACAAAACCATTGCCAGCCAGGTTATATAAGTTATTTAAATACATTGGCATCAAGACAAAACCATTGCCAGCCAGGTTATATAAGTTATTTAAATACATTGGCATCAAGACAAAACCACTGCCAGCCAGGTTATATAAGTTATTTAAATACATTGGCATCAAGACAAAACCATTGCCAGCCAGGTTATATAAGTTATTTAAATACATTGGCATCAAGACAAAATCATTGCCAGTCAGGTTATATAAGCTATTTAAATTCATTGGCATCAAGACAAAACCACTGCCAGCCAGGTTATATAAGTTATTTAAATACATTGGCATCAAGAAAAAACCATTGCCAGCCAGGTTATATAAGCTATTTAAATACATTGGCATCAAGACAAAACCACTGCCAGCCAGGTTATATAAGCTATTTAAATACATTGGCATCAAGACAAAACCACTGCCAGCCAGGTTATATAAGTTATTTAAATACATTGGCATCAAGACAAAACCACTGCCAGCCAGGTTATATAAGTTATTTAAATACATTCGCATCAAGACAAAACCATTGCCAGCCAGGTTATATAAGTTATTTAAATACATTGGCATCAAGACAACACCATTGCCAGTCAGGTTATATAAGCTATTTAAATTCATTGGCATCAAGACAAAACCACTGCCAGCCAGGTTATATAAGTTATTTAAATACATTGGCATTAAGACAAAGCCATTGCCAGCCAGGTTATATAAGTTATTTAAATACGTTGGCATTAAGACAAAACCATTGCCAGCCAGGTTATATAAGTTATTATCATGTTATCAGTTTATACAGGTTGTATATCCTGCCTTGACAGATCGTTGGCTAATCTCCATTTAACATGTCCATCTCTCGGTCAAAGCAGGATATCCAACTCGTCAAGACTGAGGATGTTTACCTATGCGAGCACCTAGGTTTTTTTGGTGGGGTCAGTATTGCTCATCTGTTAATCATCTGTGTTGGGTTGTTTGTTTTGTCTTCCTCATTTTTCGTGTTGCCAGTTTCTCTGGATTGTCCATTCTTGATTGCCCCTTCGGTTTTCTCTAACGTTTATTTGCCAGCGTCTCTAGATCGGTCATTCTTGATTGCCCTTCGGTTTTCTCTAACGTTTTTTTCTTTGCCAGTTTCTCTAGATTGTCCTTTCTTGATTGCCCGTTCGGTTTTCTCTAACGTTTATTTGCCAGCCTCTCTAGATCGTCCAGTCTTGATTGCCCCTTCGGGTTTCTCTAACATTTATTTGCCAGTTTCTCTGAATTGTCCATTCTTGATTTCCCCTTCGGTTTTTGTCTAACTTTTATTTGCCAGCGTCTTTAGATCGTCCATTCTTGATTGCCCCTTCGGTTTTCTCTAACATTATTTTTGCCAGTTTCTCTGGATTGTCCTTTCTTGATTGCCCGTTCGGTTTTCTCTAACGTTTATTTGCCAGTGTCTCTAGATTGTCCATTCTTGATTTCCCCTTCGGTTTTCTCTAACTTTATTTGCCAGTGTCTCTAGATTGTCCATTCTCGATTTCCCTTTCAATTTTCTCTAACGTTTCTTTGCCAGTTTTTCTGGATTGTCTATTCTTGGTTGCCCCTTTGGTTTTCTCTTACGTTTATTTCGTTTGAATTTGACGATTATTCGATTGATGGATTGATAATAGTAAATGAAGCAAACGAATACCATGAACAAATCATTTGTTTACTTCGAGATATCCAAGGAAACGAACTTCTTTGTATCGAAGTTGAAGGAACTGATGATTTTACTATTACGCAACCGAGTATTGGAATTATCTGGGAATAAATAATTCAATGATCTACTGAAAGCGCACGAAATTTTAGGACACAACGATTCTGAGTTCGAAATAACGAGGTTTAACTATCTATCTATTTATATATAATGGTCTCTAACTCATATATTATCGCCCATGCTGGAATCCTTTCGATGCCCAATGGGAATATATTATACTGTTGTTACTTGCTTGAGATGATTGTAAATTTATATTTTATATGACTGTATATGACAAATCAAGTTTACATAACATCGCCACACGCTTAAACACAAGCTTAATGTTGGTACTATGCTTCACCTTACGTGACACGGCATTGTCTCGTTTAATGAAGATATATTTGTATATAACAGATTTGGTGGGTTGGGTGGCCTAAATGGTTCGTCGTTATGCTAGGTAATTGGTGCTCAGTGTGATTTAAATTTCACAGAAGGTTGAACAAAATTACCGAAAACATATTGTCAGCTAAGAAATAATTGTAACACTGTTGGATTGGTTCAGGCACTTCAATCAAAAGTGGTGGGATTAAACTAGTTTAATGGGCGTCAAGTGATTGATGATACTACTTTGAAGTAGATACGTATTATACAACGCTACTACGAACAGACCACATTATTACTTATGGGTTATCTAAGGGTATGATGTGTCGAGGTTCGACTGTGCATACGACAACAGGTAATTTAATGTTCTTGAAAGATAAAAAAAAACGTTCAAATTTTAGACATTGGCAATTGTTTGGTCACTTTCGGTCGATTTTACCTAAGAAACCGTAAGGGATAGAGGAAATCAGTCGACATACTACCGGAAACACTCAACATCGAATTATCCAACGAAACTATGTATCTCCACTATTGGAGCAGGAACTGCTTACCCTACCGGATCACCTGAGTTCACCCCCGGTTTTTAGTGGGGATCGTGTTACTCGATCTTTAGTTTTATGTGTAATGTTTTGTAGATCGTTGTTTGTCCTTTTGTCCTTTTTCTTTCGGCCATTGTGTTGTCTGTACTTCTTCGATTTACGGATTCTGATCACCCCTTTGATATCTTCAAACTCTTCTTGACTGTACATATGTATCTTACCTGTTTTAACAGTATCTGTCACATCAGTCAGTATGTCAATCAGACTGTCGAAGTCTGTTGAAGTGAAAACGTACTGTTGATCCGAGGCAATACATTGCAATTCATTAAAATACGTTTTCCCGATTCCTATAGCGAATACCTTGATACCTTCCCTGTGAAGTTTGCTCGCCTGGTGTGTTGTAAGTGTTTTGTGTGATGATTCACCGTCCGTCAGAACAATAAGGATCTTGTCTATTTGTTCACGGATACCAGCTATTTTAGTGAAAGCATGATTGCCTGCCCATTCCAATGCAAGGTGTGTATTTGTTCCACCGCCATCGTATGATAAATTATTTATTGCACTGAGTAAGTCAGGGAGGTGGTGATAATTGTTCATATAGAATTGAGGATGCACTATGCTTCCAAAATTTGATACACCTATCTGAAATTGCATTGGTCCGATTGTAAAAGATTTAGCAAATTTTGCTATAAATTGTTTTTGCTTTTCGAACCCTGGCGCTCCAATACTCCCAGATGTATCCAACAGAAAATGGATGTCCGCTAGTGTTTCTAAAATAATATATGAATGTATAGATTAAGTGTTTTCATGTTTTCATTCTTCTATTTGTCTACCGCATCGGTGATGTAATGGATAGCGTGCTCGCCTCGAGTGCGGAAGATAGTGGGTTCCAGTCCCGATTAGGTCAAACCAAAGACTATAAAGTTGGTATGTGTTGCTTCTCCGCAGCATTAAGGAGATCGAGCAAAGACTAGTTGGCTCTGAATCAGAATAATGTGTCCGAGTGGGGCGACATGTCTATCCGCGGACTGTTGTTTCAATGAGCTAGCACTATAAAAATCCAGCTAAACGTGTTGGTCTAATACAAAGCGAACCTCATCATCATTTCATTGAAAATTAACCTGTTCTCGCCATGATATAGCTGAAAAATTGCTGAGTTTTCGTTAAGCAACAATCACTCACTCACTCTGTTTGTCTAACAGCTTAAATATCCCTACATTCTATGCTTTATTTGTCTGACAGGTTTATGTACTGGTTAGCGTGCTTGCCTTAGTGGGTCGTGGGTTCGATCCCAGGTAGGGTTAAACCTAAGGCTATAAAATGTGTTGTTTCTTTGCTAAGCACAGAACATTAAAGAGTATGTCCAAAGACCGGTTGGCTGAGAGTCAAGATAATGTATCCTAGTGGAGTGACACGTGTATCTTTGTGCTTTTACTATCAAAATATTGGTCTAGTACAAAACGAATATTATTTAGCATCTCATTAAAAAGTAACATATTCTCGCCATGATCATGACGATACAGATGAAACATTGCCAGCTTGGCGTCAAACAATCAAAACGGATATCATTATCATCTCATTAAAAATGTCTACTAGTCATATTGAGATAGAAGTTATACTTATCGTGAAACTTTCAAAAATCCGACAGGTAATATTGTACAAAAGTGAAGTTCGTCCAAAGTCGATTCTATATTTCAACACTTTTGTCCTAGTTCAGATGGCGGAACAAAGAGAGGGGTTAAGAAAAATAAATATTTATCTCATTAAAGGACGTAAATATAAATATTCAAAGATGATAAACTATTAATAGAACGTTATCAATGTACCTATTTAATGAACCCCACAAATTAAATTATAGTACCTGTTAGGCACGACCTACGGTTCAGCAGCTGATCTCCTATAATATACAAGAATTGCTTCCCCTTCGCGATCACATGGTTTCACCACCGGTAGTTGCTGTCCATATTCTTAGTTTACTGTGTTGTAATGTTGCCTCTGTGTCTGTACTGTCTATTCTTGAATAATTTAATTTGATTTGAATATTGCAATCTGATTGGCTAATCCGCCTGGAGAAAATTTTGGTTATACTGGATAACCTGGGTTGGTATTGTGACGTCACCAACGTGTTCATCCGCCAACGACAAATTCAAATAATCACACGAAATAATCGTAAATTAAAATCGAGGAATTATTAAATTTTGTTGTAAAAATTTAATTATAAGGAATATTTGAAATTGTTGAACAGATTATACTTGTATAACCTGGTCATATCGTATAACCTGTTCAACAATTTCAAATATTCCTTAATTGGCACTTCGTTTATCTCTACCGTTTATTATATATATTTGTGGCTTGAATATATTCATGTACCAATTTTTTCATTTATGCAAATGTTTTCATATGGGACTCTCCCAAGTGCACAAATTTTATCCATAAGTTGCTTGACCGTTTATGGAATTACCTTCATCAGGTATGATCAAAGCTAAAATATTGTTTACTTACCTTTAGATATATTTAGTAGTATCGGACGACTTGATATCTTCCCAACAATATTAGCAGCAAAGCATGTGTATCTAGCATGGTCACTCATTGTGGCGTTTTGTATTACCAGTGAATGATTTACAGATATACCGTCACTACATCCTCCTGATGAATTGATAACTGTGATTTCGCCCTCAACACTTCTTTTTTCCCAATACACGTTTGTAAGAGCAGGTTGAGACTTGATTATACATTCTATCCTGACACCACTGTCATAGCCAGTTGTGTATGATCGCTTTGGCGTCACAATTTCGGGAATATCTGCATTGAAACAAGAAATATATTTACGCTTTTTAACAGATACAAACATGATATATATTTTTTTATTATGTGCTTGTAGTTATTTAAGATTATTTTGACTATGAGCGTACCTGCTAAAGATTATTTTGACTATGAGCGTACCTGATAAAGATTATTTTGACTATGAGCGTACCTGATAAAGATTATTTTGACTATGAACGTACCTGATAAAGATTATTTTGACTATGAGCGTACCTGATAAAGATTATTTTGACTATGAGCGTACCTGATAAAGATTATTTTGACTATGAACGTACCTGATAAAGATTATTTTGACTATGAGCGTACCTGATAAAGATTATTTTGACTATGAGCGTACCTGATAAAGATTATTTTGACTATGAACGTATCTGATAAAGATTATTTTGACTATGAGCGTACCTGATAAAGATTATTTTGACTATGAGCGTACCTGATAAAGATTATTTTGACTATGAGCGTACCTGATAAAGATTATTTTGACTATGAACGTATCTGATAAAGATTATTTTGACTATGAGCGTACCTGATAAAGATTATTTTGACTATGAGCGTACCTGATAAAGATTATTTTGACTATGAACGTACCTGCTAAAGATTATTTTGACTATGAACGTATCTGATAAAGATTATTTTGACTATGAGCGTACCTGATAAAGATTATTTTGACTATGAACGTACCTGCTAAAGATTATTTTGACTATGAGCGTACCTGCTAAAGATTATTTTGACTATGAACGTATCTGATAAAGATTATTTTGACTATGAACGTACCTGATAAAGATTATTTTGACTATGAGCGTACCTGCTAAAGATTATTTTGACTATAAACGTACCTGATAAAGATTATTTTGACTATGAGCGTACCTGATAAAGATTATTTTGACTATGAACGTACCTGCTAAAGATTATTTTGACTATGAACGTATCTGATAAAGATTATTTTGACTATGAGCGTACCTGATAAAGATTATTTTGACTATGAACGTACCTGATAAAGATTATGTTGACTATGAGCGTACCTAATAAAGATTATTTTGACCATGAGCGTACCTGATAAAGATTATTTTGACTATGAGCGTACCTGATAAAGATTATTTTGACTATGAGTTACCAAGATTATTTTGACTATGAGCGTACCTGATAAAGATTATTTTGACTATGAACGTACCTGATAAAGATTATGTTGACTATGAGCGTACCTAATAAAGATTATTTTGACAATGAGCGTACCTGATAAAGATTATTTTGACTATGAGTTACCAAGATTATTTTGACTATGAGCGTACCTGATAAAGATTATTTTGACTATGAGCGTACCTGATAAAGATTATTTTGACTATGAGCGTACCTGATAAAGATTATTTTGACTATGAGCGTACCTGATAAAGATTATTTTGACTGTGAACGTACCTGATAAAGATTATTTTGACTATGAACGTACCTGATAAAGATTATTTTGACTGTGAACGTACCTGATAAAGATTATTTTGACTATGAACGTACCTGATAAAGATTATTTTGACTATGAACGTATCTGATAAAGATTATTTTGACTATGAGCGTACCTGATAAAGATTATTTTGACTATGAACGTACCTGATAAAGATTATGTTGACTGAGCGTACCTAATAAAGATTATTTTGACTATGAGCGTACCTGATAAAGATTATTTTGACTATGAGCGTACCTGATAAAGATTATTTTGACTATGAGCGTACCTGATAAAGATTATTCGAGAAAAGTTTCGTGCGCACTAAATTAGATATATACTTTCTAACACACATGTTTGTGACTTTGTGAAGTATGCAAAATTACCACATATTTAATATTGAGATAACAAAAATGCTAGAGAAACCCGAAGGTGCAATCAAAAATAGACAATTCAGAGACACTGGCAAAATTGAGCACACAATATACAGAACGAAGACAAACAAAACAAACAAAAATATTAACACAGCAAACTAAAAAGATGAGCAATACGAACCCACACCCAAAAAAAAACGGGAATGAACCCAGGTGCTCGCCAAATGCGATCAAATTTATCCTGGCAAGTAATAAACTAGATATCGAATTTAGTGGACACCAAACGTTTCTGGAATAACCTTCAAAAGGTACGCTCAAAGTCAACATATTTGAAAGCCAAATGACTTAAAAGTCTTTGGAAGCATGAAAACCAAAGGGCCTAAACATGATAGACACAATCTGCTGAAGTCATCTATGTCTGAGGGGGGAGCAAAGGGCCTAAACGTGATAGACACAATCTGCTGAAGTCATCTATGTCTGAGGGAGGAGCAAAGGGCCTAAACATGATAGACACAATCTACTGAAGTCATCTATATCTGAGGGAGGAGCAAAGGGCCTAAACATGATAGCTAAAATCTGCTGAAGTCATCTATATCTGAGGGAGGAGCAAAGGGCCTAAACATGATAGACACAATCTACTGAAGTCATCTATGTCTGAGGGAGGAGCAAAGGGCCTAAACATGATAGACACAATCTACTGAAGTCATCTATGTCTGAGGGAGGAACAAAGGGCCTAAACATGATAGACACAATCTACTGAAGTCGTCTATGTCTGAGGGAGGAGCAAAGGGCCTAAACATGATAGACACAATCTACTGAAGTCGTCTATGTCTGATGGAGGAGCAAAGGGCCTAAACATGATAGACACAATCTACTGAAGTCATCTATGTCTGAGGGAGGAGCAAAGGGCCTAAACATGATAGACACAATCTACTGAAGTCATCTATGTCTGAGGCAGGAGCAAATGGCCTAAACATGATAGACACAATCTACTGAAGTCGTCTATGTCTGGGGGAGGAGCAAAGGGCCTAAACATGTTAGACACAATCTACTGAAGTCGTCTATGTCTGATGGAGGAGCAAAGGGTCTAAACATGATAGACACAATCTACTGAAGTCGTCTATGTCTGAGGGAGGAGCAAAGGGCCTAAACATGATAGCCAAAATCTACTGAAGTCGTCTATGTCTGAGGGAGGAGCAAAGGGCCTAAACATGATAGACACAATCTACTAAAGTCATCTATGTCTGAGGGGGGAGCAAAGGGTCTAAACAAGATAGCCAAAATCTACTGAAGTCGTCTATGTCTGAGGGAGGAGCAAAGGGCCTACACATGATAGACACAATCTGCTGAAGTCATCTATGTCTGAGGGAGGAGCAAAGGGCCTAAACATGATAGACACAATCTACTGAAGTCATCTATGTCTGAGGGGAGAGCAAAGGGCCTAAACAAGATAGCCAAAATCTACTGAAGTCGTCTATGTCTGAGGGAGGAGCAAAGGGCCTAAACATGATAGACACAATCTACTGAAGTCGTCTATGTCTGAGGGAGGAGCAAAGGGCCTAAACATGATAGACACAATCTACTGAAGTCGTCTATGTCTGAGGGAAGAGCAAAGGGCCTAAACATGATAGACACAATCTACTGAAGTCGTCTATGTCTGAGGGAGGAGCAAAGGGCCTAAACATGATAGACACAATCTACTGAAGTCGTCTATGTCTGAGGGAGGAGCAAAGGGCCTAAACATGTTAGACACAATCTACTGAAGTCGTCTATGTCTGAGGGAGGAGCAAAGGGCCTAAACATGATAGACACAATCTACTGAAGTCGTCTATGTCTGAGGGAGGAGCAAAGGGCCTAAACATGATAGCTAAAATCTGCTGAAGTCATCTATGTCTGAGGGAGGAGCAAAGGGCCTAAACATGATAGACACAATCTACTGAAGTCGTCTATGTCTGAGGGAGGAGCAAAGGGTCTAAACATGATAGACACAATCTACTGAAGTCGTCTATGTCTGAGGGAGGAGCAAAGGGCCTAAACATGATAGCTAAAATCTGTTGAAGTCATCTATGTCTGAGGGAGGAGCAAAGGGCCTAAACATGATAGCCAAAATCTACTGAAGTCATCTATGTCTGAGGGAGGAGCAAAGGGCCTAAACATGATAGTCAAAATCTACTGAAGTCATCTATTTCTGAGGGAGGAGCAAAGGGCCTAAACATGATAGCTAAAATCTGCTGAAGTCGTCTATGTCTGAGGGAGGAGCAAAGGGCCTAAACATGATAGCCAAAATCTGCTGAAGTCATCTATGTCTGAGGGAGGAGCAAAGGGCCTAAACATGATAGCTAATATCTGCTGAAGTCGTCTATGTCTGAGGGAGGAGCAAAGGGCCTAAACATGATAGCTAAAATCTGCTGAAGTCATATATGTCTGAGGGAGAAGCAAAGGGCCTAAACATGATAGCCAAAATCTGCTGAAGTCATCTATGTCTGAGGGAGGAGCAAAGGGCCTAAACATGATAGACACAATCTACTGAAGTCATCTATATCTGAGGGAGGAGCAAAGGGCCTAAACATGATAGACACAATCTACTGAAGTCATCTATGTCTGAGGGAGGAGACCCTTAGTTATATTTAGCTTGAACAAGTAAATCATTCATGCAATCAGGAAATTAACATTAACTAACCTCCAGTCACTGTCAGAGACATCTTTGGACTACTTCTCTTCCCCACAATATTTCTAGCAAAGCATGTGTATTGTCCTGTGTTAGATTTTGTAGGGTATCTGATGGTCAGTGAAGGTGTGTGTGGAGAGCTGCCATCATATCCCTCTGTACCACAATGGATTTCTTTTATCTCACCGTTTGGGTCTTCTTTTTGCCAGTATATTTCAATTACACCAGGTTCTGCATTGACAGTACATGTAATAGTGACAGGAGTACCAAATTCTACTGTATAATCTGTTGTACTAATGTTTATCGTTGGTAGAACTACAATTATATATGTGAAAAAATATTATAGAGATTAAAATGAAAATCAAAAAGTACTGTACTATCGGCACAGTTCCAAAATCGATGCCACTAACACACATTTACATGACCGGTGACTTTCGTGGTTTGATAGAGGTACTTCAATAATAATAAAATAAGGTGACGGGGTTAAACTATTTTTATCTAGAACAGTACGAAAAACCCATTCACTATTCGCACAGCCAACACAACAGCCGTGAACCATAAAATCAGTCAGGGTTAGTATGTAGGACTCGTTAGGTTATCGGTTTATTATTCAATCAATGTGTGACGTAAAAGTGTTTTTGACATTTATTTCACTGAATATGGTACTGCTTTGACAACTATTTTACCTATTTTGTTCCTGTATTTAAATACTGTTATAGTGACAGCCGGAGCCTTTGAACCGTAATGAGAGCGGGAGGTTTGGCATTTTAAAATCTGATTCAACCCACCATTTCTTTAGAAATGCCTGTACCAAGTCAGAGTCATTACGGTTTTCAGTTTTCCGGTTGTTGACTGATTTTGTCTGTTTATATAATTATGAGTTTTGACTTTCCCTCTGTAAGATTGTTCGGAGTTCGGTATTTTGTTATTACCCTTATTCAGAAGAGATATTTCATCACTTTCCACTTGGCTTCTTTTAAATCGTTTTCTGTATTGGTGGATAGTCCAATAAATAATAAAACATAAACTTTGTAAAGAACCATACAAGGAGCACTCAAACCAAGTTTGATTTCAAATGTTTCGGTGGTTTCAGACTAAGCGGTTTTTAATCTTTCTTTCAACTTTGTATAGTCGTATTTTGTTTTCTATTTATTATTAAATTCCTGTCTAATAAAAGATATATGACTTCTAAGCAAAAATATATGAGGAAGCATACGTACATTTTGAAACTGTTCCGATAGAGTGGTATATTTTGTTTTTCATTTTTTACTGTTATTATACAATCATAATTAAAATTGATCTTAGTATTATTTCATCCGGTGGTATAAAATTTTACAAATAAAGGATTTGGCATGAAATAATACTAAGATCAGTTTTAATTATGATTGCATAATAACAGTACAAAAATGAAAAACAAAATAGACCACTCTATCGGATCAGTTCCAAAATGTACGTATGCTTCCCCATATATTTTTGCTTAGAAGTCATATATCTTTAATTATTAGACAGTTATGTCACAAATTAGGAATACAACGTTTGGTTCAGTAATAATAAGATAGATATCAAATTTACTGAACACGACGCATTTCTGGAATAACCTTCATCAGGTACAGTCAGAGCCGAATATTTTAAAGCCAGACAATTCAGAAGTCTTTGAAAGCAATACAACCGAAGGGCCTAAACAGGAGAGCTAAAATAGGCCTAGGTCACCTATTCCAAAGGGGAGGTCACATTATATTAAGCCGATGAAGCATTTTGTTTTAAGTTTCTAAATTTTTAGTGGGGTTCGTGTTGCTCAATCTTTAGTTTTCTGTCTAGTGTAGATCATTGGTGTCTTGTTATCCTTTATCTTTTGCCCATTGCATTGTCTATTCTTCTTCGATTTACGGTTTCTTGGTTACCCCATTGGCGTTTGCAAACTTTTGTGTATGAAATGTTTTTGTATGTATCAATGTTTATTCTCTTATATTCACACCCATTTGTGTTCCCAAACGAAAGAAGAATAAATAATTCAAGTTTTCCCAGAAGCACCTAAATATCATTTCTTAATATGTGACAAAAAGGGGAAAATAAATTGACAATCAAGATATTTTTTCTTCAAATCCAACTATTATAACACCTGTCTTTGGGGTACACAATATCATAATTTTTATACACAGCTAAATGTATTCGATTCCACAACGAAAGTGTCTTTGTTTTTCCGTTGTACTTATGTTACCCGAAAAAGTGCGAAAATTGCATTTTAATGTTTTTGTAGAAAAATCGAAATTTTGTATTGTTACCTTCATGTGTAGGAATTTCAATAGAGACCTTCATCTCTGAATCTATAGATGTATCTACTCTTGATTCTTTCACAATCCCCTGCAGTAAATTTTGGACCTCTTTTTGAAATTTAGACGGACAACCCATTAGATATTTGGCAACATCCATAAAGAGTGTTTCCTCCTCTGAGGAGAATGCTTTGATCCTCAAATCACTATCCCACGTGTTCAGCGTAGATTGGATTTTCTTTACCCCTTCAAAGACATCACCCATGTCCCATGTTTCCGGAATTTCCAAATACATAACTACCGGAACTGTTTTCCTTCCTACAAAAGAAAAATACTAAAATATAAGTACATGATTAGTGCTATTAAGGTGTAAAACCACTAATTCATTTCTTTAATATTTTCTACTAAATTTGTGTTTTTTCGAGACTACCTGATCATTTTGTCGGAAGTTTAGCCTTTCCATCACCCTATATTTTCTAAAACGTACATGATTCCTCTACGTTCTGTCAAAATATCATGGGATGTTTAACATCTTGCAGTGAGATGCCATGCTGACATCCCTTACTCTAAAAATAGCAACGACGTTTCTGCAAATTCAGTATTAATACTTCATGCATTATGATCTCCATCAAAGATGAAAATACAACTAAATGCAACCAAATTTAGGCTCAAAATAATCCTTATATTTTGACCTTCCATTACCAATTTTAGTTATGTAATTACACTTAATATTTTTCAAAATACAACAAAGAGAAAGAAACCCTTTTCTTTAAAGAGGACTACATTTGTATATGTTCTAAGCTCTGATTGGTGAATTAGTGGTTTGAGACATATATGTTCTAAGCTCTGATTGGTGAATTAGTGGTTGGAGACATATCTAATATCGTTATCTTAAATTCTCAAATTGACTTTTTTCCACGATATTTCGATTAGATACTAGAACTGTTCCGTCAGTGTGCTATTTTTAACTTTTCGTTTTATAACCTCAATGTTATTGTAATGTACACGGTCAACTAATGTTGTCATAACTTGTGTCCAATCCCATTTGCAACTTTTATGCAAATAAAATATGTTTAAACTAAACACGGTCAACGTAATATAAATTATTTACCAAGAGGCCGTCGTGATCGTGATCGTATGGTAGTTGGATTCATAACTACCTATGCAATCAGTGCCTATTGGCACTAACGTTGCGAGTTAGAATCCCGCGTAGGCTAGTTGTACTCGATACAACATTATGTGATAAAGTTTGTCAGTGACTTGCGGCAGGTTTGGTGGTTTTATCCGGGTACTAGGTTTCCTCAACCAATAAAACTGACCGCCAAGATATAACTGAAAAAATGTTGAAAGTGGCGTTAAACACCATGACCATAATCATAACCAAATTATTTACCAGTATCAGTGTTAGCTGGATCATCAGTAGAATCACTGGACAGAATTTTCTTTGCCGTGTCATTCCCTTTTAGATGAACTAGTATATTGTCAAGGGTCATTGTCGTCACATCTAGAAAGATAAGTAAAGTTAAAACATATGTTAGATAATTCTGGTTACCATTTTGTATCTTCAAAATTTTCTTACAAGTTACCAACGCTTTTGACTAAGAAACATTCCAACATTTTATACGAGTCTTTGTCGTTTCTGTCAAATCTGAAGAACTTAGTATCATACAGGGGCTGATCCAAGATTTAAAGTTAGGGGGGGGGGGCACTTAAAAAAATTGTGCCGAGCGGAGGGAGGCGCGAAAATTGTTGGGGTATTTCGTGTGAAAAATCATGATTTTACGCCAAAAAATCATATTTTGTTCCAATTTTAGGGGGGCGCGCGCCGGTTGCGCCCACCCCCCCCCCCCCTGGATCCGCCCCTGTCATATATTGCTGTTTTATGTGGCACATATAGAATATCCTTCTAGTGAGAGGCATAGCTACTAAAAAATGCTTATATTTAGAACAGTTTTTTTCGTTCATCGTCTGCAATTTCACTATATGCTCATGGTAATGGTCCAGTTTAAAATATACAGTTTAATGGTCCCATTTTAATAATAGTATTGATACTTTTCATTTTGATTATGACGCCTGATATACAATAGACCATTTTGAGCGTATCTGATGAAGATTATTCCAGAAACGCGTCGTGCGCACTAAATTTGATATCTATGTTTAATTACTATCACTGGGTCGCTACCTCTGCTGGTGGACTATTAGTCCCCGAGGAGTCGATACCTCTGTTGGTGGACTATTAGTTCCCGAGGGGTCGATAACTCTGTTGGTGGATTATTAGTCCCCGAGGGGTCGATACCTCTGTTGGTGGACTATTAGTCCCCGAGGGGTCGATATCTCTGTTGTGGACTATTAGTCCCCGAGGGGTCGATACCTCTGTTGGTGGACTATTAGTCCCCGAGGGCATCATCCACCCAGTAATCAGTGTCTCGGCACGGACATGGTTTATTAGATATATTTATTACCGAATTTTACAAGTTACTAAATAATATAATTATTAATAAAACTAAGGTTCTCCTCCCTTAGACATAGGTGACCATAGCCGATTTTGGCTATGCTGTTTAGGTACTTTGGTTTTATTCCTCCCAAAAACTTTAAGTTATTTGGCTTTCCAATCTTTCTATTTTGAGCGTACCTGATGAAAGTTATTCCAGAAACGCGTCGTGCGCACTAAATTTAATATCTACATTTTTATTGCACATTTTCGATTATTTATTTAAGGAATAAGAAATTGTAGAATAAAATATCTTACCTGCTTTCTGTGAAATATTTAATAATTCTTTATTCACTGTCTCCATCTCTTTTTTCAGATCATTACAATTCTTCTGTTGTGCTTGCTTTACAAAACATGTAATATTTATAAATCATAAATATTGTCACATATTTTACATTGATAAATGCTTTTTGCATAGGTAATATCGTAAAATTAGGTCCTTATATTTCAGGCCCCGGATTGATATGGGAGATGATACGGATTTAAAACGCCAAATCTGTATCAGCCCTCACGCGCTCCCTACTTCCGGCGTCTGCAACGTGATTATCAAAATAAAGATGGCAGAAAGAGGTTTACTTGACGTAATGAACAATATAATGCGCATGTAATTGAGAAAGAAGGTATAAACAATTATACCACAAGAAGAAAATAAAGTTTAAATTGAATTCTTAATATAATTGTTTCTATTGTTAAAAAGTCAGTAAATGTGTCATCTATACATCTTTGATATATTAGTCTCTCCATTTTCAAATATATTCATTATCATAACATGTCATATCCCACAGCGATCTTTGCATCAGTCCTCGGTCCGATATGGAACTCTGAGTATGATAACAGGGTCAATATGGAACTCTGAGTATGATATCATGACCGATATGGAATTTTGAGCATGATACCAGGACCGATATGGAACTTTTGAGTATGATACCAGGGCCGATATGGGATTCTGAGTATAATACCAGGACCGATATGGAACTCAAAGTATGATACCAAGACCGATATGGAACTCTGCGTATAATACCAGGGCCAATATGGAACTCTGAGTATGATACCAGGTCCGATATGGAACTCTGAGTATGATACCAGGATCGATATGGAACTATGAGTATGATACCAGGACCGATATGGAAATTGTCATATAATAATATATAAATATAACTGCGACATGCAGATACAGCATTATTGGATTTGTGTATGCAAATACCATCTTGTTAGACTGTTCACAAAGTCATATCACAACCACAGTGACTGATCCAAAGTTTGTCCTGTCCTTTGATTTCACCTTTTTACGCTATATAGATCATGTCCCGAATAATTCAACGTTTGATGACTATGTAAAATATTGAACTAATAAAAGGGTGCATTTCAATTCTTGTACAATATTCCATTTTAAAATGCTACATAATTTGTAATTTATCTGGTTCTGTTTTAATTTCCAATATTGTTGACTTAATTGTTTAGTGACATGTTATATTCATCTAGTACTGTAAATTCAATTTCACTTTTATTCGTTCTATACCAATGTATGCCTCATTATCAAACCACGAATTTTAGTGCACCACGAAAGACATTTGTAACAAGTGAAGCTATGAGTAAGTATTAAAGCCACAAATTTTCTAAAATGTAAATGAACATCTTACTATCTGTCTTTCCACGAATATTGATAACAAAGAAAATATATGAGATCACATTAATATAAAAAGAAATTCTCATTTAAAAATTTAGAGAATACTGAAGTGGCAATCAAAAATGGATACTCAGAGAAACTGGCAACATAGGGTACACAAGACGAAGAAAAACACAGAGAAACTGGCAACATAGGGTACACAAGACGAAGAAAAACAAAACAAAAACACAACATAATATGTGTTGGACACCACTATACGCAAACAAACACAAATAACGTAAATAAGACATGAGCCCTCATTAGTGACATTATAGGATTAAACACTGGTTTTTTTTGGAAATTATCTATGTATAAACTCCGGCAGCTCACTCACAAACTGAATGTAAATGCCGGAGTTTATACATGCATAATTTCCTAAAAACACAGTGTTTAATCCTTATAATTCTTATTCTTGGACATCGTGTTTGTTTTCGACGCTAAATACTATTAAAAAAATACCCAAAGACATACAATACACATACGATTGTAAACTGAAAAAAATCCGAGAAATGTTATTGACGACTTTAGAACATAACCAACATGACGTCATTGACGTCATATGAAGACTTTCAGTTTGAAACGTAAAGATTAGACGTTATTTGGCTTCGTGTACGCTTCAAGTTTGATACAATTTAACTAAAATAAGTTTTCAAGGTAAGCTTCTTAATTATTTTACTGCCAATATTCAAATTATTTAAAAAGTTAGTTACCCCCAATACAATACAATACAATACAAATATTTTTATTTCCAATTAAGGAGCCCTTTCGGGCAGAACAATAAACAAAGAATTTAATACAATGATTATGGATTGATTACATTAATTAGAAGATGACAATTTTTTTATTTTTTTCTTTTATGAAACAATAACAAATCAAAATTTAATCATACCATTGACATAGTAATAGTTGCATTCGAATGTATGCTATAATATAACAAGCACAGTGACCCATCAGTTATAAAATAATATTGGTCGAACTTCAGAGAGGATTTGTATAAAATATATATATATATACGCCATACACATAAGTTTACACTTGGATTCTTTTCATTAAATAGTTATTATTATGTATCATTTATTTATTAATTTATTATTATTATTATTATTATTTTTTTTTTTTTTAGATTTGTATGTTATGCATATAATTTAATAGGTAAATACTTATAGGTATATGCATAATATATATTATACCACTAAATTGGATGTAATAATACAATGTGAACTTGGAAGAGAGCCCGGAGGACAAACCTCACTCCCAGATAACAATTTAGTTCTAGTTTCTGTTAATGACATCAACAGTTTTATGACTATATTAATAATAATTATATTTTCATTTGAAAGTAACCAAATAAATTTAGATTTGTTATCCAATGTTGCAAAATTTTTGCAAATATCTGAGATTTGCTGCATAGCTTCAGTTCTAAATGAATTTAAAATGGGACACTGCAGTAAAAAATGTATTTCATCCTCTATTTCTAATTTGCATAGTTTACAAATTCGTTCATTCAATGGTATATTCTGGTGTCTCCCCTTTTCAATTTCTAAGTTATGTGCACTTATTCTAAATCTGATCAATATGTTTCTGTTAAAATTATCTACATCTAGATAAGATTCAAATGCAAAGTTATTTTTGAAAAGTCTATATGTGCGCAATTTATTTCCATATTGCTTTCCAGGTCTGTTATTAAAAATTTCAGTTTTCCAAACTGCATTATATTTAGGTTTAAGTTTTGAATAAAAGTATGATTTTATATTTCTTTTTGTAGTCAATATCGACTTAGCACTTACATTAAGATACTTAAGTATGGTATCAATGCTTGCATACCAACTTTTTTTGTTTTGTTTATGTAGGGCTTCTGAAAGGAGTAGACACTCAGATAGTAAAGTTGATGAAGTATTAATTTTAGATAAGCGGACCCACTATTTTATCATGTTTAGAAGAACTTCCAGAAAGAGGGGATATCTTCCAAGCTCACCCATAACACCCAAGAGGCCCCAACTGATTTTGGTCAAGTAGGCGTGGCCTAAATGTTATAAACGGTCAGTGACCGTTTATCAATTGTAAATATACTGTCAACGCATTTTGACTGCTCAAATAGAACGATTACAGTATAAAAACACATAATAGGACACCACAAAAAACTAAAAAGTTGATATACATTTATTGTATTTTTACCTTACCTCAATTTCAAACATTTTGTCCCTCCACCACTCATGCAGTAGTTGGACCTCTTTGATCTTGTCTGTGTTTAGGATTTGTCTACTCTTTAGATTGTCTACTTGGTTGCAGACATGTGTTTCATACTCCTTGTCCAACAAAGATGCCAAACCCATCACTGATCTTTTTAGTGTAGCCCAGTGTGCCTCAAATTCAACACTGGAGATTGACTTGGTGTCCGTTTTATGAACAATCTTGTTCCTGGTATTTTTTATCTGCGTCATCCAGTTATCTCTAGAATTATTCTTAGGTTCACAATTCTTCACTATGCAGCAGGCAATTGTTGTATCTAAGACGTCTTTCACTGATATATTTTTCCTGGCAGAATATTTACAGATACAGGAATGTTTTATATTTAATTTCAAGGCTTTAATCTGTTCACTGTTTTTACAAGGGTTGGAACCAATAAAATCGTACACTAACTTCATTTGTTCATTAGACAGTGCCTTGTCTTTACAAGGACTTCCCTTTGAAGGGCATTCACAGCAGTCCCTAAGAAAAACTAAATGGTATAAAATGTGTTTATGTTTATTGAGGTAAGATTCGAATGTATCGCCATGGAGGACTTTCCTCTTGAAATACTCTCTAATGACCTCTGGTGCAACATCCACCACAAATGCTACAAGTCTGTAAAAGTTGTTTTCGTCTTCCTCTGACATGATGTAACAATAATCTGGAGGTAAGGGAAACTTACCTCTTGTTATAATACATGAAAAGTAATCGACTAAAAACTACAAGATCTTTTAAACTTTCTGTGTCAAACCGTATTTGATTTATTTTTATGTTCGCCTTTGTCTTTCTTCCGAACTGTAGACTGTCATTTGTTTCTAAAAAAAATAAAATAAATCGAAAATATTAATGTAGTGTCTTAATATAAAGCTTATGATTGTGTATGAGACTTAAAACATTGTCATTGGGATAAAAGTGGGGTTCACCTAGCCTTTCTCCAGTTTTGTGCCGATTATACATCAACTTTATATTTAAGACACTGCATTAATATTGTGTTTAAATATCCTGCAAACAAATCATTTTAATCCATCGACGTTTACATTTTGAATTAAATAATAAAATTACACACTTATCCCGTGATTGCCTCTTTTAGTATTTTCTGTCAACAGGAAGAGAACTGCATTTAGAACAAGTTTCCCAACGCTCAACAGGTAAAACGTGACAGTGTTACCAGAAACGTTATATTTCCGTCAATGACAGCATATAACAAATGTTTATCAAGTTAATGCAATTTGACTGCTCAAATAGAACAAGTACAGGATACAAATCATTATCAAAGTTCACATTTCATACATGTTTACAACTGATGTGGGATCGCACCCTGATACTGACACAAAGTGTAAATACAAAAGTAGATATCAAGTTAATATAAACAAAATTTCACACCAAGAGATAGCTGAATTACTGCTAAAGTTAGCGTTAAACACTAATCAATCAATCAATCAATCAATCAATCAATCAATCAATCAATCAATCAATCAATCAATCAATCAATCAATCAATCAATCAATCAATCAATCAATCAATCAATCAATCAATCAATCAATCAAAAGTAGATGTCTAATTTAGTGCACAAGACATGTTTTCTGGAATAACCTTATCAGGTACGCTCATAAGAAAAAGATTGAAGAGCTAAATAATTTAGTGCACAAGATATGTTTTCTGGAATAACCTTATCAGGTACGCTCATAAGCAAAAGATTGAAGAGCTAAATAATTTAGTGCACAAGACATGTTTTCTGGAATAACCTTATCAGGTACGTTCATAAGAAAAAGATTGAAGAGCTAAATAATTTAGTGCACAAGATATGTTTTCTGGAATAACCTTATCAGGTACGCTCATAAGAAAAAGATTGAAGAGCTAAATAATTTAGTGCACAAGACATGTTTTCTGGAATAACCTTATCAGGTACGCTCATAAGTAAAAGATTGAAGAGCTAAATAATTTAGTGCACAAGACATGTTTTCTGGAATAACCTTATCAGGTACGCTCATAAGAAAAAGATTGAAGAGCTAAATAATTTAGTGCACAAGACATGTTTTCTGGAATAACCTTATCAGGTACGCTCATAAGCAAAAGATTGAAGAGCTAAATAATTTAGTGCACAAGACATGTTTTCTGGAATAACCTTATCAGGTACGCTCATAAGCAAAAGATTGAAGAGCTAAATAATTTAGTGCACAAGACATGTTTTCTGGAATAACCTTATCAGGTACGCTCATAAGCAAAAGATTGAAGAGCTAAATAATTAAAAAGTCGTTGGGAGCAAGGAAACCAAAGGAACTAAACATGATAGCAAAAATCGTCTTCGGTTACCTATGCCTGAAGGAGATTAATTATTACATTATCTAGGAACTGTAAACTTCAAGCATAAATATATCTTTTTAACCATGTCAGACCGAAGTACTGATTATTTGGTGTATCATACCCTCGGGACTAATAGTCCACCAGCAGACCCAGTGATAGTAATAAGAACGTAGATATCTAAGTTAGAGCGCACGACCATTTCTGGAATAATCTTTATCAATATCAGGTACGCCCATTTTGAAAAGTTTTTGGGAGCAATTGAACTCATAAGCTTAGAGATTGCGTGTAATAAGTTGTATACCAGTGATGAACTGACAAGAAGTACAAAAAACATACAGGTGGACTAATATAATAAGCTTAGAGCTTGCGTGTATAAGTTGTATACCAGTGATAAACTGACAAGAAGTACAAAAAACATACTGGTGGACTAATATAAAATTATATTTAGATATTTCTATTCTAAAAATGTAAACATAATGGATGTCTGGCTATTATATTAGGTCTCATAAAGACCTCCCTTTCAAGATCATGTTTTAGATGTTCTTTTGGTAAACATAACCTCAAACTATACTATTATGACAATTCGAAGGCATAATCAGGTAAAACATTATTATGAAGCTAGCCCGATCCTTTAATTTCACATTCCGCTATATAGATGATGTCCTTTCACTGAATATTTCTAGGTTTGGTGATTTCGTTGATCGCATCTATCCCATTGACCTTGAAATAAAGGATACCACAGATACAGATATGTCTGCTTCATACCTTGACCTACACCTCGAAATGGACAGTGAGGGACAGTTAAGAACGAAACTTTACGACAAAAGATATGATTTCAATTTTCTCATTGTGAACTTTCCATTTATATGTAGCAATATTCCAGCAGCACCTGCATATGGAGTATATATCTCTCAGTTGATACGATATTCCAGAGCTTGTGGTTCCTATCAGGATTTCCTTGATAGAGGGTAGCTGCTAACTAGGAAGCTACTGAACCAAAGGTTCCTCTTGGTAAAGTTAAAGTCATGTCATCACTTCGAAAATTTTACGGTCGCCACCATGATTTGGTTAACCGTTATGGAATATCTGTGTCACAAATGACCACGGATATGTTCCACTTGTCGTAAACACTTCCCGGTTCTTTCCTCATTCACGACTTATCACCGGATTTGTAACTAGATTAATACGACGGGTGCCACTAGTGGAACAGGTACTGCCTACCCTTCCGGAGCACCTGAGTTCACCTCCAGTTTTTAGTGGGGTTCGCGTTACTCGATCTTTAGTTTTGTGTATATGTTTTGTAGATCGTTATTTGCCTTTTGTACTTTTTCTTTTGGCCATTGTGTTGTCTGTTCTTCTTCGATATACGGATTCTGATTACCCCTTTGGTATCTTCAAACTCTTCTTATGACCTTATAAAATGAATTGCGACAGGTAGTGTTTAACGTCTTCTGTAACCATGTGGTTCTCTGTCACGTGGTCAATCTATTTAAAATGAGACGCTTGAGAGACGATCTTCACAAAGTCGAGGGTCTCGTCGTCATTTTGTTGAAACCGTTCTGGCTTTCATCCACTGATAAGTCTGTTAGCAACGATATACGTTGACCTTGTTGTAAGTAGAGTTTGAAGATACCAAAGAGGTAATCAGAATCCGTAAATCGAAGAACAGACAACACAATGGCCAAAAGAAAAAGGACGAAAGGACAAACAACGATCTACAAAACATACACATAAAACTAAAGATCGAGCAACACGGACCCCACTAAAAACCGGGGGTGAACTCAGGTGCTCCGGAAGGGTAAGCAGTTCCTACTCCACTAGTGACACCCGTCGTGTTAATCTAGTTACAAATCCGGTGATAAGTCATGAATGAGTAAACATTTACTTTTAAAGGAATATCAAAGTTCATTTTTTATATTAACGATGATTATTTTAAATTATATATTCATAGAAAGGACTAAGATAGAAATGCTGTAAGTATCGACGAATTCGTTCATCTAATGCGGACATATTTATCGACAACGGGACCGCTTTATTCTCGATGACCTCTGGTGTGATCCCATCCGAACGATACTCAGATGCTGAATGCGTATCACGTGTGTTGATGGTATAAAGATGGCGGCTTGCAGAAAAAGTCGAGTTGTTCTCAACCGATTCTAGGGGTAAAATGTTCTAATTTTTCTTGTGTAATCTACAGCTTTTGTGAAAGTAAACAGACTTTTTTTTATTACATAATTATCACTTATTAACACGTTTCCAAATCAACAAAACTGACAAAATGGACGTTTCGTTTTAATATAAAAACAAAACATACGGTACAACAAATGTAGGACAAGTTCAGCAAATTTCAATGTGTGACTTTCAGACTGAAACGAAAGTTAAAAATATGGATATGCAAATTTTAACATAAGGTTCAACGTGATTGATTACACGGAAATCATAAAAGTAAGTTACTTACAACAGATTTAAATATCTGTGTTACAATATGAAAATAATATCTTAAAATGGGGTTAATTATATCCCCCTACTGACATAGACATGAACGACTTACCCAACAGACGTTACCTGGGAGTTATGAACAACATAGACGACAGGTAAAGGTGAATATATGTAGGGATTTTAACTTTTTATCGATCTAAAATTCTATTTTTAGAATCTGGAATTTTTCACTTATTTAAGCATTGTTTAATGTTGGATAAATCAATATTTAAACTATCTTAAATTATGAGGCAGTAGGTAGATATGTCTGAATATTATATTTTATTTTAGATTTAATGATTATATGGATTTTCTTCATAATCCAAGGAGGATTTTGGTTGGTTTTCTGATGTTTAGCGCCACTTTGAACAATATTTCAGCTATATCGTGGCGGAGAAGCAAGGTCAAGTAATAAAGACAAACATGAAAAAAACATAAAGTTGAGCATTTTGCCACAAAATACATTAAAATTGGATGAAAGAACAGAAAGTTCAAATTATGGTATTTGGTACTTAATGTGCCCTTTTGAATAAATTTATCTCGTAATGCGTCGATTTTTTTTTCATTTCCAACAAAAAGCAAATCAAAATAGGATGAAAAGTTCTTCGTACTTTCCAAATACAAAATTTCGACTCTTCGAAAAACAAAAACTTTTTTCTTAATGGCTTAAACACCCAAATTGGACTATTTTATGTGAAAAACCTTTATTCTATGTCAAGAATCATTGGGTTAAAATTTTACTAGGATCAGTTACCTAGAACAAAAATGTTGCACGGAATCCATTGTACCTACAAACGAATGGCAACGACTGACCTATAGCATAATACGACCGCAAAATTTTTACTGTCCTATGAAAAGTTAATTGTAAATAAAACAAACGTATATTGAAAACTGATATATGTTGATACTGATACGAATGAAATATTGCGTTGTGATGAAAATAGAGATTTTATTGGATAATTTCCTACTAAATTGTTTGTTAACCAAGTTTCCATGCCATGAACATCTACAGCCCCTTATCTTCTCTTCTTCCGTTGAGCGGCCTCCGTCATCTGATTGACTATTCTGCCACTTTGGGTGTGCGCATCTTATAGCGATAGCATGAACATCTTTTGATTGAAAATCGCTATGGACACCACAGTGTGTAAATACATTTTGATAGATTGAATATTTACAGTCCATTTCTTACAGCAATTGTCAGCTCTATTATGATAGCCCAGCTTTTGTGGTGATGATCACGAACTTGAACCTCATTGGTGAAAGTAAAGTAATTATAGGCTATCGATCACATTATTTAATGCATGAGTAGTTGTTGTTCGACGTCTAGGGTGAGCAGTATTCCAGCTATATGCATGGCAAGATCAAATTTAAAAACTATTCATCATTCGGGTAAAATGGTGTTCTCGACAGCATACGGACGGATGTTTTGATTGTCTCCAAGTTAAATAGCATAATAGAATAGCGTATGAATGACTTTTAACAAAATTGGTTTGAAACGACCCACTAGACAACTCGTGTGACAAGCGGTTGATGATCACGAGCTGTTGCAAGTTTATTACTATGTACAAGGAGAGGAACAGCCTCCAAAACAAGATCGTACAAGGAGAGGCACAACCTCCAAACAAGATCGTATAAGGAGAGGCACAACATCAAAACAAGATCGTATCAGGAAAGGTGCAACCTCAAAACAAGATCGTATAAGGAGAGGTGCAACCTCAAAACAAGATCGTTCAAGGAGAGGCACAACCTCAAAACAAAATCGTATAAGGAGAGGCACAACCTCAAAACAAGATCGTACAAGGAGATGCATAACCTCAAAACAAGATCGTATAAGGAGAGGTGCAACCTCAAAACAAGATCGTACAAGGAGAGGCAGAACCTCAAAACAAGATCGTATAAGGAGAGGTGCAACCTCAAAACAAGATCGTACAAGGAGAGGCACAACCTCAAAACAAGATCGTATAAGGAGAGGTGCAACCTCAAACACCATGCACTCGCTTACATAATGTCCAAGGGCGATGTGTGTATTAGATTCTTTATGCGTGCACATCCATTTTAAAGAGGTTGTATCCCGCAGCAGAGAAACTAGGTCATATTTCTATTTCACTTGGCTGCCTCGGCTATCATAAATCTCGAGAACACCACTCAAAATACAAAATTTGGCAAAACTTCCCATGCAAAATCAATATGTGCTAGGTACATGTAGATTTGAATCATGCTAATGTATACATACACCATAACGGAGTGTTAGTCCTCATGCCTGTAATCAGCCTAGTATCTACTTTATGGACAATCTAAAACAAAAATTAAAGAAAGCATTCAATGCATCACAGATGACAATGACAAGGGCGAACTTCTGAATGCGTTTTTCCAGAGTGTTTTTACAAATAAACCTGAAAAGGATACCATACCAACTTTCAACTCTAGAACGGACCTGAAACTGGATAATATTAAATTTGAAGTTGACACAGTAAAAAAACAACTGCAAAAAATAAATGAGACAAAGTCAAAAGGGTTTGACTCTATACACCCAAAATTACTTTAAGGAAACTATCGAGAGCATTACAACACCAGTAGCAAAGATATTTAATAAATCAATGGAAGATAGTAAACTACCACACAGATGGAAATCTGCAAATATACATGTAACCCCCATCCACAAAAAGGTCCAAAACATACAGTATCAAATTACAGACCAATCAGTCTAACATCAATACTATGTAAAGTAATGGAAAAAATTATAAGAGATGTCTTAATTGACTATATGGAAGAAAATGGTTTCTTTACAAAACACCAACATGGTTTTAGAAAAGGGCGCTCATGTGCAACACAACTGATAGAAGTAATGGAACAATGGACTGAAGATCTGGACAAGAAAAACTCCATAGATGTAATATACCTTGATTTTCAAAAGGCATTTGGCACTGTGCCACACAAGCGTTTAATTCATAAGTTCAAGGGTTATGGTATAAGTGGAAATCTACTACTCTGGATAGAGGACTTTTTACATGAAAGAAAACAAAGGGTGGTATTAAATGGCCAAAGCTCGTCATGGACTGAAGTCATCAGCGGTATCCAGCAGGAAGTGTGTTAGGTCCCATACTATTCACCATATACATAAATGATCTATCTCCCAGACGCATTAGAAAACATGATCAAACTTTTCGCAGATGATACCAAAGTGTTTGCAATAGTAAACAATGAAGAAGATAAAAACAGTCTCCAAGGTGACATTGATAAACTAATGAACTGGTCAGATACATGGTTACTGAAGTTCAATAAATCAAAATGTAAACATATGCATCTAGGACCAGAAACAGACTACAATTACATGATGGAAGAAAATCAGTCTAATTAAAATCATACCCCAGACTCAATTTTCATATCGTCGGGGTCTGACAGGTATGGCTTACAGGTCATCTTCTCGGGACCTTTCAATTGTCTAATCAAATCACCGCTTCCACGAACTGGGAAGTTCAGGATAGATAACTCCGGTTTCCCATATCCTGTCGGTAGCACAGCTACACAATCCTCGCCTGACAGAATAGCTTGTAAAATTACTTTTTTGTTCTGCTTTCAAACGATCAATTTTGAATTGTTGGAGAGCTAGAGCGATGGCTGTGTCAATCGTCGCCATTTTGAACGGACTACCGAGAAGGCTTTTGCTATGTCGAATCTCATTGGTCAATACTTTGTTTCAATATGCAAATTAATAAGGTCACGAGAAGATGACCTGTAAGCCATACCTGTCAGACCCCGACGATATGAAAATTGAGTCTGGGGTATGATTTTAATCAGACTGGAAGAAAATATGATAGCTAATACTATGGAAGAGAAAGACCTTGGCATTATTATAGATAATAAACTAAATTTCCAAAATCATATCAATAAACAGGTCAATAAAGCAAACCAAAAGCTTGGACTGATTAATAGGTCATTTAAATACATGGACAAGGACATGTTCCTACAACTGTTCACGAGTCTGGTTAGGCCACACTTAGAATATGGGAGTACAGTCTGGTAAAAAAAAAGAGGCAATAATAATAGAAAATGTCCAGAGAAGGGCTACACGGCTTATCAAGGAGATACAACATCTTAGTTATGGCAATAGATTAAAACACCTAGGGCTACCAACACTGCAATATAGGAGAATCAGAGCAGATGTAGTGGAAACTTTTAAGATCATAAAGGGTATGGACAAAGTCGAAATCGACACCATATTCCCCAAAAATAATACTGCAACTACAAGAGGACATAAATACAAAATATACAAGAAGCATTGTCGTACAAATAGAAGAAAATACAGTTTTTCCCAAAGAGTAGTAGCCCATTGGAATGCACTGCCTGAAAGCGTAATAGATGCAACAAGTGTAAATAGTTTTAAAAATAGACTAAACGATCATTGGAAAAATATTGTAATTAAATTTGTTCCCGACTTTTACGGACCGGAAGCGGGTATTAGTAGAAATGACAATGTGATGGATCTGAGAGGCTAGTCCTAAGAATGATCTCAACTAACAAGTAACAAGTAAGTAACGAAGAGTATCATATACTGTTTTCTGAATTGGATGCGTGTGCCTCAATAGATTGCAGATAGGCCCGGTTGTAACTATCTGACCCTTGACTCATCTTACTCAATATGGACTATATCAATATCAACAGAGACTCCTATTCTCACCCCTGGTCAGCAGGAGCTATGATAGGAGCACAAACACGTAGTTCACCTCTGAATGCCAGGTATGAAAACAGAAGCAACTGGTTTCACCCACTCCCCCAATCCCAATCAACAGGGGCACTCAAAAAAATAAATATAAGCATTTGGTATCACTGTCAGTTAACATGACCTGTTATAATCAAAGATTCAGAAGCATCTGGTCTCATTCCCTGTCAATAGACAATTTAGACACTATCAAATAATGGTTGATTTGGCAAACAGTATTTCTTCATATTGTTGGAATTCACATGGGAACCAGTTGTGCTACACTTTTGAGATTTTATGGAATAAAGCCAATTTTACAATAAATACACAAACTGCAATGTTCAAGTTTTATTATTTTCAAAAATCGGCATATGTTTGTAAATTTCATGCATGATATAAATGAAATAACAACACATTATAAGGGTGTATAAATAAAACTAGAGGCTCACCTGACCCTGTATTGCTCAACATGGTCATTCATACAATTTATGTTCAATGAAGTCTAGATTTTGAGAAAAAAAAGTATTGTATTCATTTCACAAAGGGTTTTATAATCTTCAACCAATTAAAATAGAACTATTGGGTCCTCTTATATCTCTTAATTGGTAAAAGCTACAACAAATATGTGGTGCACCTTCCAGATTGGAATTTTTCAAAGGAATTCGATGGGGGGGAATGTAATGCACACAAAAATTATCATTAACATTCATACCAAATTTGGTTGCACTTGCACCAGTGGATTCTGAGAAGAATAACATGTAAAAGTTTAGGGATGACAACAAAGACGGATGTTAAGTGATGGTTATACCTCACATGACCCTTTGCGTCAGGCGAGTTAAAAAAAACAATTCTGCACCAAATTAAAACTTAAATAACAAATTTATGGGATGATAATGATGTCTGCTTTGTACTAAAAAACGACACTTTGTTGGATTTTTATAGTGCTAGCTCATTGAAACAACATTCCACATGTAAGACACGTCATTCCACTCATTACACATTATCCAGACTCTGAAACAATCGGTCTTCATTCTTACAACTTAATGCTGCTTGCTTCGTGGAAAATCAGCACCAATGTTACAGTCGTTGGGTTTGACCTGATGGGTTTGAACCCATGGTTTACCACACTTGAGGTGAGCACACTAACCATTACACTTCAGTCAATAACTATCTTTATTACACACTCTTATATTCTTAATTTAATATTAAGAACCAATGAAAAATTAGAATTGATACCACATGATTTAGTTTTATTTTAAACTAATGCACTCATTTGAATGAAATCCATGCCTCACAGTGCACTAGTCCTGGAACTAGTGCACGTCTTCAAAACTAGTGCACGGACGTCATCAATGACGTCATATAACGCCGCATTCCATTTGGTTTTTTTTTAAATATAAAAAAACATTGAAAAAAGATTACGGTAAACTTTAATACACGAAAATACATCGTCACAATGCTATAAATACATTATAGAAACATTGTTTGATTGGTTTTATCGAATAATCACCCAAAAAAAAACAAACAAAAAAAACAAAAACACAGAAGCGATTTTGTAACTTATATCTCTCGGAACTCGGAACAAGATTAATTGATGACAAAAGAAAAGAAGAAAAAGTAAATGTATATGAGATAAAATTCCAATCTATATATAAGGAAACAAATAGCAAGGAAATAGCGCTTTCATTGTTGTTCTTCATCCTGATACTTACGGCATACAAAAGAGAAGAAATAACATAAAATCACAAATATAAAATACAACATAGTACCGGAATTACAGTAAATGGTTTACCCTCTCCCCTGTTTAAGTCGGTGTAATAAAGTACTTAATAACTGCACGCTTGATCAATAGCAAGATCTATTTTCCCTTGGGGTAGACTATTGACTGGGACGTCGGTCACTAGTTCATTCGTCCCGGTCAATAGTCTACCCCTTAGGAAAATAGATCTCGCTATTGACCTCGCGTGCAGTTATTAAGTACATAATAAAGTATGACTTTCAAATTTTCATCAACAACACAACAAAAAAGATTCAAAAATTACAATATGGTTGCTTTGCTGTACTATAAGCAAATGAGATATTTGAATGATTAATTAGAATGATTAATTAGAAACAGAAAAAAGGACATAGTCTTTTATGGCATTTTCATCACCACAAAAGTTTCAGGTAATTATAAAATGGTTGTTTTGCCTTATTATAAGCCAATGAGGTCTTTGACTGATTAAACTTAGTTTCTTTTCATTAGTTGTAGAAAAAGAACACAGGATGTAGCCTTTTTTTTGCATCTTGGGTGCCTCTTGTTTGGAAACAGGTTAGAGTAGAATACCTAATATCAATCCTGACTTTTATTCTATGAAAATCATTGTGTTGAAATTCTAGGATTAAAGAAACAGAACAGAAGCTTTTGCATGGAAACCATTGTGTCTATAGACAGACAAAGGTAACAATGAAAACAACGGCACAGTCTCTGCACTAACCCACTTGCCCGAAGCCCGGGACAAGTCAAACTGGATTCGGACAAGTGAAAACTATGAAAGAATTTGCTTGAATAAATATAATTTTTTTCTAAATTTGGCTTTCGGGCAAGTAGGTAAAAAAGATTAAGACAAAGACTGACAGCAGACGCATAACATAATACAACAAAAACATCGTATAAAAAAACACATGTGGTTGAAATTTCAGTAAAACATGGACATTTTAACATGATTTCACAATAAATATTATGATGGTTTAGTTGTAACAAAATCTGTTAACTTTCAAACATTAGACTCTCACCAAATCAATGTTTAATATTTACTTTATTCAATTTGACTAAAATCCATAAACAAAAGTGCATCATGATACAAGCCATGTTTATATACAGGGATGATTGTTGTCAATTATTTAACTGATGTCAGCTATTTTCTTCTGGAGAGAAATTGTAGAATGTTGCTGGACACAGTCAGAACAGGTTAAAAATGGACCATATGAAAGGTGGTTTCAGCTATTTTTCATTGATTTTCAGTTATTTTATTTCCTAACCAGAATCATCCCTAAAAACTATAATATATCATAGGATTAGGAATATTTAATACCATTTTCAACAACATATATCATGGCGGTTTATTTGGAGGAGTAAACCAGCCAACCGTAGAAAACCATGAACCTTCTGTAAGTCTAGAACAAACTCAATCTCATATTGTTGTAAAGGGGGTGGCTCAATGAGTTAGGTAGTTGGATTACCTAACAACTCATACAAGCCTATCACCAATATGGCGTGGGTTCGCACCCGGCTTTGCAAATTACAAATAAGGGTGCACTCGACTTGCAGCCGCAAGTGATAAAGTTTACCAGTTGCTTGCCCATGGTCGGTGGTTCTCTCCGGGTACTTCGGCTTCTTCAACCATTAAAACTGGTTGCCATGATATAGCTGAAATATTGCTGAAAGTGGCACTAAACACCAAAATCAAATCATATTGTTGTACCTAGTGCACCATGCCATGGGAGGAAGTTAAACTTACAAACATTAGAGACTATATACACTAATACAATAGGTAGATGAAAATCTAACTAAAATAAAATACAAACTACAAAGCAAAAGGACAACAAATACATGTAAACAATAGCACCAATCTCTAATAATCATTCTCTCTTAAAATTCACAAACATTGTAATGAAGTGAACAAAATAATTTTTTTTTTAATATTTGAAGCCTGATTTGGGATTTATTCTAATATCAAGAACGGTCCCTTCCCCTTTCATCTTCACATAAAAGGATCAATGAAGTGATTTGATAAACAAGTGCTGTCACTTTGTCTACTACACAAAAAGTGATTGTATGAACCAATCCCCCTTCATCTAACAAAAAGTGATTTCATAACAGTCCCACCCCTTCATCTACACACAAAGTTATTCCCTGAACCAGCTCCATCCCTTCATCTACATAAAAAATAAACCATGAACCAGTCCCTTCCCTTCATCTACACAAAACATGATCCATGAACCAGCCCTGTCCCTTCATCTACACAAAAAATGATCCATGAACCAGCCCCATTTTCTTCATCTACACAAAAAATGATCCATGGTCCAGTCCCATCCCTGCATCTACACAAAAAATTATCCATGAACCAGCCCTATCCCTTCAAACACACAAAAAAATGATCCATGAACCAGCCCTGTCCCTTCACCTACACAAACAAATTATCCATGAAACAGCCCTGTCCCTTCGCCTACAAAAAAAAAGATCCATGAACCAGTCCTATTCCTTTAAACACACAAAAAATGATCCAAGAATCAACTGTCCCTTTATCTATACAAAAATGATCCATAATTGGCATGAACCAGTCCCACCCCTTCAGCTACACAAATAATGACATACATGTATGAACCTTTCTTTACCTACACAAAATGTTATCCAGAAACAAATTATATCTGTCTCTTCATTAACAAATAAAATATATAACCCTGTTCTCTTCATTCAACACACAAGGTGATAAATCTCCTTTAACTCTGATTTCTCTGTAAATTCAACTTTACAATAAAGTTAAACAAAGGTAAACAAATATTACCATGTAACCTGTCTTAACAATAAATTAATATAAAACAGAATGTAACAGGTAGCTGCTATGTTATCTACTCTTACAAAGACACTAAGAATCTAGTGGCATTTTAAACTTGGCTAAAGCTTCATTTTTCTGTTTTAATTTTTCTTTCCTTTTTTCGTTTTTTCCGCCAATAGATGTGAATTCTACATTGATCTTTCGACCTCCTAAGGTTGTATGGTGAAGTCGTAGGGCAATCTGAAAATAGAAATTATTATATTACATGTAGGTTGAGGTTATTGGTGTTGCCGTTGGTGGCCAGGTTTGTTAATGGATTGGAACGAAATGAGCAATCTTTATAGAGGACCTTCCATAGATGCTTCCTACCAACTTTCGATTCATTTGTCCACACGGTTTCAGAGGAGAAGATGTTTAAAAATTGACCAACAGAAACAAGAATTGCCCATGGTGGCCATGTTTGTTAACATAACAGATCGGGACGAAATGAGCAATTTTTATAGAGTACCTTCTATAGATGCTTCCTACCAAGTTTCGGTTCATTTGGCCGAGTTGTTTCAGAGGAGAAGATTCAAACGTGAAAAGTTAACGGAAGACGACGCCAAGTGATGGCAAAAGCTCACTTGACCTTTTTCCCAGATGAGCTAAATACCTCCTAAATTGTCCCTCTTATAAGGCTTGTTTTTATTGCAGAAGGGGGACTACTGTAGTATATGCACAACAATAATTTACTACTCCATAAATTGAAAATAAAAAGCTGAGATATTTTGCCTCTGTTCAAATCTATGAAGAGGCTTCCTAAAAAAGAGATTTTCTCTCAGGAGTAACTTACGCCATGACTGATTCTGTCCTTAAATTCTATGTATGCAAAGCCTCTAGAACATTGCTTTGCTTTATCTTGAGGTATTCTTATCTTTTTTACTCCACCTGTAAAAGTGAAATAACATATATAAAAATACTGGTGTTCCTGATTTGGTCGTAGTTCATAGCCCTATAAATAGAACAGATGATTTTATTTATTTTTAGCTGATCGGGTCATTTTAAACTGCTTATTTCTTATAAACAATGACCTTACTTTGTTTATTAAATGATGACACTGTGAAATAATTAAAGATTAGATAAAAACTTCATGAAAAATTGAATTTTAAAGTATCATTTCCAGGGTGGTGAAAAGGACTAATTTTACCAGATGGTACCAGATAGGAGATAAAATAGAGAATGTTACATTGTTCTCACTAACTAACATTTGATAAAAAAAAAATTGGGAAAAATTGGAGGGGGGGGGGGGGGGGGGGATTGGGATTGTATCTTTGGTGACAATTATCAATGCATAAATGTGGGGGTGGGGGGGATTGCTATTAAAAGACATATTTTTGAATTCTGGATTTCAAAAACAACAATATATGTAATATCAAAATACAACGTGATAAAGAATGTTGTTATTAATTTGTGCTGTTACTGTCAGCTAACAGAATAAAAAAAAACATTATACTTTCCAGGGTTCATAAGATTTCCCATCTCAATAAAAAAAAAGATTTCCTAGTAACAGTAGTAGATACATGAAGGGGGATGTTTATACCTGTTTTCCTAAAATGTTCTTCTAAATTTTCCTTTGTTACGCTGTAAGGCAAATTACCAATAAATAATACATATTTAGTTTCTAATGTCTTTTTCTCTTCCAGTGAGTTTTCACTTTTTGTCTTGGAATTTGTTTCATTTTTCTTCTTGCTTGTATCAATTTTAACTTTGTCATTTTTAGAACCGTTTTTAACTTTAGACTGATTTTTATCCTTCGTTTTGTCATGGTTACGATTTTCGCTCGTTGACTTTGCATGGTTACGGTGTTCAGTTGTTGCCCTTGTTGTACGAATTTCACTAATGTTAGAAGAAGATGACAAAACTTTTTTGGTATGGTCTGACTGCTTAAATCCTCCTTTGTTCTCAGTTGTAATAACAAAAGGGTTGACAGTACTTGGATTCGGTCTTAATCCTGCAAAATTTAAATAGAGGTTGAAGTTGAGTACCCTAGAACACTCTGAACAGGTTAGGTTTATGATGTTTAATGCCACTTTCAACAATATTTCAGTTATATCGTGGTGGTCAGTTTTATTGGTGGAGGAAACCAGAGTACCCGGAGAAAACCACCAACCTATCGCAAGTCACTGACAAACTTTATCACATATTGTTGTATCGAGTACACTCTGAACAAAAAATTAGTTTGTCCAAATCCGACCCATGGGTATTATTTGGACTCGGAAATATATTTGTTTTTGAATTGAATTTTTTTTTGAGTGGGCTCCTTTTTTTCTGATAGGTTGTGTTTGGGCAAACAATTTAATAATATGGCCCTATTTTCTGTACTACAAGTCAATGTGGGCTATAGGTCTAACTGATATATTTATCCATAGGCTTATAATTATAAAGGAGGCAAAAAAGCAATATTTATCCATAGCATGCTATTTTTGTATTTTAAAAGGGTTTTGACCTTGACAGGACTATATCAGAAGAAATTCAGCTGTCACGATACAGTGGAAAATTGTTGAAAGTGACAATGAATACCAATAATCCAACCCAGATACAGAATCTCTCACATGACGTCCTTCTTTCGCTTTGTAGACAAACGAACGATTTATCGATGTTATAATCTCATTCGCCTATGCGCCGGTGAATGTGACTGACTTTTCCATTGGCAGCATAAACTGAGTGCGACATTTTCCGCAAACGCAAATATAAATTACTGTCGTCCAATCAAAGTATACTACCGTATTTGTACTCTTAGACATATCAGAATCGAAATAAATCGTGGAAGCCAGAATGTGTTTTGAGTTTTAACATGGGTTGGCGGATATTAGTAAATTTCATCCCTTGCCTCTGGCTTCCATGATTTATTTTTTAAATATATCATATTCAAATTATTTTATTGGAAATAGCACATATGATAAGTGTGATCCAAGTTACCAATTTAGCACATACAAAATACTACACCATTTTGACAATGAAGTGACAATATACGATATACGATATATACTGTGTGTAACATGTATAAAATGGTTTGATACTATTAACAAGGGGTCGTCATGGCTGTGATCGTACCGTAGTTGGATTTATAACTACCTATGCAATCAGTGCCTACATGTATCATCACTAATGTTGTGAGTTCGAATCAAACTCGGGCGAGATGTACTCGATACAACATTTATGATTATGTGATAAAGTTTGTCAGTGACTTGCGGCAGGTCAGTGGTTTACTCCGGTTTCCACCACCAATAAAACCGACCGCCACGAACTGAAATATTGTTGAAAGTGGTGTTAAACACCATAACCCCTACTATAAACAAAAATATAAGACATACAGTACAGTCAGAGACATAGCGTGATGAATCAGTGTAATAGACATATCACTCTTCTTAGTGATACTGTTATGTTTCTTGCTGTGTTTAATCTATTGACTCACTTTCTTGGATATTTTGGGTGATAGTATGTAACACTCTAAATACAAAAGAAACTTTGAAGATATATTCAACAGAACAAAAGATATATCCATGTCACCAAGATGAGTGATACGTGTATCACAGTGATTTATCATGGTATGTCTCTGACTGTACTGTACATTCAATATCTGATATGGCTTACCTTCTCTAACTGTAGCTCTTGATTTCTTTTTCTCTGACCACCATTTCTTCCTTCTGTCCTTCCTTATTGATACCAATGACATTTTTTCAATAGACTGCTGAAAAAATCAATAGTATTCAAAACAAAATACAATAATATACAATCAGGGGTACTAATTATAGGAAGAAGTGACTTCTCTTTCAGAGAGCTCACATGGAGTAGTGGGGGAGACTTCTGATAGAAATTAGTTTTAAATCTGATTTGTTTTCTTTTATTTATTCATAATTGCCTCAATGACATCTATGCAAGGTCAAATATTTATCTATGTCTACATTGACTGTTGGAGTCTTGCATAGTTGTGAATTTTTATATGTAACAACCCCCCCCCCCCCCCCCCCCCCTCCTTTTTTTTAAATATTACTGTGTTTTGGTTTGGTTTATGGTGTTTAACACCACATTCAACATTATTTCAGTTATATTGTGGCGGTCAGTTTTATTGATTGGTGGAGGAAACCAGAGTACCAGGAGAAAACTATTACTGTGCATTTATCTAATACAACACAAATTGTAATAACTCATAATTGTGTAGTCTTCAGCAGAAGACAGATGTTTCTGCTAATTTGCTCAAAGATCCAAAAATATAGAGCTAGGGAATGAAAATATAGCACAAACATATATTGACAGTCAAAAACTGAAGCAGGTAAAGGCTGTAATTATCATTTCTCAGACCTCAAATCAAATTGCAACAATGAATGGAATAAAACTACTGTAGTTAAAAGCTTTTTTAATAATTGCATTATGTTGTCGTTGATGTTTATCTACATGTAAACGGTTCAATATATACATTAGCATATATAAAATACCAATTGGACTTGGATGCAGATTGATAAAATCTGAAGCATCCTCGTGCATTTCAATGAATTTTGAATGGCCAATCTTCACATAATGAACATTTTAATTATGAGAACTAAGATTTTATTTCGTAACTAGAGGCTCAGCACTGAGCTGAGCCTGTGTCGCTCACCTTTCATTCTGCTTTGAGGAAACTTAATACAGTGCTCCCCACCAAATATCGGTTCATTTTGGCAAAGCAGTTTCAGAGAAGAAGATTTTTAGAAATCGACCAATCTAAAACAAGAATTGCCTGTGGCAGCCATGTTTGTTAAATGGATCAAAACGAAATTAGCAATCTATATATATAGAGAACCTTCCATAGATGTTTCTTACCAAGTTTCATATCATTTGGCCAAGCGGTTTCAGAGGAAAAGCTGTTTTAGAAATCGACCAATAAGAGACCTTCCATAGATGCTTCCTACCACGTTTCGGCCCATTTGGCCAAGTTGTTTCAGAGTAGAAGATTTTTAGAAATCGACCAATCAGAAACAAGAATTGCCTGTGGTGGCCATGTTTGTTAATGGATCGGGACAAAATGAGCATTATTTATAGAGAACCTTCCATAGATGCTTCCTACCAAGTTTCGGTTCATTTGGCAAAGCAGTTTCAGAGGACAAGATTTTTAGAAATCGATCAATTAGAAATAAGAATTGCCTATGGCAGCCATATTTGTGTATGGATCGGGATGAAATGAGCAATCTTTATAAAGGACCTCCCATAGATGCATCCTACCAAGTTTTGGTTCATTTGGCAAAGCAGTTTCAGAAGAGAAGATTTTTTAGAAATCAACCAATCAGAAACAAGAATTGTCTGTGGTGGCCATGTTTGTTAACGGATCGGGACGAAATGAGCAATCTTAACAGAGGACTTTCCATAGATGCTTCCTACCAAGTTTCGGTTCATTTGGCCAAACTGTTTCAGACGAGTACAAATGTAGAATCTAAAAAATCAGCCAATCAGAAACAAGAATCGCCTGTGGCAGCCATGTTTGTTAACGGATCGGGAAGGAATGAGTAATCTTTATAGAGGACCTTCCATAGAAGCTTCCTACCAAGTTTCGGATCATTTGGTCAAGCAGTTTCAGAGGAGAAGATTTTTAGAAATCGACCAATCAGAAACAAGAATTGCCTGTGGCGGCCATGTTTGTCAATGGATCGGGACGAAATGAACACTCATTATAGAGGACCGCCCATAGATGCTTCCTATAACTCTTGAATGAAAAATCTAAATTTCACCAAAAAGCATACAGACCATAAGACTATCAATTCCAATAACTGTGTGAAGTTTGAAGTGAATTGGCCAAGGGGTTCTCAATTTACAGCGCGACATACGAAAAATCGTCTACAATTTGATGAATAAAGTCCCATAACTCTGGAATGAAAAATTTAAATTTCACCAAAAAGTATACAGACCGTAAGACTATCAATTCCAATAACTGTGCGAAGTTTGAAGTGAATTGGCCAAGGGGTTCTCAATTTACAGCGTGACATTTGAAAAATCGCCTACAATTTGATGAATAAAGTCCCATAACTCTGGAATGAAAAATTGAAATTTCACCAAAAAGTATACAGACCATAAGACTATCAATTCCAATAACTATGCGAAGTTTGAAGTGAATTGGCCAAGGGGTTCTCAATTTACAGAGCGACATACGAAAAATCGCCTACAATTTAATGAATAAAGTCCCATAACTCTGGAATGAAAAATTGAAATTTCACCAAAAAGTATACAGACCATAAGACTATCAATTCCAATAACTATGCGAAGTTTGAAGTGAATTGGCGAAGGGGTTCTCAATTTACAGAGCGACATACGAAAAATCGCCTACAATTTGATGAATAAAGTCCCATAACTCTGGAATGAAAATTCGAAATTTCACCAAAAGTATACAGACCGTAAGACCATCAATTCCAATAACTCTGTGAAATTTGAAGTGAATTGACCAAGGGGTTCTTAAGTTAGAGCGTGACATGTGAAATGGACGGACGACAGTCGGACATTGGTATACCAAAATATGTCCCGTCTTAAAGATGGGCGTATAAAAATTGGCCAATCAGAAACAAGAATTGCCTGTGACGGCCATGTTTGTTAATGGATCGGGACGAAATGAGCAATCTTTATAGAGGACCTTTCATAGATGCTTCCTACCAAGTTTCACTTCATTTGGCCGAGGGGTTTCAGAGGAGAAGATTAAAATGTGAAAAGTTAACGACGACAGATGCCAAGTGATGGCAAAAGCTCACGTTGCCTTTGGTGACAAAGCAGACAGCAAAATCCTGCATTTGTATCTTCGCTAATTCAAAAGAAATCAGGTAAAACCCCATTAGAAACCATACTTCTTTAATATAAACCTCATGGGGGGTCACGTAAACGGAGTGGAAATGCCAGTCGCTATTATTAACAGAAAAACATAGCAGATTGTTGTTCTAATGATCACAAAATATTGGTGACCCCTTCAATTTTTGTGGTAAGGCCATTTCTTTTAACTTCACTGTTGATTTATATATTTTCCAACAAGATCTAACAAGATGGTGATAATTGGTACTCTTCCCTCCCGATTCAGTGACAAAAATAAACAACTTTACAAAGGGTTCCTGATACGAGCATGCGCATAAAAATTATTCATATTTCCGTCCAAGGTAAGTCGATTGGTAACATTCAAAATTATGAGGCGCTTGAAGGTGTGTATTGGTGTAATACCACTAAACATGGGTACCAGTCAAAAAGAACATATGGGAAAGTAGTACGTAAACACAAAATGGATTCCTACATTGTTGGATAAAAAATAAACCCTATTTAGATACTGCAAAAT
Organism: Bathymodiolus brooksi; assembly: GCA_963680875.1. Taxonomy (NCBI): domain Eukaryota; kingdom Metazoa; phylum Mollusca; class Bivalvia; order Mytilida; family Modiolidae; genus Bathymodiolus; species Bathymodiolus brooksi. The sequence continues at coordinate 81,138,951 of OY804584.1, forward strand.
ACTGAATGTCAGCAGAAACCTACATATTTTAGGATAATTTTAAGCCCATATTTGATGTCCTTGTGGTTTTAAATAAAAAATTGATTGCATTGGAAAGAAACCACCTGAATTTTTGTTAAATCGAAAGTGAAAGTTGGATTTTTGACGGTAGACATCTTTGGACTGTCTGTTTTTTCTTATATGCCATTAAATGTACATTTGTACATTTGTATGTTGATTTTCGGAGTTAAACTTCCAATTAGGTACCCCTTCCATGAGAAACGAGTGTCACTTAGATTAAACTTAAGATGAATCCTGTATGAAAGCTAACAAATTTTTTATTTAACATAGAAGGCTATGGAGAATTCTTTAGTGGTATTACTCCTATTGGACTACTTAAAGAATTTTTGAAATTGTTGAACAGGTTATACGATATAACCTGGTTTGGGTCAGTTTACGCTTAATAAACTGCAAAGCGGTTTATGAAAAGCGTAAGCTGACCCAAACCAGGTTATGCAAGTATAACCTGTTCAACAATTTCAAATATTCCTTATAATTAAATTTTTGCAACAAAATTTAATGATTCCTCGATTTTAATAACGATTATTTCATGCGACTATTTGAATTTGTCGTTGGTGACGTCACAATACCAACCCAGGTTATCGAGTATAACCAAAATTTTCTTCAGGCGGATTAGCCAATCAGATTGTAGTATTCAAATCAAATTAAATTATATAGAAATAATTTGACAAAAACAAGAAAGAAATGGCGATAATTGGTCCTCGACCAGTATAATGTAATTATGTTTGATTAACCCAAATATTTGTATCTGGTACCATAGTAATGAATGAAATAGTGAATAAAAAATGATTTAAAAAAAAAACTAAAATATCAATAAAAATTAAAAAAATTATGATTTTCAAATGTACAATTACAAATGAAAAAAACCCACTAATTATACATAGGTGCCGAATTGACTAAAGCAGGTGCCTATTAAACTAGGTCCCGGAATTTCTATCTTAGGTGCCGAAATGACCAGGTGCCAAAGTCAAAGACAAAGCGACTTGAATAAGTTGAATTCGACGTAGCCTCTGTAACAAGGTCTAGGACTAGGGAATGCCTTTACTACGTACAAAATAGATGGGAAACAGTTGGCTTTTAAGATAAACATTGATTATGAGAAGATGTATTTCGTTCAACCTACATTGTAATAGTTCCTATATTATAAAATGAACTAAAGTTTACATCTGCTTTTGCTTTCGGAGAACAAAGAATCACTTCCGGTTTCAAAAACTAGTATTCAGCACAAAAACGGACATACAAAGCGAAATTATCTGTTTTTCCTTTTGGTTTTCGTATGTTTATTTTATTTTGGGGGGGGGTCATTATTTTTTCTTGTTGGTTTTTATTTGTTTTTGTTTTCTTCTTTGTTTTGTTTTGTTTGTTTTGTTTTGGTTTTGTGTTTTTTTTTCATGTGGTCTATATCGTTATATTGTTTTGACACAAAAAAAAAGTCAAAAGCCAAAAAGTTTTATTTAAAGTCGGTACATTAGGAACATACAACATAAGCTCTGAAGCGATTTTAAAACCGACATTCCATCTTCTTATATAAATAGTGATGTAAGAGGGAAAGAGAGAATGTGGTGAAAATGTTTAAATAATTTGACAACTTAAAGGCTTTGTGAGCATTGAAGGTATGACAATGAAACGTATTTATTTATAAATGCATTTAATCGGTATTTATAGACAAATTTAGAACTCCCAGACTTTATTTTAATAGTTCTGCAATCATTATAGGGTGTTACATAATAATAATAATAATAATAATAATAATAATAATAATAATTTTATTGATTTAAAGTCCAAACATTGAACAATCATCAAAACAGAACTAAGCTAAATACATATATATACATATGCCTATGATAAAACCCACAAATTGTTCTACCCCTTTGTTGATACTTACTCATTCGATCCTAGCGTTATTGGAAGCTAGTGTTAAAGTAATGACTGAGTTCACCAGGGCTAATGCTGACTGTGCGCTCAACAAACCACGATTTAAATAGCTGTTTTTAATGTACCAATCAGTAATTTCAGCTGAAGCCTTGGTTTGGTTATAATAATAGCCTACTTAAACATGGACCCCTTTTTTTTCGGGCAAAATGTGCGATATTTGGGAAATTTCGTCTAGCTGTAAACAGTTGTTGGAAAGTATTGGATGAAAATGTTGATATAAACTGCACGTAAAACCTCTGGGTGTGGAAGACCCCGATGAAATTCGTTCCCATCCCTTTTCATTGTACCGGACGTAACATATGTGCTGAACTTTCCATTTAAGTTTTCAGCAGTTAAGTTATCAATTTCATTATTTTGAACCAGTGATGTCCAGGTAACTTTTAAATAGTCTAATGTCGGAAGTATGTTTTTTTTTTCTTATAGTATTTTCATTTTTTTTTGTAAACAATGGTCAATTTCAGTATATTCAACTGGGTGACAAATAATATCACTATCAGAGGTGTAGGAGTGGACCGGAACGTGGAGGGGGAAGCTTCAGGAGAGGACCAGAACGTGGAGGGGGAAACTTCAGGAGAGGACCGGAACGTGGAGGGGGAAGCTTCAGGAGAGGACCGGAACGTGAAGGGGGAAGCTTCAGGAGAGGACCGGAACGTGGAGGGGGAAGCTTCAGGAGAGGACCGGAGAGTGGAGGGGGAAGCTTCAGGAGAGGACTGGAACGTGGAGGAGGAAGCTGAAATGGGACACACTTTGGAGGTGGACCGAAAAGTGGAGGGGCGGGCTTCAGTAGATGACTGGAAAGTGGGAGGGGTCAAGCTTTCAAAATTAACAAACAAAAGAAAAGGTTATTTGCCCTGAAAGCATGAATGTGTAGCCTTAAATCTCAGTCGTGTTTTATTTACATGCAATGTTTCCATTCATTTATAATTAAATCTAAAGTTTCCAGATTTATTTCCTCTAACTCAAAATCCTTTATGAACACGCACACACACACATACACTGTCGGAAAAGTTCAAAAATCCAAATTACCAATAGAAAAATCGTAGAAACAAAGGGATAATCCATACCTCTAGCATATAGCTGTGACAAAAAATTGTCATTGTAGCCATTTATTTAGCGTGTAGTTTCAACGGTGCTCCCATGGGATGCTTTCATCTATCAATCAATGTTTTACTCTTAATAAATAGATGGAAGTAACCATGTTAAAACATAGTCTTTCCCCGCTGCGGAGTACAACCCATTCGAAATAGAAGTCCGCTAGTAGTGCGACGAATAATATAAACCACTCGAGCTTAGAACTGAGTACAAATGAGAATACCACAGTCCTTGCACGTGGTAGAAGACAACTTGCAACATTACCAATGAGCAAGAGCTTGTTAGTTGTCATTTGTGGTCTTTTTTACAAGGCAAAATTTTCAGATATTAACACCTCTCTCCTTTGATACTATAAACTCCCCCAATAGGCATAACTTAGTGCTACCTTTTTACCTACACGATTTTAAAATGGCAAATGTAGATACAAATATTTTGCATTGGTTAAAAATAAATCTTATTTTGTGATTAACCAATCTGATTCTAACAAAGACGTACTCTGATATTGATATTCTAATTCTGCTAAAACATCAATTCGTAGTGCTCTTGGTCGTGTTTTTCTACAGCCAGTCGGCATTCCAAATGGGTACTAATTGTGCTCCCATTCTTCCTTATCTGTTTGTATTCGCATGAAACTGACTTCATTCAAGGGCTCCTGAATGATAAAAAAAAGCTAGCCCAATCCTTTAATTTATCATTTAACCATGAATTGATGATGTTCTCTTATTCAACAATTCACGGTTAAATGGCTTTATAGATCGCAACTATCTCACTGTGTATCATCTGTACACGGGAAATAGCTACTACTGAAACGTAACACATCGATTTACAAGTTGTCAAGGTAAGTAAGAAGTCGTTTTACTGCGAAAGCACAACGATTTCGTTGAAACTGTTAATATGGCAGATTCCAGATAATTACCGCTTATACTTTTTGGGCTCATATAATAAAGGAACTTCGCTAAAATTGTTTGATGCGTGATAATGCTTACCTAGTACTTCAGAAAACAACCTTCCCTCACAAAATTTTACGAAATAAAATGATGTAGACGCTTTCCATGAGTAAAACGTAACTGGAAAAGTAAAATTTAGTGACGAAACATCTGAAATTACATCCCCTTTGATACACTGTTAATTGGATTTGGAATTATAACAACATTAATATCAACGTTAGTGTACAGGTTTTAGCCGAAAATAATGTGTGTGTGTACGGGTTATAGCTACGATCGCTAAAACTTTCTGATCGTAAAAAGTATCCGATTTCTCTTTAATGAAGCAAAAATTAAATCAATTTCCGGTCACACTTAGTTGTTTATGTTGATTGAACCATATATCCGTAGTTTATGATTGACAAATGTATTAGCTACTCTCAGAATCATCATTAAATGCCAGGAATGAGTAAGTTTCGGAAGTACTAGTGACACACATGTTTCGATTTTTAATCAATTACAGGACTGATCTTGCAAAGTGTTCGTTAAATGTTACGAAATACTATTTCCGGACCTATAATAAACGCCATGTTATTAAAATATACAGTTTTAATCCTTAAAATTCGATTATTTCTTACCTGTTATGAATGTATCGCCCATTCCATGGTCACTGGGGTAAAGCTGATGACCGTAACTGTAATTACGGTCATCCTAAGATGGCGGACGTGGAATCAGGTAAGAATCTTTTTTGTCGATTAAATTGTTTCTATAATGTATTTTAAATGACACATGCATTAGTACGATAGTAATCTATGAACTTTCCACATGGAAATCACAAATTACGACTGAAAAATGTATATGAAAGAGAAAATCCGATTTTAAAAAATCGCTAAGATGACCGTAACTGATCATAATTGCTTTGAAAGATGACCGTAATCTCAGTTTTCATTTACGGTCATCTTAGCGATTTTTTTTAATCGGATTTTCTCTTTCATATACATTTTTCAGTCGTAATTTGTGATTTCCTTGTGATAAGTTCATAGATTACTATCGTACCAATGCATGTGCCATTTAGAATACATTATAGAAACAATTTAATCGACAAAAAAGATTCTTACCCGATTCCACGTCCGCCATCTTGGGATGACCGTAATTGCAGTTACGGTCATCAGCTTTACCTCAGTGATGGTAGCTATTTCCCTTGTACAGATGATACACAGTGTATCTATATGCTCTTATAAAATGCTATGGTTACTATCACGAATGGAATATCACAGATGACAGAAGATTTGTTCTTTTATCATCAAATTATCTTAACCTTTTACTAGATTTTGATTATGGATAACAGGTGCCACTAGTGGAGCAAGAACTACTAGTATTAACAATTTTGGAGCAGTGAAGTTCATATCCAGTTTAGATGGGGTTCATGTTGCTCTAACCACATCGGTGGTGTAATGGTTAGCACGTTCACCTGAGTGCCATAGAACGTTGAATTCTAATCGAGTTTGGTGAAACCAAAAACTAGAAAATTTGCACTTCACCAGTGCTACATATCCGCTAAGCACGTACCAGTAACAGTAAGAACAAAGACTGGTTGGCTCGAAATCAGGATAATGTGTCCTAGTGGAACGACATGCTTAGTGAGTTTACTAGCACCATAGAAATCCAACTAGGTGTGTTGATCTAGTACAAAGCGGACATCGTCTCATCGAATGTTACTTGTTTTGGCCATGATATAGCTGAAAAATGCTCATTTTCTATTGATTTATGTCTTCAGATCATGACTTGGTACTGAGTTCCTGGTATTTGTTATTAATGTTCTTTTCTTAAAAATTGCTGAAAATCTGCTCACTTGTTATTAAACAACAATAAATTTATCTGTTAACGACTTTTTTTTAGCACATTTCAGGGTAGGATTCGAGGAATAAGGGATATATTCCACCAAATACACGGTGTATAATCAAAACGCAACATTTCAGATCAATTGGCGTTCTACGCTACGTTTCAGATCGGAAAACGCTACTATTCGGAAAAAAATGGAAGAACTTAAAACAATGCTGATAGAAAATTGAAAAATGAGCAACAATGAAAGGTAATTTTGAGTAAAACAAATGGCTTACGGAACTCCTATAACATTATTGTTTTATATAAAGACACCAATAAATAAGGAAGATCGATATTTATCTTACATTTACACGTAAAATCTGACGTCTTCGATTCATCCTCGCACGTTTTGTAGAAATAAAAGAAAATTAACGCAGGAATGTAGATGATCAACAAAAAAATTGTTTAAAAACATTAAAGTATCTTTGTATATACATATATTTTTATCATCGATCGAAATAAAACCTTAAAACACAACCAAATAAGTTATTTTTGGGGAACGCAACATTTCAGATCTAATGAAATGACCGCTCGAAATGGAAACGCTACTCTACAGATTTATAGAGAACGCTTCTTTTAAGATTTCACAAATACCTCGTGTATCTTTGTTTATTTGGTGGTTATTTGCATGAAAATATATCCATCTGGAAGCAGAAATGACTAATTTAGTATGAAGTGTGAAAATTTTTTTTAGACTAAGTTCTGGTATATGCGGGTTCCATGATATCGTGGTACAACGCTTTCAATGTGGTATCAAGCTTTTTTTCTTGTGCTAACATATGTTTAGAATGGATAGGAAAAAGAATATAAACTGTTGAACTATTCAATTAGCATAAAGCTCCATTTACATGCACACTTTTACATACCTGTGTATTTTTACACAGGTTTGTAAATTTTGCACCATTGTGCAAATACTCCATGTGAACGCAACTACATACGACAAATGGTGTAATTTTACACGACCCAAGAGGCAGGTGTAAAAATGTATAGATCCACACACGTGTAAATTTTACATGGTAATCTGAACAGTATCGTTTCCTTAATCTGAACAGAAGCGTTACACAGATCAGTAAGAAATTGTCGTTTGTAGAACAATTCACAGTAGAATTATAAAATAAAATAAATGTGTAGTAGTTTTATATACTATTAAGGACAAGTTACACATACATTCATATTTGTTTATTCACTTTATTTGTTGTATCAACTCATTTTCTATGACAATCACGGGTATATTTCTTTGACATCACACAATCTTTTTTGAAATTTGTAATAATCTAAGATGCAAATACAATTTAAGTTGTCTACGTTTAAAGATCAAACTTTTTAAAGTTTCGTAAGCGTTTAATTAATTGACTGTACAAGTTGAATCCTATCAAAAATCTATTTTTTCCCTAACCACTATCTCTTACCTTGACGCTGTTCCCTACAGTAAAATCCGAAATGTAGCGGCGTTACTTTTCCGATCTGAAACGTAGCGTTTTGATTATACACCGTGAAATAGAAAAATCTTGTGTGTGGTTTTGTCAAAAATTTAGAAAGGGTTGAATTTGTTGTAAGGAAGCAAAAATTCTGAAGCCAAATGACCTTTATTTGTTTGTTTATTTTTGTTTGTTATTTTTGTCGGTTTTGGAAAGCTTGACCCCCACTCTCCGAGCTTGGTTTCCCAATGTCCGAGCTGCTTGCCCCTTTTCCGATCTACTGCTAAAGCTTGTCTCCCTCCCCCACCTTTACGACCCACTTATACGCCTCTGCATTTCAGGATAAACTTTACGTTAGTACCATGTGTACCTCAAGTTAAGCAAGAACATTTTCAGATGTTTTGTGGATACAATGAAGTGACCATGATTTCTTTCCTAATTTGATTAAGCATATCAAAAGAAAAAGGCAGAGAAACAAGTTGTAGATCATGTAGTAATATAAAATACAGTAGCCTATAGAATAAGTACATGTATACAGTACATAGTTCTAAAACTGGAACTGGGAGTGGGAGTGAATACAACACTCCAAAGTTAAAACCGCACAACTTTATATCAACATTACAAAAGTAATTTCGTCTAGAAATATTTAAGAACTTTTGAGATAACCCTTAATAAATGTTTGATTGTTTGTTTAAAAATCGCGGGCAAGTAAGTTTACGAGCTGGTTTACTTTATTTTGTTTCAGCGTTGCTCCTTTAACAAAACCAGTCAAGCAAGAATCAGTACCATTTACAGCGCCATCTATACTATTTACAGACGACACTGAACGCGCAATGGGGAAAATGGAAAACAGAACAAGATAAACTGAATTTAAACGAGAAAAAACTTGTCCCAAGTGGTTTAAACTGTAGGGCACAATGTCATCCAAAGAATTAGGCATCAACGATGCTCGCATTGAGTTTGCAGCAGATTATGTTTTGAAATCTTTGAACATCAAACCAGACAAATTTGCAAACTTGCACAGTTCCGAAGAAACAAGACAGTTGTTACTCGATTTCTTCGACAAAGCTGACAAAAATATTTTAGTGATTTCCCAACCATCTGCTGCACTCAATGCAAATGATAATTTCCCTGGAAAACCAAAAGGAAAAGGATGCTATTTTGTGAAGAAAAACAAAGAAAGTTGTTCTAAAGATGCAAACCTGCGATCGTGTCTTCTCTATGGTGACTTGTCATCTGCTCCTTTAGAACAACTATCGGCATTTGTAGATGAGGTAGCATATTTCTCGTATCTCAAATCCGAAGGGGGTGAATCCAGCAAGTATCCTCGGGATTTTACCTCTATTTTAATGGAAAATTTGAATTTTATTTTTATGATTTAAAATATAATTTGGAAAGACAAATTATGGATAAGTATAAATTCCATTAAGTGTCAAAAAGGACCTGAGGCGAATGTTCTTCTATTTAACTTCTGTAGATAGATAACAAATAATTAATTATTAACATTGTAGTCAAGAGGATTCTGTTTGGCTTCACCTTATAATATATCACAAATGCTAATCATTGATTAGTCAATTACATAATGTGATGTCACACCAGAAAAGAGAATATATATGGTTATATTAACTTATGTGTTGTAAGCTAAGTGCCCCTATATTGATTCAAAGGAGTTATTGGTTTAAGATTAATGTTTCCAATTCTTTGGATAGAAATTTTAAAAACAGAATTTAGAAAGCTCAGTTAAAAGTATTGTAAATATCAAAAAAGATTACTTCATCTGGAACATCAGTTCATTAATTTATCTACATTGTCTAATAAGTTATTATATAATAAACTGGTGAATGTTAAATTTTCAAAACCTATTGGTACTATTGGATTAATTATTTAGTGTTGTCTGAAAAACCAAATACATGTAGTCTATATTTTTTCATTTTCAAATTTCTTGAAGAAAACAAACTTAAAATGTTCAGATGGAAACTTTTTCAATTTATTATTCCAAATAAAGTTTTACTTTTCAAATGGAAAATTGTTGGGAATAGTTTATGCAATTTTGACAAAATAGATGAAGATTACTCGCATTATTTTATTACTTGTGACTTTCTAAAAGAGTTTTGGACAAAATTTCAGAATTTAATGAGAAGGGTTTGGGTATCGAAACCAAAATTACTTTGAAACATATAGTACTTGGATATAAGATAGATGATAAGAACTATCTTGCGTTAAATTTTTTGATAGCAGTTGTAGGGTTTTCCATTTACAAATCGTATTATATATCTGAACAGAAAAAAAAGTATATTAATGTTTATAGAATATTTGTCAATGAATATATTAAAAGAATAAAAGAAAATAAAGCACTTCAAAAGTGTACATTTTTAATGAAAGTAAAAAATTGTATACTAAATGGAAAATGAATAAATGTTTCCAAAAGGTATTAAATAGAAATTGTATTTAGGTTGTATATATTTCATGTAATTCTGATTATAGCCCTGGATAATCAGAACAGGATGTAACAGGGAAACACCAAAAAGAGCTTGGACTTTTGGCGTGTTAGATTAATTGTAGCAAGCATTTGAATAAAATATATTACATTGTTAAAAAGAATAAAATAAAATAAATCAAAATCCTCTAAATGGCAACCAGTTTCACCATGATCAAATTCTTGTCCATTACCATCTAATTATTATTCTAATAGGACGTCCTTCAAACGCTTCCGAGTCCAAACCCGTGGTAAAAATAATATTTATCTATGACCGATTACATCATAGATAGACGTAGTCTGTGCTTTATAAGCGACTGTTCCATGACACTCCCCTGTAAAAGGTACACACTGATAAGTATGCAATACACAAAATAATTAAACATTCAGACAGGGAATATAAACCCGCATCCCTTGCGAAGATCCCGAATAACATATAGTATTCTTGCATATCCCTGGGTCTAAAAATCACACAAATTAAAATTCCGGGAAATGTTGTTGACGATTTTGGCACGTAAACAACATGATGTCATATGAAGACTTCCAGTTTAGAACATAAAGATCCTGACGTTTTTTGGCTTCGTGTACGCCTCCTTGTCGAAGTGGAATTTGTAGTATTTTCCCTTTCTTTTGAATTGATGTTCATGAATGACAACATTTAGTAATCTCAAAACTTTTTTGTCATTGGCATGAAACACCTTTTCGGTTGTCATTTCAAACATCTTTGGAAAAAAACCGGAATATTATTGTAACATTTCAGTCGGGTCAATTAACGGAACAGCCAAAAACACTGGATGACCTAGGCTGCTTCGATTTGAAAATGTTCTGTAATTGTCCTATTAGAATCGAAATAATTACCGGTAGCCAGATATTTATATTGCTTTTACCACAGGTTATCACTTTATGCCTTCATTTTACCTCTCGCTACCACTCGTGGTAAAATATTCGGCATAAAGTGCCAACCCGTGGTAAAAACAATATAAATATATGGCTACCGATAATTATTTCTTAATTCAATCAAGCCTACTATGTTATATGGCAGGACTAATTTGTATTAGGCTAATGTCTCATGAAAAAATGTTCACTAATTCTAAACTTACTATATAAATTAAGTAGACTTTCAAAATGTGAAAGTCATATGTGGATCCAGGTATTGGGTGGGTGGCACACAATTTTTACTTTTTTCAGGATTTTTTTTTTTAATGTTGGTCCAACCCGGCTACCCTTTTGATCCAAAAATAAAAGTCCCCTTTTTCGAAAGTCTGGATCTGCCTCTTTAAGCAAGTCATATGTAATTACTTTTTGATCCGATTAGATCTATTATCAATTCTAAATACATGTAAGATAAAGTGGATAATTGTAGTAGTTAAATTATTATCAACTTTGAATATACCGTATAACTGGCAATTTTTATACCGGTAATTTCTGCGGTATTCTGCGGTCAACTCCGGACTGCAGAAATTAAAATCGCAGAATATTATGTAAAATAAATGTTTAATGTCCCGTACTTTTATTTTTATTTTCTTTAAGAATAAGTTACTCAAATACATTATAATTAGATTGCACAATTTGAATTCATATACATGTATTCACATATATAATAACCACTTTAAGATTAAAAAGAAACGGTAAATGACGGCACATTGCTGTTAAAATGACGTCATGAAATAAATGACGTCACACTGCTTAAATGGTTTTCAGAAAAATGAACAGTGACGACGAAATCGATCAAGGTTCAGATATTGAAATAGGCAGAGATAGATCGGAAAATACGTTAAACCTATACTTTTGTTGTTATTTTAGGGATAATTATGTACAATATCATATAAAAAAAAAGTATAATTACCGATAAAAAGAATACATGACTTTTTGTTTCTGATGCAGACTTTCTCAGAGAGATCATCGTGCTCGTCCGTTGGGATCGCATTATGAACTATCTGAGAAAGTCAGTATCAGAAACAAAAAATCCTATATTTTATATATATATATAACCTCACTGTCTTCGACTGACACATAAGTTATAGTTGCATTAACTCGGGGAACGTAAAGATGAAAGTAACCATCATGTTTTTACATAATGTCAGGAATATTATTATACCGCACACAACGTTATGATTATACACGAAACGTCGCAGTCAAAGGGTTTTAAGTAGATAAATAGTTAGATTTAAGGATTTTGGTGAATTGAAGCTTTATAATTTATTATTGGCACAAATTTTCTTTTATTCTTTCAGATATTATTTCCATTGTTATCCAATGACACGAATCATCAATTATGGTCACAAGTTGTGTCAGAAGATGTTATTCAACATATTCACAGTTTAAAGAGTGATGTATTTGTAATAGCAGGCCAAACCAAAGGAATAACACTATTGCCATTACCTATTGGGGCTGAGGAGATTGAATATGCTGATGAAAATAAGTAATTGAAGATTTTATCTTGAATATCTCCTACTTCTTAAAAAAGATATGAAATATATATATGAGTAGCCTAAAAGTAAAAAAAAACAGTTATCAACTAAATAGGAGATTTAGGTTAGGATTATGGTGCTTAATGCCACTTTCAGCAATATTTCAGTTATATCGTGGTGGTCAGTTTTATTGGTGGAGGAAACTGGAGTACCCGAAGAAAACCACCAACCTGTTGTAAGTCACTTACAAATTTGATCACATAATGTTATATCGAGTACACATTGTCATGAACAGGGTTCGAACTCATTAGTTCAGTGGTGATAGGCACTGATTGCACAGATAGTTGTATATCCAACTGCCATATCATCACAACCATGACGTCCCCCACAAGTAAATTACAAACTAGCCTATAAAAGAATACCTACAACAAATGAAGCAGGAACTTCAAGAGCACCTAATTTCACCCCCAGTTTTTAGTTTTATAGATCATTGTTTGTCCTTTTTCTTTTAGCCAATGTATTGTCTGTCCTTCGATTTACAGTTTCTGATTGCCACTGTGGTATCTTCAAACGAAACAATGCATCATTAAGTTATTTTTCAGTATATATTCTAATATCAGATCAATCTTTGACCAGTGTGGACTTTATCTCAAAACTAATGTCAAATTGCTTTAATAAGGTACAAATTGTTGATAAAATATCTGTTTTGGGATGAAGATGATATTGCATTAATGGTTTTTGAATCAGGCTTCACAGTAGGATTTTGATATTGGGATCTAATTGGCTTCTAATCATGCCTGAAAAAAGTAACCAATTTCAATTTTTGGCAATTAACATTTCAATTTATAAGGAATACAAATTTTATGTTTCAATTTTTGTGAAATTAGGATAATGCTTCCTCTTGAATGAAATCATAAACATTTGAATAAATTGTGGCTAAATTTACATGTTGATGTGTTCAACTTGAAACTTGAACTTACTTGAAACAAATTCCATTGCCTTATTTTGACAATTAATTCTCACCTTTAATTTGCTTGTCTTGCAATTTTTGACAATTTCTGCAAAAATAAGTGCAAAGAGATTAGGTTTATTCTAAATTGTTGACATTTTGGTTTAATGTAGAATGGTTGAAGCAGTAGAAAGGGAGAGTCAATGACAGACATCATATTGTTGGTGAAATGCTCACTAATTTACAGTTTTACAGTAAAGAATTTTGTTCTAATATGTAATTTTTTGTTGTTGCAGAAATGAGTCTAACAGAGTACTCATTCACTCGATTGAATCTATGGTCATAGACTGGACACACCAAATCAGAGATGTACTCAAGAAAGACTCAGCTCAGCCATTATTGGAAAGCCGAAATCCAACACCATTTGTTGAGATTGAATTCTGGAAAAACAAAGCTACAAATTTAGAATGCATTTATGATCAGGTTCCATTTTCATTTTAAATCTAATAATTAAATAACATGACATGATATATATTTTTAACATGATTAAGGGAATACAAATGTTATAAAATCTGTTAAATCTGTTTAAATACCTTGCTAAAATCACTTTTTGCAGTTTGGAAGAAATATGCTGTTGACATGCAGGTGCCAATTTCAACAATCATCTATGCCAATTCAGAAGTTGCTTGACCAAATTTGAAATACTAGCACAACCTGAAAATTACTGGCCATTTAGCATATATTATTAATCATAAGTCCACCCATAAGGAAATGCACTACATGAAATTTATTGCCCAATTAACAAATATTCATCAGTATAATCCCTACCTTGAAAATTGAAAGTGCTAGCACTACCTTATAATAATTGGTGAATTATCCAATATTCTCCTGCACAAGTCCATAGATTTGTTTGGATATTGACTTGCTGCATCAGGTCAATTGTTTTCATTGGGTACTCTGGTTTCATTGATCAATAAAACTGACTACCACAATTTAACTCGAGTATTGCTTAAAATGCCATTCAACATAAGTATTGCTTAAAATGCCATTCAACACAAGTATTGCTTAAGATGACATTCAACACAAGTATTGCTTAAAATGCCATTCAACACAAGTATTGCTTAAAATGCCATTCAACACAGGTATTGCTTAAAATGACATTCAACACAAGTATTGCTTAAGATGACATGCAACACAAGTATTGCTTAAAATGACATTCAACACAAGTATTGCTTAAAATGACATTCAACACAAGTATTGCTTAAAATGACATTCAACACAAGTATTACTTAAAATGACATTCAACACCCATTAAATTAACACAATCATTCATAATTGATATAGAAATGATTTATGCAGCCAGAGTTCTATTGTGTTTTATGTCATTAAAGTCAAGTGATATGATTGTTAAAATGTTTATACAGAATCAGGACATTGAGATTATTGTACTGATGGAAAATTGTGCACAACTTTCATGAATTGCTGGAATATTATGTAGATTTCTTTTAAGATACAGTATCACTGAATAATTAATGTTTCAGCTGAAGGATGCTAAAGTAAAGAAAATGTTAGAACTTCTGGAGAAGATAGATAGCAGTTATTACCCTGTATTTAAAGACTTATTTAGAGATGTTGAAGCTGGTTGGTACTTTATGAAATTGAAATGAGATATTTATTCATGAGAAGTCTTTAGATTTTTTGTTTTACTGATGAAGGGACTTATTCTTCATTATAAATATGAGGTTGTCATGGTCGTTATCGTATGGTAGTCCAAGCCTCAAAGTGGGATTTTAGTGGCCAAAGTAAAAAAAATTGGAAGCCAAAGATACAAGGTAAAAGAGAAAACAAATATTCTTTTAGTGATTTAATCAGTCTTCAGGTTCAATGTCCTCTTCTGTAGGCCAGTTTTGATATTGAAAGTTCAATATTTTCCTCTCTGGAAAACCAAGTTTCGATATCTTTTGCTGGATCATCCTCCACATAGACCCTTTACCACTATTCCTTTATGCTTTTGGCTCTCACTGTGGATTTTAAGGGCTTCTTTCTTGAAAGTCTTACAACCTTTTAAGAAATCGATATTTCCGGCCATATTTGGAATTGTCTTACAAAATTTACTAGTCATTTATAGGCCATTCTCATACACGAGTCAGGCAAAATCGGAAAGCCGTGAATCTTAAAACTGTCTTTTGACATTTTTTTCCGCTGCAATGACCACTTTTGGTTTCACTCTTACAGTTACAAGCCTTACTCGCCGGACTGGCATGTACTATTTCAACATCGTTAAAGGATGATGATTTTGATTGCTTAATTGCAACAGCGTCATTATTATCACCCTATCTCTTTGCAACGTTTGATAATTATACCCCTGCTCCACCGGAGGGGGGGTATGTTGTATTACCTCTGTCCGTCCTTCCGTCCGTCCAAGATATTTTTCGTCGCATTTTTCTCAGCAACTATTGATGGCAGAAATCTGATATTTGGTCACAAGCTTCATATAGGTATGCCATATTGTGGGAAGCGTTTTTGGACCCGTCAGATTCCTACTTCGTTTGAACATATATGCGGGGGTATCATAAGTGAGCATTAGCTCACAGTTCATCTTGTTTCAACTGCTGGGACGTTTTCACATGTTTACGTATGCACACAGCACATCAATAAAGATCAATATCGATCTTACACTTTAAATTACTTCGATTTCACTTTACTTTCAAGCACAAAAATGATGATCACTAAAATCGATTCAATGACGGAAAATTATCCAGAATTTCCGGTCACCAACCTCAATTACGCTGGTGGTCATGCTGGCCACCAGATTATAATTTTGGTCGCCAAAAACGAAATTTGGTCGCCCAGGCGACCATTTTAGTAGACAAAATTGAGCCCTGGACTAGTTGGATTTACAACTGCTTATGAAATCTGTGCCTATCATGAGTTTGAATCCCACGAGGTGTACTTGATACAATATTGTGTGATAAAGTTTGTCAGTGACTTGTGGCAGATTAGTGGTTTTCTCCGGGTACTCTTGTTTCCTCCACCAAAAAAACTGACCGCCACAATCAGGGGTTTCAAAGTGGGCCGGTACCCGGTACTTTTACCCGCCTGAGATCGTGTATAGTACCGGCAGAAATTACTGAACCCCCCAAAATTAGCGGTGGTCAAAACCACAACTGGCACAAGTACGATGGTCGATAGGCTTGTAGAATATTTTTCATAAAAAATTAATGATCACGTCAATTGCTGAATTCTCGCATTCAAATCGAACAACTGCGTCACGACCAAGTTGATGGGATATTCCCTGTTTTAAAAATAACTTTACCTGTTACCTGTTACCTTAGAATCGTAAATAGCAGTTTGCGCATGCGGTAAATAGATATGTTTTCGCCCCAATATCTTTTCATCCTTGTGTAAAACTCGGACCGGAACAAAGCTGACATCATTTCAAAATAAAAAAATGACCGATTACAAATTATGTTCAAACACAATTTAGTATAATCTCCAGTAATATAAGTATGATCATTATGTATTATGAATATATGACTACACAATATTTTGTGCGATTTTTTTTATCCATTTAAAACCCAGGGTCGAATCATTCTGGGGCGTACTGTCTTGTTGCTTAACTCCATCCATATTGTTTAACTTCCGGTATAAAAAAATAAAAACCTATGGCTAATTTATTTACATATTTTGACGGGGCCCTACCGCAGTTGTTCACAGAAATGAAAGTGTGCTGAAAAACATTTTTAAAAGGGGGTACGAGGAGATAAGGGATAGAAAATTACTAGAAATCTTGAAAAAGAATCGGACATGGCTCCAATACGAATTACATTGTAATGTCAAAACGCCGGCCCCCCTTTTTTTCCAAAATAATTTAACTTTTGTGATTCAAATGTTAATAAATGTCTTCCCGCGAATCGTTTTTGTTCGAACATTTTTTTTGCACATAAGTCGTGAAAGTAACAATATATATTGTTTTTGTTTAATTATATTTGTATTGATCTATTAAAAAATTATAAATTTATTAAAGATTGATGATTGCAAATTAAATTTATATGTTTCATCAAGGACGTATTCTATATACGTTCTTGGTTTCATTAATTATGACACTTATATGTCTTGATCCTGCCAACGGTCTTTGATGAGTTTAATTACTGGTAATAAAGTAAAAAAAAACACACAAGCCAAGGTATTGTGAAAAAGAAAAGGACAAAGCCAACAAAAGAATTTTGAGAAGTTTAAGCTTTGATAACAATGGCTTGGTCAAGCCTAGCTGCGGAACCGTAGCTCTTTATGGTCCTTTTGTTTTTTTTTAAGATATGGCAGACTATCTATGAATAATCTTGGCTGAAGTCTGTAAACTGAAATATTCAATAAAGAAATTGGGGGGAAAAATCCAGGCATTATGCATGGTCTTCACTCTTGGTGAAATCTGAACTCTAAAGTTAATGGGATTTTTCTTTCAAAAACACTTAATGTTTTCCAGTCTCTGAAGTACATTTTTTGGTCCACAAAATGCTAGATTTCAGGAGCTTCCGTCCCCTGGACCCCTTACGGCCCTCAGCCTATTTTTTTAGGTACCTCCTAAAATTTAAGAAGTACCTCCTATTATAAAAAACTTTGAAACCCCTGCACAATATAGCTGAAATATTGTTGTAAGTGACGTTAAAAACCATAACCCTCACCCTTACCATTATAGATATCAATATTGCATATCTTAGACAATTGCCAGTCTTTGTATATCACTGAATTGTCATCACAATAAAAATGTAAATATCTAATGTATTGAACAAGATGCTTTTTGGGAATAACCATCACCAGGTAGACCCAAAGTCAAAAGATCGGAATGTAATTTAGAAGTCTTTGAGAGCATAATAAAATGTCTAAGCAGGATAGCCAAATTGATAAAACATTTCTTTTGTTTTATTTCTAATGGTCTTCTATGTGTCTAACATAGAATTTGTTCACGCCACGATATAGCTGAAATATTGCTAAACTTGGTGTTAAACACCAATCAATCAATAATCTAGTACAAAACGAACATCATCTCAATGAATATAACTTGTTCTTGCCATGATATAGCTGAAAAATTGCTCATTTGGCATTAAACAACACTCGCTCACTGAATGTTTAGTAAAATAAGACTTGACCAATGTTTTTAGTTATACAAAAGAATGACAATGAATATGATGCATCTTGTAATTACCTCTTAATTATAGCTTTGGAAGAATGTACAGACATCAACATGTACTTACGACCAATCAGACACCAGTTTGAGGATTATGAACAAGCAGACTTTGGTGAATGTGAGCCTTACCTAGCTCCCATGATGCACACTGTATGCTTGATATGGACTCATTCCCAGTATTACAACAATCCTGCTAGAGTCATTGTCTTGTTACAGGAGATATGTAATATGATCATCGATCAGGTAAAGGATAACTAAGCAGAAAAATTGTATACGTGTACCTTGTTTTATTCAATCTGATTAAAATTACATCTCTCACCTACTCCTTGTTGCTGATTGTTGCTGACATGTCACTGAGTGGGAAATTGGAAGAAACCACATTATAGGTTGCATGCGAGTAATCCTATGTAATATTTATACCACGGTTTTCCGAGTTAAACGGTTAAATAATCTCACGCTTCACATTCGATTGTTTAACATTTTAACTCTGGGAAAACCGTGGTATAAATGCTTTGTAACATAAAGCCACGCAATATCACATCTAGGTCATTGATTATTTCATGGATCTCTGAGAGTAATGAAGCTACAACCCAGATTTAAAGTGTACAATATTTTGTATATGTGTGTATTATTTCATTGTTTTTGCTGTTGTGTACATTCTGGTATATAAACCATATAAAGATCAAAGGAAAAAATGCATTCGTTACAAGTCTTTGATAATTAATGATATTTAGTAATGGGTAAAGTAAAAACAAATTTACTTCAGTGCCTCTGTCTAAAAACGTAAGTTTTGTGATTTATTTATGCTAATCCATAATTGTTGGGACATTGCAAAATTGTTTTTTCTGGCCCCATCAGATTTTTACTGGAAGGTGCAATAGGACCAATGGTAAATTTTGGTACAGGTAAAAAATCTCATCAATGCTATTTTAATGACTGCTATTTAGTTTGTGATAGCTTTGATTGAATTTTAATAGGCACAACGTCGGAACCTAAATATCATGATTGTGCAAGTGTGCAGGTCTTGTTTTCTTTTGTTTTTTCATTTGTTTACATTTTAATATTGCAGTGTAGTTTGAAAAGTTCTATTCTATTTTTGTGTTTAAATTTAAAATTGCAATATAATTAGAAATCATCTCGCATTAAAACATAAAAGCTTCAAACTCAGCAAACAGCTTGAACTGTGTGTTTTAATTTTTAGGCAAGAAATTATTTAGATCCAACAGAAATTTTTAAAGGAGAGGTGGATGAGAGTATTGAAAAAATGAGAACAGCAGCACACATACTACATGTATTTAAAGATGCTTATGAAGACCACAAGAACAGACTGAAAAGTTATTTTAGTGAAGATGTGGAAATCAGAGAATGGGATTTTGCTCCAAAGTTGATTTTTGCAAGATATGATAGGTTTACAGAAAGAGTTGAAGCAATATTGGTATGTATGTTACTTCTTTAAAAAAATGTTCCCAAAATCAGGCATATTGTTTTAACATGGACATCTCAATTTTCTTTGTGGTATTTAAGAAAAAAACGTTTATAAACTATTAAAGGCCATATTTAACTTCTAATTATGATGAAGTAAATTAATTTTTGAATTGCAATGAATTATTATAAATTAATTTTTCCTGAATAAATGTTTATTCAAAACTTATATAGACATGAGTACAAAAAAGTAACAGAAAGCAAGCTGTACTCTTCAAGGAGGCATACATATCCCCTAGCACTTGAATATTAACTGGAAGACTGTACAATTATAACTAATTTTTGACAACTTGGTAAAGGTATAAGGCCCAGTTTCCCAAAACCCCTCATGTTTTTCAATTGGTCCGTGGAAATATTTTGCAATAGTAGTTGTTCGAACACATGGAAATATGCAATTTCACTGATCATTTCAATAGATAGTTCTTAATAAGAAAAGACTGAAACAAACTTATTTTATTGTGACAGCTGCATCCATCTTTATGATAATACAAATTTCATTTGTATTATAGTTTTTTTTTTACATGGAATGCTTCATTGATCTCCAAGAAAATATTTTAAACAGCTTTGAATATTGTTTAGACTTTGAAGAGGAAACTTGGTTATTTTGTTTTTGTTTTGAATATTTTATAGGTTCTAATGGAAACGACCATGGAGTTTACTAAACTTGAGAAAGTAGAAATTGGTGGACGTAAAGGGAAAATACTCAGTCAGTTTGTTGTTACAATATATGAAGAATTTCAGGAATTGTTTAAAGTATTTACAGAAAGAACCTATGACCCACTTGATCCTAGCGATACTGTAAGTAGAACTTTAAATTACAGACAAACAGAAGAAGGGACTGATGAAATCTGCTGGAGTTGTCTGTAGTTTAAGTGCTTAAATAGACAATAACGTACATTTTTGGAAAATATATAACTTATTTGCATGAGCTTTAGAAACAGGTAGAAAAGGGAGCATTTGACAAGCTTTTCTGCCGTTGAGCAGCAAGTGTAAATGAATTATACGTATTGAGACAATGTGTGTATGTTGTATCTCTCAAGTAATGTCCAAAAGCTGCAAAACAACTGCCAGATTGTCTAAAAAGAGCAGAAGCGAGCATCATTCTAATCAGTTTTTATGGTGTCCTCTGTGAAGTCTGCCGTTTCTTACCGTCACTTCCCCCTAAACAGGTACCAGGAAAATGATATCTTGGTCAATGACCATATATGGCATATATAACAAAAATTTATCCAGTCAATTCAATTTGACTGCTCAAATAGAATCAGCGCAGGATTAAGTTTTTAACTTGATCATTAGGTAATGTTAAGCAATAATTCTGTCAGTACAATACTGATATAATAATAATACCTATGAGTTTAAATTTCAGTCGTTCTGTCAAGGTTGCAATTTGCATTGAGAAATTTGTATGTTTTTTTTAGCAAACAGCAACTTGGTCAACTACATATGCACCGGTAATAGCCTTAATTTTCTCCTTGTCTTTTTTTAGGGAAAATATTACTGATATTGAAATGATTTTTTAAGATTCAAGGTAAATTGTATACTGTAGTATAAAGTTATATTATATCTTTTAAACAGAAAAATGACGAGGTAAGAAGATGTGTTTATTGAGGCAAAGATACATGTGATCTTTTTTAATCAACATAGGTGGAAATATTTCTTAATTATATATAGATTTAAAATAGTCGAGGATTTTACATGGAATTTACAAATTTTAAGATGGAAGTTTCATTTTGTTCAATAAAAAAGTCAGTATTCAAATTCACAATGCAAGCATCACATGTATTTAATTGCATCAGTTTAATTATATTAGGGTTAATTCCATTTAAACACACTTTACACCTAAGGAAGGCATGCAAAAAAATTACTGTAAATTGGGATTCTAAAGAAAATATCATATTCATCCCTGGTATGTTGTTAAAATATTATTTTCTTAGTCTGCCTTTCTTGGTTGGGATATAGTACATTTGAATGGAATTTCCCTTATTTTATTTCAGCAAAATTTGAATTTATAATATTTAATGGATGTTATTTAGACAATTAAAATATATGATATAAATAAAGTCTTCAAAACATTTCTGGGACACTCAGGGCTCACCATACTTGGAAAAACAGAGAACATGTGGGAAAAGTGAAGGAAAAGACACAGAGACTTCCAACAGCTTTAGAGACACATGTTTTTGTGAATATCTGTTGTTTATTAACATCGTTTTCTTTTAATTATGAAAAGAAACTTGAAACTGTGATTGTCAACAGTTCCACAAATATCAACAAAACAAACAATCATCTCACACCTCAAATCATTGAACATGAAAAGGACCATAGCATATAAGTTAAAAATCCCGGTCCATTTGAAATGTTTCGTAATATCTGGTTAATGTCTATCATATATAACTTAAAATTCATTCTTTGTATTTATGTTATAGTTGTCGAGTTTACATGAGTTGACATTCAGTGCTTTATTCATTTTTACACTTGAAATCTACAAGCTGTTTGTTAGCATCAAAATAGTTGTTCTTTTCCCCTACCAATTTTTTTGTCCCTTTAAAACATGCCTCCATGTTTGAAACTTTACAGTTGATTATTGAACTTTGAAAAAGCTATAAATAACTGAAACTTGATAAAACTTAATAAAAATGTAATGCAATCCTACAAGAGCTTGTCCAGAAAGTATCTTTTGTTATTTTTTTTAATTTGGTGATAACATTTTTGCTTGTAATTTCGTCAATGGAAATTTAGAAGATGACAGCAATTCTTTTGTCTCCACGAATTAAACCCTCTTTGTTTCTTGATGGCATCATCGTTATTAAACTTTTTAAACATTTCAATTTATTTTTCACAAGTCACTAGCCAAATACGGTTGTTTCGAATCATTTCCATACCGTCAAAATTTTGTTATTTCCGTCCGTCAGACCAAGTGATTTCGATGGACTAATTGGCATTGAACTTCCGGTGTCAATGTACACAACAAAAACTCCAATCGATTTGTGTCGTTTTAACGTTCGATCCTCAACTTAAAAAAATCTTAACATTTTCTGTAAAAGACAGATATCAATTAAATTATTTTATTTGTATCGAAGACTTCAATGCAGAGACCAGAGCTCCAGATAATTTTCAAGTCCAAAGAGTAATTACCCCCTACTTTTGAAAATGATGGGTATTTGCATATTTCCTTTGCACTGTTGTACTCTCTACTTCAGAAAAGATTGCTTACATGTACACTTTTAAAATTATGTTTGACACAAGTGTTATTCAATAAACGCAGGATGCAAGTGAAATGTATATCTCTGTTTAATTTGACACGATTGTGTGATGTTTATTATTAAAATGTTGTAAATATTTTGTTTTTTGCTCGTCGACATCGGCAGTTTTCACAGCCGTTTTGATAATGTCATCAATGATTCCTTTAACTATGCTGTCACTAGACACAGATGAAACTGTCAGGAACTTAAGTATATAATTTTCCGTATCGCTCTTGCACTTAGTAGCGTGCTTATTCATGTTCTTGCTCATTTTCAACGAACAATGTGTTCCCAAATTTTTCTTATCTTATCTTAAATTTACTTTCGTTTTAGTTCTTACTTATTACGTAAACCGCATTTATTTGTAATATTGACCGCGATTGGATGATTTATCATAAACATCAAATCAGATCTCTTTTGACATCGATGCTTAGAAAGGCAAGCATTCGGTACCCCTCGGATGTATACGCTCTCTCCTTCGAAAAGTATAAAAGGAAGTAATTACGGGGAATTTCTCAAAGACAAAAATGTATTGTTATGTACACGACTGTACAAGTACGCTCCGAATTTGGAAAGTTTGCTTACACAGCAATATGCATGCGTAATGTGTACACTCTGATCTGATAATACATGCGTTTTTACTCGTTTTCATAGTGTAAAAAACGCAAATACGCAGCTTATCTGGAGCTCTGAGAGACATTTACTTCTTTAAAATTAAATTTGTTTTCTTTCTTTATTTGCGGTTGTCAGCATCAAAGGAAAACGATCTGCCTTTTTATGTATATATTTCTGATATCACACAGACAGTATTTACTCAGCCATTTCCTTGGCGTCTCCATATTACAATTACTTATAATCTACCGCATCTACAGCTATGATATGCTGACGTTGTCACAGTAATAGCGTAAACACCGGAAGTCGTCTGCCAAGGGGTTCAGACGTCAAGACACGAAAAAGACGGAACGTGGTCGGAATTGACATGATTCGAAACAACCGTATTAGGACCATACTTAGTCTTCATTATATTATATTATTTTTGTTAAATCAGAAATTTAGCATGGCTGTTTGGGCCAATTATGTTTTTTGATAGGCTTAAGTTTGAAAAATCTTTTTTCTCGAAACTGTATGTGTAATGGAATTGTTTCTTGGTAAGAATGTTCCTTGTATGATTCTCAAAAAAGTATTGAACCCAATTTGTACATGAATAATCATTGGACAATCTCTTGCAAAATTTCGTTTTGCTTGTGTCAATCGGAAATCCAAGATGGCCACCAACACAGGACACATTTATTATAGACTCATATGGGGAAATGTTTTGAAGTTATTCTTATCTTGAATCACTGAGCCATTAATAGCAAACTTTGTTGGAATGTTCTTTGGGAAGTCCTTTACAAAATGGGTGTTTTTGAGTCATTTCGGAAATCCAAGATGGCTGCCACTACAGAGCATAGTTTTAAAATAGAACTCAATGGCAAATGAAAAAAAAGATATTCTCAGAAGCTAAATATTTGATTGAACTCCAGACTGCACATGAATAATCATGAGTTAGTCCCTTACAATATATTACTTTTTTGTGTCAATCAAAAATCCAAAATGGTCACCACTACAAGGCAAATTTAACATGGAACCCTTTATTAAAAATTAAAAATATTATAAAAAGTATCATATCTGAAACCACTGAACCATTTGACAGCGAATGTAGATGGAATGTACCTTGGATGATCCTGTACAGGAAACTAACATATGTTCTGGTCTATAAGTGTATGTGGACTATTGGTCTACTTGATATATTTTCAACATGTTTGTAATAATTTCACTATGAGTGAAAACATGGATTTGAAGTATTAAGTTGACAGTGTGCGAAATTAGCTATAGACCTATAGACAATGTCTATGTAAAATCAAGTTGGTCTGTGTCAAATTTTCAAAATTTTGTATATAATGTACAGTGAGGTCTATGTAAAATAGAGATTGGTCTATGATACTGCAATATTTAGTTTCACACACTGAGTTGACATTCTAGAGTTATTTTATTATATTAATCTCTTGCTCTGCATAAAATTTTTCATTTCATGAATTTTAAATGGGTTGCTGAATTGGACTACAAATATTTTAGTGGTAATTTTTATTTGAAATAAAATAAAGTTGTTGTCATGGTAACTCACCCCATGTACTGACTAATTTTCATTAATAATTGCATAGCTGTACCCAACCAACTCTATTTAAATAAATTGAAATAGTACATCTTTAAATCACCATACCACTCAATTGATTAACTTTAAGTTATTGTCCAACCCTAGACATTTTGACAACAGTCAAATATCTCCCGAATATTTGCTAAAAATGTCTCAAAACTATTGTAAGAAATATGGTTCTGTAATTGATGTAAATTATCATTAATTTAACAATTACTCATTCATGACTTATCACAGGGTTTGTATTTTTTAGATTAACACAACGGGTGCCACTAGTGGAGCAGGAACTGCTTACCCTTCCGGAGCACCTGAGTTCACCCCCGGTTTTTAGTGGGGTTCGTGTTACTCGATCTTTAATTTTATGTGTATGTTTTGTATATCGTTGTTTGTCCTTTTGTACTTTTTCTTTCGGCCATTGTGTTGTCTGTTCTTCTTCGATATACAGATTCTGATTACCCCTTTGGTATCTTCAAACTCTTCTTACAGGAATTCCTGAGTGATTATAGAAGATCCATTTCTAAAATAAATGACTTTGACAGGAGATTGGCTACTATTCTATTGCAAGCGTTTGATGACTGCTCTACTACAGAATCTGTTTTTAAGGTGAGCCACATTATTCAGTTTATGAAATGGAACAAGTCAAGGATATTGTATTTATTTTTTTTTTTTTTTAACATCTAACACAATTCTATAAAATCCATGGATGAATGTAGTATACTAGTATGTAATATGAAGAAGTGATCCATCTATATACGATTTGAGGATTACATTAATAAAAGTCAAAAAGAGAAAGTTTAAACAGTGATGGTCATCAACATCAACAAAATGAACAATCACCTTTCATGTTAACTGAACTCACTGAACACAATAAAGACCATGACGTTTGAAATCCAGGCACAAAAATGTGGCAAGGTTAAACCGATTATTGGGATCCAAACCCACCCCCTCTTGATAACTGGATCTCCATCACAATACATATATAAACTAACCATAAAGAAACTGCACAGATTCGCTTCCACATACTATCTCAAAAATGAATGACAACATAAACATGGACAGTACAATAGCAGGGTCAGTGAATGCTCGTAATTAACTGACTACTAGTGTATAGTTTACAGAGTTGAGGATTACAGGAAGAATGTTTGAAGAGTATGTTTGACTTAAGAGTTGAATTTAATTAATAAATATAAGAATGAAGACTACATTATTTTTCAGTGGTTTGGTTGCTGATGATTTTATAATGGTACGGTTTTATCGGTTACATATATAGGATGTTCACTGACCAGAAAACTACAAATCTTGGCAAACATGGCCAATGAAGCATTCTGTTTTAATTCGAATATGTTTTGAATTTGTATTTCTTTTATTCAAGAATATTAAGATTTGATTAATTATCATGGACTTCCGTTATATTAACTTATACTTGAACAAAACAAATGGGTCCACTCTTTCCATGTGTGCAACATCTGTGATGAAATGGACTAGACCGAAGAGAATAATTAATATACTAGTCCAAAAAATATGTGCCTGAAGTCCAGGATAAACTGAAAAGAATGTGTTTGTCAATATGAAGACAAAAACAATAGTGGTGCACCGATCATCGTAAACCTCAACCAAATAGTATTGAGGTTGGTGTCCGATATGATGATCGATTCTTAAACCTAGTGTTAAAAAAAAAAGGTTTAACTGTATTCTTTGCGTTTGTCTTCATACTGACAAAAATCGTACAATTTATTCCTGCGTACTTCTGACACTCAGTTGTGTGTTCGAATCATGCTCGTGGTGACGTGTACTTGATACAAGTTTATGTGGTAAAGTTTGTCAGTGACTTGCGGCAGGTCTGTGTGTACTCCAGTTTCCTCCATCAATAAACCTTACAGTCACAATATAACTGAAATATTGTTAAATAGTGGCGTTAAACACCATAACCCTAAAATTAGTTTGTAAACCTGTTGAGAAAACACTGGTTCCAGAGTGATTCCCCTTAATGCAAAAGATATTACCATCAACCTGCACACAAAATCTTTATATTCTACTTTGCCATTATCATATGCATTTTACAAATGTTGCAGAAATTATTTAGTTTTACCTGAATGTATTGAGAAAAATGTGACAATCGTTCATTTGAAGGCTAGCTCAGAACTTGTTAATTTCTACTTTAGTTTATTATGACACAAATAATGTTATTTTAACCTAAATTTTGTAGTTTTTAGATATAGCATCAGGTATTCTGGAGCGTGATTTAATAAAGTCTATCTTTGATGCCAAGTATCCTCTTATTGTTGCCATGGTGATGAAGGAATTAGATATTGCAAAGGAGATTTATGATGAACAGGTAGCCAGGATGAAAGAGCAAGGACAAATGCTTCTGCACAAAAATATGCCCAAAGTAGCTGGTAGCTTGATGTGGGCGAAGGAACTGAGGGATAGAATAGGCACTCCAATGAAATCGTTTAGACAATTAGATCATCTTTGTATGCAATGTGCAGAGGCAAAACTTGTATATACTAAATATGAAGAGATGCTAACCGTCATAAGTAGGTATGGTGTTACATATTGCTAACTTTTATAAGTATGTATGATGATACATATTTTTTCGCTCACCTTACCCCAAAGGTCATGTGAGTTATTGTCAGCAATTTGCTTCCGTCGTCATTGTCATTGTTGGTAAGCTTTTACATTTCAATCTTCTCCGAAACCACTTGGCCAATATAGCATTTGCATATTGTAAAATTAGACGTTTTTATAGGAGTAATTTCCTTTGGCATAAGGGAAATAACTCTTATTAAAACGTTTAATTTTACAATCAAATCAGGAATGTGTAAATGGTCTGTTGAAACCAAGCCTGGCTGTAATGTTCGCTGAATGGTCCTTTACAAGTTTATTTTGTTTTATTCCAATTATATCCACAGAAATGAGAGGCTCAAGGGTGCCAGTAAGGGTGTCATCTGTTTTTATGCCCCCGTTGCTAGGCATTGGAGGCATTAGGTTTTACCCATGTCTATATGGATACATGCATCCCACATTTGGTTTCCACTCAGTGTTGTATGATACAAATCATTTAAGATTTATACACATGGTCAGGAACTTCAAAAGACAGCCCAAGTTTGAAATCTTTTCCTGTTCTGCAGTTATGTCCCTTGTTTTCCCGAAAAATACAAATATATCAGGTTTCCGTTCAATAACTTTTGATCCCGTTAAGCAAATGATTTGAAATTTATACACAAGATCAGGGAGCATATAAGACAGATTTTATTATACCCCCGCTCCCCGAAGGGGCAGGGGGGTATACTGTTTTACCTCTGTCCGTCCAAGATATTTTTCGTCGCACTTTTCTCAGTAACTGTTGATGGCAGAAATCTGATATTTGGTCACAAACGTCATATAGGTATACCATATTGTGGGTAGCGTTTTTGGACCCGTCAGATTCCTATTTCCTGTTTGCTGACTTTGTTGGTTTTTATACACATTGAACATATATGCTCATTTTTCGTCGCATTTTTCTCAGCAACTATTGATGGCAGAAATCTGATATTTGGTCACAAGCTTCATATATGTACCCCATATCGTGGGAAGCGTTTTTGGACCCATCAGATTCCTACTTCCTGTTTGCCGATTTTGTTGATTTTTATGCACATTTAACATACATTTGTTTTTGCACATTTTTCATCGCATTTTCCTAAGCAACTATTAATAACAGGAATCTGATATTTGGTCACAAGCTTCATATAGGTATGCCATATTGTGGGAAGCGTTTTTGGACCCGTCAGATTCCTACTTCCTGTTTGCCGACTTAGTTGGTTTTTTTCGTCACATTTTTCTCAGCAACTATTGATGACAGAGATCTGATATTTGGTCACAAGCATCATATAGGTACCCCATATCGTGGGAAGCATTTTTTTGATTTACTATATTTCTGTTTTTTAAGCGGGACCCATTAATTAATTGAGAAATAGCAAATCTAAGCTTGTCATGCTCTAATTTCAGTTTCCCTTGGCCAAATGTTTTTAAGTGTGTATGGTTCTTACCGTTTTCAAGATAGGGGTCAAAATGGAGCCAATACCAAACTTGTAAATTTATTCTTAAATCTGAATTTGATAGGTTTTTTTTTATTCCGATTCCTTGCAATGTATGTTGCACTGTTTGTCTTTCTGGTTTGAGTATCGCTGAATTGGAATTATTCAAGTTTTTTTACTTGATTGCACAAAGTGTTAATCTATTATAGTACAGGTATTGTGAAATGCAGAGTAGGCCAGCGAGTGGCCACGGAAAAAAGTTATCTACTTTGTGTAATCAACCAAATTGTTTCAAACTGTTGTTAATGGGTCATTATTGAGGATGTGCAAGTGACTTTTTGATGATGATAATCTAATTTTTATTATAATTGGATTATTTTAAGTTTTTTTGTCGTTTTAAACAACATTTTCAATTGACGGTACCTATTTTGAATAATCATTTACCCTGGCAGTTTACAACCTGAACCAAATGATTTCCAACCTACATTGATGAAAGTCATGGATGTAAATTATTTTATTAGTGTTATTTACATGTCTCGGATTTTTTTTATTATTAAATATAAGCAAGGAAAGTAGGTGAACAAAATATATCAGACAATTCATTAAATCTTCATACATTTTGTTCCTAGTTGCACAAAACAAATCATTTTTCTACTTGAGTAATCCTTGGTTCGAGTTTTGGTTACTTTTGCTTAAAACTTGGTGTCAAAGTTTATATCATTGTAATTTAAATTGTTGTTTGCAGTTTCGAGGATGAGATTTATGAAGAATGGCTAAAAGATGTTGGAAATGCCTGTTCCTTCAATATGAGTCAACCACTGATTTTACGTGACCAGGATACAAAGCTGATATCTGTTAATTTTGATCCACAGCTGACGGCAATATTACGAGAAGTTAGATACCTCAAGAGTTCAGATGTGAATGAAATACCAGAATCTGCAATGAAACTATTCAATCAGAATGATACCTTATGGAAATACATAACCAACTTAGATTTAATTGTTTATCTATACAACAAAGTCCGTAATAATGTTTTGGGTGTAGAGTTGCCACTTATTGAAAGTCAGCTGGAAGTTCTGGATGTTCAGCTTGAGAAGGCAGAAACAACAATCTGCTGGGAAAGTGAAGGTAAAATACCAAATGTTTGATGATATATACAATGTATTATCTGTTATACTTTTTTCCTTTCATCTTACTGAGGGACATTGTCAGTTTCAACAGGCTGACTTGGATACTGAAAATTATAAGTCAGTGTGACGTAACAATTTATGATGTTACTGTTGAGAACCAAAACATCAGTTTTGAAGGTCTTGACATGCATTATCGCAGCTTGTCCTGTATAAATCACTGCTATACATGTTTAGATACCGTCATTAGGGTTGCATAAGGCGCATTGATGCATAATGCACACCCACCCTTGGCCTTGAAAATCTCCAGAAAAAAGCTAGTTCGTGTCTATAATGTGCTTAGACTTATGATAAAAAATCGTCATCGGAAATGTAAATATTAAATGTCAATTGTATATATTTTTCAGTCCTTTGAGCATGTTTCATTTGCTGGAAGAATTTAAGAACCATTTATCTCTTTTCATCTTCAATAAAGTTGCAAAATATTAAATATGTTGGGTATTATTGGCATTTTCATATGATAAATATAAGTTTAAAGTCTGAATCTTATCGTAAATTGATGCAGATTATAGTTGAAGATGACAGAAAATACTAATATAGAATAAGGAAAAGCAAACAATTGTCACTTATTATTACATTGTTGAACATTGCTGAGCTTGTGACGAGTTGTAGAAAATACCGTTGTTACATACATCAAGGAGCGCCTACATTCGGTTATTTTTTGTATCTTTAAAATTGACCAACTAATTAATGATCATGAAAGAACTACAAACAATGCCTTATTATTTTAGTGATGAAATAGCATCCAAGCCATACAATCATAACTTAGATTGTTATATGTTGTAATTTATTGTTAATCATATTATACTTCACCTGGGAGAAATCAAACTACCAGATTATACATAAAAATTGACAAATACATTTTATTGTTTCTTTTCTTTTTATTTCAATCATTAAAATCTTGTGTAAACACAGTCTGACAGTTTAAATATACACTGTATTTATGACATCTTTATACATGCACACACTGAATCTTATCGCAGCATAATACATTATTGATTATTTTAGGCATGATTAGTCACACTTTTATATTTAGTTTATTTTTGTATCAACGGTAAGCATTTACCGGTACAAAACACAACTGCACTAGACAGTCTTAATTCTTCAATAATTAAAACGTATTAGATGCATTTAATGAATTTGTGGAATAGTGTCCAAACAATTTAAGAAATATGAAAAACTTTTAACTTTGCATGTTGACGAAAGTAAACATCCAAAATGGAGGACATGTGATTTCCCGGTTTGAAAAAAGAGCGAAACACATTGTTCTTGTTTATAGTGTACATCCCTCCAGCAAAATAAAGAATCTATGTAAAATCTAGCGCATTATACATAGGTAATTACGGTACTTACTGTCTCTTTTTTTTCTTTGAGAGAATTTAATTCAACAATAGATTCATCATATTTCAGGAGAACTTAACGTAGACCTAGTTCTGTACGTTGTTTTTTTTATCGTTTGTTTATATCTTATTGCCGTTGGAGATCCATTTATTAAAAGAGAAGGGTTGGGATTCCATGAACAGGTTTAACCCGACATTTTCGTGCCTGTCCCAAGCCAGGACCTGGATTTCCAACATCATATGTTATGGTCTTCTTTGTGTTCAGTGATATGAGAGACGATATGGTTGTTCATTTTGTTGATATTTGTGGATATGACCATCACTGTTTAAAATTTCTTTTTGCTAATTTTATTATTTTTTGTACATGCTCAGGTTTATGGGAATACATAGAGCAGACAAGAGAAGAAGTTACAGAGTTGGAAACTAGTGTCCAAAAAGCTAAAGATAATGTTGAGGAGATTGTCAAATTGATATCTACATGGAGTAAAACTCCATTATTTGCGAGAAAAGAAGACAAGTATGATACCTTGCTGAATCTTGATGATAGACAGGATAGACTTGAAAAAAGATATGGATGCATAGAGGAGACTGGCACCAAAATACATGAACTCATAAAGGTGTGGTTTTTTACTGAATCAAATTAATTGTAAAAGATAATAATCTTAAACAATAGTAATACATCAACGATATCTAATTAGTCTGTTAAAAACCTCTTTAAGTTTCATTTCTGATGTTGTAGTATATGATGGGACGAGTGTAAGAAGTGAATCAATTTGAATTCATAGATTCTCTCGGGGGAACAATTTATATTAGAGCTGAGCGTTCTTAGAGATCCAACAATCAAACTGTGCCAATGGTCATTATAAGCATTGTGTTATGGTTAAACAGATATGAAGAATCCCCACTCCCCCAAATAAAACAACAGATGAGATGGTTAAACTGTCATGGTTGTCAATCTCACCAACCATTCCAACAACACACCCCTTTGGCAAGCCTTAAACTTCACAAAGTTAACAGAAGACAGCAACAAAATCTAATGGACATCTGGGTCCTGGCTTAGAACAGTGACATTTGTGGCACAGTACCTGTCTTTTATAGTGATCACAACATCTCTTGATAACGTGATTTCCAATAAGGCCAAGCAAATTAGACTAAAAGTTTCTAACAGTGATTAATATCGCCTCTTGCAGTAAAATTATTCTAAAATGTTTAAACAGTAAATAATTGAAAGAGGGAATTTTTCACTATGCTTTTAATTTCTTTAATATATGATATTTGATTTGGCGGGGGAGGGGGTTTAGAGTTAGGGTTATGGCCACTTTCAACAATATTACAGTTATATCGTGACAGTCCGTTTTATTGGAGAAGGAAACCGGAGGACTCGGAGAAAACAACTGACCTGCAGATGTCACTGACAAACTTTGTCACATAATGTTGTATTGACTACACCTCGCCTGAGTGGGATTCGAACTCACAACGTTAGTGGTGATAGGCACTGATTGCATAGGTAGTTGTAAATCCAACCACAATGCGACCACAATGATCCCTTATTTGATTTGTCTTTGTCAGAAAAAAATCATACAGAAGTTTAATTATATGTTTGTGGGAGAGTTATTAGGCTCTGTCTATTTTAATAACTTGTGGTTTATTAGGGGTTTCTTAACCATTTCTTTCTCTCAAATGGTGGAAATGATGCAAATATTGTTATTTGATTTTTTATAGGGTTGGGGGTAATGGAATATTCCAAAAAGTGGCCACACACTCCCTATTTTGGAATAGCTCTAAATATTTAAATTGCATTATATTGTTTATTTTTAGCAAAATATGGAATATTTCAAAGCCGAACCTGAATCTGATGTTTGGAAGCCTTATGTGGAATATGTTGATGAAATGTTAGTGGCAGGATTCTTGAAAACTATTAAACGCAGTTTGGGTTTCTTAATGGATAACACAGACTCTAAAAGTAACATTGACTGTTTGTTCGAGGCTCATTTAGAGTTAGAGGTAATACATTATCTCAAATTCTTTTAATTTTTTTTTTTTAAATCTCCTTCAGTTAACTGGTTCTTTGCTCCAAACGTAAGTAACAATATTGGTTACTGTTATTGTCAGACCTTATATATTGCCCTGAAATATATTCTCTGTATTTCTAATTTTATATTTAGCTTTAAGAGGTAATTGTACATAGAAGTTATTTTACTGTTATATTTTCTGGCTCTATTAATCAGTTGCTGAAGGTGAGACATAGGTATTGTCAAGTTATTGTTGTTAGATCAGATTCACCATTCAACCTAGGCTGGCCATAATTGATGCACATATTGATCATGTAGGGTACAAGTTAGCCAGACATGTATCACCTGACTTTGACTCCATCTTCATTGTCCACTGACTTTCTGACTTTGTTAAATTTACAATTACATCAAGTTTTCCCGATGAGGTCAGTTTCTCCACTACCATACATCCTAGTCACACCATATTTGAACCCACACATTGATCAGTGAGGGTACATATTAGCCAGGCATGTATCAGCTGACTTTGACCTCATCTTCATGGTCTACCCCCCCAAAAAATTATTTTCAGAGTCCAGATAAGACATAGATATGTGTCAACACTTGTTTGACAATGCAACTTTTTTCTTGGAATGTAGAAAATGATTAGGAAATCATTATTCAAAGAGAATTTCGATGCTGCATATCAGAATTCGACCTTATTTTTTAGAAGTACAGTCAAACCTGTATATAAAGGCCACTCAAAGAAACCTGAATATGTGGCCTTTATGAGCAGTTGCCCTTTATATACTGGTTAAAATTATATTCATTATTCATTAATGGGAAAAATGAGACTGCCCTTTATAGATAGTGATTTGTTATATAGGTGTGCCTTTTAAGGCAGGTTTGATTGTAAATGAAATTGCTCTGACATGATTTTATATACTTGTTTAATTTGAAAAGGTACCAGATATGGTTTTTATACCATCTGTAGATAATGGGGTAGATGATGGATTCTTTGACTTGGTTGATAGTCTGCTGGATGATATTTATAGACAGGCATGTTTAATTCCACGTCTGGCTGCTCACAATGGACAAGATGATTACCAGGATGAGTTGGAGAATATGAATGAATTGTCTGTAAAGAGAGCTCAACTCATGGAGAGGGTTAACTATGTGATGAGTCAGGCAATTGAATACAGAAACTCATTTGATGTGTACTCTTATCTTTGGGTACAAGACAGGAGCGATTTTATGAAACAGTTTTTGTTGTATAATCATGAGCTGACCCCAGAGGAAATTGAGGAAGCTGGTGACGATGGTGTACCAGAATCTCCACCCACATTGGAACAGTTCAAAGAACAAGTATGTTGGGTTTTTTTTTTTGCAATTCTTGTATAGTCATGTCGAGAAATTTTAATATTGTAGCAGTATTGTCCCCTTCTGGGCATGTAGTGGTAGTACTTCGCACCAGATTTGATCATGTGGGATACACTTGTTCTATTTTGTTCAAAGACTAAATCACAATAAACATAATCAAATAACAAAATATTTATTAAATAAATTATCAAAATGTAAATTTATACAATTTAACAATTCAAAATAAATAACTAGATCTATAAATGTAGTCAACAGAAAATCAAGCAGCACCTTACAATAAACAACTGAATGAGACTGACAGTCAAAACTGGGGTTTATGCATAATAAAGCAATAAACCAATATAAAAATGTAAAGTCCACCCTAAAAATACCTTAAAGTGTAATAATATACTTGACTTCGTGTTGTGTTTTCAAAATGAACAATTAATAATAATAAAACGGGATTATAGTGATCCTTGTGTGTTTGAAGACAGTCCCTATTCTTAACTAACAAATGGACATCTCTTGTGCAAAATAGTGTAGGTCACCATCTGGGACGTCTTGCCTGTGTGTACCTGGTAGAACTAGTATAGTTCTATAGGAGATGAGGGTGACCTGGCTACAGGTTGGCTCAAACTGCAACTGATTTGAAACCCAAAACTTGCTTTATTTATACTCTAGGAGACAATAGAAGCGATAACGGTGACCGACATGATCATATGATCAACAGGTAAGACTCAAGTGTTACGAATGTAATTTTGAAACTCATACATGTATTGGTCCAAACTGACTACTAGCTGAAGGGCATATAAAAAGATTTGGACATGGCCACTTTTGGTTTACACGATCAACATGTGGGGAAAAATAATGAAAACATTCTCTTAAACCTAACTTGCAATACCAAAGTACATAAGTGCAATGTGTTTATAACATAATAAGAAAAACACATATAAATTCATAGCTGTAAACTATGAAAAATTAAATGAAAACCAAATCCAACCCTACTACACTTGCTGAGGGATCCACCACATGAGAGACTTTGCTTGAATTTAGGATTATTCTGTAAATTTTAGTGTTAGAATTATGGGTTTTTTAATACCACTTTCAACAAAATTTCAGTTCTATTCTATTTTGTTGGTGAAAGAAAGCATAGTACTCTGGGCAAAAATATGTACAACCAACCTGCAGTAAGTAATTGATAAACTATCGGGAACAGGACAAAAGCCCCCCGGACACAAGTCCCCAGACAAAAGCCCCCCAACAAAATGCCCCCCATAATGAAATAATCAGAATGTTATTACCTTTTTATACCCCCCGCAAACAAAGTTTGGGGGTGTATATAGGAATCACCCTGTCCGTCCGTCCATGTACCTTGTAGGCGCAACTCCTCCTAAGCAGCTTATTGGATTTTTATGAAACTTTACACATTTGTAGTACACTACCTGCAGATGTGCATGAAGGAATATGGTTGCTGTCCAAAATTTAAAAGGGAAGATAATTCAACTTATACTTTCACGAAAAGGGGGGGGGGGGGCATGTACCTATTACGTGCAACTCCTACTAAGCTGTTTATTGAATTTTTATGAAGCTTTACACAGTTGTAGTACACAACCTGCAGATGTGCATGAAGGAATACCGTTGCTATCTAAAATTTAGATCGGGAGATAATTCAACTTATACTTTCACGAAAAGGGCGGTCGTGTACCTTGTAAGTGCAACTCCTCCTAAATGGCTGATTGGAGTTTTGTGAAACTTTGCACACTTGTAGTACACTACCTGCAGATGTGCATGAAGGAATATGGTTGCTGTCCAAAATTTAAAAGGGGAGATAATTCAACTTATACTTTCACGAAAAGGGGGGATGGGGGCATGTACCTTGTAAGTGCAACTCATACTAAACTGCCTATTGAATTTTTATGAAACTTTACACAATTGTAGTACACAACCTGCAGATGTGCATGAAGGAATACCGTTGCTGTCTAAAATTTAGAAGGGGAGATAATTCAACTTATACTTTCACGAAAAGGGGGGTCGTGTACCTTGTAAGCACAACTCCTAAACGGCTTATTGGAGTTTTGTGAAACTTTACACAGTTGTAGTATACTACCTGCAGATGTGCATGAAGGAATATGGTTGCTGTCCAAAATTTAAAAGGGGAGGTAATTCAACTTATACTTTCACGAAAAGGG
Source organism: Bathymodiolus brooksi (assembly GCA_963680875.1). Taxonomy (NCBI): domain Eukaryota; kingdom Metazoa; phylum Mollusca; class Bivalvia; order Mytilida; family Modiolidae; genus Bathymodiolus; species Bathymodiolus brooksi. Next base: position 81,176,278 of record OY804584.1, read on the forward strand.
GGGGGGGGGGGGCATGTACCTTGTAAGCGCAACTCCTACTAAACTGCTTATTGAATTTTTATGAAACTTTACACAGTGATCACCAGTTTCTCTGTGTTGCTGTCCCATTCAAAGTTGTTATGTAAATGACAGGTGTTTCCTTCAAAATGGTAAATGCAGTATGATGTAGATTTTTATAGGTCACATCAATATTACTTTGAAACATATGAAATGAAGGCATGAGTTTTGAAAAGCCGATAGTTTAGCAATGGTTTTCTAACATGTTGTCTCTTTTCTAACTTTAATATTATAAGAAAAAGTAGAAATAGTAAAATTTCCCAATATAAAAACTACTCAAGAATAAATAATTAATTTTGAATCAATAACTTTGATGTGACCTATATCCTCTTGTAAAAAAGTTAGGAAATGTTGTAATCCTCATGTATACTGATGAAATTGTATTGGTTTTAAACAATCCCACTTTGTTGAAGACCTTGTGGCGACCCCTAGATGTATGTTCTTGGTTAGTTTATTTTGGAGATGGGATGTTGTCTCCTTGACAACTCCATATCCATTCATTTTTCATAGGTAACTTGCTAATATACCTGTATTCCAAAGTTTGAACATCATAGTATTGCAAGTGGGGGGTATCACTCAGTGAGGTCACTCACAGTTCTAGTTTTATATTGATGTTGATATTTAAGATATCTTAAAGATCAAAATTCACTCCTTTTAAAAAAGGAGGAGTGAGAGAATTAATACAAAAAAATAAAATATTTTAAAAACATATTTTTTCATTGTTATGGTCATTTATAAAGTGTAAATAAAAAAAACTGTTTAATTGTTTAAATTGAAATTAATCAGGTAAAGTTAATCAGGAATTGTTTTTATTGACAAACAATTGTTATTACATTTATAACCTTTGAAGTTATTAAGGTAGAGAAGGACACTATGGGCAAAAAAAAAAATAGTCAATGAATTTTTTTGAATTTCATATGTATTGTTCTTTGGGATGTACCTAACAAAATATCAAAATTTGAGAATAGGTTTCCAGGCTTATTTAAAAAATATTCCCTGAAAGGGTTACCGCCCCCCTCTGAAGTCCAAAAAAATGTCTTTTTTTTTTCACTTCTCCGTGTCATTAAGGTACCAAAAAAAAATAGCATATAATTTTTTTTTAATTATCTGAGTATAATATGATAAATGAATATTTTTATAATTTTTTCATTTTTTTTTTCAAAATGGCTACCCTTTTTTGGCAATATAGCCTGTAACTGGCATTGGTGAAATCCAACAAAATTTGATTTTAAAGTGGAATAGAAAAATATTGTGTCAATGAATATTTTTTTTAAAAGATATATCACATTACTTGTATCCATGCTACATATCATTAAAAAATAAAGATATGTTTCAAGGCAAAAAAAAAGTTAGGGGTTTAGAAAGACACCCTGACACCCTTTTTTTTCAATTTCATGAAAAATGTCCACATTTTTCACTTTTTTTAATAAGACATTGAATAAATGAAAATGAAACAGGCAAAGATAATGTTTGTAAGGGAAAACTTTCCTTTCTAGGTGATATAGTTAGCAAATTAAGCTGTCTACAATTCTTCCAGGACAGGAAAAGTACATTTTTAGAGCTAATTTTGCACTCTTTAAGGTAGAGACCCACATTTCATACTAAAATAATTTGTCATTGAATTTCCTTAAAACTGGCCAGATTTATTGCTTTGTGGCAGACTTTAAGGAATTTAATTTAAAAATATAGGTCACCATACTAATTTTCAAGATATAAAGCATTTAAATCTTCAACTTTTATAATGCATTGTATGTGAAATGTATAGATTCTCCTCAAAATTCTTGAATAGCGAAAAATCCTGTCATAAAATTTCTAAATTTTTTATATAATATGGTGCATTTTGTTTCATTTTCAGAAGTGTAAGGAAAGTCTGGGGTCATAATATTAAAACTTTAATATTTAACAAAAACATGTCAAACTCATCATATTCTAATATCATTTGAGACATGATTACCTCCCTTGACGAAATGCTTCATATAACATTTTACACATATAATGTATTATTGCCAAGAAATTACTGTATTAAATTTGTATTTCAGTTTAATTTGAGAAATACCTCGTAAGAAATACTGCAAACAAAATTAATAATTATTACCACATTTTATTCAATATTCTTAAAAGTCATGCTCTACCTTAAAAGTAATGAGTGAGTTATTTTCTCATGCTGTTTGATATACTATAATGATATTTTTTTTAAGAAAAAACAATATTATTATTTTATTTTTACTTTCTTTGATGAGGGTTATTATAATTCTTAAACAAATATTTCAGTTTATGATATCTTCAAGTTCCAATAATAGCTTATTATGAAAAATAGTATTCAAAAATAATTTTAACCTATAAATAGCTAGAAGTACAATAAGTCTAAAATGTGTGCAAAGATACAAATATATAAATAACTTGTACAATTCATTATTGGGGGGATTTTTGTCCAGGGGCTTTTGTCCTAGACCTTAAACTATCATAAAAAGTTGTATGGAGTACACTTCATCATGACCTCGATTTGAACTCAAAACTATAGTGTTGATAGGCACTGATTTCATAGGTAGATGTAAATCCAACTACTATATGATCATGGCAGAGACAGTCCCTAGACTATTTATGATTGAACTTGAAACTTAGCATCTTAAGAACAGAATGCACAAGTTTGCATCTGTCCAAATTTGTATTCATGTATTGAAACGTATGCTCAGCATTTTTAAGTAAGAATGAACTTTTTATGTTTTGAAATTTCCATATTGACCCATGTATCTTACCTAAAATCAACATTTGAGGGAAATTACAGGACTTGATATAAAAATGGGAAAAAATAGGGAAAGAAAAGAATAATAGTTATTGGACTTGCATTCTCATTTAAGCTGTCAATATGTTCTAAATATATTTTGCCCATTTCTTATTTCAGATTGATGAGTTTGAAAAGATATATTTAGAAGTTGAAGAGGTTAAAGGCTCTCAGATATTAGACCTGTGGTTCAGAGTAAACTGCAAGCCATTTAAACAAGCACTTCTGAATACCATAAAACGGTGGAGTTACATGTTTAAGCAGCATCTCACAGATCATGTCAAAAACAGGTATATCCTGTTTGGATATTTTTTCTTCTTCTCATACTAACCACCAGAATCGGTGGTAAAATGGTTAGTGTATCATTAAGGAGAAAGAGCAACAGCTGGTTGGCTCGGAATCGGGATAATGTGTCCGAAGTGGGGCTACATGTCTGTCCGCGGACTGTTGTTTCAGTGAACTATCACTATAAAAATCCAACTAAGTATGTTGGTCTAGTACAAAGCGGACCTCATCACCATCTCATTGAAAATTAACTTGTTCTCGCCATGATATTGCTGGCTGAAAAATTGCTGAGTTTGGCGTTAAACAACAATCACTCACTTCTCATACCAATGAGATATCTAGTTACAATGCATTTATATACAATTTTCTTATTAGAAGAATTTGAAGTTGGCGTAGGAAACGTCTACTCAAAACCTTTTATGATCGTAAGGCCTGAATATCAATGGCAATATTCGAATCCCACTCATGGCGAGGTCTACAATATATAACATTTTGTGATAAAGTTTGTCAGTGACTTGTGACAGGTCTGTGGTTTTCTCCTGGTACTCTGGTTTCCTCCACCACTAAAACTGACTGCAACGATATAACTGAAATATTATTGAAAGTTTCGTTAAGCACCATACCCCTAGCCCAATGGCAATGTAGAACGTTATCCTGTTTAATGTTAACTTTGTAACTTATTAGGGATATTTTCACTAGTGATGTGTAAATAACAAAGTGTTAGAATGGTGCAGTTTTTTTCACTTTGATATCTGAGGTTTCCCAGAGTCAAACATTGATTTTCAATATGGTTCAGAAAATCTGCAACTCTTCTTAGACCATTCAACAAGGGCCAAAACCAAATTTGCATATTTTCTTTTATATGAACTGAAGTCATACATCTACTATTGAATTTTTCTGGATTCCCAATGATTTTCGATGTGGTACAGAGGAGGGTTCATCTCTAATTCGCAATTCTCCATAGACCACTCAACAGAAACCAACCAACCAAACACAGATTTTTAAGTATAGAGGGTGTGGGTTAGGGTTATGGTGTTTAACACCACTTTCAGCTATATTTCAGTTATATCGTGGCAGTCAATTTTATTGAAGAAGAAAACCGGAGTACCCGGAGAAAACCACCGACCTGCCACAAGTCACTGACAAACTTGATCACATAATGTTGTATAGAGTACACCTCCTCTGAGTGGGTTTCAAACTCGCAACGTTAGTGGTGATAGGCACTGATTGCACACACCATACGATCACGACCATGACAGCCCCTCTTCGCACTCTCTGCATAGAATAGTGTGTGATGGAGGGGGTTGTCGGCAGCCTATGTTCAACCCAGGAGTTAAATAGCAATAAGTCAAGCAAGTCAAATTGTAATATGTTTATTTTCTTTTGCAGTTTAGAGGAGTTGTCTACCTTTATCAAGAATACAGATGCTGGTTTAATGAAGCCTTTAGAAGAAGGTGATTACGATGGACTTGTAGAACGTATGGGATATCTATGTGGAGTCAAGAGGAGACAACAGGCCACAGATGAAATGTTTGAACCACTCAAGCAAACTATAGAATTGCTAAAGACATATCAACAAGAAATGAAAGAAGAAGTACATGTGCAGTTGCAAGTATGTACTAGATTGCTTTTAGAATTAATTGTAGATATATTTAGCTCCCCTGGTCAAGGATCAAGTGAGCTTATGCCATCACTTGTTGTCTGTCATAATTAACTTTTCCACATTTATATCTTCTTCTGCAAAACCACTTAAACAAATTGAAATAAACCTTTCAGGGATGATCTCTTAAGGGAGCATATTAAGACATTCTCTGAAGGGAGCATATTAAGACATTCTCTGAAGGGAGCATATTAAGACATTCTCTAAAGGGAGCATATTAAGACATTCTCTGAAGGGAGCATATTAAGAGATTCTCTGAAGGGAGCATATTAAGAGATTCTCTGAAGGGAGCATATTAAGACATTCTCTGAAGGGAGCATATTAAGACATTCTCTAAAGGGAGCATATTAAGACATTCTCTGAAGGGAGCATATTAAGAGATTCTCTGAAGGGAGCATATTAAGACATTCTCTGAAGGGAGCATATTAAGAGATTCTCTGAAGGGAGCATATTAAGACATTCTCTGAAGGGAGCATATTAAGAGATTCTCTGAAGGGAGCATATTAAGAGATTCTCTGAAGGGAGCATATTAAGACATTCTCTGAAGGGAGCATATTAAGACATTCTCTGAAGGGAGCATATTAAGACATTCTCTAAAGGGAGCATATTAAGACATTCTCTGAAGGGAGCATATTAAGAGATTCTCTGAAGGGAGCATATTAAGACATTCTCTGAAGGGAGCATATTAAGAGATTCTCTGAAGGGAGCATATTAAGACATTCTCTGAAGGGAGCATATTAAGAGATTCTCTGAAGGGAGCATATTAAGAGATTCTCTGAAGGGAGCATATTAAGACATTCTCTGAAGGGAGCATATTAAGACATTCTCTGAAGGGAGCATATTAAGACATTCTCTAAAGGGAGCATATTAAGACATTCTCTGAAGGGAGCATATTAAGAGATTCTCTGAAGGGAGCATATTAAGACATTCTCTGAAGGGAGCATATTAAGAGATTCTCTGAAGGGAGCATATTAAGAGATTCTCTGAAGGGAGCATATTAAGAGATTCTCTGAAGGGAGCATATTAAGAGATTCTCTGAAGGGAGCATATTAAGACATTTAGTACAATTAAAATTAATCCACAATGGGGAGGAGTCTGTAAGGGGTTGGAATAAGGCGTTTTAATAAATAGAAAATATTAAATTTATTAAACAAAATTTAGAAACAGCTTCTATAGTGTGTTCTGCCCTGTTTCGCAGCGAGTGCAAATGAATATTATATTTGCCGACAATGTACCTATATTGTGTTTATCCTGCAATGTCAAAAAGCTTAGAACAAATGGCAAATTGTCTAAAAAGAGCAGAAGCAAGTGCCATTCTAATCGTTTTATGGTTGCTGTCTGTGATGTCCATGCTTATACTGTTACTGTTTCTTAGCATCGCTCAACATGAATCAGGTCCCAGAAAAACTATATCTTGGTCAGTGACCTCATATAACAAAAATTGTATTCAGTCAATGCAAGTTGATTGCTCAAATAGAACCAGTGTAGAATAAATCATTTTAATCTTCTTGAGAACTATTGTAAGATGTGCTACAATATTTACTTTTGGGCAACATTTGTCTAATTTAATTTCTTCACCTCAAATACAACATGCCACATTAAAACCAGACACCACATATAGCCTATATATATATCGTGCTCTATTTTTTGTTGTTCCTTTTCGACTATTCTTACTGAAGTTATTACAGTAATACTCCAATGGTTAGCATGCTCACTTCGAGTGTGGTAGATTGTGGGTTAGAGCCTGGTTGGTTCAAACCAAAGACTATAAAATTGGTATTTGCTGCTTCTCCACTAAGCACTCAACATTAAGGAGTAACAGGAAATACTGATTAGCATGGAATCGGGATAATGTGTCGGGCCTAAAATAAAATTTTATTTGTTTGGCATTGCTGCCCGACCCACTGAAAGACTTGCCGCCCAAATTATTTTATTTGCATTTCAGACAATTTTTTTTTTATTTAAAAAAATCTGAATCGCGCCGGAATTTCGATCTTGTCCGCGGAGTTTGTTCCGGGCTTTATTTATTTCAAATCTCAATCTTAAAAGTGCTTGATGTACACTGTATTGAGAGCAAACGTTTAAACGACATAGAATAGAAAATGGTCTGCTGAAATGAAAATAATGTCGAAGAGGCCGGCAGTGGAAAGCATCCCCCTATGCTGCAATGCATCAGTTAAGGGGGGTGAACATTTTATCAAAAATAAGATCTTCAGTTATTCTATGGACGAAACATGGGAGGACGTTCTGAAAGACCTTTTAGAAGACTGAAAATATAAAGCTTTCAAATAAAAAAAAAAATTAAACAAATTTCCCTACCTACCTACCCACCTGCTGATAGTGTGGGTCGGCAATGCCAAACAAACAATATTTTAAGTGTGGCCTCACAGTGGAACGATATGTCTACCTGCGGGCTTGAATCAGTGAGCTAGCATTATAAAAATCAAACTAAGATTGTAGGTCCAGTAATCCCTCTTTGCTGAAAATGGAGTTATCGTTCGCAATTTGAATTATTGTCCTTGGCAGTAGGTATATAGCATTTCCAGTTGCAAAGTTTTCCTAGCGTTTTTTTTTATAAATTGATTGAATAAATAATAAGTGCGAAAAAAACTATGAAAAATAATTGACGTAGATTCCAAGGCAACACTTGAAGACTTCCTAACTTTAAAAAAGACTGAACTTGTACAGTTTCTACGGAAATGTAATTAAAAAATCAGTGATAACAAGAATGATCTTGAGCTCCAAGCTTTCAATGCAAATCAAGTGATCTATGCCTATGGTGCTAATTCTTCCGTCGATGACGATGTGAAATACGATAAAGATTCCGTAGAAGATAGAGAGTATATATTACCCCTCATATCTGAATTGAACACGGGGTGGTCCAACAAAGAAAATTTCTTCACTCAAATTAGTCAGATGACAATGAAAAAATGAGCTGCTATAGACAGTTCATAAGAGGCTTTAACTTTTATAAAGAAAATTATATACACGACATTTCTTTTTTTTTAAACTTCTATAAAAAAAAAACGTTTTTCACTTTAAAACATATTTTTCTCTGGATTTGTAACATTTTTGTACAAATAACTCCCCAAATGTGTATTTTCATAATACCAATGAACATGTTACATAATTAACTTTCTGAAATGTTTTGGATGAGTGTCACCAGATTTTTCTGCAAAATGGAAACACTGCACGATTTTCCTTGTATACTGAAAACAGGAATATTTTCTTTAAAAAGATTTTCTCTCCTTGCATTAAAAAGCGTATTTGATTTTTTCATTACACTCGAGTGGTCGGAGACAAGGCAAGATAAATTTGAAAGCATTTTAGAAATAATAGAATCTGTTGTTTCTTCACCATTTGTTAAAGCAGAAGTGGATTCGGTAGAATATTTTGTACTGTGTTTGAAACGGTCTGTGCGTCGTCATTAGCAATGTGCACTTATCAGATAGGTGAACACCTGCATCTAACATTTTCTGACCATCTCGACTTGTACTGTCAACAAGCAAATCCCAATTTTCTGTTTCCATCAGAGCAGATTCCACTTCTTTTCTGGATAAATAATGTCTCCCGTCTGGAATATTTTGAATAGGAAATAAAACGATCACGAACGCGGCTTTTTTCTGTTTTTGATATATTAAGAACAAGCAATCAATCTATCGTTTAAAAAACTATGGTGTATTTGGAGATCGCACCTCTGTCCATTGAAACTTATTTGTCATATTAAAGATGTGTTTTTAGACACTTCTCCACCGCTACCCATGATTTCTGATACCGTCCGAAGTACTCACGACAAATAATTTATTTTTCAATAAATGAATTTACAGTTTAGGAATCTTACAGCCAAAAATACCTTTCTGAAGCTAAGCTTAACAATGTAGACAAGCAAAAAAAGGACTGATGGGATTCGAACCACCTTCTAGAACTATCCACTCCATCACAAGGCAGCGCCAATGCGATCATGACTACTGTGCTCCCGCATTTAGTCGAAGTAAATTTATTACTTACAGTAGTGATGGGGTAAAATGCAAATTAGTAAACAGAGCAGATAATTTGATTTCTCAACTGCAGATTTAAGAAAATAACTACCAAGCACACAAAAAAAAGCTCTGATGGTTTGCTTCCGATAAAAACGACATGTGCTAAATTGCTTTATTTTTAGTGATTATGACGGTTTACATGATGTTCGAAAACAAAAAAAATGACAGAATAGTTAATATTGATAGGGGGGTCAGACTTTTTTTGAAAATGTGTTAAAATATCTTAAAGTACACACCAATGATCGGATCTCCTGAAGATATTTACAGTGGTGTTTAGTTTTTTAAAATCTGTTAAGCGGTTCAAAAGTTGACAATTTGAAGTTCGGAAAATGACCACTTATATTTTATAATGGCAGCCATTTTGAATTTTATTTGTCTTTACCAAGAAATAGAATATCAGAAATTATTTGAAAACAATAATGAAATCTAATGAAACTGTACTTGATAAATGTAGTTTAGACATTGTTCTAAAAGAAATTGCATAGTTGTAGTCTTTGTTTCATCAGCAACATGTGTTTCCAAACACATTTTTAAAATTATTTTTTACCATGCATTTCAATGGGAAAATTGAAAACGGCACCAAAATTGGATAAATTTTACCCATAAAATTGAACGTATAAATACAAATTTTGAATTTTCTCATCAAACTGTATGAGATTATTAAAACTTAGCCTACTATCCACTACAGAAGAGTTTTACTTTCAGTCTAACTGGTCAGCAACATGTGTTTCAGGGAATAAATAGTTTCAAAATAGCGGTGCCATTTCCAAAGTTTCCATTCAATTTTCGTCACTTCTGTCCAGTTTAAATATAAAAAAATTGTGACATATGAAGAATTTTCTCCAAACATGTGCATTATTTATATATTTCAAAATGTCACCTTTTAAATAATTCACTTTAAATAATAGTGTTCTAGTGCATTGTCACTGCAGCTGTCTTCAAATGTAAGACAGAATTACAGAATTTGCCATTGTGTAAATAAAATTGAAAGATGTCTGACCTCCCTAATATTGATAAAGAAAAATATAGAATTAACAGCTTGCATGTAAATTCGTGTTATGATTTCATATGTAAGGAAATATTTGTTGAACGGCTTTCAAAAAATCAATACAAATCTACTGTACACTCACAAATCTTATAATATGTAAAAAAAAGAAAAATAACTTAATATATAGCCCACATTTTTATCACTTTAACCAAAATCCATAACGAAACACATTATGTTGCAAAAAATTAAAAACAAGACAAAACTGTTCCGATGTGTAAATCTGCAGGGGTCGCGAAGCAGCGACTATACGATCACGGCTATGGTACAATGATCAAATTTGTAATTTGTATTTTCTTTTTTTATGGTATATAAGGTGTACCTGATGTAAATTGGTGCAACTCTATAATAAAGCAGACAATGCCTATATTTCATAAAATCATATTTAAGCATATTTTCTATAAAAGGGAAAACCTTTTTATGTTACCAAAGGGAAAATTTATATGCATGTTAAAAAGGAAGTTTTGTGTTGCAAGTTTCCGATTTTTAACAATTATAATTTTGTTTGTTTTTGTGTTTTTTTCATTTACACCAGCATTGAAAGCACTTTTATTTGCAAAAATTTCCAATTCCTCTTAAAATCAGAGTCAAATCTTCATTTTCCCATCCAGTTTTTGGAAGGAGCGGATGCCAGCTATCTAACTCTACGGTTATATTTCTACCCGACGTCTCTGACGTTTGGAGATGGCCAAATCCGGTAAAAATCCCAAAATGTTCCTTTTTTTATTACTAAATCCACAGTGGAACCAAAGAATGAATAGTCATGAAACCATGTAAATAACTAAAGGTAAAATATTCAATTTCATTATCCTGAATGGAGCCTGTCGGAATATTTATGGGAATCTGCATTGATCTCTCAAAAAAGAAAACAAAACTATAAAATATCATGCGAAAATAGACATCTTTTTAATAGACTCTGACTCTGAGCAGATAAAATATCTTGAACATTTCAAGATTAAGATAATCCCCTGTATAAGGAAATAAAACAAATGAAACCACTTGGCCAAATGATATGAAACTTGGTAAGAAGCATCTATGGAAGGTCCTCTATAGAGATTGCTCATTTCGTTTTGATCCATTAACAAACATGGCTGCAACAGGCAATTCTTGTTTTAGATTGGTCGATTTCTAAAAATCTTCTTCTCTGAAACTGCTTTGCCAAAATGAACCAATATTTGGTGGGAAGCACCTATGGAAGGTTCTGTATTAAGTTTCCTCAAAGCCTGAGCCTCTAGTTCACTATGCTTGGAGATATTGACTTGACTTTTGGTATATGCGTGTATAATGATGAGTTACAGATCAAGTTTACATTTCGTTCCGGTCCAATGATATTTGGCCGAGTTATGGCCCTTGAACTTTGAAATTTGGCCAAATATTTAGTTGTCACCACTTTATTTCACTATGATTTGAGGTATTGACTCTATTTTTGGTAAGAGAGTGTATAATCATTAGTTACAGATCAAGTTTGAAATTCATTCCGGTTGAATGATTTTTGGCCAACTTACAGCGTTGGGCTTTGAAATTTGGCCAAATATTTAGTTTTCGCCACTTTTTTTGCACTATGATTTGAGATATTGACTGAATTTTTGGTATGTGAGTGTATAGTGATGAGTTACCGATCAAGTTTGAATTTCGTTCTGATTGAATGATATTGGGCTAATTTACGCACCTTGGACTTTCAGCTTTGGCCAACCCCAACACAATCTACGGATCAACATTGGATCTTGTTTTCACTGGAGGACATTTGCCATCAATAATTTACAATGGTTGTTATTACTCAGACCACATGACACTTTTAATTCAGAAAAAAATTCAATGACTATTTATTAAAGGTAATGTTTTATAGGTATACCGTATAGGACTTCTTATTCATATGCAAGTCTTGTAGATTCCTGATCATATCAAGATTTGTTCAGGCAATATTTTTTCCTTGAATAAATCTTGTGAATTTAAGGAGGCTTGAGGATACCTGTGGATCTTAAGCAATAGTTTGTTATTCTTAGCCTATTACTGAGGCAATTAAAAAAGGGTGAAACATTTGCGAGCCTCCTTAATATTCACGGCGGGGACATTTGTGTCGTTCCGACACATCTAGTTTTTTTTATGCAAATATAAAACTTGTACAGGAAAGATTTTCTGCTAGAGTTCCTAGAGCAGTTGATACATTCAATTTAACCATATTCTGTGCCAAGCCAGGAGAGTGAGAGGTCATGTATTTGTGTGTTAGGGGTATCTAGTTTACCTCTTTTTAAGATTTTCCTATTGTATATTGGAACTGTTCCGACAGTGTGGTACTTTTCGTTTTTCATTTTTATTTCTGTAGGAGTTACCAGAGAAGTGGAACAACACTAAGAAGTTATCTTTTACAGTAAAACATCAAGTTGCACCACTACAAGCTTCAGAAGTATCCAATATCAGGCGTCGCAGTGCTGCATTTGACGTCCAACAGCATAAATTTAGAGAACAATTCAGAGGGATAGAACCATTTAGATATAGTTGTGACTGTCCTTATTTACTGCTTGACCAGGTTAGTTTCTTGCATAATAAGGCTGGTACTGCTGTATTAGTTTAGAGGTGTACTGAAATGGTGCATGAAATTTTGATCACATGTGCAGGGTTTTCAATAACTTTTTACTGAACAGGTGAATTACTATTTTGAACAGGAGAAAGTAATTGAGCGCCGAAGGGGCGATTTGTGGTGGGGGGGGGGTGTCCGAAATTCTAGAGTCAAAATCCTGCATTCTGGTGAATTCTGAGAGTATTTATTAGGCTGTTTGAAGGAGATTTTTTGTGACATGCTCTCCTATTTTATATTAATCATAATAGCTGGCAGCAAGTATAAATTTGATTCATTAATGGAAGACAAAAAAAATATCTGTAGGTCACCATACAGTCTGTTACAATAGGCAAAGACCAATACAGAAAAGTAATCTATAAAAGATCCAAAAAGATAGAAAAATAATTATCAAATTTGAATCGTGTAGTAAACGTCGGACAAATTATTTCAAAACTTTGCTTTAAGCAGTCTTTATTTAATGATTTAGTCTTGGCAGATACAGAGACGTGCAAAAAGTATTCGGTCACTGTAATTTTTTACTATATATTTCATATAAAACCACAATTTTTCAAAACATTATTCCAAAGTCAATTCTTGTTTGATTTTGATGAAATTTTTACCAACAGAAGCGAGAACGTATGTAGTTTTCTGTGATTATTTTAAAATATATTTTGGAAGCACAGATTTTAAATACTCATGATTTAAACATAAATTTAAATTATTTGTCTTCAAATGTACTATCATTGTATTGTATTTTTGACGTTCAAAATTTAGTTTTGTGTTTAAATCGTGAACTCATAAAAATTATAGATTATAAAATTATGGCTAAAATTACAGTGTAAAACTACATTTAATTCAGGTTTTGTTGGTAAAAAAATCATCAAAATCGAACAAGAGTCGACTTTGGAATAATGTTTTTAAAAAAATGTGGTTTTATATGAAATATATAGTAAGAAATCACAGTGACCGAATACTTTTGGCACGTCTCTGTAGCTTGACTCACAACAATCTACGATAAACGAACTTTGGGTTTTCCTTCAGGAAAGTGCTGTACCAATTTTTCTTTTCTTAGGGCCTGTAAATTAATCACAAATCTTTTTTTTGTGTTCATGTTGCACGTTTTCTTCTTCTTCTATGTCATATTTGCACTTGTACATTTGTTACAGGGGTATGTAAATTAAAACGCTTCATTGATTTCGCAAACATTTCCATTCGGACGTCTCGTTTTTTTTCTTTATTCGTTACGAAAAAAGAAGACACCCAAATAAAGCATTAGTTACGATTTCGTAGCTGTTACTTTAGCCAGAATAACTTTTTAGTCCGATATTTTTATTTTTTCTGTTCTTAATTTTTTTTTGGGAAACAAAATTTGAACCGGCGATTTTGTCTGAACAACCCGGCGACAAATCGCCGGGTGCTGATCCTTATTGAAAACCCTGCATGTGATATGGGATAATCTCATGTTTGCTAAGGTGTGAAATCAACCTTTATCATTGATTTGTATATATACACGTGATAATATCGCTGTTTTCTAATGTGAAGTTATAATGAAATCACTGACGTCGCCTTACCAAATCCTCTATTAACATATCATCGTGTATATGTTTTTCTCGAAAAGAACTTTTCATCACATCTGACATCTAAGTCTTCGCATTCGATGCGATATTGCTCTGAGGAATTCATTTTGGCAAAGTAAATCAACGATAGAATATATTTATGTGTAATTTATACATTTGACCTTTGATCTCACTGAGTGATATTGTAACTATCAAGAGACTGACTCTGATACTGGAAATTATCGGTCAGTGTGAAGTCAAACACATTTTGATGTTACAAATTAAAACAATAATAAACTCTGTACATAATATCACAAATATCACAGCTCATCGTATCAGACTCGCTGCGATACTAGTGGCAATGTCTGTCTCAACCTTCATAACTAAGCACTGTTATTCTATATATCTCACACTCCTGTCCTTTGCAATGCTTATATTACAAGCGTTACATGTGAGAACAATATTGTTCACACTTATTTTGGTGAAAACAATGTTCATGATCTTTTCTATTCCTTCTTTTAGCCGAGTTGCACCTGGAGCGTGCCCCCCCCTAAAATTGAAAAAAATAAGATTTTTTTAAGTGTGGCCCCCCCCCCCCCTAACTTGAAATCCTGGATCCGCCCCTGATATACACATATACATTAAGCTTAAGACAGGAGACTAGCTTCAATGTGTAACAGAGTAGAAACAATCGTCATTCTAACCGTTTTCAAGAGTGTCCTCCATCACATACATACTTATACTGGTACCATTTCTTGTGGTTTGCTCTACATGGATCAGGTACCAGGAAAGCTATTTTTGTCAGTAGCCGTATATAACAATAATTTATCCAGTTCATGCAATTTGACTTCAAATAGAATGATAGAGTGTAAAATAAAATATTTTTCCTCAAAATCTAGACTTCATTAAACATTAAACACAACTTGTGTATGAATAATCAGATGAGCAATACAGTCTCGTTAAACTTTAGTATAAAATCACTGCTATTTTGTTAGATTTTAAATAGAATCAATGGATTTGTTTACTCTTTACAGTACAATATAGACATAAAAGGTATGGAAAAAGAGATGACTGATATGGTAGGAGCTGCAGGCCTATTTGAAGTCAATATACCATTCTTTATACAACTCAAACAATGCAGGAAAGAATTGTCTTTGTTGAAAACCTTGTGGGACTATGTTTTTGTGATTAGAAGTAGTTTTGATGATTGGAAAACCACCTCTTGGAAAGAAATCAATGTCGACCAAATGGACATCGATTGTAAAAAATTTGCAAAGGATATACGTATCTTAGACAAAGAGATGAGAGCATGGGATTCTTACACAGGTGTTGAGGACAGTGTTAAAAACATGTTGACGTCTCTCCGAGCTGTCGCGGAATTACAGAATCCTGCCATTAGGGAACGTCATTGGCAACAACTTATGGCTGCTACTAAAGTGAGAAAATAATTAATCCTTAAAATATTATCTTTCATTGTAATATTAATTTTATGGTGGTGAAAATACATAGAATGGCATACCTGTAAACTGACTCTTTCATAGGGTCACATTTTAATTTATCTTTGACTACTTAACCTTTTATAATGCCATAAGTAGCTGTTTTCAGCCACATTTTGGAAACAGATGAAGTTCAGGATCTCAGGCAACTTATTTTATAATGTTTGAAGAAATTGATTTTTTAAATGGAAGAATGCTTAATTATTTGCTTTCGGTGTTTTTTTTCTTTTTTATATGCCTTTCAATTTTGAAGATTTTCTCATATGCCATTCCAGAGTAATGAGATTTTGTTCATGCAAATGAAAGTATTCTTCCACATTTCCTACGATAACTTTAGTTTGCTTTGACCAAGTCTTATGAAATTTTTATGCAAATTAAAGATTGATCAAAGTAAGCTATCTTGATTTTGGTGATTTTCAGGTTTGCCGTTCCACATTTGTAAACCTTTGCTTGTTAAAATGGTGAATTTTCAGAATTTCAAACTGTTGAGGAAATGTAACAAAATATTTGTTCCGCCGGAACCTATTTCACAGAAAATTTATTTTGTTGGAACTTTTTAAATGAACAATTAGTTCCTGGAACATATTTCATAGGAAAATTTATTCCGCCTATGTGAAATTTGTTCTGGTATCTATTTCACGACCAACAGTGAAATTTGTTTCGGAATGAACATTACAAAAACAATGATTAGTTTCTTTGTTAGACAAAGTTTAATTTTTTTCTCCAATATTTGATTAATTAACAGGCAATGGTGTAAGATTCCAAATGTTATTAAAAATAAATATGAATTTATATACAATATTACACATGTATTTAGGTCTTTCGGCTAAATGAAAAGCAAATACTTATAATTAATTTGGTTTATTTAATTTAATAGCAATCAAAAACACACATATGTTAAGTACATGTCAAACTTCTCCACCATGATTAACTTTCATTTTCTTATATTTTATCGTAGTCATAAATGAATGACTGTCTTTTAGTTGTTTTTTTATCTCGTTTTGATTTGCGCACAGGAGACTTTGCTTCTATAACATCGTCATTATCATTATCATCATTCGACATATCAAAATAACTGAACAATGAATTTTCCTGTGAATCATTTTCATCACATAATTGGAAGTGATTGTACATCAGAGTAAACAAGAGTGAGACTTAAAACTTTCTAATGAACACAATTCATGATTTTCATGCATCAAGGGAATCTATTTCACAGTTATGGAACTTATTTCACCAGGTAAGAAATGAGGGAACTTTTTTCACAACTCTGGAAGTTATTTCACCAGGTAATTTACAGGAACAAATTTCACATCAATGGAACTTATATAATATAATTTTCCTGTGAAATATGTTCTACCAGAACTTATATCACAAGAAATTATTTCTGGGGGAATTTTTTCACAGGAACTTATTTTGGCTCACAGAAACACATGTATCATGTGCAGCTGTTTGTTAGAAGAAATCTGGGGAAATGCTTTTAAAATTATAATTGAAGACAACTTCTTGTGGGGGGTTATGGTGTTTAATGCCACTTTCAACAATATTTCAGTTATATCGTGGTGGTCAGTGTTTGGTGGAGGAAACCACTGACCTGTCGCAAGTCACTTACAAACTTTATCACATAATGTCTCGCCATGAGCAGGATTTGAACTCACAACATTAGTGCTGATAAGCACTGATTGCACAGGTAGTAATATACCCACCTACCATACAATCATGACCACGATGGCCCCCAAATGGATGTTTCATCCTTGATTGTCATAATGGTACAGTACAAATATATTGTTTTTTGTTATTCACATACTGCTAGGTTTTGTGATGGTGTGGTATTTTTTAATATTTTTCTGATACATAAAAACTGGAAAGCTAAATCATTTAAAGTTTTGGAAGCAATAAAACCAAAGGGCCTCAATAGGATATCCAAATTTGGCTATGGTCACCTATGCATGAGGGAGGAGAACCTTAGTTTTATTATAATTACATTTTTTAGGAACTGTAAATTTGAGTAATCTTATCTGTCTAGGTACGTTTTACTATGGATGATAAAACAACATTATCAGATCTTCTGTCGTTGAATCTACACAATTATGAGGATGAAGTACGAGGAATTGTTGATAAAGCTGTCAAAGAAATGAGCATGGAAAAAGTTCTGAAGGAACTGAATGTCACATGGGCACAGATGGAGTTTGAACATGAACCCCACCCACGAACAAGAATAACAATGCTGAAAACAAGTGAAGAATTAATAGAAACTTTAGAAGATAACCAGGTAGATAGTCCATTCCACATGACCATTTGGCATATTACATACCTATAAAAACAGGATGTGTGAATTAAACACATCCCAATTGCTTAATACATTGGTAATGTTAAGAGATTGTTGTCATAATTTCATACTAGGAGTGAACTGACATGATTAAGAATGTTAACAAAGAGAGTGAACACATAGACACTGTTCACAGATTAGAATGAATTACACTTGTGATTGGTTATAGAAAGTTTTTGTAAATTAAGCGTAACTAGTAAACTGCGAAACTGACATTAAGCGACCAACAATCAATCAGTTCTGGTCTAGAGTGTCTTCTATTTCTTTATTCAATTAAATTTATGAATATTAATTTTACAAATAAAATAAAACACTGGTATAATAATGCATTGACATAATTAAATTATTTGGTATTATTTATTTATCTTGTTGGTATTCTTGTCACAAAAATTACAGTTCAGTATTGCTAAATTTATGTAAGGCATAATTGAATCAATCAATATAGGTACATACTACAATTTGTAAATATTTGGAATTAAGCATTTTTCGAAAATTTCTTCATACAGATTTTTCAAATCTGAACAAAAAATTAGTATGTTTAAAAAGTACAATTAGGTTCCAGGAATATTTATTTGGATTAATTTCACACATGCCGTGTGATAACTTTAGATTTAGTAGACCAATCCTGTTTACACTTTTGACTGATTTTATTTATTTTTTCAGGTACAACTACAGAACTTGCTGTCATCAAAGTATATTGGCTTTTTCTTAACAGAAGTTTCCACCTGGCAGAAAAAGCTGTCTACTGCTGATCAAGTTATATCTGTTTGGATGGAAGTTCAACGGACTTGGTCACATTTAGAAAGTATATTTATAGGATCGGAGGACATTAGAAATCAACTGCCTGAAGATTCAAAAAGATTTGATGGCATTGATTCTGATTTTAAGGTAAAAAAATTATAGTTAAGTAGTCCCCCTTGTATAAGACAACCCCTTATAAGCTGAAAAGTGGCTTTATTAAAGGGGTGGACACACTTGAGGGGACAATTTAGTAGTATTTTACTATCTTAATGCATGTGAAATCTTGCCTTACATGAGGAGAGGACTTTGGTGGGAGGTGTCTTTTAAGAGGGGGATCATTGTATTGAATATATTACCCATGTTATGTCAATCTTTAAGAGATCAACAGTTGATATGCAATCAGCAGAGTATTCAAGTCATTCAAGTAATGTTACTGTTGTCATAGTTATCAATATATTCAGTTTAAAACATTTAATGTATAGAGTTAATGATCTTAGGCCAAAAAAAAATATATGTGTGTTTACTGTCACATGTCAAAAAAATCTAGGGTTGGCATTATTTTTTATTTTTATTTTTATTTTTTACTATCGGCAAAACCAGAAATATCCAATTCCGGTAATTCATTTTCGAAATTTCCGGTAAGCCGTCATTTGTTTTGAAGCTGTATTATGAGAGTTACGCAGTTTTTCTACCTTCTTTGCTCTCAATTTCGACAAAAAGCTAGCGGTTGAATAAATAAAACATTGCTGTGTAAAAATTGATAGGGTTGCTAGCAAAAATTAGAGTCGGTCGGGTGACCGTAAACACACATATTATTTTTTTTGGCCTTATGTTAAAATGTTAACGACATTTCATACTTAGAATTTTTAGATTTTGAATTGTGATTTTATTTCGCCTGTGTAACAGTCAACATATAGGAATAACTATCCATCGGCCACGTTGGTGTCACACTTTTCTTAATCCACAACTGCTAATAAGCCAGGGGCCGTCGTGATCGTATGGTAGTTGGATTTACAACTACATATACAATCAGGACCTATCACCACTAACGTTGTGGGTTCGAACCCCACCCAGGAGAGGTGTGCTCGATACAACATTATGTGATAAAGTTTGTCAGTGACTTGCGGCAGGTCTGTGGTTTTCTCCGGAAAGTCCGGTTTCCTCCATCAATAAAACTGACTGCCACGATATAACTGAAATTTTGTAAACCTGCTAAGCCAAACTTGCACATAAGCGTTTACAGGACATGAAGTTGTGCTCCTGCTGTTTTATTTTTTATCACATTGATGTACAACACTCCATGTAAGACTCGCATCTATGTTTATCATTTTAATTAAAAGTAGATGTTTTGTTTGATATTTTATTTCCTGGTGATCCACAAACATTAAAAGACCTTCAGCACTGGATCATGTTGGAGGTCTCTGTTCAAGTGACCAATCAATGACAAGTTTACAAAAGTTTGGGGCATTGAACAGTAAAATATGGATAAAAGATTACACATTATATGTAGTATTAAATTCTTGTACCTTTATATTACAAACAGGAACTTGTGAAGAAAATGGAGACAACAAAGAACACAGTAGAAGCTACAAATCAACCAAACTTGTATGAAAAACTTGAATCTCTACAAGAAAATCTGGTGTTGTGTGAGAAAGCTCTAGCAGAGTATTTAGAAACCAAGAGACTGGCATTCCCACGATTTTATTTTGTCTCCTCGGCTGACTTGCTGGACATTCTATCTAATGGCAACAATCCACCAGTTGTAAGTTTACTTTTGATGGCAAATTTCTTGATGTTGATTGAGCCTATTTACTATAGACTTAATTTATATATATAGCAACATTGACAGAGCAACTGCCATCTTTATTTAATTTTTTGATTATATTTGTATTTGTAGGTTTCTCGTTTGACTAAGCTGTTTGATAGTGTGGCTAAGTTAGATTTCTATTTTTAGGTTTCTCGTCATTTGACTATAAAGCTGTTTGATAGCATTGCTAAGTTAGAGTTTAAGAATATATTTCTATTTGTAGGTTTCTCATTTGACTATAAAACTGTTTGATAGCATGGCTAAGTTAGAGTTTAAGAATATATTTCTATTTGTAGGTTTCTCATTTGACTAAGCTGTTTGATAGCATGGCTAAGTTAGAGTTTAAGAATATATTTCTATTTGTAGGTTTCTCATTTGACTAAGCTGTTTGATAGCATGGCTAAGTTAGAGTTTAAGAATATATTTCTATTTGTAGGTTTCTCGTCATTTGACTATAAAGCTGTTTGATAGCATGGCTAAGTTAGAGTTTAAGAATATATTTCTATTTGTAGGTTTCTCGTCATTTGACTATAAAGCTGTTTGATAGCATGGCTAAGTTAGAGTTTAAGAATATATTTCTATTTGTAGGTTTCTCGTCATTTGACTATAAAGCTGTTTGATAGCATTGCTAAGTTAGAGTTTAAGAATATATTTCTATTTGTAGGTTTCTCGTCATTTGACTAAGCTGTTTGATAGCATGGCTAAGTTAATGTTTAAGAAGGATGACAGAGGAAGCGACATGAAGATAGCTCTAGGAATGTACAGTAAAGATGATGAATATGTTACCTTAGACAAACCTTGTGATTTGAGTGGACAGGTACATTTAATACTTGATTAATATTGTGTAGAAAAAGATACTAGTATGGGATAGGAAATGCTTACACCTTTTGACATTGTTGCATGGTAAGAATATTCCATTTGAAAGAAAACCTTGATTGGAATGTGCCATGGATATTTCTCTATTTTTGTAGATTAGACATGCAGGATGGCCACTACAACAAGACAAAGTTTTTGACATAGAACTCTAATTATGGGAGTATGCATAAATATTTTTTTCAGGGCCGTCATGGATGTGATCGTATGGTAGTTGGATTTATAACTACCTATGCAATCAGTGCTTATCACCACTAATGTTGTGAGTTCAAACCCCACTAAGGAGAGGTGTACTCGATACAACATTATGTGATAAAGTTTGTCAGTGATTTGCAGCATGTCGGTAGTTTTCTCCAGGCACTCCTCTTTCCTCCACCAATAAAACTGACCGCCACGATATAGCTGAAATATTGTTGAAAGTGGCGTTAAACACCATAACCTAACACACACCCTAATATGTTTTTTTAAGGAACTGAAAACTTGAATGAACCCAAAAATTTGCAAGAAGGGTCATTGAATTTTGATATGAAATCAAACATGGCCACCACTGCAGGACATACAAATTTGAACCTGGAACCCTATGGTAGGGAGTCCAACGTCATTATGTGAATCGTTGGAAACGTCGTCGTTGTGGTGACGATAGTCAATGTTTATGTATTTATTACATTAAAGAAAAAATATATTCATCAATAAAATTATATTCAAATGATTCAGCATTTTATTCTGATTCCACCCATATATTCAGATTTCTAATGCGTTGCGTAATTCGGAAAATATTGAAGATTAAAGAACATGCACCGCGTCGTTCGTATTTCATATACTTTCGTCGGACCGCTTTTTTTCAATGACATGCTTCTTTCGAGTGATTTTCCACACCTGAGCCAATTATCTAATAGGATGGAAATAGACACCAATGAAAAGAGGAGAAACTCCAGTTTCCGGTCATATAAGTTTCATGGCGAGGTCTCGGATAAGGAGAATTTCTGAAGGATTTAAAATTTTCTTTCCGCTGCCATTTTCATCAGAAGTAAGTATAACCAAAGAAAATTATATGTCAAGAAAGCTGAAATATTCTAGTATTTAATTATTTATGGTTTAATTTGATAAAATGATCAGCTCAGGTGTGGTTTTCATGATTTAATGGGGTGAACTTTACTGCGCTGTGACCCCGACGTTGTACAATCTTGATCATCCTGTTTACCTGAATATTACAACGTTGTTGCATAAGTTATGTTTATTTATTGCGAAAATTCTGTTTTTGAACATGGATTTAACATTTTATGATGATTATTTTTATTGAAATATCACTTTATTGAACATCTATATTTACGAATGCCGGGTTCAATATCCAGGACATTATGTTTGTTTACAAGCAAAGCGGTGACAAAATTTCATGATTCAAACAGAGATGCCGAGACCAAAAATTGTCAAGCATGTGTTAAATGTTACTACTTAATTTGTTATCTTTTCTGATATTCTGATGTGCAATGGTAGTCAGATACAATTTTATGAATTTACCCTTTTTTCAAGTGAAATATAAAAATACATGAACCCAAAATCAATCAGTTTTATATCGATCAAAAGCCCACTCCCTGTGTTGTAGAGTATGTGGACAAAAGTATTGCAACATGTAAAAAAAAATCCCTAAATAATCAACCAAAACCATATTTTTAAAAAAAATTATTGTGAAGTCATTTCTGGATAGATTTTAACAAATTTTACACCAAAACATTCAGAATTGTCTATATTTTGATTGTTTATTTGCTCATTATGTTTATATGAGTGGTTTTTATTTGTTCACAATTTAAACATAACAAATAAAAATTGACTTTGATTTTCCTATATATTTCAACTAAAAATAAATCCCAAAAATTGTATTGTTATTTAAAATGCAGACTATAAATAAATCATATCTTAGTGACTAGGACCAGCTCTTTTTTAGTCTTTGGATATCTTTTTTATTTTGTGAAATTCCAAAAAATAAATTTGAATTACATAAAGATCTCCTGAATGTACGGCAAGTTTTTAATGTTTAATCACTGATTTAGTTGGAAGTACCAATACAATAAATATATGCTCAATTTTATCGACAATTTACATTTTTATTCCTGTGAGTGTTTGTGTAGATAGGGCCTAAATGCACTGCTTTACCCGGGAGCCTATAATCCTGTTAAGACGGCCCTGCTTCTATGGACTAATTTATTGTCAATTATCACATGACAGTTTGAAAATAAAAATGCACTGTGAATTTATTTCTTAATAATAGTTATGAAATGTAAATATATACATGTAGATAGAACTATTTCTTTGTGGTGCCTTCTGGTTTTTTTTCCAGTTCATCTGACCGTATGCTGTTGGTCAAAGACAAATGTGATCCAAGTTGGCATTGGAATAGTACCTGAACTGTGTTCTACTCAAGGATAATTTACGGCGGAGTCTATAAATTCTAATTTCATTCAATAGATAGATGGATAAAGATTTGTCAACATTTTCGTTAGTTTCACTATATACATTTGTATATACACCTTCAATATGTAGCATTGAAAATTTCACACATATTGTTCTTTACAGATGATCATGATTATTGGGAGTTAGAAATGTAACAAAAAAATCAACACATGGTGTGGCAATAATATATACAACTTGTATCTGAACTTCCTTAAATCACAATGGATGATGTATTTCACAAAATATCTATCATATTTCATTAATAAATAAACAACCATAATAATATTTTTTGCTGATTTCAAGTACATGTTTTAAGAAGCTAATTAAAATAGCATGGAACCAGACTGAAACATCTGTCATAGAGAGTGAAACAATTTGACTTGCTCAGTTTTGTGGTACATGAATATATTTGTTTAAGTTGAATGTCACTATCAGTAATTTTTCAGTTACATGTATATTATTACTGCCAACATTGAGGTAAGAAAAGGGAAAACCACTTTATCGAGCTTACCGAAAACCCTTGCCATGTTTAGGAGGCAGTGAAATGTTAATCTTTGAGGTGACTAACCTACATTAGTTGTATATATCATGCATATGACATGAATAACCGTTTTGTTTTGACATTTTAGTTGTTTTAGTATATAGATTTCAAAATGAAAATTAGTCTTGATGATCAAATTCGGACAAGAGACGGGCAAAATCCTAAAAATGTAAAACTACAGAACAAGTAATTTTGGAAAGGTTCCTGGTGTTGGTTTTTATTTACAAATGCCACTATTTGTTGTTTTTACAACACTTTAGGAGAGCATGTTAACCATTACACCATCGATGTCATGATTGTATGCTGGTAGGAAATACAGTAGTATAGATGGACTGCTAGCCATGTGTTTTTATTGTGGTATCTCTTAGTGTTTATACATTCAGTTAATTTATCTTTACAAGAGATTGATAGAAGAGGGCTTTCAATTGATACCTAGATGGTCAAAATCAGACAAAGAACACTAGAGAAATAATAAAAAAAATATGACTTTTTCTGCAAAAATTGTTGGCATTTGGCGGCCATTTTGAAACAAAATGGGCACCATTATAAGTTTATTAGTGTCCATGGAACAATATAATAAAACAAGAAGATATCATCTATCTACATTTCAAGTTTCATGTAATTATCTTGTATACTTTTTGAGATCTAACCAGTTATATACATGTATAACTATATTCTATTTACAAGATTTCAATATGTTTGATGGCGACACAAAGACAACAACTAGCAAACTGCCTCAACACCCATTTTCATATCCAATAAAACTATATTTCCAAGGCTGAGAATGGTTGTAGTTCATAATCCTATTCAAAATAAATGGCTTAACAACCTCATTTATTTATCTGAACAAATTTATGTTGGAGTAATATGGAAAAGTGACATGAGCATGCCCTATGTGGTCATTTCGACCAACAGAAAAGTCATTTCAAAGATTTTTACAGGTCTCAAAATTTGAAATTTGGCACAATTTCAAACAGTCCTGTAGTTTTTCTTTTATACATTTGTTTGTTCTCCCTGAAAACAAAAGATTATGCAACAAAAGAATACAATCATTGATATATTAACCATGGAAAAAGGGTCTTTTCCTTGGTGGCCATCTTGGTTTTTTTTTTTGTGTGGAGTTATCTCCCTTTATATATATATTTTTAGAGATTTTGGCCAAACACAATCAACAACAGAGGAGACAATAGACATAATAATGTTAATTCCATCAAATAATAATATGATAACAATATTAGGTATTAAAATTCAGAAAACTATAAAATTACTGAAATATTTGCAAAAAAGAGACATTCTTTAATTTAAAAAAAAGGCTAAAAAAAGAAATTTCTGAGATATTTTGGCTAACATTTTTTAATATATTTATATAACACACTACAACAAATAAGTTAAAGCAGTTTTTTTTATGCAAAGTGGTCTTATGAAACAAATAACACATACATTTCATGTCGGAACAGTAAAACAGAGTGTTTTTACTATTTTTTCAATAATAAATGAGCCTCAAAGCAGATTTGTTGGTACTATTTGGAAAAATCTGTTGTAAGAGAACAGGAGAAATGACTCTCATAATGTTGTTTCGGTGTCATTTTGTACAGTCAATCACAGTTTAGGTCTCGGTCCTTCTGGTTTTTGCATAATCATCTTCAAAAATTGCCGGAAAAGCCATTTTCAATAGCAAAATTGAACTTGGCGGCCATTTTGTGGCAGCCATTTTAGTTTTCATCTTTTTCATAAATATATGTAGAGTACATTTCTGGATACCCTAGGCCTTGCTTTTTCAAATAACCATTTATCATATACATATCTATAACCAGTTTGGTAAGACAGATGCTTGAAAATGTGTTGAAAGCCAATATAATGCAGAAAAAGTGTGGTGCCATCGAAAAAATTTCTAAGTCCAAGTGTTTTTTTCAGGATTTTCAACAGCCCTTGTATCTTTATGCATAAAAGATATGCCAGAAGTATTTTATTTTATTTGTTATATGTCTTAAGGTGTTTAAAATTTACTATATGATTGTCTGTATTGTTATCATGTTATTAAATTAATAAAGGTTGAAAGTTACACTTGAGGTTGTCTGTCCGCCAATTTCTACCATTTTCCAAGAATAGGGCTGTTATTGACGACTTTGAATGTACATAGTTTCGTCAAATCTCAACCAATATTCAATCTGTTTGTTTTGTATTGTTGGTCTTGAAAAGGTCTTAAACATGGTAATTAAATTTTAAACAAATATTCTAAGAATAATTTTGACTTGGAGTCCCTACCTATGGGGAAAATATTTAAAATAATTCTTCTCTGAAACCACTGAATCATTTCATAAACAGACTTGGATAGAATGTTTCTTGGATTGTCTGTCCTCTATAGAATGTATGTTTTTTGTGTTATGTTCTTGTGGATTGGAAATTCAAAATGGTCATCACTCCAGAAAAAATAGCTTAAAATTGAATGCTCTATAGCATTGCCGACAACACTGTTTTTAATAACTTGTTTTCCTTTGCGAGTCAATTGATTCATGAATAATTCACTAAGATGACTACTACCACCACTAGACAAAGATTAACATTATGACTAAATAGGAAAATGATTGTAAAATCTATTTCTCAAAAAGAACTGAACCATTTAAAAGCAAACCTGGCTGGAATGCTTCTCTAGAAAATATACAAATTCTTGTGCCAATCAGAAATCCAAGATTGTTGGTACTTCATTTTCACTATTCTATAAAATTAGTTATTTCTCTAATTTTGTATAACAGAAATTTTTTATATGACTGCAAAATATTTGCAATCGTGTTATATTACGGCACTGTTGTCATCGCCTTCTGTTTATAGACCCATTTTTAAGTGTTTTATTCTTGCAATTCATCATTTCAGTGACAAAAATAAACTTTTCAAAAGAAAATATTATTTATAACACTCGGGCTACATGACCACTCGAACCGAATAATACCACATGCTCAGACTTAAAATTTTAGCAAATTTTTAGCAATCAATTTTTAATCATTTCATTCTTAAACACCACAACCAACCATAACCTTAAATTTCGTGGATTTCGTTAACAAAAATAAACTATTGTAAAGAAAATATTATTTATTAACAAAGCGTATGAATGGATTAGAGACTATATTATGTAACCTGTCCATGTCATATCGAAATAATGACAGATGTAAACAACAATGCACATGATATAAAAATATGGATAAACAAACAGAAATTGATGCTACATTGTAGGAATAATGACATGTTTTTTTTTAGAAGGATAAATACAGCAAGCATTTAAATTTCACTCTGAGATCAAAATATGACTAAAGCCATGATGTCAACAAACAACATGCATAACAAACAAAACATGTGACACTGTCAAAAAAGATAAAAATCACTAACTCTAGTAAAATAGAAAATTCAAGAACAACATTTTGAATATTTTATTGAATAGAAAATACCACAATGCATATGTGAGCACTTCCAATTTTGACATGTACACTTCCAAAGCTGCACTTCTTGTCCAAAATATAAAAGAATATTCAATTATTATGAAGTTTGCCAACTTTTTAGAGGGGATTTTTTCATCCAAATATCTGGTATATTCATTTATCCGACGTGCAAATAACCAGAGGTTTTTTTCCTTTAAAACTCAAGAAACGGTTTGGTGTTTTGCAAATATAACTGATTAATCATTATCCATAATATTCTATTATACGATATTCAAATAAGGGGAGTTGTAAGTATATTCACAATCATGAAAACACTGTAAATACAAATTTAGTAGTATAATATATTGACACCTATTTAGAATTTACATGGATGATTTTTTTTCAATTATTTTCCACTGAAAATTGTTTTCAGAAAGTTGCTGAACACGTCAGAACATCTAAAAATGACCATTTTGAAAGGGGGTGTAAATGGTTTCAGCTATTTTTCATTGATTTCAGTTATTTTATTTTCTAACTAGGGTCATCCCTGAATTTACCTGTACAATTAAACTACATGTATATCACTTTTCTGAAGTATGATTTTAAGTTTTGTCATCACTTATATTATCTTTAAGGTTGAAGTATGGTTAATGAGACTATTGAATGCCATGGTTAGTACAATACTTAATGAAATGAATGAGTCTGTGCAAACATATGAAGATAAACCAAGAGATCAGTGGTTGTTTGATTTCCCTGCTCAAGTGGCATTATGTGGTACACAAATTTGGTGGACAACAGAGGTCAACCAGAATTTTGCTAGATTAGAAGAAGGTTATGAAAATGCTTTGAAGGATTATAGCAAAAAACAGGTATTTTGTCTTGCAATTATTCAAACAAACAAAAGAATTACCATCAGAACCACATTTCTTGTCAGAACTTGCAAACAAATCATAGATTTAGATGAAACATGCAAAATATGCTTTAAAAAGTGCTACAGCGTTAATGTTAAGGGTTATGAGGATTATATGACTTTTTTTTTTTACAACTACCTACGCAATCAGTGCCTATCGACACTAAGGTTGTGAGTTCGAATCCCACTCATGGTGAGGTGTACTTGATACAACATTGTGTGATAAAGTTTGAGGTAGGTCTGTGGTACTCTAGTTTCCTCCTCCAATAAGACTGACTGCCACGATATAACTAAAATATTTTTGAAAGTGACATTAAACATCATAACCCTAACCCCTGTATGCTATTTTCAGCATGGCTATTACTATCAGACTTGTTTTGGAAGGTATGCCCAGACAGACATATAAAACGACCCATGAAACCTATTATTATAAGGTTGATTAAAACTATTGGTGTTGTTTCAGTTACTCTACTATCCCTCAGTCCTCGGAATGAAAATTTTAATTTTCTGGTCCGAATCAAATTCTTAAATTCATTTACATATAGTTCTAAATAAAGACTGAGGACCATTGCTCATCATGAGGACTGATCTGTCATTTTTTTTTCTTCAAATTATTGGATATTCATTTTATTGACCATCATTTTTCACAAAGTTTATCTAAAATAAATTTTTAGAAATTAACAAAAATAAAATGTTTTTGTAACCTACATAAGCATAATTTTTTTTTATCAGTTTGTAACCAGAACCACATTTTTGTTTGTTTATACATTTTTTTGTTGTTTTCAGATTGTTCAATTAAACAATCTGATTACAATGTTGATTGGAAACTTGAGCAAAGGTGATCGTCAGAAAATCATGACCATCTGTACTATTGACGTTCATGCACGAGATGTTATCACAAAAATGATTGCTTCTAAGATAGACAGCTCTCAAGCTTTTGCCTGGCTGTCACAGTTACGTCATAGATGGGATGACAATGAGAGAGATTGCTTTGCTAACATTTGTGATGCACAGTTTCGTTATTCTCATGAGTATCTAGGCAACACTCCACGTCTAGTGATTACTCCATTAACTGATAGGTAGGTAATAGTTTAATATTTGGCACCCTGATAGGTAGGTAATAGTTTAATGTTTGGCACCAAGTTTCAGTAGCCTTAAAAGTAAAGATGTACAGTATCTCTATCTATCTGCATTGAATTATGTGAAGATTATTATCAACATTTTAAGTCCAAACAAAATTAATTACTTGGTCCTGGAAAAAAAGATGCATTCAAACAGCAATATATTTTATCTCCTTTATTGAAGGGAAATCTCATTTTGCAAATGGAAACGGGGCCTTCATGGCCGTGAACGTATGGTAATTGGATTTATAACTATATGTGCAATCAGTGCCTATCACCACTAAAGTTGTGAGTTCGAACCCCGTTCATGGCGAGGTGTACTCGATACGACATTATGTAATAAAGTTTGTCTGACTTGCGACAGGTCAGTGGTTTTCTTCGGGTACTCTGGTTTCCTCCACCAATATAACTGACAAATTGTTGAAAGTGGCGTTAAACACCATAGACCTGAACCCAAACCCTACACTTGGAAACAGATTAAAATGAAGGTTACTTGTACTACTCCAGAGTTTTTTAAATTCGTCGGACCTAAGGGGCAGAAAATCATGAGGTCTGCCAATAATGTCGGTAATGCCGGTCCCCATGTCCGCCAAACATTTTTGAATGATGTGTTTACTTTTTTAACGGAAGTCGGAAACGCAGGTCGTATTGTAAATACCGGAACAAGTTTGGTCAACTCGGAATTCGTAACCGCATTGAATATGTGATATTTTATCCGATTTTGGTCAATATTAATGGTAACTGTCATGAAAATAAATATATTTGAATATATTGTGATGCGTAAGATGATCTTTTCGAGTGAAAAGCCCCCAAAAAATTAATAAAATGAAATAACACGACGTCCCTGATTTGTATCGTTCCCTTCACCGAATCTGTTTCTAATTAGAATTTTGTTTACAGTTCCGGCAACATGGCAATGTGGCGATCATAAAAATGTGGTCGTTCCTGAATCATTACGACGGAGCTCAGCCGGGCAAACGTAAAACGGCAAATTTAACTGGAGATTGAGAGAGTCTAATGACTTTTAGAATATTGTTATCTCAATAAAAATTTTAAAAATTATGTTTTAAATCTGGTATTTTTTTCAAAGTTTGAGGGTATCCCTAGCTGGATTTGGCTACTCTTTTTTGGTGCATGGTTTCAACTTCTTGGTTTATTCTGGATGGTGACTGGTCTTCCTATTTTTAGGCCTCTACCAGTACTAATGAAGTTAAATACAGAAAGCGCTCTGCTAGACTAAAATAATAATAACGGTATGACATTGCTTCGCTTTAAAACAATTTTACATAAAAAATGTAGGTCCGGCAAAAATTCAGAAGGTCCAGCAAAAAATTCCCTGTGTTCAGCAAAATGAAAACAAATTTCAAAAAGTCTGCTACTCACATTTTGGTTAATACAGTAGTGAAAAACTAACCTTTTAATGTACAGTAAAACAGATATGTTATCATATACATGTAAAATGTATATGCTAGGTTAATTGAAGAATGTTGGTAAAAGTTTAGATTTTTAGGTTTATTGTGGTTTGGTTTTGGTTTTTATGGTGTTTAATGCCACTTTCAACAATATTTCAGTTATATCGTGGCAGTCAGTTTTATTGGTGGAGGAAGCCGGAGTACCCAGAGAAAACCACCAACCTGTCACAAGTAATTGACAAACTTTATCACAACTACCATGCGATCACGACCACGACGGTCCCCATTAGATTTTACACCTGAGTTATGGCTGGATATTCTTTTGTGTTCACTTGCATCTAAATTCGTTATTTTCAATACACATGATTATTTATTGTATTTTTCAGGTGTTATATCACACTGACTCAATCTCTTCACTTGATTATGAGTGGAGCCCCTGCTGGACCTGCAGGTACTGGTAAAACTGAGACCACCAAAGATCTTGGGAGAGCTCTTGGTATAATGGTGTATGTCTTCAACTGCTCTGAACAGATGGACTACAAGGTTAGATTCTACAAGTTTACACTAATTATATGTTTATATTTGTTATTGGTTGTTAAGTTTTATAAACTTTAGAGAATACCGAAGGGGCAATCAAAAATGGACAATCTAAAGAAACTGGCATTTTAGGGTACACAAGACAAAGACAAACAAAACAAAAACACAACACAATATGTATTGGACACCACTATGTGCAAACAAACACATTTAATGTAAATAAGACATGAACCCTGCTATAAACAACTGGAGGTTGTTTCAGTCTGTAGGAACAATCTACAATGGCTTGGCACAGGCTGGTTCTTGGGCATGTTTATAATAACGATGTACTTTTTTGCTTGTTTCAGTCTGTAGGAAATATCTACAAAGGTTTGGCACAGGCTGGTGCTTGGGGGTGTTTTGACGAGTTCAACCGCATTGCTGTAGAGGTATTGTCTGTCATTGCTGTTCAAGTCAAAAGTATTCAGGATGCCATTAAAGAAAAGAAACAGAGATTTAATTTCCAAGGAGAAAATGTCAGTATTAAATGGACCGTCGGATTGTTCATCACTATGAACCCAGGGTATGCTGGTAGAACTGAGTTACCTGAGAACTTAAAAGCATTATTTAGGCCATGTGCGATGGTGGTTCCTGACTTTGAACTGATCTGTGAAATCATGTTGGTAGCTGAAGGGTTCTTAGAAGCTAGACTGCTGGCTAGAAAGTTTATTACATTGTACAGTTTGTGTAAAGAGTTATTATCTAAACAAGATCATTATGATTGGGGATTAAGAGCCATTAAATCTGTGCTGGTTGTGGCTGGTTCATTAAAGAGAGGTGATCCTGGCAGACCAGAAGATCAGGTATTGTATCTTATCAAGTACAGGGGTGGGTAGATCATTGATCATTGAAGAAAAGAAATCAAATGACAGAACATACATGTAACTATAATAATTTGTTTCTTTCCTTAGAAAACTAAACAAAATAATCTACCTAGTAGTCAGTTAATTACAATAATTAATTCGATTACTTTCTTTGCAATTTTTAAGGATATAAGCTGAAAATGTGCTGTAATTTATTTGATTACTTAAGCATTCCCCAATGAACAAAAATTGTTTGGATATATTAAGAGAGTTCTCTGGTTCTCTAATCTACATTCATACACAAATTTGGTGTACGATCTTGGATTCATTCAAATTATTTAGTATTCCTTAATAAACAAAAATGATTTGTATATATTGAAAGTTTAGTTTCTGGAAGTGTGTTGTCTTCCTGCACACAGTTTGTTTGTATGGGTGTTTATCAAATATTGGTTTTCGGATTAATCTGTTGTTGAGCAATTTTCTTAGACTTATCATAGTTTTTTCACTCCAACATTTACCCTACACTACCCTTGAAACCTCTAAGGTTATTACAAAACTTATTTAACAAGACTAAGGTACAATTGATATTTTTTTGTGTGCAAATTTACTACAAAATTGACTCGGAATGCAATTGAAATTAAATAATTGAAATAAAGAAAATTAATTGTAACCAAGTGCTTGAAGTTTAGTTTGTGTCCATTGCTGAACCTATAGCCATGGTAAATCTGAGAAAGAGTATCAAAGATAAGCATTCACTTTGTTTATGTTATTCATATTTATTGGTAAATGATTTTCCTTTGATCTCTTCGAGTGATATTTTCAGTATCAACAGACTGACCATGATACTGAAAATTATCGGGTCACATGACATCAAACATATTATGACATTACTGATAACAACAATAACTTCAGTTTTGAATGTCTCGACAAACATTATCACTAGTATCACAGGTCGTCTTATCAGACTCGCTGTAATAGTAGTGATGTCTGCATTGACCTTCATTACTGTCATCATTAGATATATATCAGTCTTTGCCTTAATTTTTTCCACCACTTGCCGGAAAGCCAAATTTAGAAAAAAATATCTTTTTATTCAAACTAATTCTTTCATAACTTTCACTTGCCCGAAACCAATTTTACTTGTCCGAGGCTACGGGCAAGTGGGTTAGCGCAAAGACTGATATATACAAATGTATAGTGTAATTTAAAGCTAATATATACCAATTTCATATTACCTATATTATACAGGTATTAATGAGAGCATTGAGAGATTTTAACATTCCAAAGATTGTCTCAGATGATGTACCTATCTTTATGGGTCTGATTGGAGACTTGTTCCCAGCCCTTAATGTACCAAGGAAGAGAGATTTAGAGTTTGAGAAAGAGATCCGTCAAGCCATCATAGATCAAAAACTACAACCAGAAGAAAATTTTATTCTTAAGGTATGCAAATGCTCAATTTTATTTTCGAATTCTGTATACTGCATCAGTGGTGTAATGGGTAGCGCGATCACCTCGAGTATGACGAATTTTGGGTTCGAGCCCCGATCGGGTCAAACCAAAGACCATAAAATTGGTATTTGTTGCTTCTCTGCTAGGCATGCAGCATTAAGGAGAAAGAGCAAAGACTGGTTGGCTTGGAATCAGGATGATGTGTCCGAGTGGGGCGACATGTCTATCCGCAGACTGTTGTTTCAGTGAGCTTGCACTATAAAAATCCAACTAAGCAAGTTGTTCTAGTACAAAGCGGACCTCATCGTCCTCTTATTGAAAATTAACTTGTTCTCGTCTTATCAAGAGTATTGAATTTTATAAAACGGAGGAGAATTGTTTCATATCAGGTAGTTTTTTATGCAGCATCAGGTAGTCTACATCTTCTGTACTCCAACCGGTAATGTTGTGAACGTCCTCAAAATCAATTTGCATCAATTTTTTTGTATCCCACGATTTTTGAACTGGTTGTGTGGCAGATGACCAAACAGAAAAAAAAAGTTTGAAGCATATCTTCATGTTTTGAAGTCTAAGAGTAGACAACGTTTGGTGGAGAAAAAAATCGAGGAAGAACATAGAAAAACTTAAAGACATTTTTTATTTCCGTTTTTCATTCTGAATCATTGAATATTTTATTTTGAAACTAATATTATTGTAATCTACGGGATCTTCTCTTTAAATTAATATATCCTTGGTTATTACTACTACCTGACCACTCATCCCGGTTTTGTAAATTTTCAAAGTAACATGAAAATCACGGCAACGTCAGCGGTCCAAAATAACATCATTTTGGAGATATTTTAAAAGTATGCTTGTTTAGAATTAAAACCAAGCAAATATATTTAATATAATTATTATATTTTTTGTACCATAACAATCATTAGATTCTACTTTATCAATTGATACCAGATTTTACTTGGTGCCTATCATGGAAATGTAGAAATCACTATAAATAACAGCAGCCTGAAATTGAAAAAATATTATGGCTAGGGAATTTTTCTATTGACTGCTATCCCTACATAGTGTTTGTTTAAGGATCATAAAGTAAAATCTTCATAGAAACCAGTGTTATGTACATAGCAGGGTGCCCACTGAGTTTTGAAACTGGGTGTACAATGGGGTACAATTGCTGTTTTTTCCTTAACTTTGCACCCCTGCATATAGAAAGTCTCTACAATTTTGGGGGTACAGTGCCTATTTTGGGGGTAAAAAACCCTCTGCAGAGGGTAAATGGGCATGCTGCATAGTGATCGTTAAAGGATCCTGTAGAAATGATATAGTTATTATGTCTATTAGAAATCTAAGACAGTTACCATTTATTGCTGGATGGATTTTACCTTAACAAAGGTCTCACTTTTGAATTATTTTTCATTCTGTTTTAAATGAGGTGACTCAGTATGTGATACAAGTTTTTTGAGAGCCTCAGGTTGTTTTCAGAGTAAAAAGAGATGTAAATATAGGGATGGATTCATATGTTGTATATACAGTCAAACCTGTATTAAGAGGTCACCTTTGGGACAAAGAAAAATTGTCTTCTAAGACAGGTGACGTTTTACGAGAGGTTCAATTCATATGAGTTTTCTATGACAGGTCAAGAAGAATATGACGTTTTAATACAGGTGACTGCTTAATAGAGATGACCGCATGGACAGGTTTGACTGTAGTATAATATATAGTCAAACCTGCTTTAAAGGGCACCTCTATATAACAAATCACTGTCTATAAAGGGCAGCATTTTATTTTATTAATGAATAATAAATGTAATTTTAACCTGTAAAGAGAACTACTCATTAAGGGCAGAATTTCAGATTCCATTGAGTGCCCTTTATATACAGACTTGACTCTATATTGAAAAGAAAAAGACTTAACAGAGTTAAATATCAGTATTAATGTTAGTGTGTATATCATTGTAGGTTGTACAATTACAAGAGTTGTTTGAAGTTCGTCATTCTGTGTTTGATCTTGGAGCAGCAGGAGTTGGCAAAAGTAAAGTCCTACAGTCATTGTTAAGAACATACAAAAATCAGGGAAAGAAACCTACAGCATTAGATCTGGATCCTAAATCTGTGACTAATGATGAATTGTTTGGAATCATCAACCCAGCCACCAGGGAATGGAAAGATGGTATGCAATTGAATTGTAGCAAAGTTATAAAATAAACGCTAGAGAATACCAAAAGGGACAATCAAAAATGGACTATCCAGAGAAACTGGCAACTTAGGGCACACTAGATGAAGAAAAACACAACACAATATGTGTTGGACACCACTACACAAACAAATACAAATAACGTAATTAAGACATGAGCCCTCCTACAAACAACTGGAGGTAAAGACTAACCGAACATCGTTTTTATGCGGAAATCGTAACTGACATCACAACATGAACTCAGTAAAGACACATAATAGAACTACACAAAAAACTAAAAACAAAGAACAATCCGGACCACACCAAAAATTATTTTAGAGGAACTTGTTTAACTGGTTTTTTTTCATACTATTTTTAGGGGTCGTGGTGGTCGTGATCGTATTTACAGCTACCTATGCAATCAGTGCTTATAGCCACTAACATTGTGAGGTTGAATCCCTCTCATGGCGAGGTGTACTTGATACAACATTATGTGATAAAATTTGTTTGTGACTTGCGGCAGGTCTGTGGTCTTCTCTGGGTCCTTCGGTTTCCTCCACCAATAAAACTGACTGCTACAATAATGCTCAAATATTTTTGAAAGTGGCGTTAAACACCATAACCCTAACCAATGCTATTTTTATTTTTATTTAATTTGGAAAAAAAAAAGGAATGAGGATACCCCGGTATGCAAAATTCATAAAATAATATTGTTTCAGGTTTGTTCTCTGTCGTGATGAGAGATTTAGCTAACTTGCCGTCTGATAATCCTAAGTGGATTGTGCTGGATGGTGATATAGATCCCATGTGGATTGAATCTCTTAACACGGTTATGGATGATAATAAAGTGTTGACGCTGGCCAGTAATGAGAGGATAACACTGACCCCTAGTATGAGACTACTGTTTGAGATCAGTCATTTGAAGACGGCTACACCAGCAACTGTGTCCAGAGCAGGAATTTTATTCATTAACCCTGGTGATGTTGGTTGGAATCCGTAAGTTCTCTGATTGTTAGGCACATTAGACAAAAATAGTATCTAGATTTTTGTGATAATGCTTTTCTCAACTAAGGATTATTCTATTAATAAAATGTATGGTAAAATTTAGAAAGATAATTTAATGACTGTAGCGATCATTTTTTTCTTGTGACTTATTTAATGACCGCTCTACCAATAAGCCACATTTAACGATAAAAACTGTTCCTTTCCACTGTAGACTTTTTAATGGAGAGCCCTAAAAAAAAAATTGTCAACATTCCTTTCAATTCTCAAATGATTGAAATATAAAGTGTCTCAAGGATTATATCGTTTTGAAATGTTTATATCAGCATGTTTTTAATAATCTTCTTAAAAGTTTTCATATTTACCTGTAGAATGAAATAGTGAGCGAGCGAGTGAGTGATTGTTGTTTAATGCCAAATTAGAAATTTTTCAGCTATATCATGGCGAGAACAAGTTACGGTTCGTTGAGATGATGATATCCGCTTTGTACTGGACATTTTTTGTTGGATATTCATAATACTAGTTGACTGAAACAATAGACTATGGGCTGTATCGTAAGTCAAGAGTAGCGTAATGACGTACGTTCCGTAACAACGTCCGGGAAACGTCACGCTAATGTCCGTACATTTCTCAACAGGCTGATTCCGTGCCATCTTTACTCTTACTCCTTCAAGCTGTGTACTTGGTGGAGATGCAACAAATGACAATTTTATAGTCTTTGGTATTACCTGACCTGGGCTTGAACTCAGGATTAGATTAAACATATTTTATTGCTAAATATTATAGCAATTGGATTGGACACAAATTATAGCAATTTACAAGGGTCCTCTCCACATAATAAATAATTACAATAGTACATGCATCAGCAATAGTAGAATACAATATACAACATTATAAATAAGTTCTTTGAAAAATTAAAAAAAGGAGACCTGACCTGGGCTTGAACTCAGGATATACTACACTCCAGGCAAGCAAGCTAACCGTTGCTCCACCAATGCAGTTAGAATGAAATAGTGATAGGTAAATATATACACATTACAGATATGTCCAGAGTTGGATAGACACAAGAGAAGTTCAATCAGAAAAAGCTAACTTGAGCATCTTATTTGACAAGTATGTTCCAATGTGCCTTGACACCCTACGTGTGAGGTTTAAAAAGATTACACCCGTACCAGAGATCAGTCAGGTCCAAATGTTATGTTATCTGTTAGAATGTCTACTAACACCAGAGAACACACCTCCAGACACCAATAAAGAGGTTCATGAACTATATTTTGTGTTTGCCTGTGTGTGGGCATTTGGAAGTGTCATGTTTCAAGATCAGGTTTGTATTTCTAATTGATATACTTGCAATATAAAGCTAGATTTATATATAAACAGGTGTCCTTACATTATTGTCCATGTTGAGTTTATTATTTGATATGAGACTTGTATGCAGGGCTCTACATTTAGGCTTGTCCAACTTGTTCTTGCAAGTCTGAATGGATTTGGACAACTTAAAAATAAAACTGATTGTCGAAAGGACAAAGTAAAAAATATAAATAGAGTGATAGTTTAATTGACCTTACAAGATTTTTTTGCCTTCATTCAAGGTATCCAATTGACAAGTTGACAAAAATGTATAGAGACCTGAGGTATTGCTTGTAAACCAGTTGATGGGGGAAAACTTGTAGTACACATATAACAGTGATTGCTGGAAACGACTGAATTTATAAAAATATATACATTGATTGATGTCTTGCTATGATAGTAAGAAATGTAACAGATTTTACAAGATAAAAATTCATCTGCATGTTCACAATTTGATATAAAAAAAAGTAAATGCAGTGTTGTTTTTTTTATAGCCGATTGACCACCAGAATTTACTAAATATTGGTTAAAAGTATATATAACACATTGCTTAGATGGGTGACAGAGTAATTTGTAACCACACAACATTGTCAAATGAGATGAAGCCAATGTTGACATGTTTTTAGAGTGTTTACAATATACTCCATCACCCTTTTATAAATATAGTCAAATTTCCCCATGCAGTCGCCCCTATTAAGCAGTCACCTGAATTAAAAGGTCACCTTTTTCTTGTCCTATCATTGAAAATTTCATATGATTTGAACATCCTTTAAGAGGTCGCCTGTCATATAAGGTCACTTTTTCTTTGTCCCAAAGGTGACCTCTTAATGCAGGTTTGACTATATGCAAATTATTTTATTATACTGAATATTAAACAGTGCAATGGGAAATAGATACAGAGGAAAGACAGATTT
Organism: Bathymodiolus brooksi; assembly: GCA_963680875.1. Lineage (NCBI taxonomy): Eukaryota > Metazoa > Mollusca > Bivalvia > Mytilida > Modiolidae > Bathymodiolus > Bathymodiolus brooksi. The sequence goes on from OY804584.1 coordinate 81,215,608, forward strand.
GAAATCTATTAATTCTAGGAGATTTAATATCTTTCTCATTCAAGTTTTCAAATATTTTGGGTAGACGATAACAAATAATCAGTGTAATCGAAACTCTCTATGTTGATATTGATCTCAATTTATTTAAACACTTCAATGATCAAGATCGACCTGGTTCGTGGAACTGAATAAATATGTTACACAGACGACAGGGTGTTATTGCAAAAAAAAAAAGTCACAATTTATGGGAGTGATAACTGAAATGGCTAATATTTCTTGCCCAGTAAAAATTGTGAAAATACATACAAATTTACTTAAAGTATAATTACGTTCAATGCTAAATATTATCACAGTGTTACAAGAGCAATAAGGTGTTATTGCAAAAAAATGTTGCATGGCTTTAAATGTTTATTGACTGAAATTGCAATTTTTGTCTAACCCAATGAAAACCATGGGAATACAATTTCACATTTATATAAAGTATGATAAAATTCAATGCTAAATATTATAAACTTATCAACATTTTGACTATAAAACAGTGACATAACAATTATCTTTTTCAGCTTATTGACTACAGAGTAGAGTTTACCAAATGGTGGATTACAGAATTTAAAACAGTCAAGTTTCCAGGAAATGGCACAGTGTTTGATTACTTCATTGATCCTGAAACTCTTAAATTTGAACCATGGACCAAAAAAGTTAAAAAGTTTGAATTGAACCCTGACATGCCTTTACAGGTATTGTTGACCTTTCTATTTGTTGTTCAATAGTTTAATACCTATAGAATTATTATACAGTGTATTTTCCTATATTTACCAGTCTCCCAGTCTCCAGTAACTTATGTTTCTTTATAATTTTTGTTTAAAAAAAAATGTTACTAATGGTAAAATATTTAAGGAATATGTTCAATTTTTGAACAGGTTATATGATATAACCTGGTTTGGGACAGTTTACGCTTAATAAAGCGGTTTATGAAAAGTGTAAACTGTTCCAAACCAGGTTATTCAATTATAACCTGTTCAAAAATTTAACATATTCCGTATAATTTAATTTTTACAACAAAATTTAATGATTCCTCAATTTTAATTACGATTATTTCATGGGACTATTTGAATTTGATGCTGGTGAATGAGTATGTTAGCGACGTCACAATACCAAACCAGGTTATCGAGTATGACCGATGTTGCTCCAGGTGAATCAACCAATCAGATTGCAGTATTCACATCAAATTAAATTATATATAAATATAGATTGAAAATTTTCGGTTTTGTTGTGTATAAGTTCTGGTTCATAATCAATAAAAAAAAAATGTTCTTATGTTTTGGAATAATTAGGAGTTGTTTTTATAAAATATATGTTGGTATTTTGTGAGACCTATGTCACTTGATTACATTACATTTTAAAAGGAATTTGAAAAAGATCTTTAGTTAAGTGGTACCTGCTACTTGATATACTCTGACTTTTGTTGATGCTTATTATATTTAAGTATTCATGGTATCTTTGTTTTGCAAGATTTTTGTAATTGTGGCTATTTTATCTCACTTAGTTAGTTCAATTTGATTTATAAAATGGAAATATATATATTTATTTGTTACAAGGCTGCCCTAGTACACACAGCAGAAACTACCAGAGTCAAGTTCTTCCTGGATATGTTAATAGAAAGAAAGAGACCTGTGATGTTAGTAGGTACAGCTGGTACTGGTAAAACAGTATTGATGCAGGGCAAGTTATCAGACCTGTCTGATGAATACATGGTGACTAATGTACCATTTAATTTCTACACTACGTCAATGATGTTACAAGGGATATTAGAGAAACCTCTAGAGAAGAAGGCTGGCAGGAATTATGGTCCTCCTGGTACAAGAAGACTCGTTTATTTTGTAGATGATATGAATATGCCTGAGGTAACCATTTATTTAGGAGTACAATGCAACCTGTCTTTAGAGACCACTTTAGAGTGAGTGATTATTGTTTAATGTCATATGAGCAATTTTTAGCTCACCTGACCCAAAGGGTCATGTGAGCTATTGTCACCACTGGTCGTCCGTCCGTTAACTTTTCACATTTTAATCAACTCCTCTGAAGCCACTGGGCCAATTTGAACCAAACTTTGGTGGAATGGTCCTTGGATGGCCCCCTTCCAAAATTGTGTCCGGTGATCCCGACTTCCAACCAAGATGGCTGCCAAGCTAAAAATAGAAAAAAGGGGGGATGAAATTTTAATTTTTCATTGCTGCTTTAGTATAAGTCAAAATGAGCTCAAATTTGCAGCTACATGGCAAGGAGTAGTTTAACATATATTCTGGGTTTTTCTGTGAAATTTTTCTTTCAGCCAATATATACCGATTATGCAAATTAGGCATATTTTGATAAAAGATCACATTTAAATCTTCTCCTCTGAAACTGCTGAACCAAATTAAACCAAACCTGGCAGGGATGATCCCTGGGTGGGTCCCTTTCAAAATTGTGTCAGACAGACCCGCCCTCCATTCAAGATGGCTGCTGTTACTAAAAATAGAAATGTCTTCAATTGTCCATTGCTGCTTTATTATAAATCAAAATGAGCTCAAATTTTAACTGCAGCTACATGACAATGAGTAGATTAACAAATATTCTGGGTTTTTTTGTGAATTTTTTCTTTCAACCGATTTATACTGATTATACAAATTAGACATATTTTGATAAATCTTCTCTGATGAAACCGCTGAACCAAATTAAAGCAAATTTGGCTGGGATGGTCCTTGGGTGGTCCCCTTTCAATATTGTGTCCGACAGCCCCGCCCTCCATTCAAAATGGCTGCTATTACTAAAAATAGAAATTTCTTTAGTTGTCAATTTCCGCTTTATTACAAATCAAAATGAACTCAAATTTTAACTGCAGCTATATGGCAATGAGTAGTTTAACATGTATTCTGGGTTTTTCTGTGAGATTTTTTCAGCCAGTTTATTCCGTTTAGGAATATTATGAGATAAAAATCACATCAAAATCTTTTGCTCAGAAATTTGAGTTGAAATGATCTTTGGGTGGCCCACTTTCAAAATTATGTGTAACACCCCCATTTTCTATCAACTTTAGATGTCAAATTGAAAACCAGATGAGCGATTACAGGCTCCTGGGAGCCTCTAGTTCAGCTATATCATGGCCAGAACAAGTTACATTCAATGAGATGATGACGATGTCCAGTTTGAACTAGACCAACACACTTAGTTCAATTTTTATAGTGCTAGCTCACTGAAACAACAGTCTGAGGGTAGACATGTCGCTCCACTCTTAATACATTATTCTGATTCCAAACAAATACCAAGTTTGTAGTCTTTGGTTGGACCTGATCGGGTCTGGAACACACGATCTACTGCACTCAAGGCGAACATATTAATCATTACACCCCTTGGTTGCGACTACTTATATGTTGCATCTCTTCGTTAGATATTTAGAATAAACACCTTTTGAGAGACCACATGTTTTGAAAGACCATACTTTAAGATGTTGCAACTCTTCATTAACAATTATATAAATTAAAGTTGAAAGGAAGTATTTATATTTATGAATAAGACAGAAGAACAGGTAGAACATGTATATAATTCATTAGTATTTATTTGATACAGGTAGATCAATACTTCACAGTACAACCACACACTCTTATCAGACAGCATATAGACCATGGTCATTGGTATGATAGATATAAGTTAACATTGAAGGAAATCCATAACACACAGTATGTGGCCTGTATGAATCCAACGGCTGGTAGCTTTACAATAGATTCAAGACTTCAGGTATAGGATTATACAATTTCTGTGATTTAAATTAAAACAAAATAATAAGATTGTAATAAAAACTTCCAACATATTTTGTTCTTCAATTTGTTAAAATATACAACACAAATCTAGTGTATGTATTGTAGCTGAAAAAATGGCAAGGTTGAATTTCCATTTTCCCCGTGAAAACTGCTGTCTTGACCAATCGTTGATTCCATATATAACAGACCTGTTTATCAATACTGATTTTGTGTATTTTATAAGAATTTCAAACAGAAAATACAGATGGAGGTGTTAAAATTAAGGTTTTAAAGTAGTGTAATCATAAAGAATTGTCCTAAATTAATTTATTGTCAAAACGTTCACAATTCACTGTAGATTGTGACTGTCAAAAATGTCTAATTGACTTAGAATATTAATTTACATTCGGAACATCAAAACGTTTTGTATCTAATCACGATAAAACAAACATCATGTGTTAAGAGTAATAGTAAGAATGGCATCTGTAGATACGGATCAGGATGTTTCTGTCCATCCAACAAAGAAATAAAAGTTCCTTTGTAATGTTTGTTGATTAAATAGAAATTTGTAATTATCTTTGAGCAGTACAAAGGAAGATTTTAGAGGTGACTTGTGAAAGAATATCCAAAATTTTATATCTTATCGAGCAAGACAAGACCGCAGTGGCCTGTAAAACTTTTTTTTAATTTTTTTTATTTATTTTTTCCTATTGTCAGGATTTTATAAATTCCCTTACATCACCACCTGACTAGGGTGTGACAGGAGTTTTCAAAAATAAGTTTTGTGACTACATTGGTTTTACATTTTGATAAACAAAATAAAGAAATAATAATATATAATAGTAATAAACACTTTCATTCATCTTTCACACACACTCTCTTACCATTTTGTTTTTCTAAAATATTTGATTGCTCCTGACATTTTGTACTTAATCAATAAAGCTGGAAAAAAAAATCTCATCACTATATGAATCAAACAAACAAAAAATATTATGATTAGTTGAAAATATATTGTAAGGGGGTCCACATTTTTTCAAATGCTAAAATGGTATTGTTTTTCTTTGATATATATTGTTCAAGTGAACGGTACCACATAATTTTATTTTAAATTCTACAATATTTAGCCTTTGTTCATTGAGTTTGCACTTGAAGATGTAATTTTTTGCAATAATTGAAATCAAATTAACAAGAAGATCCCCTGACTCAAAACCAAAGAAATATTCTTTTTTGTCAAAAATCAAATTCTTGTAATATTGTTTTAATTGTTTTGACAAAGATTTGAGAAAAATTTGTGTCACAGGACAGTCAAAGAATAGATGTTCAATAGTTTCATCATGAATTTTGCAAAATGTACATAAATTAGTATTCTTGAGCTTTATTTTATGTAAAAAGGAATTGGTAGGAATGATCCTGTGTAACAATTTAAATTGAAAATTTTGAAGATATGAGTTTCTACAAGATTTTTTTAAAATAATAAAATATTTTGACCAATTTGTTATTTCACAATTAAGAAGTTTTTCCCATTTGGAAAATTTTTCTGTTGGTAAAGAAATGATTGCATTCACAAGACCTTTATAAACAAACCTAACATTTTTACTATGAACTATTCTTTCTAAATAGGCATCCTTTTTACTAAGTATGTCGAAATTTACATATACACAGTTTTCCTTCAGATGATCTTTGATGTACTTGGGAACATTTGACACCAGACTATAGTACTTCAAAAAATTATTGGTATTCAGTTTATTTCTAGTCTGTTCAAAAGTATAAAAATTACCAGAATGTGGGTCAATAAGATCACATAAATACTGCACATTATGTTCTATCCATCTTATATAATAATTTAAATCAGTTACTGGTACAAAATTAAGGATATCAAGAGACAATAGTTCATTAGTATTCATCTTTGTATAAGGTTTTGCAAAATGATAGCTAGACAGAACATCTTTCCAAAAAGGATTTGTAAGCTTCATAGCAACTTCCTTTAGCTTTTCTTTCTGAAAAGTTAAAATTCTTTCACCGCCATAGCTTTGAAGATTGAATAATAATACTTTTTGCCAATCACCATCTAAATTGGAAAATAATCGTTTAATCCAACTTACTTTCAGATAAATATTAAATGATTGAAGATCTATCATTTTCAAACCCCCCTGATATATATCACCGATTAAAGTACTTCGCTTTATCTTATCTGACTTCCCGTTCCATATGAATTTATAAAAAAGTGAATTTAAATCATTTATTTTTGTCTGAGGTAAATTTGGTAGAGATGTCAGTAAATGAATTAGCTTTGGTAGTGCAAGAGTTTTTATAACTGTAATTTTACCAAGTAATGTCAGTTTTCTATGCTGCCAACTTTTTAGTATTGCCTTAACCTCCTTGATTTTTTTGGTAAAATTTATATCTGTAATACAGTTTAAATCAAGTGAAAAATCAATTCCCAAAGCCTTAAAGTTTTCATGAGACCAATTTAGTTTCATATTTGGACAAATAATTTGATCTGAATACTTCTTGTTTCCAACCCACACAGCTTTTGTTTTGGATGAATTCATTTTTAAACCAGACACCTTGTAAAAAGATTCAAAACATTCAAGAGCCTCCTTCAATGAATTTTCACTCCCATCTAGAATAAGAGAGGTATCATCAGCATACAAACTTATGAGAGATTCAACTTCATTGATAATAATACCATGAATGTCTTGGTTGGCCTTCAATTTTAATGAAAGCAGCTCCACACCGATTATAAACAAATAAGGTGAAAGCGGATCACCATGTCGACAGCCTCTTTCTAGAGAAAAAAAATTTGACATGTGACCATTATTTATAACACAACTTTTGGCTTTTGAATAGAATAGTTCAAACCATTTACAAACAGATGGTCCAAAATTAAAACTTGAGAGAGCTTTTTTCAAAAATTTCCATTCAACTGAATCAAATGCTTTCTCGAAATCTACAAGAAGTAAAAGACCGGTTTTGTTATGTTGTTCAAGATAATGCATCAAATCATACAACAGTCTTGTATTTTCCCCAATAAATCTTCCTTTTATAAAACCTTTTTGTGTATCACTAATAATAAATGGTAATAGAGGTTTAATTCTATTAGCAATTACAGCAGAAGCTATTTTAAGGTCAGTATTTAATAAACTTATTGGTCTCCAGTTGCCAATAAAATGCCTGTCCTTTCCTTCTTTTGGAATACATGTTATGACTCCCTGATACTGAAAATCAGTGAAGCTTCCAGACTCATAGGCTAAATATAATGACCTATAAAGCAATGGACCAATATCTTCCCAAAAAAATTTATAAAAATCTACAGTATATCCATCAGAACCTGGACTTTTTCCATTTGTCATTAACTTCAGTGATTGGGCACATTCTTTAAATGTTATATTACCTTCACACAAGTATTTTTGTTCTTCTGTGAGTTTAATATTATGATTAAAAAAGGACTCGTCATTACAATCTAAATTTGTTGTTGAATACAATGTTTTGTAAAAATCGTGTTGTTGAAGGAGAATTTTAGATTGATCTGATATATGATGACCTGCGTCATCAATAAGCTCAGTTATAGTTTTTTTAATAAAATTTTTCTTTTCTAGTTTACAGAAGTATTGTGAGCATTTTTCTCCATTTTCATGCCAGTTTGCCTTTGATCGAAGAAGTATACCCTCTACCTTTTCCTCCCTTTTCCTTTCAAACTCTATTTTTTTATTATTTAAAGACGATTGTATTAATTCACTTGGTGCTGAGTTCATAATATCTTCTAGATTAAGAATATCCAGTGGCCTGTAAAACTTGTTTGTGATGATCAAAGGCCAAGATTGAGAATGCCTTGTGACGAATATTCCAATATAATGTAACCTAAAAATAAGTTTTGCAGGCCCCTGTGGCAAGACTGTTTTCAATCCTTTTTCACATACAGTCAAACCCCGTTAAACTGCCACCGTTTGTTCAGCAATAATTTGGCGGTAAACTGAGGGAAGCCCTCAACCGGAAGTATGGACACAGACATAATGTCTAGAATGACAATCAGGAATAGAATGACAAATTTATGGATTGGATGATTGTTAACTGTCTGATAAGAAATAAATAAATAAACAATAATAATTTATTTTAACTTATAGAAACAATATTCCATGATACCAACATGACACAGAAATTATCGTTTGTAAATAAAGTTTTTGTAAGTCATCGAACTTATTTACATGTACGGTGTCGTTTGCGGGGAGTTGAATCGTAAATTTCTTATTTGATAGGATATCTCCGACAGTTCTACGCTTTACCAGTACGGGTAATTTCCTAAAAATAGAGAAATAATCTGCTATTTGTAGCTGAGTGCTTTTATGATGTTTCATTGCATAGTCTATGATTTCATGTTTCTGTTTGAAATCAAGCAGATTTCTTTTCCGCTTTGGATAGACATTTTTACACTACGAAATTGAAAACACTGAAAACTTCAAACAAATTTTATTCACAATTGAAGGATTTAACAAACTATAACATTTGATCTTTTGACACCTGGCAATATGCGAGTTTGGCATTTTAACGAGGTTTTTTACATGGAAAGAAAATGGGACTTGATAATTTCATGGCGATATGCGAGTTTGGCGATGAATCGGGTGGGAGGGGTTCAATAAAACGAGGTTTTACTGTATATCAATATAATGATTAAAAAAAAAATCAAAGTGACAGTCATCGTGGCATATTATCTGCAAGTACTTTTGACTAGATCTGAGAGAAACCAAAAGCACAATAAAAGAATTACACTTCCACTTTCTATTCTATTTATTGAAAAGGTTGTCAAGAATAGCTATTCTTCCGTAAATGGCCGTTTTCGGGTGGAGACGACCGAGGTAAGACGAGTCCACGTGCACTCGTCTTTACTCATTGTGACATCCAATCAGAACGCCTCTAACAAGACAAAAAATCGTTTAAATATATACCCTAAGCCGGGAATGTCACATTATACCCTGTCTGATAGCTGAATAACAGATATATTACGGATTTAACCATTGTTTTTTTTTTCAAATACAGACTCCAACCGTTTCTTTTATTTTCATTTTTTCGTATTTCTAGATGTCCTTTTCCGTACCTTTGACGTCATTCTTCAATGACGTCAAAATATGTGTCGCGTTATATTTCATGTATGGGATGTCTCATGAAGGAAAATACTGTACTTTCAATAAAAGATTAGTGAGAAAAGCGCAAATATCAGTAGAAAGCTACTTAGTTTATTAGTCGGTGTTACAAAAGTCAATTTTATGTGATGTATGTATGTGGGTAACACTCAATGATATTGATCTGATAATTTATGCAAATTAATTACTGATCAATGGCGGGCGTCTCTAGGAGTTCGCAATAGTGAAAGTTGTTGGTTTACGGAAGAAATAGGTACTTACATGCGTTGTTGGGAAAGCCCGGGTGATCTTCCACTCGTGATATAAATTGTTGTGTCTTTTCGCTCGTTTCGCTGCGCTCCACTCGCGAAAAGACATAAAATTTCTATCACTCATGGAAGATCACCCGGTCTTTCCCAAGAACGTATGTAAGAACCTATTAGTCTTCTTATGACCTATATTTACATATCATTGTTTTACTACATATCATTGTTTTACAGCGTCATTTCTCTGTGTTCTCCGTCAACTTTCCAAACATGGATGCCTTACAGACAATCTACACCAGTATTCTGTCACAGCATCTCAACATCAATGGTTTCCCTGCACCAGTACAGAAATATTCTACACTTCTAGTCAACGGAGCACTGGCACTCCATACTAGGATTTCATCAACTTTCTTACCAACGGCCATCAAATTCCATTATGTGTTTAATCTTAGAGATCTATCAAACATATTTCAAGTAAGTCAAATATTGAATTTGTTATGAAAGTTACCTTTGTGGATTTTTAATTTTGATCTTTAGAAGAAAAAGGTGGAAGGGGGGTTGTAATACAGTTGTCCTTCAAACATACCAACTGCCATAAAATTCCATTATGTGTTTAATCTTAGAGATCTATCAAACATATTTTCCCCAGAGGTGCCTCATTTAAGGAAAATCACAATGATTTTCTTTAAATGAGGCATCTCTGGGGTTATTTAAATTTATTTCCGATTATTTGCCTTATTTTGAAAAAATAAATATATTTTTCGATATAACAAAAAAAGGTTTTAATTAATTTATAAGGATTAATCAAAATTATTTGTTTGGTTCATTCGAAATAACCTCAATCAGGTTGTACACACCCTTGCGATGCGGGTTACACGGTGTGTACAATCTGATTGAGGTTATTTCTTCATGAACCGAAAAAAAATTGCGATCAATCCTTAAATGTTAACTTTCCAGTCGTAAATGTACATGTTGATGAATTATCGTCTGCTCAAATTTGGCAGCATAAATTGTGTGCGACATTGTCCGCAAGCGTAAATATAAATTATTGTCTTCCAATCAAAGTATACTACCATATTTGTACTCTTAGACATATCAGAATCGAAATAATTCATGGAAACCAGAATGTGTTTTGAGTTTTAACATGGGTTGGCAGATATTAGTAAATTTGATACCTTGGTCCAGCTCAGGATAAAATACTAATATCCATGTTAAAACTCCAAATACATTCTGACTTCCATGATTTATTTCTTAATTCTATCAATATCAACAAAATGAACAACCAACTCGCATGTCAAATCATTGAACACAAAAAAGACCATGTCATATGGTATTGGGAATCATGGTTCTGGCTTAGGACAGGCACAAAAATGTGACTGGGTTAAACCGGTTAATGGAATCCCAACCCTACCCCTCTGATAATTGGATCTCCAGTGACAATAGATAAAAACAAACAATTTAAAAAACTTGCATAGAAATCCCTTCCACTCCAAAAGACCACAATTTAACACAAAAATGTACAGTCAAACCTGTCTTATGTGACCTTCAAAGGGAACATTGCAAATACAGTCACATAAAACAGGTGGTCACAAAATACAGGTTTAATTAATATGAAATGCACTGTGAAGGGTAATTAAGATTCAGGTAACATAATACAAGTTATTGCTTAATAGAGGTTGTCACTAAAGCAGGTTTGACTATCTTGTTTGTAATTTCAGGGATTGTTGTTTGCTATGCCAGAATGTGCTAAGACTAACGTTGATCTTATAAGATTGTGGATGCATGAGGCTGAACGTGTTTATGGAGATAAATTTATTGACGAACATGACATAGAAACATTTCAAAAACTTGTTAAAAACATCTGTGCGAGATCTTTTGAGGTAAATAATATTTACTGTTATTGATTAAACATTTAAAATTCACTTGACCAGTTGGCTTAATAACCAAACTGATCTACATATTGCTGTTACCATCAAATATAGGTCACCCAACAGGCCTCTACATTAACATTTATCCCCTCGCCAACGAAGTTGCGAAGGGATATAGTAACGCTACCGTCCGTCCTTCTGTAACATCCTTGTGACCACTCTAGAATCAACATCCTTCAATGGATTTTGACCAAACTTGGTACATACTTAGTCCTTAGGAGAGTCTGGAACCCTATTTGATTTTCAAGGTCATAGGGTCAAATGTCAAGGTCACCGGGTCAATTTTTTTACTGCATAACATCCTTGTGAACACTCTAGAATCAACATCCTTCAATGGATTTTGACCAAGCTTGGTACATACTTAGTCCTTAGGAGAGTCTGGAACCCTATTGATTTTCAAGGTCAAAGGTCAATGTCACCGGGTCAAATTTGTACCGCGTAACATCCTTGTGAACACTCTAGAATCAACATCCTTCATTGGATTTTGACCAAACTTGGTACATACTTAGTCCTTAGGAGAGTCTGGAACCCTATTGATTTTCAAGGTCAACGGTCAAGGTTACTGGGTCAAATTTTTACCAAGGAATCATCCTTGTGAACACTAGAATCAACATCTTTCAATGGATTTTGACCAAACTTGGTACATACTTAGTCTGGAACCCTGTTGATAACCCCGTATAACCGGTAATTTCTGCGGTTTTGGTATAAAAGGAAGACATTTAATTTTTGCGGATTTTTTTTCTGTGGATTGAAAATCTCGGCACCGAAAAAAAATTGTTTGTATTACAGGAATCGATAAAATTACTTAACAAAACTTTTAGATAAATATTATTATTATACTTTACTATAGTAACCGAGCAAGAATTAATTGTACTATTTTACAAGCAGGGTTCGTACGGGTCATGGAATCCTGGAAAAGTCATGGATTTTTATTTTGGAAAATAAAGGCCTTTAAAAGTCATGGAAAGCTGTATTTTATCAAAAAGTCCTTGAATAGTCATGGAAAATTATTATTTGAGCTGTAATCTGTATTAAATGTATTCAAACATCTAAAATTAAGAGATTCTCCCGATTTCTGTCTTAAGGTGTAATACCACTAAAGAATTCTCCATAGCCTTCTATGTTAAATAAAAAAAAATTGAGCTTTCATACAGGATTCATCTTAAGTTTAATCTAAGTGACACTCATATTTCACGGAAGGGGTACCTAATAGGAAGCTTAAGTCCGAAAATCAACATACATTTAATGGCATATAAGAAAAAACAGTCAGTCTGAAGATGTCTACCATCAAAAATCCTACTTTCACTTTCGATTTAACACAAATTCAGGTGGTATCTATCCAATGCAATCAATGTTTTATTTAAAACCACAAGGACATCAAATATGGGCTTAAAATTATCCTAAAATATGTAGGTGTCTGCTGACATTCAGTATTTTGCAGTATCTAATAGGGTTTATTTTTTATCCAACAATGTAGGAATCCATTTTCTGTTTACGTACTACTTTCCCATACGTTCTTTTCGACTGGTACCCATGTTTAGTGGTAGTACACCTAAGAGCAATAAAAACTTGTTTCTTTAACCTTTTCTTTGCCTTATTTATATTCCTATATCAATATCCAGTCAAAAAAACTATATCAGGTATATGGCAGTCCAATATTTGAAAGAATTAATGTCCATATACAAAGGTACCTCCATGAAGCTTTTAATGAAAAAATCTGATTTTTCAGCTGTTGAGTTGAGATTGTGAAATAACATGACAATGGCTTTTTATCTCAATATATTACAAGTATGAAGCTGATTTTCAACACAATAAGCATCTTATGACATGTATATATGCTTCATTTGTACATTTAACATCTAATTAATATGAAATGTTTTATTTTAAGCATACCCCCCCTTTTTTTTTGGCCTCCTAGAAATGATCTCACAATATACTAAATTATGTTAATTCATGCTATGTTCCCATTAATTATGCATTGCAAGACATTAAATAAGACCTAATACCTAGATATTAAGCAAAAATTATTTCAAATTGCCCAAAATATGTAAAATTATGATTGTTGATTTTCAGGTTTCTGTTATTTCTTGTGACCTGCAACTGTAATTTTCTTCAAAACTCAATAAATGAATATTTCTTGACAACTTTTGTTATGTTTCAAGTTAGACGGATGCACAAATGTACATTTACAGTCAATTTATATTCTAAAATATAAAATCCACATTGACAATTTGAAAAATTAACAATAAATGTCCAGTGACAAATACAATTCTCCTGGGATCACTAAAATTCCCTGGTTTTAAGTACATAATTCTGAAATAAAGCTGCTTTCTATAGCCTTATATTTTTTTCATTTGTACATTTTACATGTGTTCTAACTATAACTACCAAAATTTATCAGAAAAAACAAGTAGGATTATAAAATGTTCAAAAACGGTATCATCATATACCGTATTTGAAGTCGACTAAATGCCGCAACATGAAATTGTTAAAATTCTTAATTTTAGCAATCTTTTTCAACATTATCTGCCCTTTTACTACAAAAACACATTAAATGTACCAGTCACAATAATTGTAAAGTCATAAATAAGTATAAAATTATATTTCAATACCCTCTGTGCATGTACATCTAGTGCATGGGGAATATTTTCCAAAATATTGCATAATATTCATATTGAAGCTGTAACATGACACCTTGATGTATTTTGTAACATTTTGGTGTGGAAAATGTCAAACTGGGTCTGTTGTGACTGTTCAAAGCCAATTTGAGTGTGGTACCATCAAAAACAAGTTTCTTGCTTTTTGCCTAAAAGGTGTAATACCACTAAAGAATTCTCCATAGCCTTCTATGTTAAATAAAAAAAAATTGAGCTTTCATACAGGATTCATCTTAAGTTTAATCTAAGTGACACTCATATTTCACGGAAGGGGTACCTAATAGGAAGCTTAAGTCCGAAAATCAACATACATTTAATGGCATATAAGAAAAAACAGTCAGTCTGAAGATGTCTACCATCAAAAATCCTACTTTCACTTTCGATTTAACACAAATTCAGGTGGTATCTATCCAATGCAATCAATGTTTTATTTAAAACCACAAGGACATCAAATATGGGCTTAAAATTATCCTAAAATATGTAGGTGTCTGCTGACATTCAGTATTTTGCAGTATCTAATAGGGTTTATTTTTTATCCAACAATGTAGGAATCCATTTTCTGTTTACGTACTACTTTCCCATACGTTCTTTTCGACTGGTACCCATGTTTAGTGGTAGTACACCTTAACTCTTTCCTTTAGACGTACTTGAAACAAGGCACCAGTTGCGGTAAATGTAAAATAAGGATTTTATGTTTGTTTCTTTAAAATTATTTGTAAAAATATGCAACCGGATGTATAGACTGGTTTCCTAATGTACTACAGTTTCCTGCATTAAACGGTGTTGCAGTAGGAAACCAGATATTGGAAAACGTACTTTTGGCTTTTAAGATGTCAGGCAACTGCCATTTTCAGATCAAGTGGTTAAATAACCCTAAATATAAAAAGATGGTTGGATATGGGAAGTAGTGAGAGAAAAGCAAAAGGCTCATTTGGTCAAAAGGAATTTGATATTTCGAATATGGGTGAAACTGCCCTTGAAGAAGAGCCCAGAGGAGCACTAAATATTATGATTTTTCTAAAAATAAATCATCTACCAATTTTATAATATAGCTCGCTTATGAGGTGTGTATTTCCATATTTTAAAAATGACAGCTTCCACATACAAATACAGTATGTTGTAGTTTTTGCCACAAAATAGCTGGAAACTGTTCTTTTAAAATTAAATGGCTTGAAAAGCCAGAATATAAGTGTCTGTCTCAAATACAGAACAAATTTAAAGCTGCATCATGTAATGTTATTAACATCAGTCATATAGTGGAACCAGCCAGTGTCCAGCCTACTAAAAAAATTATTGGAGGAATCTGTGGCAACAACAGATTTCATAAAAGTTATAGTAATTAGCACTTACTAGTTACTACTGGTAATCACTGATAAGGCTTCTAAGTCTTCTTATCGTTGTCGTGTGTATTCCTTCTTGTGGTTCTCATTATGGCGTATATAGTTCTGGTGCATCATGGGTGCTCCTCAGCACCCATCCCACCACGATTCACTACACTCCTTCCCATTTTATCTTAAAGGACCCTGGACTGCAGCTAAACTGGTAAATCCACCGAAACAAGTGGTTGTACGGAATATAATGATAAATCCAAAGATCAACTTAGGGCTCACAAGAGGCTGGTGACGCCTCCACAAGACCTATTGCTTCAGATATCACTGAGACAGCATTTCTAGGCGGCATTAGACTAGTAAATTCTGTATGCTACATACCAGACTATGTGGCACCCCCTACACCCACAAAGTACCATCCATTTAACTTTAAAATCCAAGAAAAACCCACTCCTCGTTTGTCCTTCCCCTATGACTTCCCACTTGAGCTCCACCCCCCCTTTTTTCCTTCCAGATTCTCCCCACTGACCTATCCCTCTACCTCCTCCAGTAAAATGACGAAAAATCTAGCAAATGTTGACACTAGTGACAAACTTATACCACTCCAAAGACCATCAAGAAATTATAACACCCTGGCATTCAACATTCCATCATGCAGAACATCCACACGGAAGGAATCATTCTATCCAAGAACCACCAAGGATTGGAATGCTCTAAAGGACGCCAGTGTTGGGGCACCGAGTCTTGAAGCTTACAAGGCTTACCTCCGTCAGTAAGCTGCCAGTGCCGTTTTTAACCTCACTGTAAATATTCCGCACACAAATTTTGTAGTTTTTTTTACATGCGCACACCCAAAGTGGCAGAATAGTCAATCAGATGAAGGAGGCCGCTCAACGGAAGAAGAAGAAGAAGAGTACAAGGTTCACCCATTGGCAAGACCTGCCTGGAGGACGTCCAATTCAATATTTAATAATGCTCGTTCACTGCTGAGACACCCCCTGGGTCCCAACAGTAAGACCCTGTCCCTTTGCAGTTGTCTCTTCCACACATGGAGCACCCCTTGGATGGTCTGCTTCCTGACATTCCAACGTCATCAGTGATGGACTGAGTAACAGCATCAGTCACATTGACGGACACAGACCTTCGAACAACAGGGACCTCAGCCCCTGCCGATTTCCTTCCCCCTGAGAAAGCCTCTTTTGACTGACACTGTCTCCCTTTTTCCACAACCACCCCTCTCTCTCCTTCCATAAACTCACTTTTCCCTGTCTCCTTTCGGAACGGGACATGGTCTCCCGTCAGAGGTTCAGGGTCTACTACCTCCATGAGCATGCGACTCTCCCCATTGACTGTTGATTTCCCTCTCTCAGGGTCCACCCTCCTGGTGACCACCACTGTCTCTCCCTCCATATGGACCTGGTCCCTTGACAGATCTAAGGCTGTAAGGGGTCCGGGTCTGTGCTCTCAACAAGAGTGTCACGGCCTTCAGCAGCAGACTCATGGTGTGCCCCATTTCTCACATCGGCCACACATGATCCTAATGCTTTCCCCAGTTGGTGCAGATCACTTAATGGAATCGTGTCCCCTGCATCCCTGTCGTACACTTTCTCATTTTCAAGGGAAGGGGTCCGATCCACCATAAAGGGAGTCTGGTTCTCTGTCCAAATTAATGTGCCCTCTACCCCAGACCCTGTATTTTCCCTAACTCTGTTTCCCTCAAAAGGATACGTATCTCTGCAAAGAACTTTGTCTTCTATCTCTTCCACGCTCGACCTAACACTCTCCAGTGACTGGGTGTTCCCAGTTCCGGAGAGCGTGGCCGCCATCCCTTCCCCCATGGAAACATCCTCTGGATTCGCTCCTGCATTTTCCCTGGCCCCATTTCTCTCGAGGCGATATATATCCATGCCAAGAACAGCGTCCTCTCTCTTTTCCATATTTGACCCCACACTCCCCGGGGGCGAGACCAAGTCTCCCACCAGGGGTTCCTTGCGCCGTTGTCCGGAGAATGTGATCACTGATTCTTCCATCGTGGAACTGTCCTCTGGGTCTGGTACCTCTACGGGTTTATTGCCCCCAACAAGGTCCATCTCCCCGCCTCCGGACTGCTAGTATCCGGAGGGGGTTTAACTGTCGGGCTCCCCAGTTACCCAAAGGGGACTGTCCGGCTGTACCTCCTCCCTCTCTCTTTTCAATATGGGAGGTGATACCTCTCTATCTACTTCCTCCCCTTCCATCGACCTTTGAGACCTTGTATATTGGCAATAAGGGGCGGGCTCAGGCCTCGCGAGTTGCCCCTTTGTAGTTTAAAGCCTCCTTATTTTCCTGAAAAGATACTCGTTTTTCCCCTTTCGGTGATCCCTTTCCCCTTTTCTTAACCTCCTCCATCATCACCGCCATTTGAGCCGAGAGTGCTGCGAGGTTGGACTTGATCTCTCCCATTTCCTTCCCCTGTGCCGACAGCACCTCCCCCATCTCTTTCTTCAGACTCATCTCCTCTCCAGTGTTCACTCCTATGACGCAGACCCTTGCTTCCCCACCGTTGTAAGACCCTGGGGATACCTGCTTCACCTCCCTCCGAGGAGGGCGCTCATAAATAGGCTATACTGATGCCACCGCATTTCGTCAATGGTCTCTTCAATGTTTTTAGGCCGGATATTGGATGCATAGCTTCCAGCTTCCTTATCTGCTGCCCCCTGGCAGAACCTCACTACCTCTTGTTGGTACATGTGGTTCTCTGGTAAATCCCCAAAGGCTCTAGTAGCCAAGGACAAGACCCGATCCGCCCAGTCCTCCAGGAGTTCCTCCGGAGTCTGGTGTGCACTATTAAATTGTACCTGGGCTGTTTCGGGGAGTTCTCTAAACCCAAACCGTTTTTCTATTTTCATTATCAGGTCCTTATATGCCATATCACAGACTTTTTGAAATTTGTTTTCATTTTGCTGGACATAGGTCCAGCACCCAGGAATTTTCTGCTGGACCCTCTGAATTTTTGAATGTCATACCGTTATTATTATTTTAGTCTAGCAGAGCGCTTTCTGTATTTAACTTCATTAGTACTGGTAGAGGCCTAAAAATAGGAAGACCAGTCACCATCCAGAATAAACCAAAAAGTTGAAGCCATGCACCAAAAAAGAGTAGCCAAATCCAGCTAGGGATACCCTCAAACTTTGAAAAATTTACCAGATTTAAAACATATTTTTTTTAAATTTTATTGAGATTACAATAACATATTCTAAAAGTCATTAGACTCTCTCAATCTCCAGTTGGGGTGGCACTGGCCGTTTTACGTTTGCCCGGCTGAGCTCCGTCGTAATGCTTCACGAACGACCACATTTTTATGATCGACGCATTGCCATGTTGCCGGAACTGTAATTCTAAATAGAAACAGATTCGGTAAAGGGAACGATGCAAATCAGGGACATCGTGTTTTTTTATTTTATTAATTTTATGGGGGCTTTTCACTCGAAAAGATCATCTTACGCATCACAATATTTTTATTTTCATGACAGTTACCAATAATATTTACCAAAAACAGATAAAATATCACGAATTCCGAGTTGACCGAACTTGTTCCGGTATTTACAATACGACCTGCGTTTCCGACTTCCGTTAAAAAAGTAAACACATCATTCAAAAATGTTTGTCGGACATGGGGACCGGCATTACCGACGTTATTGGCGGACCTCATGATTTTCTGCCCCCTAGGTCCAATAGGTCCGACAAATTTCAAAAACTCTGATATCATGGTTTCGTTCCACCAATAAGGCATAATACTCGCTAGCTTTCCCATCCAGGCACCAGCACGACTGGTCCCTGCATTCCCCTTCTGTCCATTCGCTCACTTCTGCATAACGGGAAAACTTCGCATAGAACGCTTTCCAGTTTGACTTGCCATCAAACTTTAGGGACATTGGCAAACTGACGCTTTTCCCCCTTCCCCTCGGGCCTCTCTCCCCTTCATACTCCCTTCTTCCATATCTTCTAGGGGTTTCGGGTTCTCTTCTGGTGGTGTACCTAGGCCTGTTCCCACTACCCTGTAACATGGGAGTATATGGGTTTCTTCCTCCTGGCCCCCCCGGGTTCCCCCCTATTGAGCGGGATTGTCCCCTTTCCTTCTCCCCTCGTACTCCTCT
This sequence comes from Bathymodiolus brooksi, assembly GCA_963680875.1. NCBI lineage: Eukaryota > Metazoa > Mollusca > Bivalvia > Mytilida > Modiolidae > Bathymodiolus > Bathymodiolus brooksi. Next base: position 81,234,795 of record OY804584.1, read on the forward strand.
CTCCTGTGGATGCTTCTAGGGGTTTCATGTTCCCTTCCTGGGGTATGCCTTGTTCTACCTCTACTCTCCCTCATCAGGGGGTTATGATGTTCCCTACTCCACCCCCCTCCGGTGTTCCTCGGAGGGGAATAACGACCCCCCCCCTTTCTTGCCAATAATGTTCTCTATGGGTCGGGACTACAGTTCGTATGCCCGGCACGTTCATCTCGACCCTATTATCCTGTGCCTCATTTCCCCTCTGACTGGCTGAGACTCCACTGTGGGGGAGACCTGGTCTCCTGGGAAACGCATACCCAGCACGTATCATCGTATGTCTGAGTCTCTAATCTGAAAATCGTGCATATATGCCTGATCCCTTTCATCGCTGCTCGATTCCATCTCAAAATCGTCACTACGCATTCTCCTAACTGATGGTGACTTCGATTGTCCCGGAGCTGATCTACCTTTATATCCCCCTGGGGTTGGTCTCTGAAAGCTGCCTCCAGCTCGCTATACTCGTCCTCAAACCTTTCGGGTGACTGTGACTGACTGTTGCCACCACTCCCCTTCCTGTTTAATCTTATAGAACATTCCCCATTTTGATGAGATTTTGCTGAGTTGTCCCCAATCCTTCCCCATTCCTGGTGTTGGGCCTGGTCCTGTCCCTTTCCACTCCTCTACTAACTGGTCAACACTTCTGATCCATTCCCTGTGTCGTTCATCTAGGGATCCTCTCCTCTCCCCTAACCCCTCCCCCTCTTCAAAAGGGGTAAAATCTAAGCATTTAATTAGCTGTGGGGTTAACCTGAGGTAGGGCACATGACTCAAGTCTTCTAGCTCTAGGTCCCCTTTGGCCTCCCTCATTTCTAATATTTTGTCAGCCCCCTTCGCCCCTACTCCGGGTAGTGACATCAGCTCCTCAATGGAACAAAAGTTTATTAACACACGCGTCATGATTTAAATAAAAATAATAACATGGTGTGCAATTTTTTTTATAATGGACCAGATTTGTTCACTGGGCCGCTTTTGTATTTTTAATAAACCCTTTCCCCCTAATAAATAATATGGATAATTCCCAGAACAGCTTCTCTGTTCCAAGATGGCTCTTAGAAATGGGCTATTTCCGGGCTGGGGTTTACACGTGGGTGGGAATGGGGTTCTTTCCCTTGCCACGGGCAAAAAATAAAAAAATAAAAATATTAAAAGTTTCCCAATCTTGACTGCCAACCCTACCTGCGTATTTTCCCTTTGAAACTTCCTTTTATGGTAACCTTGGAGCCCCCAAGGTTCACCAAAGGACAATTTCCCCTGAAAATACCAGGACCTGCTGGTCAGACAAGATTAAAAAATGGCAGAGATGCGGTTTTAATAAAAAAAAAAAAAACGCTTTATTGGTCAATTTATCAAACTGACCCGCGAATTTGATTCGATTCGAAGTCGCAGCGCCAATATAGTAATTAGCACTTACTGGTAATCACTGATAAGGCTTCTAAGTCTTCTTATCGTTGTCGTGTGTATTCCTTCTTGTGGTTTTCGTTATGGCATATATAATTCTGGTGCATCATGGGTGCTCTTCGGCACTCCTCAGCACCCATCCCACCACAATTCACTACAAAGTGGAGATATAATTTTGACATTAAACATGGTAAAATTAAAAAGCCACTTTTCTTTGATAAATTGTACAGACATTGTACAGGTTTTTCAGAGTATGTTCCCAGACGATATGATAGCAAACAAATGGCCCTTGGAGAACCGAAGCATGTTCTTTGGCAGTCTTTGGAATCCATCCATATTTGATGGAATCAATCAAAAGAAAGATAAAAAAGAAGATATATATGTTCTCTTATTTTGATGAATCTCTAATTCAACAACTTAAAAAAACCAGCTGGACATCCAAGCTATACTAGAATTAAGTTATAAATAGAAAACTGAAAGGGTTGTAATTGTCTCATTGTCCAACAGACCACTTCCATTTTGATGGTAGTTCAGGTCACCTTGGCATAAATGGCTACCAAGTGTGCTGTTTATGATGGATAATTTCTTATATACTCATATACAAAGGTTAGAACATGATAAATAATGTGATTACTCAAGATTTCACTTATACTCGTTGACGGTTTGCTTAAAGTTGGTCCTGGAAAAACTAAAAAAAATCCTGGAAAAGTCCTAGAAAAGTCATGGAATTTTCTCACAAAAAAGGTGTATGAACCCTGTACAAGGTTTTTTACGATGTCCAGCAATAACTAATTATTTCTGTGGTATATTTCATGTAGCGCTTACGACTGTAAGGGAATGTGGACATTAAGCGAAAAATAACTGAATTGGCAAATAAATTTCAGAAACCACAGGAATGATTGTGACGGAATATAAGTTCCACCATAATGTTTGTTCCTCGAAAATGTTATTATGTATAAAAAGTTTCATTAGGTACTATCCTTCTATAATATTTCATCCAATGCCATAAGGAATCTTCCATGGAACTGGATAAAATATTATATAAGGAAAGTACCCTCCGGAACTTTTATAATTACACAATAAAATTTCCAACAGAGGAAAAATACATCCAAAGAGATTTTTTAACTTGACTGATAAACTTGTGCAAGCAAACTAATAAAGAAATTAAAAATAGATATATTAGTTTAATAGCTTTATGTACACAATAAACTATTTTTGATTTACATTTAGGAAATTGAATTTTGTTTCTGTATTATAGGAAAGTACTCATAAATGCTGTTCCTTCTATCTTTGTTGACACACTGTCATTTTGGTAAAGTAGTTGGTGATGGGAAGCTGATCAGTTCATCTACACCAATGTCAAATGCTCCATCATCTTTTTTTTCCCAGGTGGAATAATTATTATGTAGTAGAGTTTCCGGATGGAATAATTATTATGTAGTAGATTTTCTGAGTGGAATAATTATTATGTAGTAGAGTTTCCAAGTGGAATAAATATTATGTAGTAGATTTTCTGAGTGGAATAATTATTATGTAGTAGAGTTTCCAGGTAGAAAAATTCTAATATAATGAATTATTATCATATTTGCAAGTGGTATGTAATGTATGATTATAATAATAATAAAATTTCCGTGTGAAATAATTATTTTACAAATTTATGACAGGAATAAATATTACATAATAGAAGTTCCATATATTAAGGGAACACAATAACTGTTTAAATGATAATAATCTGATCAAATACTGCAATGAATCCTTACTAGCAGTAATCTTAGAATGTTTGTCAATATGTTTTTTTTTAAGTTAAATACTGGCCATTCATTGACTGACTGTAAAGAAATTATTATGATATTCAACATTCTTTTTTTAAATGTTTGAACAGGAAGATAGGAACATAATACTAATATTGGTAAATAAATAGAAAGTCCTTACCTTTTATGTAAGAGCCATCTGATAAATATGAGAAAATCTATTCATACTCCTCTGCTTCCATGTTTTTCATGTATTAAAGTAAACAAGTCACAGGTGGATGATTTAAAAACTGATTACATGTATCACATGACCTTACCTATACATGTACCATAATATTATTTCCATCAATAGATGGAACAAATATTATAAAGATATATTCTTGAAAATTCTTAATAAACGTAGAACAAATATTATATAACATTTGTTCTGGAGAACTTTTATTATACACAGTTTGGTTCCTGTTGGAACTTATATTATGTGGAACAAATATACAGTCATATATATGGTGACAAATGCATGCTGATTTTTCCCCATCATCCTTTCATTGAAAATGAAGTTGTTGCCATTATATAGCTGAAATATTGATGAATTGGCATTAAACAACAATCACTCACTGATTTTTCAGAATGTAAAATGTTGATGCTAGTAAATTCATATTCATTTTACAGGATGTAAGTGAAGATCTTCTAGACAAGAAACCACTGATATATTGCCACTTTGCTCAGGGAATAGGTGATCCTCGATACAACCCTGTAGAAGGCTGGACGGAACTTAATAAACTATTGACGGAGGCATTGGACAATCATAATGAAATGAATGCTGCAATGAATCTAGTTCTGTTTGAAGATGCCATGGCTCATGTTTGCAAAATTAATCGAATTTTGGAATCTCCACGAGGAAATGCTTTATTAATTGGTGTCGGTGGAAGTGGTAAACAAAGCTTGTCACGTCTGGCAGCTTTCATCAGTAGTCTTGATGTATTCCAAATCACTCTCAGGAAGGGGTACAGCATTGTAGATTTAAAAGTAGACATTGCACAGCTATATATTAAAACAGGATTGAAGAATGTAGGGGTGATGTTTTTAATGACCGATGCTCAAGTTGCTGATGAGAAATTCTTGGTGTTGATAAATGATCTGTTGGCGTCGGGTGAAATACCAGATTTGTTCGCTGATGATGAAATTGAGAATATCATCAACGGTGTCAGAAATGAAGTCAAAGCAACAGGAATGGAAGACTCTAGAGAAAACTGTTGGAAATTCTTCATAGAAAAAGTCAGAAAAACACTGAAGGTATTAGAATGGATGGAGAATTTGATTTGGATTTGGTTTTATCGATCCCAAAACTTTAAATTATTTGGTTTTCTATTTTGAGCGTCCCTGATGAAGGTTATCCCAGAAATGCGTTGTGCGCACTAAATTTGATATCTACATTTTTATTGATAGACCCATTAAATTTGATGGCCATTCATTCACTATCCAATGGCTTTAAGAAAAATTAATTTTAACACATTTGTTCGTTCATTGTTAAAATATAACTGAATTATGTTTTGTCACATGATGACTTTGCTTCCCTTTATGAGCTATTTAACATATTTACACATATATGCCTATATAAAATCCAAAATAGTCACCAAAGTGGAACAGAATTGTACTTAAGACTATATATACATTTTCAGAAACCACTGAACTAGATTCTGACTACATCAACGAATATTTGATGTGCTTTAAAAGTGTTATGTTTATTGTATCAATTTGGAATATAAAGCCATCAACATTTGACAATTTTTATGTGCAGACCTTAGATATTAAATATTTTATTTTATTAGGACTTGATTTGGATATGACCACACACCATTGTATTTATATATCTCTCACTAAAGAAAAAAATCTGTTGCATGCACTGATATAAATCTGTATTATATTTTCTGCTTCAGGTTGTATTGTGTTTCTCACCTGTTGGCTCCACGTTACGAGTTAGAAGTAGAAAGTTTCCAGCCGTCACTAACTGTACATGTATTGATTGGTTCCATGAATGGCCAATTGAAGCTCTCGACTCTGTATCAACAAGATTTTTACAAGAAGTTGAACTTTTATCAGTAAGTATCTACACTTGATGTGTATTTCTTTTGTAAACTCATTTCTAGTCTTTATATTTTTTAATTCCTTTGTTCGGAAACTACTCAGTGATTTGCTATTAAGTATTCAATGAGATGTGAAAGACCCTGACAGGAAATTTTGTTCTTTGTATCAATTAGAAATCCAAGATGTGAGAAAATGAATAAAAAAAAGAAAGAAAAAGAAACTAGATTTGATTACACTCAGACTATATAGAAGAGTTTGAAGATACCAAAGGGGTAATCATAATCTGTATATCGAAGAAGAACAGACAACACAATGGCCAAAAGAAAAAGAGCAAAAGGACAAACAATGATCTACAAAACATACACATAAAGCTAAAGATTGAGTAACACGAACCACACTAAAAACCGGGGGTGAACTCAGGTGCTCCGGAAGGGTAAGCAGTTCCTATCCCACTAGTGACACCCGTCGTGTTAATCTAGTTACAAAACCGGTGATAAGTCATGAACGAGGAAAGGACCGGGAAGTGTTTACGACAAGTGGAACATATCCGTGGTCATTTGTGATGTCTTTAACTTAACCAAGAGGAAACCTTGGTTCAATAGCTTCCTTGTTAGCAGCAACCCTCTATCAAGGAAATCCTGATAGGAACCACAAGCTCTGGAATATTGTATCAACTGAAATGTATATACTCCATATGCAGGTGCTGCTGGAATGTTTTTTTAGAGGGGCTAAATATAAAAGGAATTGATTAGATCAGTTGAGACATTGAAAATGAGATAATGGTATATTTTAAAATATTGATACTTTTATATGCAGATGATATAATTTTGTTATCAGAATCTAGAGTTGACTTACAAATTATGTTAAATGAATTTTCAACATACTGCAAAAAATAGAAATTAAAAATTAATGTTAAAAAAACTAAGATTTTAATTTTTTCAAAAGGAAGAATTTCTAAAAATTTGAAATTTCACATTGATAACAATGAAATTGAAATTGTAAAAGAATACAAATATCTTGGAATATTTTTTGCAAGAAGTGGATCCTTTTTAAACATCAGAAAATACCTTCAAGAAAAAGCAACTAAGTCCATGTATGGTAACTGTTTACTGCAAAAGTGTAGAAAGAACAAATTATCTATCCAGTGTCAACTTGATATGTTTGATAAAACTATTTTACCAATACTCTTGTATGGTTCAGAAATTTGGGGTTTCGAAAATATTGATATTATTGAAAGAGTTCATTTGCGTTTTTGTAAACTAATTTTACATCTTAAACAATCCACTCCAAATTGTATGGTACAGGTAATGGTGAGTTAGGAAGATATCCGATTTCTGTAATAATGAAACTTCGTATGATAAGATTTTGGTGTAGAATATTAAACGGAAAATATTTTAAAATATCTTTTTTACTATACAAATTAATGTATATAAATTTGATTAATTATGGATATGAAAACAATTGGTTATCTTTTATACAAAAATATATACTTAATAATTGTGGAATGTCAAATATTTGGCTTATTCAAAATAGTTGTTCTTCTGTTTGGCTATCGCATAGTGTCAAACAGAAATTAAAAGACCAACTTTTTCATGAATGATCTGAAAATATGAATTCTACTTCAAAAGGTTTGTGTTATAGAATTTTCAAGACAGAATTGAAAATAGAAAAATATATATCTAGTTTACCATATAACTACATGTTCAACTTCTGTAAATTTAGACGTGGTGGTCACCGATTACCAGTAGAGACGGAAAGATGGCACAATGTATCAAGAGCTGACAGATTGTGTCATCTTTGCGACTGCTGATATAGGTGACGAGTTTCATTATATAATGTCGTGTAATTATTTAAAACAAGAAAGGGGGAAATATTTACTGCTGTAATAATGTCAATACTTTCAAAGTTAATGAGTTATTTTCTTCATGTAATTTTGTTGTATTAGAAAAACTATGTAAATTTATAAAGATAATTAATATAAAAGTCCCACCTTCTGGTTAATGTAATTGTAATTTTTCTACACATGTACAAAACTTAATATTTTGTATGTTATTATTTACTTCTCTGTAACTATATGTATTTGGTTTATGAGAATAAAATTCATTCATTCATTCAATGTTGCTACATATAAATGGAAAGTTCACAATGGGAAAATTGAAATCATCTCTTTTGTCGTAAAGTTTCGTTCTTAACCGCCTCTCACTGTCAATTTCGAGATGTAGGTCAAGGTATGAAGCAGAAGTGGAACATATTTGTCATTTCATGGTGCCTTAAAAGATTGATATTTCTATGTGGTTCAAGATGGTTGAAAGGGGAATATTATCAATTGTTGAACATAGGACCCTATGGCAACGTGAATAAAGAGTTTTTTCTCAGACTACAAACTTGATTGAACCCAAACCTGTGCATGAATGTTCATTGGATGGTTCTTTAAAAGCTCAAATTACTTTGTGTAGATCAGAAACTCAAAACCAGTATAACCATGATATCCACAGGACATAGATTAGTATGATACCCTATAGGAGAAATTATTATACTTCTTCTGAAGCCAATTAACTTGGCTTTAAATCTCCTTTTATGGTCTATTGCAAGGTTTATGTGTGTTTTTTATCTTGATTCGAAATTAAAGATGACCATGGGTTCATCGTGGCCGTGATTGTATGGTAGTTTTATTTATAACTACCTATGCAATCAGTGCCTATCGACACTAACCTTGTGAATTTGAATCCCGCTCAGGCGAGGTGTACTCAATACAATATTATGTGATAAAGTTTGTCAGTGGCTTGCATCAGGTTGGTGATTTTCTCTGGGTATTCTGGTTTCTTCTACCAATAAAACTGACCGCCATGATATAACTGAAATATTGTTGAAAGTGGTGTTAAACACTATAACCCTACCCTAATGATGGCCACTATTCAGTATTGCTGAAAATATGTTTAACAGAACCCAGTGTGAAACCATAAACTGTATTGAACCCAAATTTTACATAAGTGATTATAAGATAACACAAGAGATTATTTGTTACAAAGTGGATGATACAGACACAGATGGATCTCTGGTTTGTAGCTAGTATAAATGACATAGCAATTTAACAAAACAGGATATGTATGGAAGTCCACATAAAAGACAATTCATTTTTGAATCCAAAGTAAAATAACAGGACTTTTATTATTGTTCTTCACCTCAGACACAACTACATTGGTGGTATAATGGTTTATATAACAACTACATTGGTGGTATAATGGTTTATATAACAACTACATTGGTGGTATAATGGTTTATATAACAACTACATTGGTGGTATAATGGTTTATATAACAACTACATTGGTGGTATAATGGTTAATATAACGTACTTGCCTTAAGTGTGATAGATTGTGGGTTCCAGACCTGATTGGGTCAAACCAAAGACTAAGAAAGTTGTATTTGTTGCTTCTCCGATAAGCACGCAGCATTAAGGAAAGAAGCAAAGACTGGGTGGCTCGGAATCAGGATAATATTCCTGAGTGGGGCAAAATGTCTATCTGCCGACTGTTGTTTCAGTGAGCTAGCACTATAAAATCCAACTAAGCATGTTGATCAAGTACAAAGCGGACCTTATCATCATCTCATTGAAAATTGACTTGTTCTCTCCATGATATAGCTGAAAAATTACTCAGTTGGAGTAAAATAACAGTCACTCACTCACTCTCACAGTCACTGATAGGTCTTCAGTTACGGGCATACTAAGTAGTACCCTCATGTCAATGTATAATTGTAAATGTGTTCAATTTGTAACTTCTATTTGATGAGGTTTTTCATATTCATTTTAGTGTATGAGTTATGCTCATTATTGAAGACCCTGCTGTGAGTGAAATGTGGAATACCTATACTTTTTTTTTTTGTGTAAAGTATAAAGTTGCATATTCTTTTATGTTCATTTACATCCATATATGATATTGTTTCTTTTTAAATGCATGATGAAAGAATTTTGCTTGCTGTCAGAAATATCTTTTATGTTGTGCTTGATAGTATTAGGGAGGTCAGACATTTTTCAATTTTATTTACACAATGGCAAATTCTGTAATTCTGTCTTACATTTGAAGACAGCTGCAGTGACAATGCACTAGAACACTATTATTTAAAAGGTGACATGTTGAAATAAATAAATAATGCACATGTTTGGAGAAAATTCTTCATATGTCACAATTTTTTTATATTTAAACTGGGCAGAAGCGACCAAAATTGAATGGAAACTTTGGAAATGGCACCGCTATTTTGAAACTATTTCTTCCCTTAAACACATGTTGCTGACCAGTTAGTCTGAAAGTAAAACTCTTCAGTAGTGGATAGTAGGCTAGGTTTTAATAATCTCATACAGTTTGATGAGAAAATTTTTATTTATACGTTCAATTTTATGGGTAAAATTTATTCAATTTTGGTGCCGTTTTCAATTTTCCCATTGAAATGCATGGTAAAAAATAATTTTAAAAATGTGTTTGGAAACACATGTTGCTGATGAAACAAAGACTACAACTATGCAATTTCTTTTAGAACAATGTCTAAACTACATTTATCAAGTACAGTTTCATTAGATTTCATTATTGTTTTCAAATAATTTCTGATATTCTATTTCTTGGTAAAGACAGATAAAATTCAAAATGGCCACCATTATAAAATATAAGTGGTCATTTTCCGAACTTCAAATTGTCATAACTTTTGAACTGCTTAACAGATTTTAAAAAACTAAACACCACTGTAAATATCTTCAGGAGATCTGATCATTGGTGTGTACTTTAAGATATTTTAACACATTTTCAAAAAAAGTCTGACCCTCCTAATAGTATTTAAAGGTCTTTTGTATTAGTCCTACAGAGAGAGAAAAAAATACAAAGATGCTTCTTAAAATGTGATCTTTTTTTTTATGTTCAATTATTAAACAATTTTCGGTAACCCACAGGTGATCATGCATGAATACTCGCAACTCATCGCCCATGGATTGACTGGCAGAGAAATCTATGTAGTCATTCATTAACATGAGTCGTTTTATAATATTTTGATTAGCCCGAACCTACAGTTTTATAGCCAATCAAATCAGTTTATAAAAACAAAAGGATTTCCTTGCATTTTAAAATGATAAGAAGATATGAATGGGACTCAATTAAGTATGGGTTATCGAAAATGAATGCTGTATCATCTGTTCAATCTGTCTGATAGAAAATTTTGGTGCTCTTATGGAAACTACTGTATACAGATCAGTTACAGAACAGACTGGAAACTTCAACTTTCAAATTAACTGACTTGTGGGTGATGAGTGAAGAGTATCGGAGCATGGTCAGCACTGGGATGTTGATGATGGCCTAACACTTATATTTGTATATATTCTTATGTATATGACATAAGTAATTGTTTTATTTTTCAGCCTGACATGAGAAACTCAATATCTAAATTTATGGGATTTGTCCATACATCTGTCAATGAGATGAGCAATTCTTATCTTCAGAATGAGAGGAGATACAATTATACTACACCTAAAAGCTTTCTAGAACAGATAAAGCTTTATCAAAACTTGCTACAGAAGAAAAATCTGGAGTTACAAGCTAAGATTGTTAGATTGGAAAATGGACTGGAAAAGTTGAGAAGTACTGCTCAACAGGTATTTTAACTGACTTGAACCTTGCATTTAAATTCCGGCCATGATATAACTGAAACATTGTTGAAAGTGGTGTTAAACACCATAACCCTAACACCCTGCATTTAGATCAATTAAATAAACAGTATGTGTATATTTAAATCAAGTTTACATATGATCACTGTCAGTACAGTCTCAACTTGGAATCAAATCCTGTTATAAAATTCTAGCATTCCTTTCAAAAAGCAAGAGAGGAGAAGTTATATGACATAGAACAGTTGGATTTAAAAAAAATTGAATTCCAACTTTGGCAAATATCCTGGAAGACTCTTAAACCTTTCATATTTTGTAAAGATACTTCGCAACCATGTGGAGAGAGAAGAGGAAAGGATAGGAGACACTTGGTTTTAGACTGACTCCTGCCTTTTCCTAATCCAGTGGAAATTATTAAACAAGAAAAATAAAGATGTGTTTAAGACATTAGGAATAAACTGAAGATTCATTATAACATTTAAGTTATTTACATTTTAGGTTGATGATTTAAAATCTAAGCTAGCTTCACAGGAAGTAGAACTTGCCCAGAAGAATGATGATGCCAACAAATTAATTGCTGTAGTTGGAGCAGAAACTGAAAAAGTTGGATCTGAAAAAGCAGTGGCTGATAGTGAAGAACAGAAGGTCTCCAAGATCAATGATGAAGTGTCAAAGAAAGCTAGTGATTGCATAGCAGATTTAGCCAAAGCTGAACCAGCTCTAGCTGCTGCTAAAGAGGCCCTTAATACCCTCAATAAGGTATAGTTTTATGGAGTTAAAAATTATTATTGTATATGGAAGGTCCTGGGTCCATCTCATTCATTGAAAGTTCCTGTTTTTGGGTGTGATTTCATTATGAGGTGATATATTGTATATTTTCAAATCTAAATACATGTCAGTCTTCACGCTAACCCACTTGCCCAAAAGTAAAACTGGATTCTGACAAGTGGAAATTATGAAAGACTTTGTTCGAATAAATATTGTTTTTTCTAAATATGGCTTTCGGGCAAGTAAATGGAAAAAAAATAAGGCAAAGACTGACATGTTGCTTCTAGCAAGGCATTATCTTCATCATTGTGCAGTGGGTATGAGCAGGAAATAACACCAGTTTTATCTTCTTTCGTTAACCAAGGTTTACTGAGGAATCTATATGTCTAAAAAAAAAAGTTCATGCAAGAATTTGGATCTGTTCAGCATTGTAAAAATCCTTATGAAAATATCTTTGGAGGTTATTGTTTCAAAGAGGGGGGGGGGGTGAACGTATGATAGTTGGGTTTACAATTACCTATGCAATCAGTGCCTATCACCATTGATGTTGTGAGTTCGAATTTCGATCAGGGTGGTTTTCTCTGGGTCCTTCAGATTCCTCCAGTAGTAAAACTGACCGCAACGATATAGCTGAAATATTGTTGAAAGTGGCGTTAAAGATGATAAAGCCAAACCAAGCTATTGCTTCAAAGAAATATTAACTGTAGCAATTTTATTGTCACTCACTCCAGTCTTTATGAGGTATGCGGGACGCACAGTAAAACTTATTTGAAAATAACAAAAATGTAATTAGCTGTTTGTAATTTCTAGGGTAATCTGACCGAGTTGAAATCTTTTGGTACACCACCCGGAGCTGTTGTCAACGTTACTTCAGCTGTCATGTGTTTGTTAGCTCCTCAAGGCAAAATTCCTAAAGACAAAAGTTGGAAGGCAGCTAAAAGTACAATTATGAGTAAGGTAAGCTCCTAAAGGCAAAATTCCTAAAGACAGAAGTTGAAAGACAGCTAAAAGTACAATTATGAGTAAGGTAAGCTCCTAAAGGAATAGTTCCCTAAGACAGAAGTTTGAAGGCAGCTAAAAGTACAGTTATGAGTAAGGTAAGCTCCTAAAGACAGAAGTTGGAAGGCAGCTAAAAGTACAATTATGAGTAAAGTTAGCTCCTAAAGGCAAAAATCCTAAAGACAGAAGTTGAAAGACAGCTAAAAGTACAATTATGAGTAAGGTAAGCTCCTAAAGGCAAAAAGACAGAAATTGGAAGGCAGTTAAAAGTACAATTATGAGTAAGGTAAGCTCCTAAAAGCAGAAGTTAGATTGGTTGGTTGGTTTATGGTGTTTAATGCCACTTTCAACAATATTTCATTTATAACGTGACTGTCAGTATTATTGGTGGAGGAAACCAGAGTACCTTGAGAAAACCACCGACCTGTCATAAGTCACTGACAAACTTTATCACATAATGTTATATAAAGTACACCTCGCCATGAACGGGGTTCGAACTCACAACTTTAATGGTGTTAGGCACTGATTCACAGGTAGTTGTAAATCCAACTACCATACAATCACGACCACAACAGTCCCATGGGAAGGCAGCTACAAGTACAGTTATGAGTAAGAAAGCATAATGTAACTGTTCAATTTATATTTTGTGTTACACATTACAAGTAACGGCCAAAATAAACTGCTTTAATAATTACTGAGGAGGACAGTACTTGGTACTGTATTGACTCTTGCAGTCAGTGCAACAATTGTTAGTATGTCACATCAATTGAACAGGAATCTCAGTATGTTTGATTCGTAAAACCTGCAAAAATTTGCAATGTTTTGGTACTATTCATCCAATTTTTATGAGATAATCTTCATCTTTTTTTCTTGGCAATATTGGAAGATTTTTTATATTTGACATTTGGGTAAAATTTTCACTTAATTTGCTGACATTGAAATGTGCAAAAATAACCCAAAGTGAAAATTTGTCAATCTATGTGTTCACTGGAAATGGTAACATCATCATAAATTTAACCTCCACATGAATGGTGTATAAGCCACAATTCTCAAATTTTATCCCTCACAAAATTAACCATATATACAGTAAAGCATGTATAATAAGCACTCTTATTTTTTTATTGTTACTGAAAATGAAATTGTGGTATAATTTTGATGCTTATGCTAACATTTTTACTAAATAACCTTGAAATACAATACGAGTAAAGAACTTACTAGTGTTACAGGTGGCCGTGATCGTATGGTAGTTAGATTTACAACTATCTATGCAATTGGTGCCTATCACCACTGATGTTGTGGGTTCGACTCACTCTCAGGGCGAGGTGTACAACATTATGTGATAAAATTTGTCAGTGACTTGCGGCAGGTAGGTGGTTTTCTCGATGTCCTCCGGTTTCCTCCACCAATAAAACTGACTGCCATGTTATAGCTGAAATATTGTTGAAAGTGGCTTTAAACACCATAAACCAACCAACTACTAGTGTTACAGGTTTGTTTTATATCTGGTTTTTTTCACATCTGTGGTGTAATGGTAACTGTGGTTGCCTTGGGTGTAAAAGATCATGCGTTCGAGCCCCAGTCTGATCAAAGCAGACCATAAAATTGATATTTGCTGCTTCTATACTAGGCATGCAGTATTAAAAAAAAAAAAAAAAAAAGGAGCAAAGCAAAGACTGGTTGGCTCGAATCAGGATAATATTATATGTCCTAGAGGAGTGACATGAATGCTTGTGGACTGTTGTTTCAGTGAGCTAGCACTACCAAAATCCAACTAAGCGTGTTGCTCTAGTACAAAGCGGACATCATCATTATCTCATCGAAATACAACCGGCTCTTGCCATGACATAGCTGAAAAATTGCTCATTTGGCATTATATAGCAAACACTCACTCACTCTTATCCCATAACATTCACATGTAATTATTACTTTATTTATCTTAACAGATTGATGCCTTCCTGGTGAATTTAATTGAATATGATAAGGACAACATTCATGAAAATTGTCAGAAGGCAGTGGAACCATATTTAGCTGACCCAGAATTTCACCCTGATTTTATACGTTCTAAATCGGGAGCTGCCGCTGGATTGTGTTCTTGGGTTTTAAACATTATTGGGTACTACAAAGTATTCTGTACTGTAGAACCTAAGCGTATTGCTTTAGACCAGGCCAATGCTGAATTGACAGCTGCCAAGGAAAAACTTAAAGTTATCAAAGCTAAGATTCACTCCCTTGAGTCAGATCTTGCCAAACTGACAGCAGAGTTTGAAAAGGCAACCAATGAGAAGTTAAGATGTCAACAGGAGGCAGAGCTGACAGGGAAGACTATAGATTTGGCTAATAGATTAGTTGGAGGGTTGGCATCAGAAAATGTAAGGTGGGCTGAAGCTATTAATGAATACAGAGAACAAGAGAAGACTTTACCTGGTGATGTACTGCTCACAACTGCCTTTGTATCATATTTTGGATGCTTTACAAAAAAATATAGGTTAGATCTAATGAATGGTCATTGGATTCCATTTCTAACGGGATTAACCATTCCTATCCCTATTTCTGAGGGGCTTGATCCTTTGGGGCTTCTTACTGATGACGCTCAGGTTGCAATATGGAATAATGAAGGTTTACCCAGTGATAGAATGTCATCTGAGAATGCTACCATTTTGTCTAACTGTGAACGCTGGCCATTGATGATTGACCCACAGCTACAGGGTTCTAATTGGATTAAAACTAAATATGGAGCCGACTTGAAAGTCATACGTCTTGGTCAGAAAGGATATCTTGATGCTTTGGAGAGAGCTGTTTCTTCTGGTGATGTTGTATTCCTTGAGAATATTGGAGAAACAGTTGACCCTGTATTAGATCCCCTCATTGGGAGGAACACTATTAAAAAGGGGCGTGCCATCAAAATGGGGGACAAGGAGGTAGAATATCATCCTGACTTTAAACTTATCATCCAAACAAAACTTGCCAATCCTCACTACCAACCTGAAATGCAAGCTCAAACAACCCTTATAAATTTCACTGTTACCAAAGACGGTTTAGAGGACCAGCTTCTGGCTGCTGTCGTAGGAAAGGAACGACCTGATTTAGAAAAACTTAAAGCTGACCTCACAAGACAACAGAATCAATTTAAAATTACACTGAAGGAGTTAGAAGATTCTCTACTCGCTCGTCTTTCAGCAGCAGAGGGTAATTTTCTTGGAGATTACGCCCTGGTGGAGAATCTGGAGGTAACAAAAAGGACAGCGGCAGAAATAGAAGTGAAAGCTGCCCAGGCCAAGTTAACAGAGGTAGAAATCAACACTGCTAGAGAACATTATAGACCAGCTGCTGCTAGAGCTTCATTGTTGTATTTTATACTTAATGACCTGAACAAGATTCACCCAATGTACCAGTTCTCACTGAAAGTAAGTTGATGCAAAATTGATATCAGTCTTCTTGCAATAGGGGCAGTAGTGGTTGTGATCATATTGTAGTTGTATTTACAACTACCTGTGCAATCAGTGCCTATCACCACTAAAATTGTGAGTTCAAATCTTATTCATGGCAAGGTGTACTTGATACAACATTATGTGATAAAGTGTGGCAGGTCGGTGGTTTTCTCCGGTATTCCAATTTCCTCGATATAACTGAAATATTGTTTAAAGTGGCATTAAGCACCATAAATCTAAACCCTATAAAGTTTTATATTACTATATTTTATATTGATCAGATGTGTATGTCTTGTGAGTTACGTAATTTTACCATTGTATGAAATTCAATATTAAATTGTAATGTCTAAATTTACCCCCAAAAAATTGACTACACATTATGTTGGAAATAACACACAAGCTGTTGGTATTTGTTTTCCACGTGGATAAATCTATAGATATAAGCCTTTCTCTTCTTAAATTTACTTTTGGCTAGACTGAAATTGAAAGCTAAATGCATGATCACGGAAGATTGACATATTACTGACAATTTGAAAGGTGCATTTGTTATATGTATATTATGTATGTATATTAAAAATTGTCTTGATATGCTTTTTTTTTTTTTATTCTGAACTACATTGAAACAATAAACTTTTTCAAACTATAGATATTTATTAATATCAATAATGTCTCTTTTCACTTGAAAAAATTGCCACATCACATACTTTTGAAATTGTTTGATATCATCAATTTTGTTTTAGATGAACTGTTAACCATAATTATATTTGATATTATCAGGCTTTCAGTGTTGTGTTTGAGAAGGCCATTGATAAAGCAGAACCAGGAGAAGAGGTCAAACAGCGTGTAGACAACCTGATAGATTGTATAACGTTTTCTGTATTTATGTACACAGCAAGGGGATTGTTTGAAAAAGACAAAATTATTTTTACAGCTCAAATGACTTTTCAGGTAATTATGTCTCCCCTTCGAACGAAGGGAGACATATTGTTTTAGTCTGATTTTTTCTTCTGCTTCTTCTCAGCTAAGCTTGTCCGGACCATAACTTTTTTGTCTTTCCAGATAGGTCAATGATATTTGGTGTGGGTGCATGACCCGTGTACCGTAATGACCTTCGTGAGACTTTGACCTCAAGGTCATATAATGTTTTTTAAATACTATTTTCTTGTCCGGGCCATAACATTTTTGTCTTTCGAGATAGGTCAATGATATTTGATATGTGGGTGCATGACCATAAGGCGGTGTGTCGCGTACCGTAATGACCTTTGTGGGACATTTGACCTCAAGGTCAAATAATTGTTTTTTAAATAGTATTTATTTTGGTATGTGGGTGCATGACCATAAGGCGGTTTGTCACATACTGTAATGACCTTTGTGGGACCTTGACCTTTGACCTCCAGGTCAAATAATTGTTTTTTAAATAGTATTTTCTTGTCCAGGCCATAACATTTTTGTCTTTCGAGATAGATCAATTATATTTGGTATGTGGGTGCATGACCATAAGGCGGTGTGTCACATACTGTAATGACCTTTGTGGGACCTTGACGTTTGACCTCAAGGTCAAATAATTGTTTTTTAAATAGTATTTTCTTGTCTGGGCCATTACATTTTTGTCTTTCGAGATAGGTCATTGATATTTGGTATGTGGGTGCATGACCATAAGGTGGTGTGTCACGTACCGTAATGACCTTTGTGGGACCTTTGACCTCAAGGTCAAATAATTGTTTTTTAAATAGTATTTATTTTGGTATGTGGGTGCATGACCATAAGGCGGTTTGTCATATACTGTAATGACCTTTGTGGGACCTTGACCTTTGACCTCCAGGTCAAATAATTGTTTTTTAAATAGTATTTTCTTGTCCAGGCCATAACGTTTTTTTCTTTCGAGATAGGTCAATTATATTTGGTATGTGGGTGCATGACCATAAGGTGGTGTGTCACATACTGTAATGACCTTCGTGGGACCTTGACCTTTGACCTCAAGGTCAAATAATTGTTTTTTAAATAGTATTTTCTTGTCTGGGCCATTACATTTTGTCTTTCGAGATAGGTCATTGATATTTGGTATGTGGGTGCATGACCATAAGGTGGTGTGTCACGTACCGTAATGACCTTTGTGGGACCTTTGACCTCAAGGTCGAATAATTGTTTTTTAAATAGTATTTATTTTGGTATGTGGGTGCATGACCATAAGGCGGTTTGTCATATACTGTAATGACCTTTGTGGGACCTTGACCTTTGACCTCCAGGTCAAATAATTGTTTTTTAAATAGTATTTTCTTGTCCAGGCCATAACGTTTTTTTCTTTCGAGATAGGTCAATTATATTTGGTATGTGGGTGCATGACCATAAGGTGGTGTGTCACATACTGTAATGACCTTCGTTGGACCTTGACCTTTGACCTCAAGGTCAAATAAAAAAAATTTAAATAGTATTTTCTTGTCTGGGCCATTACATTTTTGTTTTTCGAGATAGGTCAATGATATTTGGTATGTGGGTGCATGACCATAAGGTGGTGTGTCGCGTACCGTAATGACCTTCATGGGACCTTGACGTTTGATCTCAAGGTCAAATAATTGTTTTTTAAATAGTATTTTCTTGCCCGGGCCATAACATTTTTGTCTTTCGAGATAGGTTATTGTACAGATGGCCGCATTAAGGGGAGACATAAGTTTTAGGTATCTAAAACAGTTCATCCTAATTATTTATGTGTTGTCCATTAAAATTAGAAGTCATCATCTCAAGTTGACAGCTTATTGATATAAATTAACCCAAAAAAAAGAAAAAAATCATCACAAGTTTTGTTCCCCGTCACATTATTTAACAATGCAGCTGAAATTTTGGATTTATTTCAATGAATTGTAAGATGCATTTTCAAAATTTTAACTGATAGAAAATAGATATGAAATTGTTTTACCTTTTATTGTGCCCTGCTTTCTTTAATCCTCAGCTCCTCCTAAGTCACTTGATAGAAAAACTAATATATTTGTACATGACTTTATGCAGGACATTAATTTATACACCTGCTATTTTGTTTTTTATTGCATGGATTTCTGGGGTTTCCCAGAGCCAACCAGGGATTGTCAATGTGGTATAGAGAGAGGTTTACATGTCTAATATATCTGCAACTCATCATAGAATCAACAGAATCCACCACAATATATCTGAATTAATGCTAAAGTTGGTGGTAAACACCAATCAATTAACAGAATCCAACCAAATTTGCACATTTTCTTTTACAGGAACCAAAGTTATGGCTAATATGTTTAGAATAATTTGCATAAAATGTCCGGTAACCAAATTTTTGTATGAGACGATGTGGCACTTGCATTACACAGTTGATCTAGTATTTATGGATTCCATGTTTGGTTGAATTAACTTCAGTGTTTTTTAATTATTAGTTTTATGAATCAGTGCTCTAAAAAAAAAAAATTTAAATATGATATTTTAGCTGATGTTCAAAAGTTTGAGTTTGTCATGTTTCGATTTACACATTTAATTATGAAAATGTTTATTTAAGTAAATTGAAATCCTTCATCTACAGAGTTAAATAAACAAACATTCACCATCATTCACATGTGTAGGAAAAAAGAACTGTTTGAAGATACCAAAGGGGTATTCAAAAGCTGTAAATCGAGAAAGGACAGAAAAAAACTGGTTAAAAGACAAAAGAACAAACAACGATCTACAAAACATTACACAGAAAAAGCCCACCAAAAACCAGGGGTGAACTCAGGTGCTCCGAAAGGGTAAGCAGTTCCTGCTCCATATGTGGCACCTGTCATGTTACTCTTGTTGCAATCTCGGTGATAGGGAGATTGGCTTCTTGACCTTACAAACATACTCAAAATATACATATTATATGTGCATAATATTATAAAAGTTGGAGAAAACATATTTGTTTTGCTATAAGTTTAGATTTTTGTTTATTCTTAATTATATTTTAAGATTTTGTTGGAAAGTAAAGAAATAAACAGGGAGGAGTTAAGCTTCCTCCTGAGGTTTCCTGCTGTACCCAATGTTACAACACCTGTTGACTTCATGAGTAACAACAGCTGGGGAGGAGTAAAGGTATATCATTGATTCTTGTATTTTGTTCTGTATTTAATTTTACTGCTCATATTCACTTCCTTAACAACTATTGCTAGGGAAAAATAAACAGAAAGTCATTAATATGGTGATTGATTGATTGATTATCTTTATATCCTCCATATTTGAAGAGTTACATTTTACAAATGACATTAACAAAACAATATAAATGATCAAGCAAATATAAAGACATATAACTAGAACATATATACATACAGGTAAATCTATCAAACTTCAGATATAGTATAAGCACAGAATAATATTTAATGTCCAAAATTAAAAGTAATAAATTGTAATACATATAATGTAATGTAATGTAATACATTTTTCTTGGACGCCCAGCCGGGTACATCAGGCTAGGAGCGGTAGATATATATATATATATATCACATGATCAAATGATGAAAAATGTCATTTACCTGCCAGTTCTAGCATTGTTCTGTCTTATTGCAGCTTATTAATTAAGTAGTTCCTTGTGCGCATCGGTAAAATAACATCTTCTTTTTGGGAAAACTTAGAATGGATCTGAATCGTCATCACATGATGTAACAGATGTTGACATTTTTAACATATTCTACTATTAAAAATAAAATGTCAGATGCAGAAAATGTTTGAATTTTTAAAAGCAAAAGCTATGGACATGTAACATAATATAATAGTTATTCAGGTGCTAGGGAATATAATGCTGCATTCCCAGCTTTGGATTTATATGACTAAGGAATGTGACATTATATATCCTGTCTAGCACCTCAATAACACAAATAATGTATATCTCCAAAAATTCTCTGTTGTGACCTGTGTAAATTGTGATAAGTTGGCTAGCTTTTTTGCTGAAGGTCATTAGTTTTCTCCACCAGAATATATATAGAATAACAGCAGTTTTGAAGGTCAAGACAGACATTATCACTAGTATCCAAGCAAGTTCGATTTTGGACATTACCGGGGTGGGGTATGCCCATTGAATTGGCAAAAAAAACCTCATATATCTCTGGTTTCTGTGCAATATAAGTTCTGCTTTTGCATATAATTTGAAATTTATTAAATAATGTTTTTCACCACAATACACAGGTCAAGTTCAAATTTGGTTAATATTCCTTTTATGGTTCTAGTGTTATGCCCGTTGACTTTAGATGTCTTATGGACACATTTTTCCTCATTTTCAAATTAACAAAGGAAGATAAATTGCTATTTATTTATATAGGCAATGTCTGGTATGGATGAATTTCGTAACTTGGATCGTGACATTGAAGGTTCAGCTAAAAGATGGAAGAAGTTTGTAGAAAGTGAAGCACCAGAGAAAGAAAAGTTCCCACAGGAATGGAAAAATAAAACCTCTCTACAGAGACTATGTATGATGAGAGCTCTTAGGCCAGACAGGATGACATATGCAGTAACGTATGCATCATTAATAATCATTTGTAATGACAGGATGTACTAAGAGATGGGAGGGATTTTTATCCATGGCAAAGCTGTTTGAATCACAGAGGCCCCAAGATACAAAAAGGGTGTTTTGTATTTGTATATGAAATGTTTTGTTTTTATTTAGATTTTTTTTTAAACAATTTTTTCTTTATGTTCATTATGAAATGCCCTTTATGTAGTATGCCATCATATTTTGTATGCATGTTATTTTTTTTCAAGATAGAAGGGGGTCAAATAGGGCCAACACCAAAACTTTTTATTTTAGCTCATATGGCCAAAGCTTCTCCCATCACTTGGCTTATATCATCATTTGTCGTAAAATTATTTTTTTTTTAAATCGTCTTCTCTGAAATTTGTAGGCCAGATTTTACCATATTTGGCCTGAATCAACCCTAAGGTATTTAATATCAAAATTGTGTCCAGTAGTGCAGTCGAGCAACCAACTTGGCCTCCATGTCTATAGTTTAAACATATTTATGTGTTATAAACAAGACAAACAGATGCAAGTTAGGTTGCCATCTCTGTTATTTACATGATATACATACATTGACATATACTGACATAAACTGCTTTTATCATTATAACAGAGATAAAACAGACATGTAAACTTCAGTGAAATAAGTATAATTCGAGTACACCTTTTCATGACAGGAAAATGAGAGAAAATATGAAAGAAAGATGTGTTTAACTGATTAATTTTCTTTAAAGCTATAAATAGTTCATAGGGGTAAAACACACTTAGAGAGCCAATAAAGCAATATTTCCTCACCACATAGGTTAAATTTGAACAATAATTCCATTCCATCAAAGTGAAACATGATGAATTTTGACGATTTTTGTCAAATATTTTATTTGAAGTTTGTTCTCTGAAACCACTATGCCAATATAACCCAAACTATTCTGGGGTAGTCCATGAGTGGTCTCCTTTCAAAATTGTATCTGATGAACCTGACCTCCAGCCAAGATGTCCTCTGATACTAAAAATAAAAATATCTTCAAATGGCCAAAACTGTTTCATTTTAAACTTGAGCTAAAAATTATGCTGTGGTTTTTTACATTATCTTTAACACATTTCAAGTTTTTCAGTGATATTGAAATTTTGACCATATTTTGTTGATTTAGACCTATAAAAACAAAAATTATTCTGAGCCTAAAATGTTCATGACATGGGCTTTTATAAAGTTTGTGATTGTTTTTTCCAATCAGAAATGAAAGATGGACGCCACAGCAGGACATTCTATATTTGCTTTTTCTTGTGTGAATTATTTTTATCAAACATAATTTTTTTTAGAAAAAAAACCCAAATGTATCATGAAAATGAATATATTTACAGACATTTTGTGGAAGAAAAACTAGGAGGTAAATATACTAGTGGTGCTGGTGTTGAGTTTGCCTCGTCATTTGAGGAGTCTGGACCAGCTACTCCCATGTTCTTCATCTTATCAGCTGGTGTTAACCCCCTGAAGGATGTAGAGATGCATGGTAAGAAGATAGGATGGACGGAAGATAATAGCAACTTTCATATTATCTCCCTTGGACAAGGACAAGAAGTTGTAGCAGAGAAAGCCATGGATGTCTCAGCATTAGAAGGACATTGGGTTGTATTGGAGGTATGTTATCAAAGGACTATTTCTTAGACAAATATCAAAATGCCATTGCCAAATGTCATTTATGAATTTTATGCCCCATGGAGCATCTGCATTGCAGAATTTTGGATATAAGATGATGGCCAAAATGACCTGAATCGACATGATCCTTCCGTAAAGCATAAACTTGTCTAACTGACAAAGAGGACTATACGATGCCATCAATAAAATCGGGACTAATTGAAGCTCTTTGAATTGATTTGTAATTTCATAATGCGGGTCCTCATTTTAGATAGATTCTGCAAATCTATGGTTCTATAATATTTTTCACCTTTGTCAACTATAAATATATAGGTTATAAATTTGAATTTGAAAAAAAAATATTAAAATTTCGTCCTGTCCCAGGGTAATGTGAAGTTTTTCTGTCATTTAGCATCTGTTATGTGTTCCCTGTAAAAGGTCAAATTTCAATGTTATGAAAAACCATCGGCCATTTGTGCTGAAATTTTAGAACGTTTCTGCAGAAATCATTTGAATATTTCAACCAAAACTGCCGAAGTAATGATATAAATGTCCATCATTCAGTTGGTCTTGTATACAATAACTTTTACTGAATTAATCTGTTTTGGGAAAAAACACTAAAAACAAGATAAACACTTGTAGACAATGAAAACCTTCTTTCATTTTTTATCTGTATAAGAACCTAACATGACAGGATAACCTAATGTTGTATTTTATATGCATAACACATGGATTCATATCTTAGATGACACATACATTTACATGGATTCACATCTTAGCTGACACATACATATCCATGCTGCATTCATGTCTTAGATGATACATGTTATCAAATACATTTCAGAATGTACATTTAGTTGCCAAATGGTTACCTACGTTAGAGAAGAAAATAGAAATGTATAGTGAGAATAGTCATCCTGATTATCGTGTCTTTATAAGTGCTGAACCAGCTGGTACACCAGAGTCTCATATAATGCCACAAGGAATTCTGGAGAGTGCCATTAAAATCACCAATGAACCTCCAACAGGAATGTTTGCTAACCTGCACAAAGCCTTAGACAACTTTAATCAGGTACTTAATTTGGTTTGTGACCTCATATTTTCTTAGTTGGGGTGAGCTTTTCACATCCATCGTTAATTTGTTTATGTTTTGTCATACAGGAGAAATTCATTGTTTTAATTATGTTTAAAGATTTAGTCAGTAGAAACTTTATACAGAGAAATTATTATTAGATCTAAGAATATTAGAATGAAGACTTTTATACTTTTACCCCTTCCCATGTAGATATCTTTTTTTTTTTTTTTGTTAGATCACAGATTTTATTGCACTAATTGCTGTTAGCAATTTACTAGACATCCCTAGTTGTTAATCGTGTAGATATCTTAAAAACTAGTAAAGCCACTATTCATTTAGACAAGATTTTACTTTTTTTTTTTTTCAGGATAGCTTGGAAATGTGCTCAAAAGAAACAGAATTTAAGAGTATTTTATTCTCACTTTGCTATTTCCATGCTGTTATTTGTGAAAGACGAAAATTTGGTCCTCAAGGATGGAATCGATCATATCCGTTCAACAATGGAGATTTAACCATTAGTGCTATGGTCCTCTTCAATTACTTAGAAGCCAATTCTAAGGTACCATGGGAGGATCTGAGATATTTATTTGGAGAGATCATGTATGGTGGACACATCACAGATGACTGGGACAGGAGATTAGATAAGACTTATCTAGAGGTCTACATGGATCCAATGATGGTGAGTTCTATAATACCATCCTGTTGTAGGGGACAGGAGGTTAGATAAGACTTATCTAGAGGTCTACATGGATCCAGTAATGGTGAGTTCTATAATACCATCCTGTTGTAGGGGACAGGAGGTTAGATAAGATTTATCTAGAGGTCTACATGGATCCAGTAATGGTGAGTTCTATAATACCATCCTGTTGTAGGGGACAGGAGGTTAGATAAGACTTATCTAGAGGTCTACATGGATCCAGTAATGGTGAGTTCTATAATACCATCCTGTTGTAGGGGACAGGAAGTTAGATAAGATTTATCTAGAGGTCTACATGGATCCAGTAATGGTGAGTTCTATAATACCATCCTGTTGTAGGGGACAGGAGGTTAGATAAGATTTATCTAGAGGTCTTCATGGATCCAGTAATGGTGAGTTCTATAATACCATCCTGTTGTAGGGGACAGGAGGTTAGATAAGACTTACCTAGAGGTCTACATGGATCCAGTAATGGTGAGTTCTATAATACCATCCTGTTGTAGGGGACATGAGGTTAGATAAGACTTATCTAGAGGTCTACATGGATCCAGTAATGGTGAGTTCTATAATACCATCCTGTTGTAGGGGACATGAGGTTAGATAAGACTTATCTAGAGGTCTACATGGATCCAGTAATGGTGAGTTCTATAATACCATCCTGTTGTAGGGGACAGGAGGTTAGATAAGATTTATCTAGAGGTCTACATGGATCCAGTAATGATGAGTTCTATAATACCATCCTGTTGTAGGGGACAGGAGGTTAGATAAGACTTATCTAGAGGTCTACATGGATCCAGTAATGGTGAGTTCTATAATACCATCCTGTTGTAGGGGACAGGAAGTTAGATAAGATTTATCTAGAGGTCTACATGGATCCAGTAATGGTGAGTTCTATAATACCATCCTGTTGTAGGGGACAGGAGGTTAGATAAGACTTATCTAGAGGTCTACATGGATCCAGTAATGGTGAGTTCTATAATACCATCCTGTTGTAGGGGACAGGAGGTTAGATAAGATTTATCTAGAGGTCTACATGGATCCAGTAATGGTGAGTTCTATAATACCATCCTGTTGTAGGGGACAGGAGGTTAGATAAGACTTACCTAGAGGTCTACATGGATCCAGTAATGGTGAGTTCTATAATACCATCCTGTTGTAGGGGACATGAGGTTAGATAAGACTTATCTAGAGGTCTACATGGATCCAGTAATGGTGAGTTCTATAATACCATCCTGTTGTAGGGGACAGGAGGTTAGATAAGACTTATCTAGAGGTCTACATGGATCCAGTAATGGTGAGTTCTATAATACCATCCTGTTGTAGGGGACAGGAGGTTAGATAAGATTTATCTAGAGGTCTACATGGATCCAGTAATGGTGAGTTCTATAATACCGTCCTGTTGTAGGGGACAGGAGGTTAGATAAGACTTATCTAGAGGTCTACATGGATCCAGTAATGGTGAGTTCTATAATACCATCCTGTTGTAGGGGACAGGAGGTTAGATAAGATTTATCTAGAGGTCTACATGGATCCAGTAATGGTGAGTTCTATAATACCATCCTGTTGTAGGGGACAGGAGGTTAGATAAGACTTACCTAGAGGTCTACATGGATCCAGTAATGGTGAGTTCTATAATACCATCCTGTTGTAGGGGACATGAGGTTAGATAAGACTTATCTAGAGGTCTACATGGATCCAGTAATGGTGAGTTCTATAATACCATCCTGTTGTAGGGGACAGGAGGTTAGATAAGACTTATCTAGAGGTCTACATGGATCCAGTAATGGTGAGTTCTATAATACCATCCTGTTGTAGGGGACAGGAGGTTAGATAAGATTTATCTAGAGGTCTACATGGATCCAGTAATGGTGAGTTCTATAATACCATCCTGTTGTAGGGGATAGGAGGTTAGATAAGACTTATCTAGAGGTCTACATGGATCCAGTAATGGTGAGTTCTATAATACCATCCTGTTGTAGGGGACAGGAGGTTAGATAAGATTTATCTAGAGGTCTACATGGATCCAGTAATGGTGAGTTCTATAATACCATCCTGTTGTAGGGGACAGGAGGTTAGATAAGACTTACCTAGAGGTCTACATGGATCCAGTAATGGTGAGTTCTATAATACCATCCTGTTGTAGGGGACATGAGGTTAGATAAGACTTATCTAGAGGTCTACATGGATCCAGTAATGGTGAGTTCTATAATACCATCCTGTTGTAGGGGATAGGAGGTTAGATAAGACTTATCTAGAGGTCTACATGGATCCAGTAATGGTGAGTTCTATAATACCATCTTGTTGTAGGGGACAGGGGGTTAGATAAGACTTATCTAGAGGTCTACATGGATCCAGTAATGGTGAGTTCTATAATACCATCCTGTTGTAGGGGACAGGAGGTTAGATAAGACTTACCTAGAGGTCTACATGGATCCAGTAATGGTGAGTTCTATAATACCATCCTGTTGTAGGGGACATGAGGTTAGATAAGACTTATCTAGAGGTCTACATGGATCCAGTAATGGTGAGTTCTATAATACCATCCTGTTGTAGGGGATAGGAGGTTAGATAAGACTTATCTAGAGGTCTACATGGATCCAGTAATGGTGAGTTCTATAATACCATCTTGTTGTAGGGGACAGGGGGTTAGATAAGACTTATCTAGAGGTCTACATGGATCCAGTAATGGTGAGTTCTATAATACCATCCTGTTGTAGGGGACAGGAGGTTAGATAAGACTTATCTAGAGGTCTACATGGATCCAGTAATGGTGAGTTCTATAATACCATCCTGTTGTAGGGGACAGGAGGTTAGATAAGACTTATCTAGAGGTCTACATGGATCCAGTAATGGTGAGTTCTATAATACCATCCTGTTGTAGGGGACAGGAGATTAGATAAGATTTATCTAGAGGTCTACATGGATCCAGTAATGGTGAGTTCTATAATACCATCCTGTTGTAGGGGACAGGAGGTTAGATAAGATTTATCTAGAGGTCTACATGGATCCAGTAATGATGAGTTCTATAATACCATCCTGTTGTAGGGGACAGGAGGTTAGATAAGACTTATCTAGAGGTCTACATGGATCCAGTAATGATGAGTTCTATAATACCATCCTGTTGTAGGGGACAGGAAGTTAGATAAGATTTATCTAGAGGTCTACATGGATCCAGTAATGGTGAGTTCTATAATACCATCCTGTTGTAGGGGACAGGAGGTTAGATAAGATTTATCTAGAGGTCTACATGGATCCAGTAATGGTGAGTTCTATAATACCATCCTGTTGTAGGGGACAGGAGGTTAGATAAGATTTATCTAGAGGTCTACATGGATCCAGTAATGGTGAGTTCTATAATACCATCCTGTTGTAGGGGACAGGAGGTTAGATAAGACTTACCTAGAGGTCTACATGGATCCAGTAATGGTGAGTTCTATAATACCATCCTGTTGTAGGGGACAGGAGGTTAGATAAGATTTATCTAGAGGTCTACATGGATCCAGTAATGGTGAGTTCTATAATACCATCCTGTTGTAGGGGACAGGAGGTTAGATAAGACTTACCTAGAGGTCTACATGGATCCAGTAATGGTGAGTTCTATAATACCATCCTGTTGTAGGGGACATGAGGTTAGATAAGACTTATCTAGAGGTCTACATGGATCCAGTAATGGTGAGTTCTATAATACCATCCTGTTGTAGGGGATAGGAGGTTAGATAAGACTTATCTAGAGGTCTACATGGATCCAGTAATGGTGAGTTCTATAATACCATCTTGTTGTAGGGGACAGGGGGTTAGATAAGACTTATCTAGAGGTCTACATGGATCCAGTAATGGTGAGTTCTATAATACCATCCTGTTGTAGGGGACAGGAGGTTAGATAAGACTTACCTAGAGGTCTACATGGATCCAGTAATGGTGAGTTCTATAATACCATCCTGTTGTAGGGGACATGAGGTTAGATAAGACTTATCTAGAGGTCTACATGGATCCAGTAATGGTGAGTTCTATAATACCATCCTGTTGTAGGGGATAGGAGGTTAGATAAGACTTATCTAGAGGTCTACATGGATCCAGTAATGGTGAGTTCTATAATACCATCTTGTTGTAGGGGACAGGGGGTTAGATAAGACTTATCTAGAGGTCTACATGGATCCAGTAATGGTGAGTTCTATAATACCATCCTGTTGTAGGGGACAGGAGGTTAGATAAGACTTATCTAGAGGTCTACATGGATCCAGTAATGGTGAGTTCTATAATACCATCCTGTTGTAGGGGACAGGAGGTTAGATAAGACTTATCTAGAGGTCTACATGGATCCAGTAATGGTGAGTTCTATAATACCATCCTGTTGTAGGGGACAGGAGATTAGATAAGATTTATCTAGAGGTCTACATGGATCCAGTAATGGTGAGTTCTATAATACCATCCTGTTGTAGGGGACAGGAGGTTAGATAAGATTTATCTAGAGGTCTACATGGATCCAGTAATGGTGAGTTCTATAATACCATCCTGTTGTAGGGGACAGGAGGTTAGATAAGACTTATCTAGAGGTCTACATGGATCCAGTAATGGTGAGTTCTATAATACCATCCTGTTGTAGGGGACAGGAAGTTAGATAAGATTTATCTAGAGGTCTACATGGATCCAGTAATGGTGAGTTCTATAATACCATCCTGTTGTAGGGGACAGGAGGTTAGATAAGATTTATCTAGAGGTCTACATGGATCCAGTAATGGTGAGTTCTATAATACCATCCTGTTGTAGGGGACAGGAGGTTAGATAAGATTTATCTAGAGGTCTACATGGATCCAGTAATGGTGAGTTCTATAATACCATCCTGTTGTAGGGGACAGGAGGTTAGATAAGACTTACCTAGAGGTCTACATGGATCCAGTAATGGTGAGTTCTATAATACCATCCTGTTGTAGGGGACATGAGGTTAGATAAGACTTATCTAGAGGTCTACATGGATCCAGTAATGGTGAGTTCTATAATACCATCTTGTTGTAGGGGACAGGGGGTTAGATAAGACTTATCTAGAGGTCTACATGGATCCAGTAATGGTGAGTTCTATAATACCATCCTGTTGTAGGGGACAGGAGGTTAGATAAGACTTATCTAGAGGTCTACATGGATCCAGTAATGGTGAGTTCTATAATACCATCCTGTTGTAGGGGACAGGAGGTTAGATAAGACTTACCTAGAGGTCTACATGGATCCAGTAATGGTGAGTTCTATAATACCATCCTGTTGTAGGGGACATGAGGTTAGATAAGACTTATCTAGAGGTCTACATGGATCCAGTAATGGTGAGTTCTATAATACCATCCTGTTGTAGGGGATAGGAGGTTAGATAAGACTTATCTAGAGGTCTACATGGATCCAGTAATGGTGAGTTCTATAATACCATCCTGTTGTAGGGGACAGGAGGTTAGATAAGACTTATCTAGAGGTCTACATGGATCCAGTAATGGTGAGTTCTATAATACCATCCTGTTGTAGGGGACAGGAGGTTAGATAAGACTTATCTAGAGGTCTACATGGATCCAGTA
The DNA here is from genome assembly GCA_963680875.1 of Bathymodiolus brooksi. Taxonomy (NCBI): domain Eukaryota; kingdom Metazoa; phylum Mollusca; class Bivalvia; order Mytilida; family Modiolidae; genus Bathymodiolus; species Bathymodiolus brooksi. The sequence goes on from OY804584.1 coordinate 81,265,345, forward strand.
ATGGTGAGTTCTATAATACCATCCTGTTGTAGGGGATAGGAGGTTAGATAAGACTTATCTAGAGGTCTACATGGATCCAGTAATGGTGAGTTCTATAATACCATCTTGTTGTAGGGGACAGGGGGTTAGATAAGACTTATCTAGAGGTCTACATGGATCCAGTAATGGTGAGTTCTATAATACCATCCTGTTGTAGGGGACAGGAGGTTAGATAAGACTTATCTAGAGGTCTACATGGATCCAGTAATGGTGAGTTCTATAATACCATCTTGTTGTAGGGGATAGGAGGTTAGATAAGACTTATCTAGAGGTCTACATGGATCCAGTAATGGTGAGTTCTATAATACCATCTTGTTGTAGGGGACAGGGGGTTAGATAAGACTTATCTAGAGGTCTACATGGATCCAGTAATGGTGAGTTCTATAATACCATCCTGTTGTAGGGGACAGGAGGTTAGATAAGACTTATCTAGAGGTCTACATGGATCCAGTAATGGTGAGTTCTATAATACCATCCTGTTGTAGGGGACAGGAGGTTAGATAAGACTTATCTAGAGGTCTACATGGATCCAGTAATGGTGAGTTCTATAATACCATCCTGTTGTAGGGGACAGGAGATTAGATAAGATTTATCTAGAGGTCTACATGGATCCAGTAATAGTGAGTTCTATAATACCATCCTGTTGTAGGGGACAGGAGGTTAGATAAGACTTATCTAGAGGTCTACATGGATCCAGTAATGGTGAGTTCTATAATACCATCCTGTTGTAAGGGACAGGAGGTTAGATAAGACTTATCTAGAGGTCTACATGGATCCAGTAATGGTGAGTTCTATAATACCATCCTGTTGTAGGGGACATGAGGTTAGATAAGACTTATCTATACTCATGAGAGTAAACAGTCATGTATATGTGTGTTAGGAGTATCAATGTTGTCTCTGTATACTCAGGAGAGTAAACAGTCATGTATATGTGTGTTAGGAGTATCCATTTTGTCTCTGTATACTCAGGAGAGTGAGCAGTCATGTATATGTGTGTTAGGAGTATCAATTTTGTCTCTGTATATTCAGGAGAGTGAGCAGTCATGTATATGTATGTTAGGAGTATCAATTTTGTCTCTGTATACTCAGGAGAGTAAACAGTCGTGTATGTGTGTTAGGAGTTATCAATGTTGCCTCTGTATACTCAGGAGAGTAAACAGTCATGTATATGTATGAACAAAAAAATATTACAACAGTTTATTCCGCCACAAATACCTGATCGATTCAGCAAACTCCTATGTTCCACGGCTGTACCATAACAAATATACAAAACGTTGAACCTTGAAAACTTTCGACGTCATGGGGCCACATCAAGTTTTTATTTACAAGTTGTTAACATTTAAATTATTGAAACTGTATCGCAAACACGTTGTTTTGTTATGTGATATATTAATGTTATATTTATAAAGTTTATGAAATTTACTACATATGAAATTGTATTGATATAGAATTTTAGTACAGTATTTTCCTTCATGAGACATACATGAAATATGACGTGACACATATTTTGACGTCATTGAAGAATGACGTCAAAGGTACGGAAACGGACATCTAGAAATACGAAAAATGAAAATAAAAGACGCAAATTTATTTAATACAGTTGGATGTTGTATTTAAAAAAAAAACAATGGTTAAATCCGTAATATATCTGTTATTCAGCTATCAGACAGGGTATATAATGTGACATTCCCGGCTTATGATATATATTCCCTTCGGCTGCGCCTCATAGATCCTAAGCCGGGAATGTCACATTATAAGGGAATATAGATCCTAAGCCAGGAATGTCACATTATAAGGGAATATAGATCCTAAGCCAGGAATGTCACATTATAAGGGAATATAGATCCTAAGCCGGGAATATCACATTATATACCCTGTCTGATAGCTGAATAACATATAATGTTTGGTGTCTTTCTCATTAACAGCTAGATGGTGATTTATTCCTGGCACCAGGATTTCCATCACCACCTAACACAGATTACAAAGGATACCATGCTTATATTGATGAATGTCTACCCCCAGAGAGTCCGATCTTGTATGGCTTACATCCTAATGCTGAGATAGAGTTCCTTACAACATTGTCAGAGAATTTGTTTAGAACTGTTTTTGAGATGCAGCCTAGGGACGCTGGTGCAGGAGGAGGAGCTGGTGTCAGTCGTGAAGAAAAGGTTAGACATCTGCAATCTTATTTTATCTCTAACCTTTTTGACGGAAATTTATTTTCACTTTTGAAGAAAAAGGCATTTATTAAATTCCTTTGTTTGTTTTTTTTTATTGAACAATGGATAACTCTCTATTCTATAGCAACAGCATCAGTGGTGTAATGGTTAGCGTGTGTGGTAGATCATTTGTTCGAGCCCAGATCAGGTCAAACCAAAGATTATACCATTGGTATTTGTTGCTTCTCCGCTAAGCATGCAGCATTAAGGAAAAAGAGCAAAGACTGGTTGGCTCAGAATCAGGATAATGTGTCGGAGTGGAACGACATGTCTACCCCCGGACTTGTTTCAATGAGCTAGCACTATAAAAATTCAACTAAGCATGGTGGTCTAGTACAAAGCATACCTCGTCATCATTTCATTGAAAATTAACTCGTTCTCGTCATGATATAGCTAAAAAAAAATTGCTTAGTTGGCGTTAAACAACAATCACTCACTCTATACTATAGCATTAAATATGTTTTAAGAAAGAAAAAAAAATTTAAAAAGGGAAACTTTAATTGGACAGCACTTTCAGCAATATTTTAAGCTTTGTTATATAAAGCTAAACGAGTTAAATGCAATTTTTGTTAATTTATTGGATATCTTTTCATTATTGGATAAGGGGATAGTTTTCTAATCAAAATGAAGCTGTACACAAACATTTGGTTATTCTACCTGTATATTTAATTATAACAACATTCATCTAGAGAAAATTTGTTTTGTATGATTATGAAAAGAAAGTTTTAAACAGCGATGATCAACAATTCCACCTATATTAACAAAACGAACAATCACCTCTGACCTTAAATCATTGAACACAACAAAAGATCACAACATATTGCATTCAAAATTAGAATGGATATGAATAATTTTAGATTAAAATATTAATATTTTTAATGATATTTTCGTTCGTTGGTTTATGGTGTTTAACGCCACTTTCAACACTATTTCAGTTTTATTGGTGGAGGGAAACCGGAGAAAATCACTGACCTGTCACAAATCATGGACAAACTTTATCACATAATGTTTTATCGAGTACACATCACCATGAACGGGGTTCGAAATCACAACTTTAGTGGTGGTAGGTATTGATTGCACAGGTAGTTGTCAATCCAATAACCATACGTTGACTGCCACGTAAAAAATACCCCACCTGCCGCAGGATTCGAACTCGCTACGTTAGAGGTGATAGACACTGATTGTATAGGTAGTTGTAAATCCAACTACCATATGATCACGACAACGACGGCCCTTATGTTAGCATAGTACAATGTACTTAAGATTATGCCACTGTAAGTAATTTTCATTGATATTTAGAAGTTAAAATAATAATATAGTACTTAGATTATGCCATTGTTATAATTTCAGATTAAAGGAATTTTAGATGAGATCTTAGAGAAGTTACCAGAAGAGTTTAATCTGGCTGAGACTATGGCTAAAGTTCCGGTAGAAGAGAGAACACCTTATATTGTAGTAGCTATCCAAGAGTGTGAGAGAATGAATTTATTGTCCAGTGAAATAAGAAGATCACTTAAAGAACTTGACCTTGGTTTGAAGGTAAAATTTATGGAGATATATTTCTTCTTCTTCTTCCCGTCAGGAGAATACTCTATATTGAATGTTGACTCTCCGCACATGTCCCTTCTGTACAGTTAAAAATGGAATGAACGTATTTACATCTAGGATAGCACTGGTAGGATGATGGACCCTAACCCTGCCTGGAACTGATCTTGACGTGTGACGTAGAGTTGGTGGTATGGTGTTCCAGGTGATGATGGTATGCGGGAAGAAAGAATATCGATATACATCAGCATTTGTATACAGTGTTCTGTAGGCTGCATTACCTCTGGTTCTGTTGTCTGATGGAGTGAGAATGTGTTCCGCATGGACATCAACTAAGTTGTTAACTATTTTGTACATGAATGTTGCTCTTGCTTTGGCTCTTCGTTGTTCTAGTGACTCCCACTGTAACCTGGAGATCATTGATATTACTACTCCAGGTTCTCTATCATAAAAGTTGTTATATACAAATCTTGCAGCTCTATTGCCTCTAGTTGGTGTATGTTGTTCCGGGTATAAGGGTTCCATACTGAGCTTGCATATTCAATAGATGGTCGTACCAAAGTTGTGTATGCTGCTGCTTTCACTTCTTTTGGGCAGGAATGTATATTGCGCCTTAGGAAACCGATGGTGCGGTTGGCTTTTACTGATATGTTGTTAATGTGGCTGGTCCAACTTAAGTCTGAGCTGAATGTTACTCCAAGGTATTTGGTGTCTTTGGTAACCTCTAGTATGTGGTTGTGTAGTGTAGTTGAATTCAGCTGTTTTCCTCTTTTTGGTTAAGTGAATGGTGAAACATTTATCTGCATTGAACTGCATCTGCCATTTTTTCTCCCATATTTCTAGTTGTAGGTTGTTTTGTAATTGATGCTGGTCTTTGTTGTTGTTAATCACACGATAGAGGAGGCAATCATCAGCGAATAGTCGTGCATTTGATGTGACATATTCGAGCAAATCATTGATGAATATGAGGAACAACAGTGGTCCGAGTACCGTGCCCTGGGGCGCCCCAGAGTCTACATCACAGGTGGAAGAGTGTGTGCCGTCTAGTAGCACCTGTTGAGTACGTCATATAAGAAAGTCTTGTATCCATTTCAGTGTTGTACCACGAATGCCAGTAGTGGTCAAGTTTCATTAGTAGTCGTCTATGTGGAACCTTGTCAAAGGCTTTCGAAAAGTCAAGGAGGATGGCATCTATCTGTTTTTTCACTAGACATGTTCTTTGCTAGCTCTTGTACAGTTATGAGTTGGGTTTCACAAGATCGACAGACTCTAAATCCATGTTGGTTGTCCAATAATAAGTTGTTTTGTGAAAGATGGTTCATGATGTTACTGTGGATTATATGCTCAAGAATTTTACTGCAGATTGCTGTAAGTGAAACCGGTCTGTAATTTGCTGGTTAAGACTTGTCACCTTTTTTGAAAATAGGAACGATGTTAGCTTTCCTCCAGTTCTTGGGGGACAGTCCCCTCGTCAAGTGATAGGGATTAATATAAGTCCTTGTAACTTGTTTCCCAATCCTATTAATTACTTCTTATTATGTAATGTATATAGTTGAATATTGTAATGTTATATTGAATTAATTAATAAAATATGTTTAAACTAAGTGATGTCTGGAATATCCTTGTAATAGCTGGCGTGATGACACTGGCTAAGCTAGTTAGTAATCTTGGTGAGATGGTGTCTGGTCCAGCTGCTTTGTGAACTTTCAAGTTCTGTAATAGTTTTAAGATGCCTTTTTAGCTCACCTGACCCAAAGGGTCATGTGAGGTATTGCCATCACTTGGTGTCCGTCGTCCGTCTGTAAACTTTTTCAAAAATCTTCTCTTCTGAAACCACTGGGCCAATTTAAACCAAACTTGGCCTGAATCATCCTTAGGGGGTTCCCTTTAAAATTATGTCCGATGACCCTGCCGACCAACCATCATGGCCACCATGTCTATAAATAGAACATAGGGGTAAAATTGCAGTTTTTGGGTAATAACTCAAAAACCGTTAATAAAAACAGAAATCTGACATGGGTTAAAATGATCAGCACAACAAGATCTACCTACCCTGCAATTTTGAAGTAAATCTGATTACCCATCTTGGAGTTATTGCCCTTTTTTCATCAAATTTTTAAAATTTTAATGCTTTCCGTCTTATATTTCAAAAACTATGAGAGATAGATGTTAAGTTGAAATTGCAAAAATAAGCAGCATGTCAAGATCTACCTACCCTGCAATTTTGAAGTAAATCCCATGACCCATTTTGGAGTTATTTCCCTTTTTTCATCAAATTTTCAACATTTTAATACTTTTCGTCCTTTATTTAAAAAATTATAATCGATAAATGTGAAGTTTAAACTGCAAACATGTTCAGCATGTCAGGATCTACCTACCCTGCAATTTTGAAGTAAATCTGATAACCCATCTTTGAGTTATTGCCCTTTTTTCATCACATTTTAATTTTTTTTAATATATTTCAAACACTATAAGAGATAGATGTTAAGTTTAAATTGCAAAAATGTGCATCATGTCAAGATCTACCTAACCTGCAATTTTGAAGTAAATCCCATTACCCATTTTGGAGTTATTGCCCTTTTTTTCATCAAATTTTAAAAATGTTAATACTTTTCGTTTTTTATTTCAAAAACTATAAGAGATAGATGTTAAATTTAAATTGCAAAAATATGCAGCATGTCGAGATTTACCTACCCTGCAATTTTTAAGTAAATCCCATTACCCATTTTGGAGTTATTGTCCTTTTTTCATCAAAATTTCAAAATTTTAATACTTTTTTAATACTTTTCGTCCTTTATTTCAAAAACTATAAGTTTAAACTGCAAACATGTTCAGCCTGTCAAGATCTACCTACACTGCAATTTTTAGCTCACCTGTATGAGCTATTGCCATCAATTGGCATCTGTCGTCCGTTTGTAAACTTTTTCAAAAATCTTCTCTGAAACCACTGGGCCAATTTAAACCAAACTTGGCCTGAATCATCCTTAGGGGGTTCCCTTTAAAATTATGTCCGATGACCCTGCCGACCAACCATCATGGCCACCATGTCTATAAATAGAACATAGGGGTAAAATCAGCAAATAAATCCATTAAAAAAAATCCATAAAAATCCTATAGAGTATATTGCAATTAGATTTGATACATATATGTAATATTCTTTCAGAATTATGGTTGAGGACCCCATCCCCCATCAAATATGGCCACCATCGTTACTATAAATAGAAATTTAGTGAAAAAATTCATTAAAAAATTATTTTAAAATCCTGTAAAGAATCAAATGCAATCAAACCATATGAAAAGAATCCATATGTGATCTTCTTTCAAAATTTTGCTGGAAGACCTCCGGCTGTCATCCAACGTGGCGGTCACTGTTACAAAAAATAGAAAATTATTGTCAAAAAACATATTTTAAAATCCGGTAAAAAGCCAGTTGCCACCAAACTTTATGGAAATGATGCAACTATGATCCACTTTCAGACTTATGGTTGCTAACCCTGGTCGTTTATGAAAAATGACTGCTATCGTTACAAAAAATATATTTTTTTTTAATTTTTTTTTTTTTTAAATTCTTTAAATATTGTAAAGAGCAATGTTGCTACCAAACTATAAAGGAACAATGCATATATAATTCTCTTTCAGACCATGAATGATGACCCCGACTGCCATCAAACATGGCCGTTGCCGCTTCTCAAACTTGAAAATTAGTGAAAAAAATAGAAAACTATTGAAAAAATTAGATTCTTCTCCTCTGAAACCGTTTGGCCAAATGAACCGAAACTTGGTAGGAAGCATCTATGGAAAGTCCTCTGTTGTGATTGCTAATTTCGTCTCTATCCGTTAACAAATATGGCCACCATAGACAATTCTTGTTTCTGATTGGATGATTTCTAAAAAATCTTCTCCTCTGAAACCGCTTTGCCAAATGAACCGAAACTTGGTAGGATGCATCTATGGGAGGTCCTTTATAAAGATTGCTAATTTCGTCCCGATCCAATAACAAATATGGCTGCCAAAGGCAATTCTTGTTTCTAATTGGTCGATTTCTAAAAATCTTCTTCTCTGAAACCGCTTTGCCAAATGAACAGAAACTTGGTAGGAAGCATCTATGGAAGGTTCTCTATAAAGATTGCTCATTTTGTCCCGATCATTAACAAACATGGCCGCCACAGGCAATTATTGTCTGATTGGTCAATTTCTAAAAAATCTTCTACTCTGAAACATGGTAGGAAGCATCTATGGAAGGTCCTCTATGGGAATTGCTCATTCTGTTTTGATCCGTTAACAAACATGGCCATCATAGGCAATTCTTGTTTCATATTGGTCGATTTCTAAAAAATCTTCTCCTCTGAAACCGCTTACCAAATGAACCAAAACTTGGTAGGAAGCATCTATGGAAGGTTCTCTATAAAGATTTCCCATTTTGTCCCGATCCGTTAACAAACATGGCCACCACAGGTAATGCTTGTTTCTGATTGGTCGATTTCTAAAAAATCTTCCTTCTCTGAAACTGCCTGGCCAAGTTAACAGAAACTTGGTAGGAAGCATCTATGGAAGGTCCTCTAATAAGATTGCTCATTTTGTCCCGATCCGTTTACAAACATGGCCGTCACAGGCATTTCTGATTGTTGATTTCTAAAAAAAAAATCTTCTTCTCTGAATCCGCTTTGCCAAATGAACAGAAACTTGGTAGGAAGCATCTATGGAAGGTTCTCTATAAGGATTGCTCATTTTGTCCCGATCATTAACAAACATGGCTGCCACAGGCAATTATTGTCTGATTGGTCAATTTCTAAAAAAATCTTCTACTCTGAAACATGGTAGGAAGCATCTATGGAAGGTCCTCTATGGGAATTGCTCATTCTGTTTTGATCCGTTAACAAACATGGCCATCATAGGCAATTCTTGTTTCATATTGGTCGATTTCTAAAAAATCTTCTCCTCTGAAACCGCTTACCAAATGAACCAAAACTTGGTAGGAAGCATCTATGGAAGGTTCTCTATAAAGATTTCCCATTTTGTCCCGATCCGTTAACAAACATGGCCACCACAGGTAATGCTTGTTTCTGATTGGTCAATTTCTAAAAAATCTTCCTTCTCTGAAACTGCCTGACCAAATGAACCAAAACTTGGTAGGAAGCATTTATGGAAGGTCCTCTATAAAGATTGCTTATTTCCCGATCCGTTTACAAACATGGCCACCACAGGCAAATCTTGTTTCTGATTGGTTGATTTCCAAATAATCTTCTCCTCTGAAACTGCTTGGCCAAATGAACAGAAGCTTGGTATGAAGTATCTATGGAAGGTCCTCTATTAAGACTGCTCATTTTGTCCCGATCCGTTAACAAACATGGCCGTCGCAGGCAATTCTTGTCTCTGATTGTTGATTTCTAAAAAAAAATCTTCTCCTCTGAAACTTTTGGCCAAATGAACCAAAACTTGTTATGAAGCATCTATGGAAAGTCCTCTATAAAGAATTCTCATTTCGTCCCGATCCATTTACAAACATGGCCGCCACAGGCAAATCTTGTTTCTGATTGGTTGATTTCCAAATCTTCTCCTCTGAAACTGCTTGGTCAAATGAACAGAAGCTTGGTATGAAGCATCTATGGAAGGTCCTCTATTTAGATTGCTCATTTCGTCCTGATACGTTTACAAACATGGCCGCCACAGGCAATTCTTGTTTCTGATTGGTCGATTTCTAAAAAATCTTCTCCTCTGAAACCATTTGGCCAAATGAACCAAAACTTGGTAGGAAGCATCTATGGAAGGTCCTCTATAAAGATTGCTCATTTCGTCCCGATCCATTAACAAACATGGTCGCCACAGGCAATTCTTGTTTCTGATTGGTCGATTTCTAAAAAATCTTCTCCTCTGAAACCGCTTACCAAATGAACCGATACTTGGTAGGAAGCATCTATGGAAGGTCCTCTATAAAGAATGCCCATTTCGTCCCAATCCATTAACAAACATGGCCACCACAGGTAATGCTTGTTTCTGATTGGTTGATTTCTAAAAAATCTTCTTCTCTGAAACTGCCTGGCCAAATTAACAGAAACTTGGTAGGAAGCATCTATGGAAGGTCCTCTAATAAGATTGCTCATTTTGTCCCGATCCGTTAACAAACATGGCCGTCACAGACAATTCTTCTTTCTGATTGTTGATTTCTAAAAAAAATCTTCTCTGAAACTGTTTGGCCAAATGAACCAAAACTTGGTAGGAAGCATTTATGGAAGGTCCTCTATAAAGATTGCTCATTTCCCGATCCGTTTACAAACATGGCCACCACAGGCAATTCTTGTTTCTGATTGGTCGATTTCTAAAAAATCTTCTCCTCTGAAACCGCTTACCAAATGAACCGAAACTTGGTAGGAAGCATCTATGGAAGGTCCTCTATAAAGAATGCCCATTTCGTCCCAATCCGTTAACAAACATGGCCACCACAGGTAATGCTTGTTTCTGATTGGTTGATTTCTAAAAAATCTTCTTCTCTGAAACTGCCTGGCCAAATTAACAGAAACTTGGTAGGAAGCATCTATAAAAGGTCCTCTAATAAGATTGCTCATTTTGTCCCGATCCGTTAACAAACATGGCCGTCACAGACAATTCTTCTTTCTGATTGTTGATTTCTAAAAAAAATCTTCTCTGAAACTGTGGCCAAATGAACCAAAACTTGGTAGGAAGCATCTATGGAAGGTCCTCTATAAAGATTGCTCATTTCCCGATCCGTTTACAAACATGGCCACCACAGGCAAATCTTGTTTCTGATTGGTTGATTTCCAAAAAATCTTCTCCTCTGAAACTGCTTGGCCAAATGAACAGAAGCTTGGTATGAAGCATCTATGGAAGGTCCTCTATTAAGATTGCTCATTTCATCCTGATACGTTTACAAACATGGCCGCCACAGGCAATTCTTGTTTCTGATTGGTCGATTTCTAAAAAATCTTCTCTGAAACCATTTGGCCAATTGAACCGAAACTTGGTAGGAAGCATCTATGGAAGGTCCTCTATAAAGATTGCTCATTTTGTCCCGATCTGTTAACAAACATGGCCACCATAGGCAATACTTTTTTCTGATTATTTCTTTAAAAAAATCTTCTCCTCTGAAACTGAGTAGCCAAAGGAACCGAAATTTGGTAGGAAGCACTATGGAAGGTTCTGTATAAAGTTTTCTCAAAACAGAATGAAAGGTGAGCGAAACAGGCTCAGCCCACTGAGCCTCTAGTTATTTGTACATACATGTATATGGACCTGTTAACAGGATAAAATCAATCTGTTTTCATAACTTCTAAGAAACCCCTGAATGTAATACATAAAGTAGTATGTACACAAGACAAGAACTACTTTGAAATCATTATTAATCGTGGGGGTTCTAATTTTCCCTGACTTAAACCACGAAGATTAAAATCCAACGAAATACAATATTCCATTGATTGTTGCCTGTAATATTTGAAACCACAAATTCAAGAACCCATGGATCAAAGCATTTTGTAGAAACCACAAAAATTGGTGCCAACGAATATAAGTACTTTCACAGTATGTCAGTATCAGGGGGGGAGGTGCGAATTGGAAAAAATAAGATTTTTTGGTATAAAATCACGATTTTTCACACGAAATACCCCCAAAAATTTTCGCTTCTCCCTCCGCAATTGGAAAAAATATGATTTTTTTGCATAAAATCGTGATTTTTCACACGAAATACACCGAAAATTTTCGCGTCTCCCTCCACTCTGCACAATTGTTTTAAGTGCACCCCCCCCTAACTTGAAATCCTGGATCTGCCCCTGAATATTTATTATATAATGAAGATGTCCAAGACCTTATATACATTGTATATGGTATTGATCACAATTTTTGTGAGAATTCTTTTTGTACCATTTTTGTTTTTTCTTTGCATTTAAACTGAAACTTCTTATCAAACTTAAGCACTCGGTGTCTGTGTTCTAGTCCAATTATAGCAACAATAATAATAAAAAAAAATCATTATGTCATTAATAATTATCATGAATAGTAATAGAACCACATTGATGGTGTAATGGTTAGCATGCTCACCTTGAGTGCAATAGTTTGTGGGTTTGAGTCTAGATCGGGTCAAATCAAAGACTGTAAAATTGATATTTGCTGCTTCTCCACTAAGCATGCAGAAAGAAGAAAGAGCAAAGACATGTTGGCTCAGAATCAGGATAATGTGTCTGAGTGGAGCGTTATTTCTACTGTTGAATTGTTGTTTCGGTGAGCTAGCGTTATCAAAATCCCACGAAGTGTGTTGGTTTAGTACAAAGCATACATCATCTCATCAAAATGTAACTTGTTCTTGCCATGATATAGCGGAAAATATTGCGCTAAACAACAATCCCGCATTCACTCTCTGAATAGTATTACTGGGTAAGCCATCTGAGGTCTTTGTCACATTTACACGGGGGTCGTTGTGGTCATGATCGTATGGTAGTTGGATTTACAACTACCTGTGCAATCAGTGCCTATCACCACTAAAGTTGTGAGTGTGATAAAGTTTGTTAGTGACTTGCGACAGGTCTGTGGTTTTCTCCGGGTACTCCGGTTTCCTACACCAATAAAACTGACCGCCACGATATAACTGAAATATTGTTGAAAGTAGCGTTGATCACCATAAACCAAACCATATGTTATATGTTACCAAGGCGGCCTTCCTAAAAATATACTGATAACTATATATTTTGAAACTGTATTTAAAATTATGATCAAACATCATGATTCATGTTACATTTTAGGGAGAGCTCACAATCACAGTTGACATGGACAACAATCACTGACTCGCTCACTCTTTTGTAACTGTATTTAAAATTACGATAAAACACAATGTTTCATGTTACATTTCAGGGAGAGCTTACAATCACAGCCGACATGGAGGATCTTGGTAATGCCTTGTATTTGGATTCTGTACCTGAAAGCTGGGCTAAGAGAGCTTATCCTTCATTGTTTGGTATGACGGCTTGGTATGTCGATCTTTTACTGAGAATTAAAGAATTGGAAGCTTGGATTACAGACTTTCAATTACCAGCTGCTGTATGGCTAGGTGGATTCTTTAATCCACAGTCGTTTTTGACAGCTATCATGCAGCAAATGGCTCGTAAGAATGAATGGCCGTTAGATCGTATGGCTTTACAGTGTGACGTCACTAAGAAGAATCGTGAAGATATGGCAGGACCTCCTCGTGAAGGAGCTTATGTACATGGATTGTTCATGGAAGGAGCTCGGTGGGATTTACAGACTGGGATGATAGCAGAGGCTCGTCTAAAGGAACTAGCTCTTGCAATGCCAGTCATATTTATCAAGGCTATACCTGTAGATCGTATGGATCTTAGAAATATCTATGAGAGTCCTGTTTATAAAACAAAGAGTCGTGGACCAACTTATGTTTGGAAGTTTAATCTTAAAACCAAGGAGAAACCAAGTAGATGGATCCTAGGAGGAGTAGCTTTGCTTCTTCAAGTATGAGTAAATTACAGTTTATTAGACAGGTCACTGACAATTGTTTTTTGGTTTTTGAGTTTTTTTTTTGGAAGATTTTAGGTTGTTTCTCAGGAAATTGGGATTGATATTTTAGTTGTGCATTTGCTGTTCGTTATATAAGGTTTTTTTCCTTTCCGAAATGCTTTTGCAATACCTCGAATCAATCTAATCCAATTTTAAACCATCCAGTTATATATATAGATATATTGCCTTGTACATTATTAAATTGTGTATTTATTTTTACCAGATTTTTATGTTTACATTTGTTGAAAATAATATTGTGTTCATTTGATCGTTTATTATTATATTGTTACATAATTTATTTATTTACAAATAAATTTATTTCTTTTTAATGAAAAATAGTTTTAATAAATAAAAACATATGTTGTGTTATACACTGAAGTAGTGTAGGATTAGAATTATGGTCTTTAATGCCTCTTTCAACAATATTTCAGCTATATCAAGGGGTCAGTTTCATTTGTGGAGAAAACCGACCTGCCGCAAGTCACTGACAAACTTTATCACATCATGTTGTATCGAGTAAACCTTCCCGAAGCGGGATTCGAACTCACAACTTTAGTGTTGATAAGTACCGATTTCACAGGTAGTTGTTAATCCAACTACCATATGACGATCATGACGGCCCCTCTCAGTAGTGTCAAGAATGGGTAGATGCCCTATGGTAATCACTGTTAGTCCGATTGTCCACAATTCCTATGTCATACGATAGCCTAAATTTTGCACACCAACAAATATGATGTTTGAAATTTCTTTGGCGTATTTTATGAGACCACAACATAACGCATATGTGAATTGGATTTTTTAGTTTTTTGTACCTTCTTGTATTTCCTTGACCAAATTAGATTGTTTCTTTAACTTTTCAGAAACCTTGATTTTTATCGGTTCCATTGATTTCTTTGTCTCATGGAATTGTTAGAAATTAAAAAGAAAAATAGAGAAAATTGAAAGACTGCTTGATTTATATTTTGATATATTCATTTGAATGTTTTTGTCATAGCCGTGATGAAGGTTGCAGCAGGTAAAACACAGGTACTGCATTTCTGGCAGCATTAACAGTTATGTCAGATTTTTGTGATTAAGTCAGTTTCTCCGTTACCATAACAACCTAGGCTCACTATCTTTTGTCCACATATTGATAAATGTTGTGTACATGTCAGCCACAAAATGTCACCCGACTTTGACCTCATTAACTCTGTCTACTGATTTTATTAAATTTATGTCAGCTTTTCATGAGTAGATCAGTTTTTTCCGTTACTATATAACAGAAACTCTCCTTGTACCTTAATACTTCCCAGAGAAGCAGCAAATACTAGTTTTATAGGCTGATCTGACCACAACTTATACCCACTATCTACCTACTGATGTGGTCTTGCAAATTTTGTACATGACAGCCATCACCATTATTCGTATGTCATTTGTGTTTCCTTTCAGATGGTTCAGTTTTTCTGGTGTCTGTTTTTTATGCAAAACTCATCTTCTGGCGGCAATCCTAGATTTTATATCTATACTAAAAACCTGTTCATGTTCAATCAATTAAATATCCCCATTCCGTGTCATGCAGTCTTACTCCATCATGACGCATGCTTAGTAGAGAAGCAGAAAATACCAATTTTATAGTCTGGTTTGACTTGACCGGGGAAACATTACTTCCAAATTATTAGAGGCTGATCTGATTTTTTGCCCCCTTTTTTTAGTAGTATAAAGTTACATATCATTTAGCCATGTGTTTATATGGATCCAGATGAAATATATATGAATATCTAGATGACTACAAAAGCTTTTAAAATTTTATCAGCTGTTTACTGGTGAAGAGAGGAGGATCCCTTTCTTTTTTGACGATTTTCACTTTTGCCGTTCCAGAGTTATTGGACTTGATATGACGGAAAATAGGATTTTTACCCTATGTCGTATGATAACTGAGTAGTGTTTCTCAGAATGTTTTGAAATTTTATCAACGGTGAAGAGAGGAGGGTCCATTTCATTTTTGGTCGGAACAATCATTAAAATCCACCTGTGATGTAAATCTATTGTCAAAACTCCATTATTTTTAAGGAATGGAGAGTTATTGTTCTCTTTGTACTTTTAAGGTCCCACAAGGGGCAAACAATTTAATACTTTGTACTTTAGATACTATACACAGACTTTTTGTTGTTACAAGATTAATAATTAATAAAATTAATAAAGTACAATGCCAGGTAGATTTTAAGTTGGAGAATGTCCTCCTATCTCTCCATTCCTTAAAGACAATGGGCCTCGGCTCCATTATTTTTAAGGAATGGAGAGTTACTTGGACATTCTCCTATACTAATGTTTTGGTTATGGAAATAGGTTGGACAGATGTGGGGAGCGAGGGGTATATCTTAGTGAGCTGTGCTCACAGTAATACTAGTGTGTACTAAGTTTCAGATGATTTGGACTTTCATAGAAGATTTTTAAATTTCAGCCAATCAAAATCAAGCATTGTCCATGTATTTTTGTGGGATCAAGACAAAATTATAAATATTTGTAGAGGACCTACATACACCATTTAGTTGCAAGATGAAAATCATTTGGACTTATAGTTGTGAACAGACGAACATGACACCAATAGCTTGCACGACTCTGTATGAGGTAGAAAAGTGATGACGACACCTCTCTTTACCACATTAGCTAAAAAAAGAAGACATTTTGTATCTTCACATAAAATTATCAATCCCAGTCTTGGCTCTTACTTCTTAATGGTTGTGTGCTTAGTGGAGAAGCAGCAAATACTAATTTTATTCTCTTTGGTTCAACAACCCAATCAATTCTCCAACCCATAATCTACCACATTAGAGACAACCACACCTACCATTCTACCACATTAGAGACAACCACACCAACCATTACACCACATTAGAGACAACCACACCAACCATTCTACCACATTAGAGACAACCACACCAACCATTCTACCACATTAGAGACAACCACACCAACCATTCTACCACATTAGAGACAACCACACCAACCATTCTACCACATTAGAGACAACCACACCAACCATTCTACCACATTAGAGACAACCACACCAACCATTCTACCACATTAGAGACAACCACACCAACCATTCTACCACATTAGAGACAACCACATCAACCATTCTACCACATTAGAGACAATCACACCAACCATTCTACCACATTAGAGACAACCACACCAACCATTACACCACATTAGAGACAACCACACCAACCATTCTACCACATTAGAGACAACCACACCAACCATTCTACCACATTAGAGACAACCACACCAACCATTCTACCACATTAGAGACAACCACACCAACCATTCTACCACATTAGAGACAACCACACCAACCATTCTACCACATTAGAGACAACCACATCAACCATTCTACCACATTAGAGACAACCACACCAACCATTACACCACATTAGAGACAACCACACCAACCATTCTACCACATTAGAGACAACCACACCAACCATTCTACCACATTAGAGACAACCACACCAACCATTCTACCACATTAGAGACAACCACACCAACCATTACACCACATTAGAGACAACCACACCAACCATTCTACCACATTAGAGACAACCACACCAACCATTCTACCACATTAGAGACAACCACACCAACCATTACACCACATTAGAGACAACCACATCAACCATTACACCACATTAGAGACAACCACACCAACCATTACACCACATTAGAGACAACCACATCAACCATTACACCACATTAGAGACAACCACACCAACCATTACACCACATTAGAGACAACCACACCAACCATTCTACCACATTAGAGACAACCACACCAACCATTCTACCACATTAGAGACAACCACACCAACCATTCTACCACATTAGAGACAACCACACCAACCATTACACCACATTAGAGACAACCACACCAACCATTCTACCACATTAGAGACAACCACACCAACCATTCTACCACATTAGAGACAACCACACCAACCATTACACCACATTAGAGACAACCACACCAACCATTCTACCACATTAGAGACAACCACACCAACCATTACACCACATTAGAGACAACCACATCAACCATTACACCACATTAGAGACAACCACACCAACCATTACACCACATTAGAGACAACCACACCAACCATTCTACCACATTAGAGACAACCACACCAACCATTCTACCACATTAGAGACAACCACACCAACCATTCTACCACATTAGAGACAACCACACCAACCATTCTACCACATTAGAGACAACCACACCAACCATTCTACCACATTAGAGACAACCACACCAACCATTACACCACATTAGAGACAACCACACCAACCATTCTACCACATTAGAGACAACCACACCAACCATTCTACCACATTAGAGACAACCACACCAACCATTCTACCACATTAAAGACAACCACACCAACCATTCTACCACATTAGAGACAACCACACCAACCATTACACCACATTAGAGACAACCGCACCAACCATTCTACCACATTAGAGACAACCACACCAACCATTCTACCACATTAGAGACAACCACACCAACCATTACACCACATTAGAGACAACCACACCAACCATTACACCACAGAGATAACCACACCAACCATTACACCACATTAGAGACAACCACACCAACCATTCTACCACATTAGAGACAACCACACCAACCATTCTACCACATTAGAGACAACCACACCAACCATTACACCACATTAGAGACAACCACACCAACCATTCTACCACATTAGAGACAACCACACCAACCATTACACCACATTAGAGAAAACCACACCAACCATTCTACCACATTAGAGACAACCACACCAACCATTACACCACATTAGAGACAACCACACCAACCATTCTACCACATTAGAGACAACCACACCAACCATTACACCACATTAGAGACAACCACACCAACCATTCTACCACATTAGAGACAACCACACCAACCATTCTACCACATTAGAGACAACCACACCAACCATTACACCACATTAGAGACAACCACACCAACCATTCTACCACATTAAAGACAACCACACCAACCATTCTACCACATTAGAGACAACCACACCAACCATTCTACCACATTAGAGACAACCACACCAACCATTCTACCACATTAGAGACAACCACACCAACCATTACACCACATTAGAGACAACCACACCAACCATTCTACCACATTAGAGACAACCACACCAACCATTCTACCACATTAGAGACAACCACACCAACCATTCTACCACATTAGAGACAATCACACCAACCATTCTACCACATTAGAGACAACCACACCAACCATTCTACCACATTAGAGACAACCACACCAACCATTCTACCACATTAGAGACAACCACACCAACCATTCTACCACATTAGAGACAACCACACCAACCATTCTACCACATTAGAGACAACCACACCAACCATTCTACCACATTAGAGACAACCACACCAACCATTCTACCACATTAGAGACAACCACACCAACCATTCTACCACATTAGAGACAACCACACCAACCATTACACCACATTAGAGACAACCACACCAACCATTCTACCACATTAGAGACAACCACACCAACCATTCTACCACATTAGAGACAACCACACCAACCATTCTACCACATTAGAGACAACCACACCAACCATTACACCACATTAGAGACAACCACACCAACCATTCTACCACATTAGAGACAACCACACCAACCATTACACCACATTAGAGACAACCACACCAACCATTCTACCACATTAGAGACAACCACACCAACCATTACACCACATTAGAGACAACCACACCAACCATTATACCACATTAGAGACAACCACACCAACCATTATACCACATTAGAGACAACCACACCAACCATTCTACCACATTAGAGACAACCACACCAACCATTCTACCACATTAGAGACAACCACACCAACCATTCTACCACATTAGAGACAACCACACCAACCATTCTACCACATTAGAGACAACCACACCAACCATTACACCACATTAGAGACAACCACACCAACCATTCTACCACATTAGACAACCACACCAACCATTACACCACATTAGAGACAACCACACCAACCATTCTACCACATTAGAGACAACCACACCAACCATTACACCACATTAGAGACAACAACACCAAGCATTACACCACATTAGAGACAACCACACCAACCATTCTACGACATTAGAGACAACCACACCAACCATTCTACCACATTAGAGACAACCACACCAACCATTCTACCACATTAAAGACAACCACACCAACCATTCTACCACATTAGAGACAACCACACCAACCATTCTACCACATTAGAGACAACCACACCAACCATTACACCACATTAGAGACAACAACACCAATCATTACACCACATTAGAGACAACCACACCAACCATTCTACCACATTAGAGACAACCACACCAACCATTACACCACATTAGAGACAACAACACCATTCATTACACCACATTAGAGACAACCACACCAACCATTCTACCACATTAGAGACAACCACACCAACCATTCTACCACATTAGAGACAACCACACCAACCATTCTACCACATTAGAGACAACCACACCAACAATTCTACCACATTAGAGACAACCACACCAACCATTCTACCACATTAGAGACAACCACACCAACCATTCTACCACATTAGAGACAACCACACCAACCATTCTACCACATTAGAGACAACCACACCAACCATTCTACCACATTAGAGACAACCACACCAACCATTCTACCACATTAGAGACAACCACACCAATCATTCTACCACATTAGAGACAACCACACCAACCATTACACCACATTAGAGACAACCACACCAACCATTCTACCACATTAGAGACAACCACACCAACCATTCTACCACATTAGAGACAACCACACCAACCATTCTACCACATTAGAGACAACCACACCAACCATTCTACCACATTAGAGACAACCACACCAACCATTCTACCACATTAGAGACAACCACACCAACCATTACATCACATTAGAGACAACCACACCAACCATTCTACCACATTAGAGACAACCACACCAACCATTCTACCACATTAGAGACAATCACACCAACCATTCTACCACATTAGAGACAACCACACCAACCATTCTACCACATTAGAGACAACCACACCAACCATTACACCACATTAGAGACAACCACACCAATCATTCTACCACATTAGAGACATCCACACCAACCATTCTACCACATTAGAGACAACCACACCAACCATTCTACCACATTAGAGACAACCACACCAACCATTCTACCACATTAGAGACATCCACACCAACCATTCTACCACATTAGAGACAACAACACCAACCATTACACCACATTAGAGACAACCACACCAACCATTCTACCACATTAGAGACAACCACACCAACCATTCTACCACATTAGAGACAACAACACCAACCATTACACCACATTAGAGAAAACCACACCAACCATTCTACCACATTAGAGACAACCACACCAACCATTCTACCACATTAGAGACAACAACACCAACCATTACACCACATTAGAGACAACTACACCAACCATTCTACCACATTAGAGACAACCACACCAACCATTCTACCACATTAGAGACAACCACACCAACCATTACACCACATTAGAGACAACCACACCAACCATTATACCACATTAGAGACAACCACACCAACCATTCTACCACATTAGAGACAACCACACCAACCATTACACCACTTTAGAGACAACCACACCAACCATTCTACCACATTAGAGACAACCACACCAACCATTCTACCACATTAGAGACAACCACACCAACCATTACACCACATTAGAGACAACCACACCAACCATTCTACCACATTAGAGACAACCACACCAACCATTCTACCACATTAGAGACAACCACACCAACCATTACACCACATTAGAGACAACCACACCAACCATTATACCACATTAGAGACAACCACACCAACCATTCTACCACATTAGAGACAACCACACCAACCATTACACCACATTAGAGACAACCACACCAACCATTCTACCACATTAGAGACAACCACACCAACCATTACACCACATTAGAGACAACCACACCAACCATTATACCACATTAGAGACAACCACACCAACCATTCTACCACATTAGAGACAACCACACCAACCATTCTACCACATTAGAGAAAACCACACCAACCATTACACCACATTAGAGACAACCGCACCAACCATTCTACCACATTAGAGACAACCACACCAACCATTCTACCACATTAGAGACAACCACACCAACCATTACACCACATTAGAGACAACCACACCAACCATTCTACCACATTAGAGACAACCACACCAACCATTCTACCACATTAGAGACAACCACACCAACCATTACACCACATTAGAGACAACCACACCAACCATTATACCACATTAGAGACAACCACACCAACCATTCTACCACATTAGAGACAACCACACCAACCATTACACCACATTAGAGACAACCACACCAACCATTCTACCACATTAGAGACAACCACACCAACCATTCTACCACATTAGAGACAACCACACCAACCATTCTACCACATTAGAGACAACCACACCAACCATTACACCACATTAGAGACAACAACACCAAGCATTACACCACATTAGAGACAACCACACCAACCATTCTACCACATTAGAGACAACCACACCAACCATTCTACCACATTAGAGACAACCACACCAACCATTACACCACATTAGAGACAACAACACCAAGCATTACACCACATTAGAGACAACCACACCAACCATTCTACCACATTAGAGACAACCACACCAACCATTCTACCACATTAGAGACAACCACACCAACCATTCTACCACATTAAAGACAACCACACCAACCATTCTACCACATTAGAGACAACCACACCAACCATTCTACCACATTAGAGACAACCACACCAACCATTACACCACATTAGAGACAACAACACCAATCATTACACCACATTAGAGACAACCACACCAACCATTCTACCACATTAGAGACAACCACACCAACCATTACACCACATTAGAGACAACAACACCATTCATTACACCACATTAGAGACAACCACACCAACCATTCTACCACATGAGAGACAACCACACCAACCATTCTACCACATTAGAGACAACCACACCAACAATTCTACCACATTAGAGACAACCACACCAACCATTCTACCACATTAGAGACAACCACACCAACCATTCTACCACATTAGAGACAACCACACCAACCATTCTACCACATTAGAGACAACCACACCAACCATTCTACCACATTAGAGACAACCACACCAACCATTCTACCACATTAGAGACAACCACACCAACCATTCTACCACATTAGAGACAACCACACCAACCATTACACCACATTAGAGACAACCACACCAACCATTCTACCACATTAGAGACAACCACACCAACCATTCTACCACATTAGAGACAACCACACCAACCATTCTACCACATTAGAGACAACCACACCAACCATTACATCACATTAGAGACAACCACACCAACCATTCTACCACATTAGAGACAACCACACCAACCATTCTACCACATTAGAGACAATCACACCAACCATTCTACCACATTAGAGACAACCACACCAACCATTCTACCACATTAGAGACAACCACACCAACCATTACACCACATTAGAGACAACCACACCAATCATTCTACCACATTAGAGACATCCACACCAACCATTCTACCACATTAGAGAAAACCACACCAACCATTCTACCACATTAGAGACAACCACACCAACCATTCTACCACATTAGAGACATCCACACCAACCATTCTACCACATTAGAGACAACAACACCAACCATTACACCACATTAGAGACAACCACACCAACCATTCTACCACATTAGAGACAACCACACCAACCATTCTACCACATTAGAGACAACAACACCAACCATTACACCACATTAGAGACAACCACACCAACCATTCTACCACATTAGAGACAACCACACCAACCATTCTACCACATTAGAGACAACAACACCAACCATTACACCACATTAGAAACAACCACACCAACCATTCTACCACATTAGAGACAACCACACCAACCATTCTACCACATTAGAGACAACCACACCAACCATTTTACCACATTAGAGACAACCACACCAACCATTATACCACATTAGAGACAACCACACCAACCATTCTACCACATTAGAGACAACCACACCAACCATTACACCACTTTAGAGACAACCACACCAACCATTCTACCACATTAGAGACAACCACACCAACCATTCTACCACATTAGAGACAACCACACCAACCATTACACCACATTAGAGACAACCACACCAACCATTCTACCACATTAGAGACAACCACACCAACCATTCTACCACATTAGAGACAACCACACCAACCATTACACCACATTAGAGACAACCACACCAACCATTATACCACATTAGAGACAACCACACCAACCATTCTACCACATTAGAGACAACCACACCAACCATTACACCACATTAGAGACAACCACACCAACCATTCTACCACATTAGAGACAACCACACCAACCATTACACCACATTAGAGACAACCACACCAACCATTATACCACATTAGAGACAACCACACCAACCATTCTACCACATTAGAGACAACCACACCAACCATTCTACCACATTAGAGAAAACCACACCAACCATTACACCACTTTAGAGACAACCGCACCAACCATTCTACCACATTAGAGACAACCACACCAACCATTCTACCACATTAGAGACAACCACACCAACCATTACACCACATTAGAGACAACCACACCAACCATTCTACCACATTAGAGACAACCACACCAACCATTCTACCACATTAGAGACAACCACACCAACCATTACACTACATTAGAGACAACCACACCAACCATTATACCACATTAGAGACAACCACACCAACCATTCTACCACATTAGAGACAACCACACCAACCATTACACCACATTAGAGACAACCACACCAACCATTCTACCACATTAGAGACAACCACACCAACCATTCTACCACATTAGAGACAACCACACCAACCATTCTACCACATTAGAGAAAACCACACCAACCATTACACCACTTTAGAGACAACCACACCAACCATTCTACCACATTAGAGACAACCACACCAACCATTCTACCACATTAGAGACAACCACACCAACCATTACACCACATTAGAGACAACCACACCAACCATTCTACCACATTAGAGACAACCACACCAACCATTCTACCACATTAGAGAAAACCACACCAACCATTACACCACATTAGAGACAACCACACCAACCATTCTACCACATTAGAGACAACCACACCAACCATTACACCACATTAGAGACAACCACACCAACCATTACACCACATTAGAGACAACCACACCAACCATTCTACCACATTAGAGACAACCACACCAACCATTCTACCACATTAGAGACAACCACACCAACCATTCTACCACATTAGAGACAACCACACCAACCATTCTACCACATTAGAGACAACCACACCAACCATTACACCACATTAGAGACAACCACACCAACCATTCTACCACATTAGAGACAACCACACCAACCATTACACCACATTAGAGACAACCACACCAACCATTACACCACATTAGAGACAACCACACCAACCATTCTACCACATTAGAGACAACCACACCAACCATTACACCACATTAGAGACAACCACACCAACCATTCTACAACATTAGAGACAACCACACCAACCATTCTACCACATTAGAGACAACCACACCAACCATTCTACCACATTAGAGACAACCACACCAACCATTACACCACATTAGAGACAACCACACCAACCATTCTACCACATTAGAGACAACCACACCAACCATTCTACCACATTAGAGACAACAACACCAACCATTACACCACATTAGAGACAACCACACCAACCATTCTACCACATTAGAGACAACCACACCAACCATTCTACCACATTAGAGACAACAACACCAACCATTACACCACATTAGAGACAACCACACCAACCATTCTACCACATTAGAGACAACCACACCAACCATTCTACCACATTAGAGACAACCACACCAACCATTACACCACATTAGAGACAACCACACCAACCATTATACCACATTAGAGACAACCACACCAACCATTCTACCACATTAGAGACAACCACACCAACCATTACACCACTTTAGAGACAACCACACCAACCATTCTACCACATTAGAGACAACCACACCAACCATTCTACCACATTAGAGACAACCACACCAACCATTACACCACATTAGAGACAACCACACCAACCATTCTACCACATTAGAGACAACCACACCAACCATTCTACCACATTAGAGACAACCACACCAACCATTACACCACATTAGAGACAACCACACCAACCATTATACCACATTAGAGACAACCACACCAACCATTCTACCACATTAGAGACAACCACACCAACCATTACACCACATTAGAGACAACCACACCAACCATTCTACCACATTAGAGACAACCACACCAACCATTACACCACATTAGAGACAACCACACCAACCATTATACCACATTAGAGACAACCACACCAACCATTCTACCACATTAGAGACAACCACACCAACCATTCTACCACATTAGAGAAAACCACACCAACCATTACACCACTTTAGAGACAACCGCACCAACCATTCTACCACATTAGAGACAACCACACCAACCATTCTACCACATTAGAGACAACCACACCAACCATTACACCACATTAGAGACAACCACACCAACCATTCTACCACATTAGAGACAACCACACCAACCATTCTACCACATTAGAGACAACCACACCAACCATTACACTACATTAGAGACAACCACACCAACCATTATACCACATTAGAGACAACCACACCAACCATTCTACCACATTAGAGACAACCACACCAACCATTACACCACATTAGAGACAACCACACCAACCATTCTACCACATTAGAGACAACCACACCAACCATTCTACCACATTAGAGACAACCACACCAACCATTCTACCACATTAGAGAAAACCACACCAACCATTACACCACTTTAGAGACAACCACACCAACCATTCTACCACATTAGAGACAACCACACCAACCATTCTACCACATTAGAGACAACCACACCAACCATTACACCACATTAGAGACAACCACACCAACCATTCTACCACATTAGAGACAACCACACCAACCATTCTACCACATTAGAGACAACCACACCAACCATTACACCACATTAGAGACAACCACACCAACCATTCTACCACATTAGAGACAACCACACCAACCATTACACCACATTAGAGACAACCACACCAACCATTACACCACATTAGAGACAACCACACCAACCATTCTACCACATTAGAGACAACCACACCAACCATTCTACCACATTAGAGACAACCACACCAACCATTCTACCACATTAGAGACAACCACACCAACCATTCTACCACATTAGAGACAACCACACCAACCATTACACCACATTAGAGACAACCACACCAACCATTCTACCACATTAGAGACAACCACACCAACCATTACACCACATTAGAGACAACCACACCAACCATTACACCACATTAGAGACAACCACACCAACCATTCTACCACATTAGAGACAACCACACCAACCATTACACCACATTAGAGACAACCACACCAACCATTCTACCACATTAGAGACAACCACACCAACCATTCTACCACATTAGAGACAACCACACCAACCATTCCACCACATTAGAGACAACCACACCAACCATTCTACCACATTAGAGACAACCACACCAACCATTATACCACATTAGAGACAACCACACCAACCATTCTACCACATTAGAGACAACCACACCAACCATTAGAGACAACCACACACCACATTAGAGACAACCACACCAACCATTACACCACATTAGAGACAACCACACCAACCATTCTACCACATTAGAGACAACCACACCAACCATTACACCACATTAGAGACAACCACACCAACCATTACACCACATTAGAGACAACCACACCAACCATTATACCACATTAGAGACAACCACACCAACCATTCTACCACATTAGAGACAACCACACCAACCATTACACCACATTAGAGACAACCACACCAACCATTCTACCACATTAGAGACAACCACACTCTAACCATTACACCACATTAGAGACAACCACACCAACCATTCTACCACATTAGAGACAACCACACCAACCATTCTACCACATTAGAGACAACCACACCAACCATTACACCACATTAGAGACAACCACACCAACCATTATACCACATTAGAGACAACCACACCAACCATTACACCACATTAGAGACAACCACACCAACCATTACACCACATTAGAGACAACCACACCAACCATTCTACCACATTAGAGACAACCACACCAACCATTACACCACATTAGAGACAAC